>JADMLD010000468.1:0-600000 GCA_017589585.1 Phylloscopus whistleri
GATACATTTTCTTTGCTGCAAGCTCCTAAACAGAGAGAAATCAGAGCAGAGGGAGAATGTAGGAAAAGAAAAGGAGGTCCCTGGCAGAGCAGGCTGGGTGATCACTGTGGAGCAGAAACTGCATGAAACCTACTTAACTGAGTTAAGGAGCAAAGCCATTCCATCCTTCACGCAGTAAAGAGAGCACAGGGGAGGATACTGCTTGTGCAAGAATAATTCCTGTTGCAAGAATATTTCTATATGTACAATTAAACTCTTATGGAAATACTACTGGAAAAACTAATTTTCAAGTTTGCTTGGAATTAAATCTCAGCTTGCATATACCCCTGCTTTGGAGGGAGATGGAAAAAGAGAAGGAAAGAGTTAATTTTTAATCCAGTCTCTTGTTCTCTTTACAAAAGGTGGGAAAGACAATAACACTATGCTTAAATTGAAAAGTAAACTCCCAGACTACCCAGAAAAGGCTTTTCTACCAAAGGGATTTGCTAACAGTTTGTTTCCTGCAGAACAGAATAGTCAAAAGGCAATTTTAAATCTAATGTTGGCAGAGATACATGAAATGACACTGAGGCTTAGAAATGCTGCTGAGGGTGGAAATGCAGCCTGAAAGGAGACAGTTTGTTTCATCTCTTATAATCAGCACAGAGAGCAGTAAGGGCCCCAGATCTCAATAATCTAAAGTTCACTGTTATATCCCTGATGAAGGCTAATCGTTCATTGATTTATGCATTTATATTCAGGTCTTTAGAAATTATAAGAACCCCCCCACCCTCCCTCCTTTAAATGGTTACTCTGTGAAAATAACGTACATCTGAGTGTATTCAAATCCAAAACAGTGCCAGAGAAAATGGGTGGACAACTGCAAAGCCTTCCCAACAAAGGCTACTCTCTTCCAAAATGAGTTGCAAGACTTGCTTGACTCCCACTACCAGCAAGGGAAAGCTGACTGCCAATCTCATTGGTTAGCACGAGACCTGGAAGATTGGGCAGAGAAGGGAGAAGAGATCTTCCCTGTCCCTCCGAAAATTCATAATTTCACGTGTTTGCCCTTCCCTTTAATATTCTGAAGCCAAAAGGGGAAGGAAGATTCGAAGCTTTACTCTAAAAAACAAACTCCTGTCCCAGATGGATACAGAACAGCTGTAAGTCAAGAATCCTAGGAGTTCAGAAAACAGGAAGATAACTGCCACCTTATCCCAAATATGTATGAATTTTATGAGCTCACGATTTTAAAGCAATTTTAGAATTTCTGAATATTTCCAACCAGCAGTGTTGTGAGGCATGAGTTGGCTTTTGTTTTAGACATTCAATATTTATGAATTTAAACACAGGAATATATGTTCCTGTAAAATAAAGTCTGATTAATGTTTTTGAGATATCAGGAAGCAAATTGGCAAACCTAGGAATTGTAGAAGGGAAATTAATAAATACAGAGGCAAGAAGAATTCTAAATGTCTACACTCCAAGAAAAGGTAAAGCTAAGGACACATATGGACTTACAAAATTTACACAAGGACAAATCTAAAACTCAAATATTATCAAAGTGCAAGCTAAGATTCAATCTGCACCATGGCTGGGTAATGCAAGATCCCAGACTGCAGAAAAAGGAATCAGAGCTCAGACAAGTGCTCCACGAGTTCTGGCAACCAGTAGTGAGGTGCTAAAGGCTGAATAGACAAAGTGCTCTCAAGGAGTACTCAAACCTTACTCTTTGTCTTTGGAATGAGTCTTCTCTCAAAATAAACTGGAAAATAACAAAATCTAACTTGTGACCTGAGTCACTGTCTGCATGAAAACAGGACACTTTATTGGTTTGCAATAAACACAGAGAGTTACAAAGGCCCAGGGACAGTAAGAAGTTGGTTACAGCTGGTATTGCTGGAAGCAGGTGGAACAGGTCATGAGGCTGGAAAGCTAAAACTGATGATGCTACCTTGTACTTTCAGGAGAAATTGGCACAAAAAACCCACCAGGAAAGGGTAGCACTCTATGTAAAAATATGCTGCTACTGGCTATAGACATTTCAAAACCACAGTGCTTCACAACTGCAGTTGCAATGAATAAAACTGAAGGAGAGTTGATTGGCACATATTGAGTCATTAAACTATTGGACCTTCCTAAATAACAGGACAAACTGCTCTTTATGTAGCAATCTAGATCATGTAGGAAGAAAAAGTGTAAAAAAAAGAAGTAAAATAGGGGACATTTAATATACACTTTGTGCAGTCAGTAATACAAATTATCTGCTTCTAAAAATACCGTAGGACATTTTCTTTACAGATGTGAATAATACACACTGTAAGTCTTCAAGAAACTAGACAGGAAGAAAATCACACAACAATGCATTTTTATAAATCTTAAACAAATGGAGAAGTTTCTATGAATCAAAGAGTTACCACTACAACTGTGTTTTTTAAAGTGGAAAAGACCAGTTATTCTCACACACTCTCTAGCAAAACAATGGAACAACTGGCTTCAGCTGTCTAGCAGCAACAACTTGGAGGATTTAACAGTGAGTACTGGTTAGCATGGTTTCAGGAGAGTGGGTTTCACCAAAGGAATTTCATGGAATCACAGGGTTATTTAGGCTGGAAAAGACCTCTAAGATCACTGAGTTGAGCATTTAAACCAACACTGCCAAGTCCACCACTAAAGCACGGCCGCATGTGCATGTCTTTTAAACACCTCCAGGGATGGTGAATCAACCACTTGCCTGGGCAGTCTGTTCCTATTTCCTTACAATAGGATGAGGGGTTTAGGGGGCATGGGAGCAATGCTCTTATACTTAGATTTTGCAAGGTTTAGGCAGGGAAAAAACTTGATATTGAAGAAAACACATTGCCAAATGAAAGTTTGTATTCCATTAAAAAATACATGACCACAGGTCACAAAATGAGGAAACACCAACAAAATTGTTTTTAGGATTATGCCACAGAGATCTTAGCCAAATGCTGTCCCATGTTTGTTTCTAGTGATTTATGCTACCCATGGCCTGCTTTACAACACAAATGGGCAGATGAGAGCAGCATGGTAAGAAGGCTGGGCTGTGTTCACAAATTGCCTGGGAAGATGGTCAGAATCCATCCGAACACATTTTGTTAACCCATCTGTCCTTAAAAGTCTACTGGAGACCGACTTCCAGGGAGCACATTTGGACTTTTGTAAAAGGCAGGCACAGCATCTAAACTCTAAAAGGCGTTCACTATAGCTCTATAGGCTGCTCAGCAAGTGATCCTCACTGTCTCCTTCATTATTTCCATTCCAGCCTGCCTCCCCTAAAATCTGGTAGGACAGTTGTTTCTCTGTCACACTTTCATGCAGTGAATACAAATCTTGCTTCTTTACTTCCAGGTAGGCTTTTAAAAAAGGCCAAATTCCAGAACATCAACAATCACTTCTTCTCACTATCTCAAAGATAACCTTCAAAAAAGTGTAAAATCTCTTTTACAATTTCAGAGAGAAGCACACCCTTTCACTTCTAAAGGACAATGATGGTTATGTTTTGGAAATGCTCTCAGGACACAGGTCTCCCTTTATTTTGGCATGCAAAACCAGACTGAGCAGATGATGCATCTTGAATGTATAAGATTAAAACAAAGGACAGATAATTAAATATGAAGATATACGTGCAGAATGGTGTCATTTCTCTCCTTCATTCACATCCCTACAATTTGAAACAATATAACCAGTGGTTTCATTA
Source organism: Phylloscopus whistleri (assembly GCA_017589585.1). Lineage (NCBI taxonomy): Eukaryota > Metazoa > Chordata > Aves > Passeriformes > Phylloscopidae > Phylloscopus > Phylloscopus whistleri. The sequence goes on from JADMLD010000468.1 coordinate 3,701, forward strand.
GGAAATAATTGCAGCATTCTCACAGTCCCATGCAGGCAAATAGCTGTAGTCTAGTTTTCTTTTTTTTTTCTTTTCTCTACTTTTCTTACACCCACGGAGAATTCTGTTTTGTTTTGACCTCTCATTACTTTCCCTCACACACTTGGCTCCAAACATCAAATTTTGCCTCAGCCATTCAACTTTTATTCCTTTGGGCTGCTTTTTTCTCCTACCATTATGCATTCATATTGAACAGCTGGAACCAAGAAAAAGCACAATTAATTGTTCCTAAATTTCCCAAAGAAAACGTTTTTACTTTTCCTCAGTTTGAAATTTCTTTTTGGTTTGAGAAAAAGAGAAAAAAGTGCCTCCCATAAAATCTTGCTTACATCTCAAAAACTTAATGGAACATTTTAGCTTAAAAAACAGTATAATTTTTGAGAAGAAAGTGGGTTCAGGCTTTCCTCCTTTTATTTCTAAAATTGTATAAAAAGTGTAAACAAAGCCACTGGTTGCCTCTTGGTGTGAAGCTGATTTATTTTATTATGACATGAGAACCAGAAGAGAAGAGGACCTCTACCCCTCAAATACCAAACGAGCTACCAGCCCTGTGAAAATCTACTTGCTGGATTAGCATGTGAGCCCCAGCTAAGCAAGAATGGAAGAACCACCCAGAAAAAGCAAGAGCAAAAAAAGGCAACACCTGCCACACAGTCACAAACTAACAACTGGGTTTAGGGCAGATCAGGGTACATGGAGCAGGGTAGAGAGCAAGGGAATCAGAGCACGAGTCTGGCCAAGTGGAGAACAGTCAGACATGAGGTAATATTAGTAGGACAGAGTCTTGATAAGGTAGAGGAGTCAGGATCCACCATGAGTTTTGCTGATATAGATGGGTCAGTTTCTGCCTATGGTTTTAACACTCAGTTCCAGAAAAAAATCCCATCAAAATTACTTTCAGGCCACCCCTGGAAAAATCCCTGACTCAAAAATCCAAACCAGCATCTGCTTTGTGTAGAAACACCCCAATCAATGCTCCTGTGAAGAGAAACAAGGTGTAAAATAAGAGATAGGACTTAATGGTTCAGGATACACGGGCTGTTCAGCAGCAGTGTGTTGAGGGCTACAGCTGCAGTGCTGGTACCAGTCCTGAATCTCCACAGAAAAGCAAAGGACTAACACATCTGACAGGCAGAGTCTCAGTACCCACAGTGAGAGATCCTTTAGAGAAATCCTGCTTCTGTTGGATACTAGCTCTGCTAGCTAGGCTGCTAATTTAGCACCCTGCCTGTCCAACCACTCACACACACACTGAGCAGAGAGGCTTCCTCTCTTTACAGGAGTGGGCAGTGATGCTCAGCATGCCCAGGACACAAGCCCAGAGCACTGACACACTAACAAGACAGCCATGGACAGGAAACCTCCTCAGAGCATTTGCAAGGCCCCAGCTGGACTGAAAAAAAATGGTGTGTCTCACTAAAATACACTCAACAACTGAAGCAATGAGCTCATACAAGAATGCTACTTATTACAACCCAAGTACCTCAGGCAAGAATGGGTTTTAACTAATGTCCATACACATGCACAGAACTAAGCCATACCTACACTTTACAGCAGTACACAGAAAATAAGGCATTTATGTACATGTCAGATGATCTCTAAATCAGCTTTTGGTTCTCAGATGTGCCCTTTTAAGAATAACTTGACAGAAGTATATGGCCACTGCTAACTAATAGATGCAATAGGTAGATTCGTTTTCGCCTTAAATATAATTTGTTAAATCATTGGGATTATTTAACAAAAACATACACTTTCACAAATCTCTGTCAAACCCCAAAACTGCAATGAAAGTAGAAACCATAAACTGACAAAAAGATGCATTCACTTTACATTCAGAAATGTATTTCAAACTGAAGAGTGCAATATTCTTATTTTTCATCTGTGACTATCAGCATGTAGTAAGTCATAGAATCAGATAATCTGCATCAGTCTGTATTTGACTTAACAGTACCAACATTTTTACCACTTTTGCAAAAATAGTAAGTTCCATCAACAACATCTCACAATAATAAGCTTTCTAATTTCCCACAGGAAAATGCTTTTCAGGGAAGCAGGAGAGGAAGAAGGAATACATTACAGTTAGCAACTTATTATTTCAACCTTTCTCACCAAAATAAATCCCTTCAGTGTAGACAAGTGGGTTCCACAAGTAGTAAAGGGACCTTTTGATGTCTAACAAAAGCAAGAAGTCCCTCATCCTGGATAGATCAATAAATGTGAATTGCACATAATACATAACAAAGGATGGCTCTGCCTTAAGTTTCTTCTTTGTTTGTCACAGAAATTACTTCATATCTGGATTTGTTTATGGAAGAATGTCTAGTTCTATCCAAATATCTAGTTTTTCCTACATTAAAAAAAAGAAAGAAACTGAGTGAGATTAGATAAATGAAACCTTGGCTAGCCATTCATATTGTGGAATTGTAGAGAGATAGTAACATTAATTTCTCAATTTATGAAATGGAGGAGATGGCATTAACTCTTTCACACAGGCAGTTAATCCTCTCAGCTGTTTGATGGGTCTTTGAGTTCAGCAGATTTAACAAAAGCAAAGGAAAGAAACAAAAAAGCATTAGGCAGCATGACCAAGCATCCTCTGCCTCTCAGTTACAAACTGACAAATCTGTAGCTACAATTACAGTCTGAGTTCCATGTCAATACTGCAGTATTTCTCTAGATAAGCCTTCCCAAAAAGAAGAGGCTTTAGGTCACCCATGTCTAATAAAATAAGCAAGCAGAATTAATATAAAAGTACGAACCTTTGAGCTGTCACCATACATCCTGAACCAAAACCAGGAGGCAGATGAGCATTTCTTTTTGTTTTGCAATTAATTTTAAATAATATGTGATGTGCTCTGACCTGGTAAGGCTCCTACTTCTCCTTATTGGTTGATCCCCAAACTCTATAAGCAGAAGGAATGACAAAATTTGCTGTATTTCTACATGCATTACAGTGTGAGTCACAGTTAAACCATGCTCAGAATGAAGTATTCCTTGTAGGTGGTGTGGAAACAGCTAATTTGGTGAAAAGCTGTTATGCTAAAATGATCAACCAACAATTCTATTAGTGTATTATACACTATCAGTGTATATCAGACTTCTTGGCATGTTTTGGTGGCACATAACTTCTGTGAAGGCATCACCTACTTTGGGAATTGATTATTAACTTTAATCCATTTTTAAAACTCTTGAAACAACATATAGAAATTTTCTCCTTGAACATTTCCATGACAGCAGTGGCCAGGTCTTTACAGGGGCTGCACAACTGAGAATACCCTGTTAACCCAGGAGGCGATAGGGCATTGATGTAACCACAACTCAAACTGGTTATTAACTCATTACAAAGCATTCCCCAAGCCTGCCAACTGCTGCACCAGAGCTTAGCATGGAATACACATGAGACAGTGATGCCAAAGCTCTGGAGCCAACATGGCTTTAGCCTCTTGCTGAAAGACAAAATACTTGGGGTTGCTAAAGACTGCTTGAAAGCCCCAAAATAAACCATCTCATCTCATCATCATGGTCCAAGCACCACTAAAAGCATTCCATTGTTCTTACTTTTTCCAGTCAAAACCAAACGCACGCGGCATCCAAAATGTTCTTCCTTTGCTCCCAGAGCCAAAATGCCAAAAAATGCTGTTTAAAGCTAGCTTAATCTCTACCCTAAGAAGAAGGGACCAATTGCTCCATCTTTTTGTTACAATGCTAAACTACATTGTGGGAAACTAAGCCACGCAGGGGTTTGGGATCCACAACCACCAAGTCTTGCTTTATGAAAAAAAAGGAAACAAACCCTCCAAGGAACAGTGACTTCTGACCCAAAATTTCCCAGAGTGGCCCTAAGCACTCATCAGAAGAAGGCACAGGTAAAGAGCAGTGAATTAACAACAGGTCTAAAGTATAATGCAACATAATTTCAGTTGTTTCTTAAAATAATCAGGCTCCAATACCATGTGAAAAATCCAAGAAGCATCTGCAATGACATTCCATACTTTCCAGGAGATAGAGGAGGTGAGTGGAGGAGCCTGGACAAAGAGGTACTAAGCCTTTGTATCGGCCTCTTGTTGCCCACATGTGGTGCACTCACACTTACCTGACCAAGGGCAGGGAGTGTTGCATATGCCAGGGGCTGATTGATCATTCCTTTCTGCTTCATGATGAGCATGCGTTTCTGCTCCTCGCTCAGGTGTGCCATCTGAGCTGGCATCTGCGTCTGCTGGGACTGCTGCTGCTGCTGCATGTACGGCATCATGGGGGTCTTCCCGGGATTTGCCATGGGTGGGGTCATCCTCTGGCTCAGCTCAGTGTTGAAATGGGTCAGGGGTTTGGTGTTGCCATAAGACAGCATATTGGGCTGTTTGCTCAAGGAGTTTGTGACCAAATTATTTGGCTGCTGACTGATCATGTTCATGTGGTTTTGAGGGAGGTAGTTATTAACCGCGGTCTTCTGGGGATTGTTTGCCATAGGAGGCACTATTGGGTTTTGGTTGTTAAAGGCTTGAGAGTACATCATTGGACTATTTGGTTTGTCTGCACCAAAGGCTCCTCCGTAGGGACTGGACGGAGGCCCCACCGGTGACCAGCTCGAGGGCTGATTTGGATGCTGTTGCTGCTTCTGCTGCATGAGCTTGGCTCTTTGCTGCTGCTGGGCTGCCATCTGCTTGAGCTGCTCCGCCGGGGATAGGTCAGCGCTGGGCAGGCTCACCGGCCCGGGCCCCGATCCTGCCACGGCCGAGGCCGGGTTCATCAGGAAGCCATTTCCAGAGCGTGCCTGCGTCTGCCCGGGAGTGTGGGCCTGGCTGGGAGTCTGAGGGGACTGGACAACGCAGTTTGCTGGTGATCCAGCAGGGACTGGGGCCGGCGGGGCGCTGGATGCAGAAGCAATGCTGGAGCCTGTGGAGGTGTTGGAAAATGGAGGGCCAGAAGAAGATGGTCTGACCTGGGGAGACCCTAATGGGACATGGGCAAATGGAGAATGGGATGGATCACTCTTTACGCTCGCACTCTCCTGGGCCTCTGTGGCAGGCCTGGGAAATTCGGGCTCCTTCTTCTCTTCAAAGTCTTCATTGAACAAATCCTGTATGTCATCTTCAGGGACAGTGTTTGCCAGCTCATCTATGAGTTCCTGCCACTCCTGATCGTTTAGGTTAATGTCTGAGAAGAGCTTGTTCTGGTTCGAAAGAGACGTTTCAGAAGTGTCTATGCAGTTGGAGTCATCCAAAGGCTCTTGCTTTAGTTCCTTGTTCTGCAGGATGTTAAAACTATCATCCAGCTCGTTGCAGCCATTAACAGGGAGCTTTATCTCAGAAAGCCCACCATTTTCACCCAAGTCTTCCAGACCACTCCTGTGAGTTCCACTGTTCTGCAGGGGCAGGGGAGCTTTCATGTCAAGCTGGTGAAGAGGAGAAACAGCAGGCAAAGGCAAATTAATGGGCAAGCTGTTGATTGCCTCGATGCCTGGCACATCCTTTCGTGTCCGCTTGCTGGTTGGAGAGAAGTTCCCATCGCAAACTCCATTCTGCTGTTCTCCATTGAGAGGTGAACGTGCGCCTTCCAACTTCCTTTTGACTGTCTCTTGGAGCTTAAAGAAAACAAGAGGAAAGAAAAAAATTAACTATTTGCAGAAGCAAAAGCGCCGTGACAAGATACTCCTCCTCAAGCCAGTGACAATAAGTTTTAAAACTGATTAGGAAGTCTCTCTGATTCCATTCTTATGCTTTGATCATTTGAAAAGACAGTCTAAAAACCTCCAAGCAACCAAACACTTCCCCCTGTCCCAAACCAAACCTTCCCTTGACTGGGAAATTTGAACTGTAAAATATGGCTGTGCTTTCCAAGCTGAGTCAACTTCCAAGAAATTTAGGGAGCAAGTTGGCTAATTCAACATTTTAGTGCCTAATACAGGGATAAGATTTAAACAGTGTGCCTAACACAGTGAGGAGTCTTAAACTGGAACAAAAAAAAAAAAGAAAAAATGAACCACTAAAATTTACTACTCACTCTGAATTTTTTTTGATGGAAGTTTCTAGAAGCTTCTTTAAAAATAACTGCAATATAATTGATTGACGACTTATATTGAAATGTGTGAAAAAAAAATTAATGTTGTTTCATTTGATTAGCCCTGTGTTCTTGGCTAAAATATTGAGAACCCCTTTTAAGGGAGAAAAAAATATATATCCACCCTAGAAAATAGAAGGCACTTTGCATAAAGTTAACTCAATCAAATAATGAAAAAAAGGAAATCAGCTATGTGCTAGGAGCTAACATAAAACATAAATAGCTAACAGAAATAATAGTAAGACAAGTCTACAGAAAAGCAAATAAATTGGAATATAAGAATTTTATAAAAAAGAGTGTATTAACATCAGCTTTAAGTCAGGCTATAGAAGCATAGCAAAGAACTGTAGCAAGCAACAGTCCTCCTCACTCACACCCAAGCTGAGTTCTTTACTTATGTACGAGGCTAAAAAAAGCATCTCTCTTCAGTTAAGGCAAAAAAACAATAGTGGGGAGGGGAGGAAGCAAAGAGGTCACAGCTCTAGCAAACGCCTTCAGGACACACTTGCATCCTTGATATTTGAACAATAGAAGACAAAATACTGAAAGATTTTATCAGTTTTTAAAGTATTCTTACTGGTAGGAAAGTCCCAGATATGCAGCTCCCACCCCTTCCCTAACCTAGAGGTCCTCAACCTTCTTTCTTCTCACAATCCAGATCCCATTTATTTCTCCCATCCCAGAGGGCTGGCTCCCCTTTCATCCCATGTGTAAGACGGGCAAGCAAATCCGTATCTTGCCCAGGTTTTGGAGGGAGTGGTTCTGGGAAGGCTGTGCCCTTCTCCTGCCCCTCAGGCCAGCCTGGCCTCTTTCAGCACACAATTCAGAGGGATGTGGCCAGCACAGGCATTGCTGCAGCCATAGCTGAGCATGCATGGGATGCCAAGGTACTGGTGAGGCTGCTCTTTGGCAGAGAACCAGGCAGAAAGGCAAGGCTATGAGTCTAAGCAGACCATCAATTCCTTGATCTGCACTGGAGCAATTCGGGAAAATAATTAACATGTGAATAAGAGTCCCCAGTGGGTCACTGTTGGCATAAGTGACCGAGACTTTGCTGCCTGTTCTGCCTTGCACAAAGCCAGTGTGTGCCAAGCCTCCTGCAGGCAGAAATTCCCCCACCCTTGTGGCTTCTGTGGTGCCACATAGACCAGCTGCTCTGTAGCCACAGCCTCTGCCACATGGCTGGTCTCCTCCTCTGGTGTCTGGTCTTAAACCCCTGAATTTAGAGAGTTGTGGATGTTCATCTTGGAGATGAGAAAGTTCTGGGCAGACCTTTATAGCACCTTCCAGTACCCAGAGGGCCTATGAGAGAGCTGGAGAAGGACTTTCTACAAATGATAGGACAAGGGGTAATGGCTTCACACTGACAGAGGGTGGGTTTAGATAAGGTATTAGGAAGAAATTCTTCCCTGTGAGGATGGCGAGGCACTGGCACAGGTTGCCCAGATGAGCTGTGGATGCCCCATCCCTGGAAGTGTTCAAGACCAGGCTGGATGAGCCTCTGAGCAACCTGGTCTAGTGGAAGGTGTCCCTGTTCATGGCAAGGGTGTTGGAATCAGATAATTTTTTAAGATCCCTTCCAACCTGGAGCATTCTCTGAATTTCTGCCTATGCAGCTCTGTTGCAGTTATTCATACCCTGAGTCTCTCCCCTCCCCAATTTCTGGAGATGAGGGAACAGCATGGCCAGTGGTTTGCACCAAGAAGTTTCTCTCCCTGTTTTGCAGGCTCTGATGGGGAACTAGCCTGCAGCAATGTGGGGGTCGAGAAGGCTGTGAGCATGTTTTGGGCCTCCCTATCAAGTCCCTGTCACTGCATTCCTGCTCCTCTCCCAAATGCAGCAGCTCATGTCCCCTGAGCTCCACAGATGCAGGTGGGAAAGCACACTGCACCACTCTCTCTAGATTAAAGCCTGGCACAGTCAGGTTTGGCAACCATAGTCTGCAGGAATTCACCAGGCTGCAGAGCACGGAGCCCTGCAGGAGAGCATCACCTTCTCATCTCTCTGTGCCACGGCAGCAGAGCTCTGCTGGCAAGAGTTTCCTGCCCAGAGGTGGTAATTGCCTCAACCTGTGCCAGTGAGCAGCCATGTGGAAGGGAAGTCCAGGACCAGTGTGAAGGATCAAAATCAGATCTCACAAGGGGAGTTATGGTAATGTTCTCACCTCTGCTGCCTCCCTCCCCTAAGAACCCTTGTTAAGCTGAACACTGGTGTGTGGCATTACAGCTCCCTTCCTCTTTTTGAGTCAAGTATCTGCCACGCTGCAGAACCCTACAGCTGAATTGGTTCTACTCATCTTTATATAACCCTGGATTGGACTCTGGAGAGAAGAAAGGATCGTACAGATGTGGTAATGGCACCACTTCACAAGTGCAACAGCACAGCTCCAGGGCAAGAAACGAAAGAACAGGAGGTGGCCTCAAGTGCAGGTGGTCAGTTGATGTCATGGGTTAAAATAGCACATTTAAATATTGTCCCCAATGGGCCACTCACACAATTTACAGCTGAAATCACCCATTTGAACTCCTAAGGCATCTCACTACAAAGTCACTATTGCCTCATCAGAAAAACATTCCCCAAACAGCAAGTGACCCACGACCAAGCTCAATGGGCATGCACAGGCAAAATCAGGATTTGACAAAATGTTCAAAATGTGTCGTGGCCTTTACCCCGAGTCCATATTGACCAAATGCTGGGCTAAAGTAAGAATAGGACCTGGTGGCAGGCTTCTCATCATGAAGTAAAGTTCCTGTAAGGAAAAGATGGGGAAAAAGTTTGTCTTGATGACAAGGGAAGGAGTAGTGAGAGTGATTATCTCCTGAGGAGTACAAGTCTCCATATGTTTTGCAAGTTTGAATGAATACTTTACAAAAATATTGGTAAGAGTGACACGCTTTTACATGGTTTCACACTTCCAGGTTTTAAAACATTTACAATTTTATCCTGAATCTATCACCTGATTTGTGCAAGAATGTTTACCAAAGAATCAAAACTATCTAGTGGCAAATAACCAGCCCTAAAAATATCAGTTCCTAAAGTTTCATCATGTGCTGGAACTTGGTTATCCCCCTGTACAAATATTCAGTGACTTTAGTGAAAGTAAAAGCAGGCTCAGTATATAAATATACATCATCATGTTTACTATGCATTATAAGAAAAAGCAGCTTGACATGGAGACTATTTTCTATCAAACATGAAACATACAGAAGTTGTGCCTTGTTGCAAAAAGAAACTAAATTAAACCTATTCTAAGTTTGTACCTCCACATTGTTCTCCTTCAGAGACTTTAGGATTTGGGGGGGTTAACAGGCACTAATATTTTTATTTTCTTTGTTTGCTCATTGAAAAACTGTAGGTAGACAGAAACTTAACGTGAAAGGTTTGTTTGAAGGCAGCATGCTGGGTAGAACCTTTGCAGGTGGGGAAGCTCCTTGACTCCAGCATTTTGGGGGAGTTGGGAGCCATAACAACAGATGCATCTCCTTTTTTTGAGGTACAACACAGAAATATTCTTATCAAATGATTTCAATGAAAACTTTCCTTTTCATATCTTGATTTCAACCCCAATCACCATATTAACTCTTGAATGGTTTGGATATCCTACACTGAGCACATACTGGCAGTTTACCACCATCAGGATTCCACAGTGTCTTCAACTAAAACCCCAGCACTCCCTCTTCCCTCTACAAACACAATCCCTCTAGTAAAACAGTATCTTTTAAAGTACCCTCCCTCTCCTTCTTAGTACAAGTACACAGTTTGTGCATGTTTTACAGCACGCATTGTGAAGATACTAGCAGGAGCTGAGGGATTTATGTCTTTGAGGAGAAGGCTGTTGACACAAAAAATAAAAATAAAAGGAAAATAACAAAATCAAAGGAAAATATTGAAATAAAACAACCCCCTTCCAGCTTCATAAGCCTTTAGCTTTATTCACACAAAATATTTGGCTGACGACTCTCCATTTCACTGCAGTTTTCTACCCTAAAGCACAAGAGGTGAAGCAGGACTCTCGATTCTTTATAAGCCTTTGGAAAAACTCCAGCTGCAGAGTGAGAAAAGGTCAGACTTTGGCAGGTTGACTTTTTAAATGACTTCCAGTTGGAGGAGAGGCAGGGGGACAGAGGCTGTGCACGCAAACACACACAGACCCAAACGGTCTCATCCAGCCCATCCCGAAATCCTGGGCAGAGCTCTCGGACATGCCGTGACAGACCCAATAGATAAACAGGAGTGTGTGGGGGCTGTCAGCAGGGCTTTCATCTGTGAGGAGAAGCTGCTCCGCTTCATCTCACCAGCAGCAATTCATTTTTCAAAAGAAATGAGACAGAGGTACTGTTGTTATAGCAACAGCCGAGCCGCTCGGCAGCCCATCCTCCACTGTGGAGCTGGCTTTGGTGGGCGGCTGTTCCAGCCCTACACGGGGAGTGACTGGGGCTGTGGCAGCTGAATATCCCTTCACTGCTCCTTAAAAAAAAACAACACACAAACCAGAGGGAGGTGGGGAAGCCGAGAGGCTTAATTCTCTCTATGCCAGTAGAAGCTGGACATGATTCACGGGGTAACACAGGTCCACTTCTCCTCTGTGAGCCCCCACAGAGGAGATGTCACTTTTACAAATGTTTTTGTGTCACAGGAGGCTGATGTCACTTTTACAGATGTTTTTGTGTACCAGCTACATGTAGCCACTGACTTTCCTCTCCCTAGGGCAGCTCCAGCCACTTGAATACAAGACAAGGGCAACAATTCTGAGTGGTCTGGTCCACCTGGCTCCCCAGCTCTGCTGGAATGTGCTCTGCTCTGGAGCTATCTTTGCTCCCTGTGGAAAAGCACAGAAACTAGCCAAAGCCCAAACTCCATCTTCCTCAGAGGATATGCATGTTTACAAAAAACAAATTATCTTCTCCACATGCTCTTTTGCTAGTCTTTCTGTTAAAAATTATCTTTTCAGTTCTTCATGTTGAATCAGTCTGGCCCACCAGCCATCATGACCTTCAGTTCCTTTCCATGAAATGAATTCAAGTCTTGGGCCTTTCTCCAGGGTTTCTACTCTCCCTTCCACCAGTGTGTCTGTTCCTGAGTTCCCCCCCCCACACTTTCTTCTCCCTTCTTCTCCTAGAGCTTCTCCAGAAAGATCTTGATACTTCTTACCTCCAACAGGGAGTACTTACTCTGAGCTCTGCCAAACACCACCCCAATTCAGCAGCCTCCAACCTGCACCCTAAAGACCGAGTCAGGTTTGCTACTTAACTTCTTGTGCTGCACTCAAATCCTATCAACAATTAAGGAAGCATCCCAGGGGTGGCTATGAAGTGACACTAAGCAAGTGGATTTGACATGACAGCATCTAAGATCAGTAAGGAATAATCAGCATTGCCATTTGCATGCCAGAAATTCAGCTTCAACATTTAAAAGGATTTTTTGCACACCTTGCTGTATTTTGCCTCCTTGCTGTATCACCTCTGACGCTGCCACTCAAAAGTCAGTGTTGCCAGAGCGCCACTGCCCGAGGTACATCTTGTCACCACTGTTTTAAGCCCACCAGCTCCACAGTGGCCTGCCAATGACACTTGCTGCAGTGTCCTGCAGAGGTGGTGGGGAGCAGAGGACAGCCTTTCAAAAACCCCTGTTGGAGCTGAGCTCAGACAAGCAGCCAAGCAACATGAAGGTGAGTTACAGATCCCCACTTCCCATAAATCAAAGCACTTCATACATCCAGCCACTCCCCTACTATCTCAATTCCTTCGTGCTGCTGAAAGCGTGGCACTGATGCCTGCTAATTTGCTGGATGAAGCCTGATGTAGCAAATTGATTTTGGAGCACAATTGCTCATTTAAACCACATGCTGTGCTTCTCCATGCTAGGCCTGGCTGCCCAGCTCTTGTTGGCCAGGGTAATGTTTCAAATATACAAGAAATTCACGTTGTGAAATCTGTCTGAAGTTGGTAAAATCTCATCCTGCCAACCTAGCCAGTAACCTGTTCAACTCTGCAGGCTCACAGAGTAACCTCTGCCTCAGGAAAGGGGTCAACCTTCTGCCCCTTACCCTGCAAAGGGCTGTGGGGTCTCTTGTCATCACACTTGTTTTTGCTGTCAGTCACCAGAAGAACAAAATACCTCCCAGTGGTAGTGAAACTATGATCAAGGCACTGCATAAACCTGCAAGAGTTAGCAGAGAGGAAAACAATCCACTTCCTCACATTTATCCAGTCAGACAGGAAGGGTTGCTCTCAGAAGAGTGAGAGTAAAGAGTTGTGGTGCCTGGATGCAAAGCTGGCAGCACAGGCCCCTTGCTAGATCTGCCTGCCAGCTGTCAGGGCCCCAGCCACCTGTCAGGCTCCCAGCCACCAGCAGGAACGGGATCACACTGGGAGATCACGCAGAGAACAGGCAAGAAGGGTAACAAAAAAGGCACTGCATGAGAGCAAAATAGCAACAGCACTGCGGAAGTCAAACCAGGTAAATTCTGTGACTGCACCTACCCTCAGTCAGCCAGATAAGGATGCTGGTGTGTGCTAAAGCAGCTTGAGAAAAGTTGAGTGCAAAGATATTGCACAGCAAGTTTAACTGAACTTTAGAGCACAAATTATTTCATGAATGGAATGCTGTTATTGCTGTCAAAGAGTCTTTCTTCCCCAGTCTATGATCTGCATGGTTTACTCCTCTTCAGATCTAATTTAATCCTGCTTTGGCCCAATGGGGTAAACACTGGCAAAGCAGTAACCTCATTGCTTTGGGAGTGCCAGCACTGACTGCTCCATCTATGCAAAAGTCTTAGGAAGGTGCTAAGAGCCTATAAGCTGAACTACTGAGCTGGCAGTACCTACTCCTGCCTCTCACATGCAGCAGCCAGGCTCTGCTTCTCTGAAGGTGTCCTTGCAGATGGCATCAGCTGCATTTTCAAGGTGTGTTATGAGGATTCAGTCAGGCAGCCTCCAATTGACTTGTCTGGGAGTTGTTCTGATAAGCCTTCACCCTTTCCAACCTGCTTTGTATCTGGACAGAAGAGAGGGTAATGACAAAAAGCAGACACTGGGGACTATTAAAGCTGTGCCTCCCAAAGAACTACAAATCAGGGCAGAAAAGAAATGCAGGAATCTCTTGTGTGTTAAACTAAGAAGCAGCAAAACAACACACACAGTGTTGTTGCACATGCACCATCGCTACTCAGTAGCTCTTTAAACTGTGCATGTGACACTAGGAATGGTTTCCTGGGGAAAATCTTGTCCCAGTTCATCCTTGGATGAGCACAAGCTGTAGCAGGCTAGTGAAGTATGCTGATGGCATCCTGCCTGCCTAGCAAAGGGGTATGTGAGACATGAAAGCATTCCTGTCCTCTGCAAAGGGGGAGCAGCTCTGTGACACAGCCTCTCCTTTCCTTGTCATTAAGGCACCCAGTAGGATGTGAGCTCTGTTCCTGACTTCAGAACTGACAGACTAAAACCTTGTCTAACTGATGTAAGGGAAAAGCCCTTCCTATGTTTAGGGCAAGCAAATTACCTTCCAGCTGCTTGCAAAACACTGCCATGGCACAATCTACATACATAATATATTACTCCAGAATATTCTTGGAGAAACTCCAAAGAAAGAGCCAGAAGAGGTGGTGAAGGCACAACAGTAGCCCCCTGATGACACCATAGATTTCCATGGACTCTGAGCTTCTACTGCATCTCTTTTACTACCAAAGCCTGTCTAGTGCATGGTCTCTAGAAGACAGATAGCAAGCTGACAGAAGGCTGAACTCAGAAATGGCACAGTTGTGTTCCATTCATATCACTGGTGTTAGCTCCCATGTCACCTCATGGCAGCACAGCTACTTGTTCCATAAGTGCATGAAGCAGCACCTTCCAGTTCCTCAAATCAGTGGGGAATAAGTCATTTCAGGGATTCTTCCACATGACTAAGTTCATGACTTTAGTTCATGCTTTTGAATGACTTGAGCTCATGCTTTTTGAAGCAAAGTGTTTCATACAATTGGAAAATGAAGGAAATGAGAGTCACATAGCCTATACAGCCTGTACCTGTTCCAGCCCACACATTTTAGTCACCCTCTCAGGGTAGCATCATAAATGAAACTTCCACTTGAAAATAATTTAAATATCAAATTAACAGATTTTAACAACTAACACATTAAAAGAAAAATCTCGTGAATCAGTCATACTGTGCTGCAAACAAAATGGTGAATTTAGCCCCATCTGTTCCCTGTGCCTGAATGGGCAGTTTGGCTGAGGACATGGGTCAGCTGAAGATTTCTCTGCAAGGACAAACACCTTTAAAGGAGTGCAGGTTATTTAAGTACAGCTTGAGCAATTAATGATACAGAAAGCATTGCAAAGGAGACCTGAGCATGGGGGAAGGAGAGAGAAATGAATGTTTTGCATGGTAATTAATTATCATATTTTTTCTACATTTTAATTGTTTGCATAGTGATGAGATGTCTTCTGGGAAAAGAAAAAAAATCCAACATGAGATAGATGAGTTCAGAAACAAGTTTGTACTAAGCTACTGACCATTTAAAAAAAAATAATAAAATCAAATGACTGAAAATCCCAAAATAGAAAGTATGTCAGAGGCAGCTTTTTCCTTCAATCAAACAATTCCCTGATCAGCACAATCAGCTTGATCCATCTCTAGGAAAGAAGAGCAATGCAGGAAGTGGTTGCTCATCTTGACTTTGCATATCTCTTTAAAAGAACACAGGCAGCAGCAGTTTTGAAAGACTCCTGGACAAAACCCATGGCTCAATCCTGAGAGGTGCTGAGGCCCTTGGCTCACAGAACCACAGAAAGGTCTGGGTTGGAATGGACCTTAAAGAGTATCCTGTTCCAACATCCCTGCCATGGGCAGGGATAACATCCCAGACCAGATTGTTTAGGGCCCCATCCAACCCGGCCTTCAACACACCCAGGGTGAATCCCATTAAGTTCACTAGGAATTAGGGATGCATTGATAAGGTCATTTCTTCTGCATCCAAATTTCTTCAGAGATAGACACTATGTCTGATGGAACAACAACTCTTTGCATTCATTTTTAGGCTTCAATACAAGTTATAGCCAGTACTGGGAAAAAAAAAAAAAAAAAAAAAAAAAAAGGCAGGGTCACTGAAGATCTGTGAAGACTCAAGGAGTCAAAGGACTGTATAGGATGCCCTAGACATGTTCTGAATTATTCTGAGCACAGTTTGGGAGCTATTTGCCATGGGCTAAAGGCCAGACAGCACTGAACAGCAGATTTGCCCTAAATATGGCCAAGTAAACCATATAAACTTTAGCTCTTTGTGGCCTCAGTACCTTCACTTCAAGCTGACCTCAGGTCCCACAAAGGCACACACACAACTAATGGAAAAGCACCTCTGGTCTCCCAGCTCCCAGCAATTACCAGAGTCACAGACTCACAAGGCTGGAGCCGCTGTGTGGTGTGAACTGCAAATGTACTATTTCAGTCTACTGAGGAAGTGTAAAGAAAAAGATTTTAAGCAAATGAAGGCCCTGATTCAGCACAATATTTAGCACATGGTTCACCTTGAGCACATTAAGCAACCAAAGATACAAAGCATGGTTTATGCAATGAATCACAACATCAGACCAAGACCTTTGCTCAGGTCTTACTTTCTTTATTTCATCCACAGCAGCTGTCTCCATCCCAGGACAAACCTCTTCCTCTCTCCCATCCTACTCTGAATATACATACACAGTGTTGAACTCATGGCAGCAACGGCAGGAAGATTCCCAAATCCCAGAGGTGTGTAAGGCTTTGAGATCTCTCCACACAAACCAAAAAGATTACCAGGAGAAAGGTGGGCAGTGTTCTGCCAAGCAGGTCACATTCCCAGTTAGTTGTAGCCATGCACCACATTACAACCAGGCACTTTTACCTATTTGTGTATTTTGAAAACAGCCCTCCAAGGGAAGGAACTGCAACACATAATGCTATAGATGTCTGTACATTCCCAGTGTACACAACACAGGTGGGGTTTTTTTTTAACTTTCTTCCTTTTGCTGTCAAAAAAATTCCCTGGTTTTTCCACACAAATGCAGACACACACATGTAGTCACTGCCCATGATACTCTCATGGGTTTTAATCTCAGCGCTCTATGCATGCTAAGCATATATTAGCAGCTAATTAAAATTAAATTTAGACTTCAAGTCCCATTCACCACTGAAAGTTTGTGCCCTTAACAGTGCTAAATAAGTGCAAGACAATAAAGCACTCGTAGGTAAAGACCAAGTCACAGAGAACACTACAGTGTTTTCCTAAACCCCTTGAAGCACTAGACATCGTAGTTTGCTGTTAGATAAGACACAGAAATGCATTATAAGCCAGTGTGAATTCATACAATGGACTTCCACTAATCTTATTTTTCTTTTTAAAGGACTTCTCCTTCCCTCCTTTTTCTCCTGTTGTAGGAATGATAAGCCACCTAGTACTAAGTGCTTTTAATTTGTTAGTCTGAAGACACAATGCTTCTGGTCTACTACCAGAATTATGTGGATTTGGGTCTCAGAGAGAAACACAGGCGAGATGAATGTAAAAAGAAAAACAAACGTAATTGTGTGTCAACCCCCCATCATTTATCACTTAAATGTTGTCATTCAGATGCAAACATACATTAAACCTCTAAATTTCACCTCAGAAAACAGAGCAGGGAGCTGTCTAAAGTAGTGTTATTAAGTCAGTGGCAGGATTAGAATTGGACTCAAATTTCCTAAATCCCATCCCCAGCCAATGGGAATACAAAATATCTTATATCTTGTCAGTTCAATGTGCTTTTATGCCTCCTTTTTTCCTTATTCAGGAAAAAGAAGAGGTGTGTACAGGGAGCTATGAACAGGACATGGAGTCTGGACACTCTTGCAGGCACCATAAGAAAGGTGCAGACAAAACCAGGTCAAGTCATTCCAGCCTTAAGAATGCAACTCATACCCCCGATACCAGGCTGAGATGGGAATGAGATACATCATGCTCCAGAAAGTGTCTTTTTCTTTTTACTGACCTGAATGGGAGCCTTGCTAACTACAGGGAAAAGACACATCCACAGTCAGATGCCTCCACCTGGACCCTCCCCAAGCCACTGTTATTTGCCCAGTCACAATGAGGGCACTAATTACACACTACTGCTGTTGACATCTGTGTTCAATAAAGATTTCTGTCTGTGTGGATTGGGTCTTTCCCCCAGCTTCATTTCCAGAGGCTTCAGTTTTTTTCCATTAAACTCTAACAAAATAAGCTTGAAATCTTCATAGTTTGGCCTGTAATCATGATACTACATTTACTCCTGGAAAAAGTGTTACTTTCTTGCCTCGCCAAAGGAAAGAAGGTTGTGCAGCTCCAAATTCTTGCTTAGTAACTAACTTACATGTTCAATCACTTCTGGGTTATTCAAGAGAGGCAAGGAGAAGGGGAGAGCTAGGAGGAGCTTCAGTTTAAACCCCAGACAAACAGTAAGTAGTGTTACAACCATGATGGTCTAAGCAAAGTCTACAGAGAGGGGGAAAAAAGTATTTTTAATTAGATACACTGGGAACCATAGACAAGCTTTGGGGTAAGCAAGCACTTACTCCTTCTTTAATGACAGCTATAGTAACCTTAGTAACAACTGTAACAATGAGCAAACATGCTAAAAAAATTATATAAAATCTCAAAGATATCAGGCACACAGGACTGTGTGCAAATCTGCTGTGTGATAAAGCTTCCCATAGTACAAAATTTGTTTTTAAAGGAAATTACATGGGCAGCAGGTTGAGGTTTTTCCTAGGGCTATTTACAAAACTCCTTTATTTTTCCTCCTTTCTTCTAAGCTTTTCAAAACAGTCAAATGAAAATAAAAGCCTGGCAATTAGCATATTTCAGAATTACAGTAAGGGCCCAGCTTTAAATGCACAGCTGCCTGAGACTGACTTTTTTTCAATGCCAGGTGGATGATATGAGGCCAAGAACAATCTTGAGCAGTGTGGGTCCCGATGGCTGTAGGATTTGCAGGGAACCCTGATTTCATTGTATCTGGGGACATAAGTCATTACTATTTTCTATTTTTTTTTCCAAAAGCTTTCTGATATTGCCAAACTCCAAATTCAGACCTGCAATAATCATATTAGAAACATTCAACACTGTAAACACAGAGGATTTTCCTGACTCATCAGTAAAGTAGTGACAGCCTTCTCCTCTCCCTGCTAATGAGAAAGGACTGCAATGCCTGGAACTAAAGCAGATCATTTTCCCATTGAGTGTTCCCAATGTCTCTCTACAGCAGCATAACCTACCCAAATAAGCTTTCTCTGTCCAGGGCATGGAAGTGTTACCAAACAGAGAACTATTAAGTGGGTCCCAGGTAAAAGGCTCCCTAAGGAGCTGTAGGGGAACACAACTGGGCACAGCACCCTTCTTGGGAATGCTGTCTCCCCAGGTAGCTACTGTGGAGCAGAGGTTCAAACCACAAGGACTCAGACTAAACCACAGAACTGCAGAGATCCTCCTCCTGGTCCCAGCAGAGCAGGGCTGCAGACAGCCTGTCTGCTCTGGCATTCCTGCCTCCAACCTCTCCCAGTTAAGGCACACATGCAGGAGCCCTCCCTGGGGATAAAGCTGCTCTTGTGCTGCTGCCTAAGGGCTCCAACTGGTCCCTGCCTCCTCTGCTCTCCCAGTGCCCTTGCTGGAGCCATGGAGCTCTCACCTGGTTGGCAGCAGTGATGGGAGGAGGCTGTGACAGGCGAGTGGCAAGGTGCCATCACAGAAACCTGCAGTGATGTGAGGCTGCAGGGAGCTGGCTGTGAAATGTGCATCAGGCAGGTGGGAAACATTTGTCCCCCCCTGCACAGTCCCATCTTTTCCCCTCTCCTGCCCCAGTCCAGATCTCACAGCCTCATAGTGTGAGCCTTCTGTAGCCTCAGGTTTTGTGGCTGCAGAAGGTAAGGTAGCCTCTAGACCATGAGCCTTCCCTGTGACAGCTGCAGGGCCTCTGCTTGCCTGGTGCCCATATTCTGCAAACAGCCTCTCCCCACCCTTCTGACTGCTTTCTTCCCAGCTCTGCTGGTGTTTACGGTCTTGAATAAAGCCAGGAGAAAAAGTGACCTCATTAGCAGTTTCCTCAAAAGGTGAATTGGAGCAGGGCATTCATCTCCTCCAGCAATTTTCAAACTCACACGAGAAACATGAAAGGAGACAAAGCCTAAGGTTGCTCCAGGAATTCCCTCCACTCCTGATGAGAGGAACGTGCATAACACGCCCCCTGTATGCAGTGCAAACAAGAAGCTTCTGCTACAGCTCTTCTCTTGGCTTTCCTCATTTCACTTCACTCCTCAGGAACAAGAAGAAACCTTCTTCACAGACGCAGGGGGCTGCAAAAGCAAACTGTGTACAGATGGGCTCAGGAAGAGGTTCTTAGACTTGGGATAGCTGGAAGATGTGCCAGGGAAGGCTGACTGTGTGCCTGCTCTGTTTCTTGCACTCTACCAGCTCACTGAGAGGACACTGGGCTAAATGCCCCTTTGAGATGATCCAGTACAACTGTTCCTATCCCCACGGTGTTTGCAGAAGGAATGCTACTTACATCTTTACTGAAATAAAACAAACAGAACCCTCCCTCTACCAGATTTTCAAAGTTCTTGTTATGAAGCATTTTGATGATAACAGATGATTTTACAAAGCAGCAGCTATACAATGCAATGTGGTAGAAACTCATTTCCAGCAGCCCCTAAATAAAGAGGAACTGGTGCAAAATAAGAACCTTAAAGCAATCCCTTGCTTTACTACTTTTTGAACATGGACTGAATGCCAGATTGTGGTCATCTGATCAGAAGACAACCAACTGACCATTCTTTCTCCTCTTGCCCTGTTCATCCCCCACCTCCACCCAAAACGTGCAGCTCCAACACAATTAAAACCTACCTACCTGATTTTGGATTTTGAAAGACTATTATTACAATTTGGAAGAAGGAAGAACTGTGATAACCGCCACACCAAACACGAGGAGGCATAAGTAAGCAATTTTAGCTGTTAGGATCTCAATATCCTTTGTAAAGAGAACCCCTCTCACTAATATCCAGTGCATAAAAGGTAATTAAAAGCTATTTTTTCATTTATAATTTCTATTTCACGTGGAAAGTGAAAGACACCAGTAGGAGCCACAGATGAGAGAGCCTTGAGGCCAAAATCTTCAGTGTGCTGAGGCCCCTGATACAAATGATGATGTCCTGTCGAAAAATTAGGTTTTGCTAGAGAACAGACCAGTGACATCATAGATAAAAAGTCACAGAACTGATAAAAGTCACTTAAGAAAATGTGAATTGTCATGATACTCAAAGTGCATTTTCTCTGCCTTGTATGTGTAATGGGATCCTCTCTGAAAATGAAATTTAACAGAATTTAATTAAACAATAATCTCATTAATTTTTTAAAAATATAGAAGAATAAATATATAGAGATACTAGAAAGACAATGAGACTATATTTCTTTTTCCTAGCTTTTCTTACTTTTCACATATGATGCTGTGACTCAAATTAACTCCACATAAATTCTGAATATAAAAAGATCACCAAATTAATTTTTTAATAGGGAAGGAGAAAAAAAATAAACCTCGTTGTCAGAACTTGAACTCCATTCCTCAGAATGATTAGTTTGGCCACTGGAGGGCTCCAATATTGTTTCATAAAAGCAAAAGAAAGTTTACTAGGAAGAATAAACACATAACAAATAGCCTGGGCAATAAAGTTCAAACATAATAAGCAGTCTGAACCAAGATCTATGGGCTTGCAAGCATTTCGTAAGAGTCAGGACTAATTTAACTCTTGTTTTGCTCTTGCAGCATAAAAGGATTTGAAGAAGAAGGATTTTCCTACAGTTTGGCCATAAAGTCTCCTCCAATACACCACCTATTCAAATGGTTTTTGTAGGCAATTGCAGAATGAGTAGATATCTGTAGGAAAGCAAAACCTACAGGTTTTCTTGGGACATGCTAGGAAAACACTTCTTTATGGAAGCCCAATGCTGCAGAGTACAAAAGAAGCACATTCTTTGTCCCTCTCACGACTCCAGTCTTCCCAATGAAAGTTTAGCAACTCAGCAACTGGGAGCACAGCGGGGTGCTCCCACTACATAAAGTCCTTGACTGTTCTTCTTTAGATAAGCAATTGTTGGGAACTGCCTTTTATTTTTTAGGAGGATTTATGTGCTCAGGTACAGAAAGTCAAGGAATAACTGGCTCTAAAACTAATGGGTCTTTTCCCAGTAACATGGCAGTCAAGATCTTATCAGAAAAATGTTATGTGGTCCTGCAGAAGCAAGTACAGGCAGTGATGTCAGTTGATAAGCTAATGACTGCAGCTTATCAGCTGATAAGCTAATGACTGCAGTGCTCCAGTTAAGGATAAAACAAAAGCTATTTCAGTATAGGAGCATGAGAAAAAGTATTTTGGACATCATTCTACCTACAAACTCGTGGGAGGGGAAAAAAGTCTAAGTACCCCCTGGAGTCCCCAGTCATACCAGTTGGGGAGGATGGTGGGCTGAGATGGGCTGAATGTTGGAAGTTTCACACTGAGCCAACTTTTACAATTGACTTAAGCAGTGCTGAAAATAAAGGAGGTTTATTTGAAATATTGAAAAGTGCTAGTGGGTACTATGATAAGCCCAACTGAGCACTGTTCTTGTTTGATGAAGTGCAGTGTATTGGGCTGATGCACAAAACATCATGGTTTGCTGGCACACAATATTTTTTTCTGCTTCTTCAATGTAAAGGAAAAAAGAGAGAAAAAAAAAAAAAAAGAGAAAAAAAAAAGAGAAAAAAAAAAAAAAAGCTTGCTTAAAATATCCCTGCTGCTCTCCTGTAGCCCCTTCCTATCCAGCACATCACACATTAATGCCAATCTTCTGGGAGACTGCAATTCGAACATAATGAGATATTAATGAGCTTTGCACATGTCCCCAGTCGCAAGTGTTCCCCCCCTCCGCAGCTCATTTCTCACAAACCTACGGAGATGTTTTGCTTGTTTTCCTGACACTGCAATTGTGGCTCCCCCACCCTGCCCCCCCTCCCGGCAAACCCTGCTGCACCCTTCCCCTTAAGCTGCCAGCTCTAAAGAGCACCAAATGGGCTGGCACTGTCTTGTTTCCTGGACTAATGGATGCTTGTTTAAACACTGGAGCTGTTTGCATTGCTGCGGCTCACTGCATGTTAAACACAGTCCTCTGAAACCCTATGCCAATCCAATAAAGGTATCAGCAGTTCAGCGTGGGGAGGCAATTACTATAAAGTCCCAAGTGTGCCTTCTAAGCTCAAGGAAGGGAAATTTGATTGAACAACTAAAAGCAAAATCTGATTTTGGTTCAGCATGGCTAGGAAGACACGAGGTCTCACTGCAGCCAGGCCTGTGGAGGGCAGGAGGAAGTCAATGGGCAAGCTGGGGTGAGCAACTGCACATTGTTAAAAGGGCTTTAAAGCTGGCCTGGTAGCAATGCCCTCCTGCCTCCACAGAGCTCCTTCCCTCTTCATCCACATGCCAAGTTGTGCTTTCTTTCCTCCCCGCCCCCACTGTTTCTTTCTTTCTTTCTTTTTTTTATTTTTTTTTTAATTTTAAATTATATGCTGCCAATTTTGTTTCACCCTTCATCGATTCTTGAAACAATTCTTCCCCTGGTAAAGGTCCTTTCCTCTGTACAAAGTCATTGTCATATCAAAGGGGAAGTGTTACACAGGAACAGCTCTGATAGAGGGCTGCTGGTAACCAAAAATGATCTGTGCTTCACTGAGAGATGAAAAAAACCACCCAAATCTTGGACTAATGATAGTCAATATTTCAATGGACCTGCTCTTTACCTGGCTGAGGGCAGAAAGTCAAGGGAGAAAGAAGATGCACTTCAGTTCGTTTAATCCACAGAAACAAAGCTGCTTTAAAGTGTTCTACTTCCTTTACTTTTAAGTGAAAGATAAGGAGAAGACGTAGCAAGGGAATGTTTTCATTTTATACTTTATATTTTTTTTCTTTAATTTTAAACAGACTCTGTAAGATGGCCTCACTCTGAGAGCGGCTTTCCAAATGATACGGAAAGTTTTCCAAGCACTTTTTGTGGCTGCAGCTACCCTCAGGAACCTAGGAAAAGGGGATTTGCCACACCAGAGGAGGCCAGCAAGCCAGCAAGCTTGGCATCCTGCCCCTAGCTCTGTTCCACAGCTCCGAAGCTGTGGGGGTGCTAAACCTTTCCTCTCCCTTCCATGCTGCAGGGAAGGGATTGTGTGTACAGCTGAGAATCAGGAGGAAAATCTTTGAGAGTGAACCTGTCCTCCTCAGAGCTGAGTCCCCAATCCTGTGGGCCAAGTTTGTCCTGTAGAAGGGCACAGCAGGCAGAGCAGAGCTGGCACCGGCCCATGCCCAGAGTTCCTGACCACTGCCCCAGCCAGGGCTGGCATCTGGCTAATGGGCTTAAGGATCAAGCTGTCCCTTCAAAGCAAAGTTCTCACGGGTCAGAAATCCAGAGTGATGCTAAGAAGTGCAGGCTGAGAGGTAGAGGCTGGTGCCAATTAGCTGATTACTGAAGGATGAATGTCATCCGACTGCCATCACTCCCACTGGGAGAAACTGCCACTCTCCACATGGCAGCAAGGAGGGCAGGGAGAAGAAGCATTGCCTAGTTTTGAAAAGGGCTATCTGCAGGGGAGAAAGCTTCTTTATTTACTTTCTTACCATTTAAGAAAACAACTTGTGGGCAGAGGATGGAGTTAATCCCAAAATCTCACCCTTCCTGCTCCAGAATTACTTTTGGAGCTGCAAACCCCCTGTGGACTCCAAACTCAGGGCAAGCAACAGGATGCCACAGGCAACCTGAGTACAGCTAGTTAGAGAGTGACTGCCTGATGGATGTTTTGACACAAATGAGGAACTTTAAACCAAGAGGGTAAAAGTGTTGGGAAACATTTGTTTTGTTTATTGAAAAAAAAAAAAAAAGAGAGAGAGAGGGGAAAAAAAAAAAAAAAAGCACAGTAACTTTCTTATTTTCAGTTTTACAGCCAAACACAAACAAACAAACAGCACTTGTTTTTGCTGGAGTTCCTTGCCAGAGCTGGGTCAAGGGGGAGGATGAGCTGGAGACATAATGTCTAGGTAAAGGGGAAATCCTTCCACACACTGCTCTTCAGTTAGGGCTTGGAATTCAGAGATTTAATTTCCACACCTTAGAACAAAGATTGTTACTAAGAAGATAGGGCAAAGAGCACCATTGTCCCGGGAGGAGCAACGCAGCAGCCAGCTCCTAACCAATACTAAAACAAAATCCAGGCTGTCTTGAAAGCATCACACCCAGAGATCCCCAATAGGCTCTTGTCACATTATATATAACTCCTTCACTCTCTTGAAGCTGAGAATACAGTTTATGTGAGGACTCGAGAAACCCACTCACCTACTCACCAGTGGTAAGTGGAATGATTTCCTGATGAGCCTGGGGAAGGATGTGGCTCTTAAAATCAACTGCTGCAGAATCTAGCCTTTAATTTGAACAAAACAACACAACAAGAACGAAAACCCCAGCCCATGTGATTGCACAGATAACTTCCCAAATATGACCATTGATGTGCTTGTGTTTCTGAGTCTGCAGACAGGCTTCTGCCGTTCCCAAGAAGCAGCACCGTGAAATCAATGAGACTCATTAAGGATAATCAGTACCCTATGGGCAGCAGCAAAACTGCCAAGAATCCTGCCAGTTTTGTCCTTCTACTGTTACTGGGGAAGCTCTGATTGACAAGAAAGGTAGATTTCCCACTTGCTTACATTCAGCAGTGAGAGGAAGTTGCAGATGTAGTCCCATGGGAAGGTCTAGCCACAGCATCCCACAAGGAATATCAGTATTTGCTCCAGTCAGAGAAGGGCGTTGCAATCTCACAATCTCCTACGCACGAGTGTCATCCCACTGCAACTGGGATGAAACTCTTCTGTCTCTTTGCATCCTGGCATACTGCTTATCCTTGAACTCCTCAACAAGTTTTCCTGCCTCCCGACAGCCCACAGCCCACTGTGCTGGTGAGTTGATAATCCTCAGTTCCTCAGCTTTGAGATGCACAGGGAGCTACACCATGAAAGACAGAGCAGGCTGTTAAATAACACCAGGTGTGCTGGAGATTGTTTTCATTCTCTTAACTCTAGCACTGCAACTAGAGCATCTGCCACCCTTTGTCTTCCCATACATTGCTGGTGAACCACTAAGGAGATATCTTGGGACTCAAGGAAAGGAGTCAGTGGTACCTTGTGGTAGCTTGTTCAAGGTCTTCCTCTCCCCAGCTCCCATCTCATTTCAGTGATTTCCAGTTTTTGCTTGTTCCCTTCAGCCTAGAACCTCCCTGGGCACTGAGCTGGCCCTGGACCACACAACAAATGCTCTCTGACACACACTAGCACAAGTGACAAAATAGATATGTAGACAAGGTCACTGAAGATGAATCCCCAAGAAGACTTTAATTTCTGAATGAAATTACTAGCAATTTTTAAAGATTCAGTTACTTGAAGGCATACACTACATACCTGTTACTTGTTTAAAACATATTTCACTATTTGATTGGAAATGGTACCTCTGAAGGGTCTGACTGGTTTCCTTCTTTGAGGTATGACTCCAGGAAATGCACAAAGAACGCAATAAGGTTTAAAGCAACAAGAATTTCCTTCTTCCCAACCCCTTTAAATAAAATGCACCATGACAGCATAGTTATACATTTACAGTTTAAGTTGATCATTCCTCAGAATAAAATAACTTTTTCCAGGAACCTAGAACCTAGGTTTACACAATGGAGATGGTTTCCTATTAATCAATATTGTGGAAGAAAAGTGTAATAAATTCCTGTACATCCAATGTCTGTAATCTCTTTAGATAAAAAAACTGAACATTCCTATAATTCACACATTCAAGGGAAAAAAAAATGGAAGGATTGACAGAGACTACATGTGTCAGGAGAAAAGCCTAGAGGAAAGAAAAAATCCCCTGAGTGCTCCTCAACCATAGTATCATCTCATCAGAAAGTGCACAGGGTGACGCTGAGATAAAGAAATGGAGAAGATGCCATTTCCTGCTTCAGTTCCTGCAGGGAGAATCTGGAGGTAAGTTTCCTCATTACAAATCCAAACCACCACAGGCAGACTAAATGTTTTGTTGGCAGTCCCAGGCCTCCAAGGGAAGCACCGGGTTACAAGCAGGAGTGGGTGAGCTCCGCTTCTGTGGAGTGGAAAGGCAGCAAGAGAAAGTGGAGGCGTGAAGAGTAAGGAATGGGGGTTGTCACTGCCAATCTTGGTTTCTAGGTCCTGAGTAGGGTAACTACAGTGTAGCTTCACTACAGAAGACACACTTACTGGCCTGGGAAGTGGAATTTTGGGTTGTCACTTACAGA
Organism: Phylloscopus whistleri; assembly: GCA_017589585.1. Classification (NCBI taxonomy): domain Eukaryota; kingdom Metazoa; phylum Chordata; class Aves; order Passeriformes; family Phylloscopidae; genus Phylloscopus; species Phylloscopus whistleri. The sequence goes on from JADMLD010000468.1 coordinate 30,157, forward strand.
AACAAGAGAGGGAAAAAAACAAACCCTAAACCACCAAAAGCAACCACCTACATTTTCATTTCCAGAACAGCTCAAATATTAAGCATGTCTCAGCCACACATATAAAGGAGCCGGGTTTTGAAAAATGCCAAGTATCAGATTTCTGAACACGAGACCTTTGCACATAAGAACCTTTGAACAGGTACCACAACACTAAAAGACATTTCTGGAAATGTTTTGTTTTTTTTTTTCCTGCCAGTCCACATCAATAGTCACTGCCTTGAAATCAGCTACATTAGGCTGGCATTCACTGTCACCACACAAAAATCAGCCACGTAACAGTGCACAAAAATGGCAAGTCACCAGTTGTACTGCACTGAAGGTACCTAATAAGAATGTTATGATATGCCCAATAAACATACATTAAATATGCCTTAATAAACTTACATCAGGAACTGCTGACTACACGTGGTTTTGGTTGGGCTCTTTAAGAGGCCCAAAGAATGGAGGCAAATTAGAAGCTATTGGAAAGCACTTTGCAGAACACCCTGAGAGTGGCCCAGAGGGCAGGATTTGGAAAGCACACTAGGGATTGATGGGCTTGGCGTTACTGACAGACAAGGGAAGGCTGGTTTGGTTTCAAACAGCTGAAAATATCCCCACTTTTGGTCATTAGCTGTGTCTCACACTGGAACCACTGGTGTTGTATCTCAACCACCTCCTCAGATTCCTGCAACTAATAGTACAGCATTTAAAACAAACTGAAAACAGTGCCAGGTTCACCTTAAAATGCCTCACTGAAATAATTTCCCAAGTGGATTCTGGTACTTCCCCAAATAAAGTCTGTGACAGAGCCAAAGTGTTTCACTTGCAGAGATGTTGAGGATGGGGCATGGCCAGCCTGTGCCATAAGGACTGGATCTGGCCTGCAAGGTAGTTTTTCTTGGTGCCCATGTCAGCAGGGCAAACCAATTACCATTTTCAGTATGCTTCTGGTGTCTTGAGCACTGCCAGCAGACTGAAAGGATTGGCACTTATAAAAAGGATTGCAGCTGATCAGGGCACCAGGCTTTTCTCCATCAACTAAATGGAACAACTGCCTTCTTTGGCCTGAGACTCCAGATTTATAGATCCTACAATGGTAGATTTAAGATCATCCAGCAGTGTATACTTTCTCTTTTCTCTATGGCATATTCAGATAATCAGAGGAATGGTTATTAGTCGTAACAATAAAGCAAATAAATCAATAAATCAGAGTAATGCAATTTCAGTGACTGCAAGGGTAACTTAGGTATCAAAACTCAGATGTTAATCTAAAACTCAGATTTCAAAGTAATTTTTCAGAGGTCATGCTATCCATAAACAGTTAACACTGATGCCTACAGGAAACCTCACCCAGCTATGGGACAGGTATCCAATCCCCTCCAGGTCACTCCAGCTCCACAATGGCCCACAGAACTCCAGCTTATGCTTCTTTGGACATGCTGTGAGAGTGTTCTTATATAGGAAACACCATCACATACCTCCTTTCCTATAACAGCTTCCCTCCTCTCTCTGAGCTCACAGGGATGTGTGCTGATGTGGATGCATGGCGATGTGTGAGAGAGTTCACTACACATTTCAGCTCTTGGTTAATTATCCAGTTTGCATCTGTTCCACTGTACTTCTGCCTTGCATCTGTTTCACCCAAGGAAATCTTGTAGAAATCTTTGAGAAAAGAAAAAAAAAATCCAGGCAAATATAATGTTTCTCTTGGCACTTCTGTATTAGTGGCCAGCCTGATAGTTCTGCCTATGGAAGTGACAAGATTTGCATTGTTTGGCCTTCATTTCTCCTCTAGAAGCAAGCACAGAAACTGTCATCAGCAGTGTTGTACAGATTGAAAGAAGCCACATAAATCTGTCCAAAGCCTTCCCTGGAAGATCTTCCAATAAAAGTTGAGGGATTATTTTCTTGCAATTTGAAGAAATGATCACTCCAAACCAGAGCTTCCAGAATTTAAACAGTCCTGTGATTAATGTAATTCTGGATTACGATCCACACTTCACATAAATCCCCTACCTGAGTAACAACTACAAATCAAAACCACAACAGACATCATGGGTAGGCCAAGTGAGCAGCCTTTTGGGCTGCCTGATTTTGGCAGCTAATACCTGCAGCAGCTTCTGTCTTCCTGCTCCTTGCTGGGCAGAATGACCTCAGGACAGGAAGCTGGCAGATTTTCCAAGTAACACACAGCGTTGAGGACTTGGATCTGCCAGGAGCCAGGTCCCTTGTGTCAGGTGCAACCCAGCTATTGGTGGCCTACCCCATCATACATTATTTATTATACACTCCATGATGTTTACAAGCTGGACAGCTAAATATTTACCTGATCTAATTTACCCAATCAAACTTGGTGTCTGATCAATTTATTTAGTAAGAGGTGACTCTTGACCCTTCGGGCCTTTCTGCTTCCCGAGGTTCACGATGAGTGTACTGTGAAACCAGAGCCTGGCTGTCCCTGCACTAGGGCCTGGGGAGAGAAGATGATAGAAAGCTACTTTTAGGCCAGACCTGCCATAATCTTCATCTCAGATGGAAAGTTTCCAGCTTCCAGACTGAAGTTTCCAGAAGGAAACTACCGTTTTTAGGAGGAAGGAGGCAGACAGAGTAACATTCCCTCCAGTGCTTCCCTGCTTCTCCTTTCCACCCATCTACACTTCTCAGGGGGGGCTGGAGAACAGAAGGTCTCAAGGTGTCTGTTTTCCTCCTCACCATTCCTGCTGGAACAAACCCTGAGGTGCCAGCAGTAACCTTGCAATGAAGTAGCAATACATTAAAGAGAGAATGAAAGGCATTGATACAGCTCTCCTTAAAGAAGCAGACTGATACCTTGACTAGGGGTAAGGGGATTAAAAAAAATCAATCACAGCATCCTCACTTAAAACTACCTCTAATGCAGAGTTGTTGCAGGACCTTTAAAGAGAAGAGATGGGATTGAGAGAGACCAACAGGAGGTAAAAATGTTCTGTGTATGAAGCCCTCAGTAAGTCAGTTATTTCTCAGCAAAAAGCAGTCAAATACATGGAAGTGCCTTCATGGAAATACAACAGCCTATAGCAAAGAAACTCTGCTTTATCATTTACTTAATGACCTGGGGAAGGTATTAGTCAAAACATTTATTCTATGAAGCTACATTAAATCAACCACTTCAATCCCTTCTTCTCCAAAAGCTTTGGTCTCTGTGGAAGAGCTTTGCTCTACACATCCCACAGAAAGACAGGACAACCAGTCTCCTTTTTTCTAGACAAATATTCTGTTAATCCTTACTAGTTTATTATTTTTATCCCTAACAATCAGATTGTTATGTAATTCCTAACTGCAGCAAGAATTGTATAAAGACTAATGCCTAGATCTCACTGACAGAAAGGGTTTTAACATCTTAGATTATGTTTAAAGAAACACAAGAACATCAGAGTTGTTCTAGGCAAAATATTCATTCTACTTTCCCAGATGATGCCACTTTGTTCTGGCACACTGTCAATAAAGAAAACCAGAATTATGAAGTTCTTGGCTTTGTTACATTGTCTTAGAATAGATAAGCAAAGAACTGGAATGTCAAAATATGGCCCATAATTAATAAATTCATCTCAACAAATTCTTTTCCTCACAGTGCCAATAACTGCTTGAGCCAAGAGTCCCAAATCACAGGGAAAGCAGGGACAAGTGAGGTTTATTTGTTCAACTTTCAGATAGCAGCTTCACTCAGGCAAGTTTCTGGAAACTGAGGGACCTTCAGCATTTCAAAAAGTGAGGAAGCTTTTCATCCTTTCTAGAGGAAAGAGCACCCTTCTCACAGGAGGGCAGCCACGATATCCTTAAGGCCAAGAAACACAGGACACAGGCAAAACACCACCTCCTGACCCTGAATTATTTAACCCATGCACAGCCTTTGGGGCCATTTATTATTGCAGCAGTAACTTTCTAGTAAGTTGCTGGAATGTCTTTGAGAATATCTTTGGCTCTGGCTAAACTAAAAATGTTTTCAATTACTATTATTTCCAACTAGAGTCTCTCTCTTTGGGGATTTTGCAAATGGCACCTGTATAAATTTTCTGCTCATGGGGTGAGAAGTCTCAGTAGAATCCTTACACCATGTGAGAGTCCCATGGGAATGGAAAACAGTTTACCCAAGGTAGATGAATTTATATCATTACATTATAAAAGCTTTTGCAGAAAGAATACTTTCTAGCAGGTGTCAAGCTTCTGTACTGTGTAATCCATCATCAAATCTCAAAGACATCTGGCCAATTATTTTATTTTCCTTTTAAAAACCAAGGAGGGGAAATAAAAGCAAATTTAACATTTACATTAGTATTTGTGGAAGTGAAAATAATGTTTTTTCCAGCAGGCTATGTCATCTTTACTTTTTAGTGTAACATGTTGACAAATTAAATATTTTCTAGAAAACTTCCCCGCTACCATTAAAAAATGGGGATTTTTCCACTTTATGACAGCATTAATCAATGTTAAAATAATTTTTAGAAAAAGGTGGGCAGATGCTGCTCACTTTGAAGTTGTTTCTTTGGGGAATCTTTTCCTAGGTGCAGACTGAATTTGGACTTTCAAATTCCTTTGTTTGACCAGACAGGCCAGCATTCCTTACCCTGCTTTACTTCCCCCAGCATCTGATTGGTGCGAAACACTGGAAACTTCTCCTGCAGTAGAGTGGTAACAGCAGCAATGCAGATTATGTGGAGTAACTCTAATGGGAACTCAGTCCTGCGTCACATTTGAGAACTTTCTGTAATTTAGGCTGTAATCCTCACCCTCAGCAACATCCAGGACTATGCAAGCTGTGTTATCCCAGTAAGAAACACGTATGCCTCGGCACAGCACTGTTTGGGGAGAGGTCCAAGTCCTTTATGCTGCTTAAACTGAAACTCTTTCCCACCACAAGTTACCTTGTATGCACACACGGCTCAAGGAGACAGGTAACAGCTCCTCTGAATGAGGGAAAGAGACCTTTAGAAGAAACAAACACAGACCACCCAGTCCCCATTTTCCCCGAACCTTCCTTGTTTTCTGTTTCCTGAACATTTTTCTCTGCAGCCTTAAGATCCCTGCTGTTCATGTCCAACACTCACCCCAAAAGCTCTGGATCACCAGCACACCACACAACACCACTCCCTGCAGCAAAGCATGCTGGCCTCTGCAAAACTCATCCCAATTCCATGATAAGGACAAAAGACTCCTTAGAGCTTGGCACTTCCTGTAAGCAAATAGCAGCTACCTCGTAAGGCAGGGAGGCTAAATTGTGTGCACCTTTTCACTGGTTTGGGATGTAAAACTTGCTAAACTTAGCAGTTCTATTTTTCTATCACAATCCTCTAGCAGCTACCCACTCATAAGCAGCAAATATGGATCCATACTAAAAATCTGAACAGATAATTTGCAGAGTAATAAAAAAGCCAATTGCAAGTTGCAGGAAGTGGGGGGGGGGGAATAGTGAAAAAGAAGGAAAAAGAAAAAAGCAACAGCAACCAATGACAACTTCCTCCTGACATTGATTAATTTCAGCTGGTGAGAAGTTACACGCTGGGAACCACACAGATACTATTGCTGGTTTTGTCAGAGAATCCTTCTCGTTTCACCTAACCCATTTAAACTCCTGCTGCTGTGGCAAAAGCATTATAAAAATAGCAGCAAAACTGTGCTTTCTGAAGCAAGCAGTGCAGAAAAATATCCTCCACAAAAGCAAAGTTTGCAGCGCACTGTAATTAAGCTCCCATCCTGACAGCGGGAGCATGGAGTTTCATTCTAAATATAGCAGAAAGCTCTCCAAGTACAACCCCATTTCTAATGCAAGATTTACAAAATTAGCCAGTGTATGCCAGCCTCCTCCCAGGAATTCTTTAAGAAGTATTTGGGGTTCCAGTGCAGGGAACTTTACAGCAGGGATTTAATGTAGTCTTGGGTGTCAATAACTTTGGTTGGGTTACTCCTTGCCTACACAGTGCTCAGAGCAGGGCATCCCCCACTCACAGGCAGGAAGAGCAGCCTCTGCCAGGCCTGCTGGCTCAAGCAGGCAGCAGCACACACACAACACAAAGACAAATCCCCCAAACCCTTGACTTTTCCCCTAATATTGTCCTCGTTATCCAGCTTCCAGCAACTGCTTCCCATGGCTTTTTACCCTGAGCTGGGAAGGCAGTAAGGACTCCATCAGCTTTGGATTGTCTTTCTTTAATTCAGTCTAAAGCAGAGATTTAAGCCAGCTTGGACTAGCTTGTACTACCACACCAAATGTAAACTATCTTCTTAATTAGATATTCTTGATGTCAGGAAAATTAATCCATGATGTCAGAAGTTTATGTCCAAAAAGGAGACAGTGGCGTCCAGTAACTTTATTCTACTAAAAGGAGAGGCCATGGGCCATCACCCTGGGGTCTCTGAAATTGTTAGAGGCTGCAGCCTCCTTTTTACCCTAATTTCCCAGCCACATTTCTCTCTCTCTTTCCCCATTGGCTGAGGTACTTGAGAGGTACAGACTTCCTGAATCACCTAATACAGATCCCCTTCTAATGTGCATCCTCCCCTCCCTCCTTTTTCTCTGTGTCTCTGCTCTTTTTCTCCAAGTCCAGGAATTTAGCACGGCCTTGGGTGAGCAACAGTCCGTGTCAATTAGTGGAATTCCTATGGAATTTATGGTTCCTCCTATTGCTTTTTTCACCTATCAGTATCTGGGTTTATCTACCAGCAGGCCTACAGCTTGCTTGTAAAGATGTCTCTCTCTCATTCCTTTCATTAATACAGATCAGCTCCAAACCCTAACTGCATCATCTGAAGGCAGAATAATTAATAATTTCCACAAAGAAACTGCCTTTTAACTCTGGAGAGATGGGACTCCAGCCTGTGTTTTATCTATATGTGTCTGGTCCAGCTTGCAGGTCTTCTCATCTGCATCCTTGCACCACTTCTGGTGCAAAGGAAGGAGGAAGGAAGCTCTGGGGTCACCCTCCATGGCAGTGCCCATGTTGCTGGAACTTCCTGTGGGTGGGTAAGTGGCTACTGGTGAGAGCCTCTGGGAGGTGGACACAGCTCTGAGGTTTGACAACACCAGGTAGGATGAGTGTTTCCAAGAAGGTGTGCACCACAACTGCTTTGGACAGCTGTAATGGCTCCAAAGCAGCTGGGTCAACTATAAAATAGCAATGTGCTCCCAGCAAAAACCCATTTTTGATTGAGTCCAGCCTGCTCCTCCCTGCACTCTGTAAGCTGAGCCCAGCTCCTGGCAACACACAGCTCAAAGCTGGGCTCTGGGCACTGTGGCCAATTCCATGGAGCTGTGCAGCACCTAAGCAAGCTTGGCAGAAGCAGCATCCAGCTCCTCAGCTCCATCCCTGATGCCTAACCATGCTGAAACCGCAGGAGAGCTGCAGGAACATGGGGATACCCTGGACACACTACCAAATATTGGGATGTGCTCAGGTACTTACAAGGGAAGCGTGTTTCCCCAGGCTACGCTGCCCTGCATGAGCCCAAGGATGCACCTTTTCCTGCCCTCCCTTTGCCAGCACTTAATCTGTGCAGGATTCAGGCCTGCTGCAGTGCATGGCCTTTAATGCTGATCTGCACACTACATCATTCACCTTCCTGAAGGTGGGCGTGACAGTGACAGCACAGAGCAGCAGACCTGTGTGTCCCTGGGACATCCCAGGCTGTCTTGTGGATGGATGGCCAAATTTCCTGACACCAAACCCAGGATCCCACATGCCTATGGCTGCTGTTCTTCTTGGAAGTCTTCATACTTCTGCTGCTCTGTACAGCACCATGCAGGATGAACCTCTCTCCTACTGCATATTCCAAAAGCTCACATGGAAAAGTGAGCAGTGTCACAGCCTGTATCGATGTCCTCTAAAAACAAAATTCCAAGCCCTGTATTTAGTAAGAGGCTCCAGGCTGTGTGTGGAAGCTGTGAACATTTAACAGTGAGCAAATCCACTGTTTACCCAAGGCTGTTTTCCTTGTGGTTGTTTCTTTTTTTCACTAGCATGCATGCATGCCTTTGGTGTTTACTGTCAGCAATTTTCAATGTGCTGACACGGCTCAAAGTGACCACAAAGCCAATGCAAGCAGGCAAAGAGGAGAAGCAGAAGTAGAAATGTCAGGAGGCACAGACTCCAACTCAGCAGTGCTGCAGCAGTAAGGACCAAGGTAACCCAGCTATCATGGAGAAGAACTGGATCCCTGTCTCACATAGGTCATAACTTGTATGAGGGAGGAAAGAGCACAGCAGAACAGATCACACCACCTCCCCACCCTCTGAGGCTGTGTGTGGAGAATCCATAACTTCCCCAAGCAGGGTCTGACACCCCAGCCCACAGGATCAATTCAGAGCCATGATCTCAAGAGTTTCTCTGCTGCAAACTCCTCGCAAATCCCAGCGGTGACTTAAGAGCTGCCCTGAAAGCAGAGCCATGAACTCTCCTTACTGGAGGTAAGATCTGAGTTTCCTCAAAGTAACATTCAGCCTGTCTCTTTCTGGGCTGTGGCACAAACCAGCACCTCCTGCTTACTGACACAGCTTCAGCTGAAACAATGCAAACGAATTCCATCATGGAATTAAGGGCACAAAGGGAGGCCTTGAAAAACTACTGGGGACCTGATAAAATAGCTGCCCCCACCAAACACTCAGCCCCTACAGCACCTTGATACAAGTTCTGGAGGGTCAGAAACAAGCTTGTATTCATTCATTTTTTAAAAATATGTATTTTCCAAGGCCAGTAATTGTAAGGAATTTTTCAGGATTAGATTTTTCCACCCTCACAGCTGCTTTCAGTCCAAGATATCAAAAAGACAGACACAACAATGACTAACATTGTCCATTTTCCTTTGTCCCAGTCTCAGGACTTGCAGATTTGGAGCAACTTCTGTGCATGTCCGCATCAGAGGAGCAAATAATTATTTTTATTCATGTCCTCCATAATTACGGAGAGTAGAATTACTGTGAATCTTTTACTTTTTGGAGAACATCTGCATCAATGGCAAAGAGAAAGAAAAATGAGAAATGCTAGGTTCATGAAGACCTCCCAACATTACTTCAGGCATTAGTCCAATAAGGGATAGTGAATACAGCCCACTTTGTAGTGGACAGGGAGAGGTGAGTTCTCCAGAGAGCAACTCAGATCCTCTAACAGTTCCTGCTCCAGAAATGCCTCTGGCACCCATGAAAACAACCAGGATCTACCTGGCTTTGACTGATCAGCACAGCAGTTCTGTTCTTTACTGCTTTGTTGCTCAGTCTCTTTCTCATCCCTCCCTAAACTGCAGCAAAAACATTCCCCCAAACTGAAGCCAGCAGGGCAACACAATTATGATAAGACTCGCAAAATATAATCATTTGCATATCCGTGACTGACAGAGAAGATCATTAATTAGGCATTCTGAGTATATGTATATATGTATAAATTAGCATCTATTCATCATTTAGACTGTAATAGGTTTTTTTATATCTGAATATTAACTATGTAGGAAAATTACTAAGTTTTCCATGGAAGGGCATCCAACAAGAAATTTCATCAGCAAAAATAAAATGAGAATTACAAAAATAATCAAAACAGTGGAGTGAACACTGAAGAATCTGACCTTGGTAGTGCCTGTCCCTGCTCTGTTCCACCTCACTTGTTGCAAGCTCTCCTACCTCTCTCACCACCCAAGCACACGCATCCCCAACAATTCTTTATGGTTGGAGCATTTCAGCAGTACTATTTTTGACTGAATTTAAAAGGCAATGTAAAAACCTTCAGGATTTCACACATCTGCTATCCACAATCCCTACACCTCATTAAGATTAAAGAGGACACAGACTGAGAGCAGAGCTTCTAACTCCACCACTACTTAGCAGAGCTCCCAAAGACACACATCTTGCACCAGCGCAGACTAATTCTTACTGAGGAGAATAATTAGAAGGAAACAGGACTTTTAAGTTTTTAAAAAAGCTGGATGTAACCTCTTTGCAGGAAGTAAAAGACACTTCAAAGGCTGCACTTTCGCAAGTGAAAGAAATCTGGTGATTTTGGAAGTGTGAGATGACAACTTGAAAAATCACCAAAGCTTACAGCTCTTGAACAGAAATAAACAAAGCAGGGATGCTGATAGCATTTATAGGCAAGACAGAAACTAATGAAGATATAACTGCCAATAATAATATTAACAAAGCTTGCTCAGAGCTACAAAATGCATAAAGGGTAGATGAAAAAAAAAGATAACAAGGGGGTCTCAGGTGGCAAAAGCAGAAGCAGCTGCTTTGCTGTGCTGCTTTACCCTTTCCAAGCATCTGGCCTGTGCTCTTAAGAACACTGATGCTTACAGTGAAATGGAAAACCAACAGAGAAACAGGAAATGAACAGAAACAGCATCCTCCAAAGGGCAGATATTTATCTAGCAGAAAATGAACTTCATAACATGGAAGTTCTTACTGGGCTACCTATATGGCACCGTATTAGCAAACACAGAAAATGGAAAGCCCATTGGCAAAAGAGCAAAGTGTGAAACCTCTGTTTTCTTTTGTTATTTTTCTGCTTCCAAAAGAGGGATCACTGACTGTTCCTTGTCCATCACAGTGGTGGCTCTTACGTGCAATGGTTAGGAGCTGCTATCCCAGCATCTTCTGCATTGGTAAATAAAGTCCATTATCACATGATGTAATTTAGTTCTGTGTGATATCATTGAGAACAGTGCAACTGTGTGACTGATGCTTAAATAATTTAAGCTGGACAATTGAATTGGGTATCTGGGAAAGAAAAAAAAAAAAGAAAAAAAAAGAAAGAAATTTAAAGACTATCTGATTTTTTCAAAAATGCAGGTTTCTTTGTGATTCGAGTTTCCTGAATTCAGCTAAATTTAGATTCAGGGATAGCAAGCGCAAAGTATGTACTCTCACAAGCCCTCCTCATTCTTCCTACTCTTTGACTTCACCAGTGTGCAACCCCACTGACCTTGCTCAGCATCTCTGCCCCACCCTATTATTACTACGATGTCACTTTTAAAATATCCATATATAGAACCCATTACAATACTGTAAACTCACTGAAGCACATACACACTCATATCCAAAAGAAGCAAAACTGGTAGCAGCATAGCAGCATTTAGTGGTCTAGGTTTCTTCACTTCAATGTAAAAAAAAAAAAAAAAAAAAAAAAGAAAAAAAGGGAAAAAAAAAAAAAAAGGAAGAAAACTCTGGGTTAATTTTCTGCCTTTCTGCAAATGTAAATCTGTCTGTCACACCTCACCTCTGCATTTTGGGGTTGTTTTTAGAGCTCAAGCTCCAGGTCTGATCCAGGCAGTTGTGGAGCACTGACAGCTCCCCCTAAACACACGCAAGAATGACTCCAGCTTTGCCAGAACTAAGCAGGGGGTGGGTACAACTTTCTAAAGGTCCTTCAGAACAAACAGAAAGAACTTGTGATTTTCTGCATGCCAGCTTTTGAGTGCATGCCTGCTGAGCCCGATCCCTAAAATTACATGGCTTATGAAGGCAGGGAGAAGACAGGACACAGCTACAAAGCTGCACTGAGTGGTATGTAGACGAAGGTAAAAGGGTATCATAGATAAGACAACAACATATAGGCAAGCAAAGGTCATTTATGCTGGTCTGAAGGCATCAATTTTAACCCCCAAAACTAAGAAGATCATTTATGTGAGAGTTCTCCATGTCAAGAAATTGTCTATCCACCAATCCAGACTAATACCTAGCAGGAAACAAGCCATAGGAACCACACAAATAAACCAGAAAATTCAACTATGTAGCAAATTGAAAACTAATCAGGTAAACAGGTCCTTAAAAACGTCATAATTAAATGTGAACAGGACAGGTAAGGGTGGTCTACAGCATCCAGGGCTCAAAGCCGATTCAGAGAAGTGGAAGGTTCCTGCTTCAGCCTTTTAATGAAAGAGCAAAGGCAACTCCAGCTCATGGCCTTGCAGATTTTATCACAAGGACCTGCTCTTCTGTGCTTAAGAAGCTACTAATGATCTGGTTGAATGGGTGTGAATCCCTGAAGAAAGGATCCTTCAAAGATAGAACAAAAATCTTTGATTGAGGCTTTGACAAAAATAAAGAGCTTTCTAACAGCTTGGGACAAAAACACCTCTAGAAGCTGAACATAATTCAAGCATTTATTAAATAGTCTTGTATCATCCACTGGCTATAGGAAAGGGAATGACTTCTTGAAAAAGACTGTTCTGGCAAGAGGATAAGTGAGTGCCAAAAGGGAATAAAAGCTCTATCAACATCTACATGGAAGAAATGGACCACCCTTGGTGTGCCAGGCCACAGCTTTTCCGTTTGTTTTTGGTTTTGTTTGTTTTTCCTTTTCTCTGGACAGTGCTCTCAGGCACATGATTCTTTTGGATGCCCTGTCCAAGGCTAGGAGTTAGACTTGATCCTTGTGGGTCCCTTCCAATTCAGGATATTGTATGATTCTATGATTTTCTTCAGGGGCTATTGAACTACCTTGCTCCAGCAAGCCTCCTTCAAGGGTTTGGGAAAGACTCTACTCCAGGCCAAAGCAGAGCAAAATTGTCTCAATGGCCCACCACAACCCAGAACTCATTCACAGCAGAAAGCCTACAGTGCACCAACTCTTCTGGGAGACATCATCCTGAAAGAAAATTAAAGGGAACCACCCACAAGGGTCCAGTAGCATCAGAGGGGAAGGTTACTCAAAGTCTGAGAAAAGGAAGAAGAAACAACCCATCTGTCTGTTTGCTTGCTGGCTCTTGCCAAGTACCTTTTCGTGAGCCTCAAAAACCTGAATTTACCAGAATCCTGCTCTAGCTAAAGCAACACTAGTTATACAACTTGATCTTAATTGAAATATTTGGTGCCTGCTGATATGTTCAAACAAATTCACCAGATCTTGATTATGCGCTGGCAATTAAAGCCATTAAGTCAGTAGACAGACAGCAGGTTATTTCACTGCTATTTGACAAAGCCAGCCGACGTTCTTTTCCCCCTGTCTATGTGACAGCACTGTAATTAGCAGTAATCAAATACTATTTGTGTGAGGTGTTATGAGTCTGCTTCCTTAGCTAGCAAGATACCTCTGCCAATTGCAGAACACAGAAACCTACCTCTGGTCAGACCGTGCACAAGACAGAATAAGGGGAAGAAAACAATGAAACAGGAGGAACAAAGCACAATTGCTTATTTCAGGCTGAAGGAGTTCTTGAAAGCAAGATTAAAAATTAAGAACATTTTTGTATTTCTGCAAGCTATAGATTCAAAAAAGTTAAGCTAAATTACAAAACCACGATCAAGGAATATTGCAAAATACAATAACAATTAAAATTATATTTAACATTTATGTATTCCTGCTTGAGGAACGCATGCAACTTCTATTAGATTAATGGGTGTTCTACTCATGCATCAAGCAGAGACTAAAGCCTAATAGTGCATTACATTTTCAAAGTGCTGTACAAACATTAACTAATTAATCCTCATAACCACCCTGCATGGTAGGTAAGTGATACATTAAGTGTATATCTGAGCAAGCCCAAGAGCAAGACAGCACCACTCTGTGCTCTTCAACACAAATCAGAAATTAATCACATTTATGCCGCACCGAACTCAGATGTATTCTACAAGAGCAAGAGGGGGACCCATGGTGAGCCAAGTTCACTGAAGCCAGCAAGAAAAGAAGCAAATTACAGCTCTCTCTCTCTCCCTTCCTTCCTTCCCTGGGCTCTGGTGGGCCACTCTTGATGAGCACAAAGTATTAATGCCCACTGCTTCGCATTTAAATTTCTACAGGGGGGAGAGAGCTCTTGAACCCTGGGAAGAGAAAGGAAAAGATCCATAGGAGCCATCACTGCAGACTTCTCTGTCAGTACCACTCCCTTTGATATCTTGATCTTCCCTGCTTTCTGCTACTATTCTTCCTGGCAGGCTTTCTGCCTTCAAAACCTTTAGCAAAGTCTGTATATCAAAGTTTCAACAGGACCCCAGGAGGAGAAACTCAGCCCACGATTTGGGTATTCCAATTACAACACCTGAGTGATTTCTCTTTAAATAGTAAACTAGCAGTGAACATGCCTCATCTTTCCCTGGTGAAGAGACACTGCCTTCTGAACACCCATTCTCAACAGGACATAGGCAGGTGTAACTTTACAAGCAAAAAACTACTTTAATGCCATGTAAAAAAGTCCCAGGATGTATATGCTCAAAGAGCATTTTATAAATAACAAGATTAATATATATATACAATATATACATTATTGTATATATTATATATATAATTAATAACAAGATTACACAGCAATACATTGTTGGGGGGGTGTGCACTTGGGGACACAGTTTAGCAATGAAGAGAGCAGTGCTATGTTAACAGTTAGAGTCAATGATCTTAGAGATCTTTTCAAACCTTGGTGATTCTATGACAAATGTTAAATCAGTAGGGATAGAGGAAAAGCAGACCAGGTAAGTAATGAAAGCATTACGCTGCACCATTTTCATCACTATTCTGCTTTCCAAAACTCACTCAGCCCAGTACACACCACAGTGAAATGGTGCAGCAGCAGGTGCTCTGGCAAACTAACACAAAGACATTAACCATGTTTTAGTTTTCCCCAAAGCCTTGGTAGCTCAGTGTCAGAGTTGAGGCCACAGATGAAATCCATGGGTCTCTGACAAGATGGTCTTCTCCATGGAGAGAGGCCAAGATCAACCTTCTTTTCTGCACATATGACCCTGATCTCAGCAGCACTCATGGGCACTTTTCCATGGTTGAAGTTGCCTGCAAAGTGACATGTGCCATTTACAAGCCCAGAGCAGATGGGTTCTCAGGGAGAAGCATGAGGAGGAACAAAAACTCACATTCAAGAAAGATGCTCTTAAAATTGTGCTTTATCACCTTTGGTGTCATATCAAACACATGAACAGACGGTATGAAATAAGAGAAATTTTCTTTAAAGAATGATCAGAGTTTTGTTTAAAAGTCATTCATATAAATGATAATTCATGTGCCAAATCCTCAGCTAGAGGTGGTGCTCAAAACTGGTTCACCCTGACTGCTTTAGCATGCAGGGTTTGGGGCTTGGATGGCAAAGGGAACTGTGGATGGCTCAGCTGGTGTGTTTGGTCCTTAAAGACAGAAACACATTTGGAACATTCTGTTTGCATTTGCCACAGGCTGCCTAGAAAGTTTACAGACACATATCCTAAATACATATGTACTTGCATCACTCCACCATATCAATGAAGTTTCAACAAGAGCATGTGTAAATCTGTTTAGAAAATGAACTTTTAAGTGTCCTAGAGCTTCCTGGACAATAAATGTACCACAGCATAGGGAAGAAACAGCAGTGACAACAGTGAAGCTCCTGATGCTTGGGATGGAAAACAGATATGAATTCTGGCTTGAACAATTGAAAATGGAATTGAACTTTCTGGGTAGGGCTTTTCTGTTCATAAAAATCATGTTAAGACTTTCCAAATTGGGTGTTCTCAATTGCAGGCAGCTGAACCCAATGTGGGTTGCTGTTGACTTTCCCTTTATTTCATGTGATTCAGAATCCTCTGTGGTAGTAAACACAGCCCTTGCCCCAGATGGGTGCCCCAGCACTGGCCAGTTTTACCTCAGGTGACAGAGCAGTGCCCCTCCTAACATAAGGAAAGCACAAGTCTGCAGGAGGTAACAATAACTTTGTTCTGCATTGGAACTAAGAACTTGTGCATTATTTTTAGCTGGTTTTCTTTCAAGGAGGAAAAGATTTCCCCAAAACCTTGTTTTCGTGAGGCATCCACCAATAAGCATAGGGAACAGAAGGGCAGCCTTTATTACATGCTGGAAACCTCTTGTGGGCTCTGCCCTTACAGTTCTCAGTTTGAGGGACAAGTGTTTGCCAGCATCCAGGCCAGGGGATGCACTTTCCCTTTCCTGAGTAAATGGAAGCCCTGAAACAATCCCTGCACACAACTCCTGCAATGCCAACTTCACGCTGCCCTGTCTTCAGGAAATGAAGACAACCAAAGGAAATTTCCTGCATACCTTCCCTAAACCTGTTGTTTGATATGGAGAGAGAGAAAGAACAGCACAGAGAAATGAGATTGTGAGAAACTGGTCTCATTTCAAAAGAACCCTCCCTCTCTGCTAGCAAATATTCAGCAAATGTTGTGACCATTTAATTTCTATCCTCTCTCTTCCCCTCAGTCAATAACTATATAATTTCCATAGATGTTGAGGAAATATTCTCTGATCAGCTGAAATTCAGTACAGACAAATGCAAGGTAATGCACATAAAGAGCTGTGGTTTCCTCATGCCTGCTGATGGATGTTATCTTAACTCCAGCTGCCCTGAAAAATTCTTCAGCATCGCTGCAGGCAGCTGAGTGAAAACACCTGCTCTACACAGAAGGACAAAGAAGTGGCAAAGAAGAGGCAAAGAAACAAAACAACAGGATGGAAGAATGTGTTAACACAAGGAAATTTAAAAAAAAAAAAAAAAAGTAGAGGGGTAAGTAAAGCTTTCATGAACATTCCCCACTCAAATACTTGCTGCCTCATTTCAAAAAGGATACATGTCATTACAGGCATGGAGAAGCTTCCATCTGAGGAAGGATTTCAGAGATTGTAACTCTTTAGTTTAGAGAGAATTCAGGTCAGGACTGACATGATAAAAACTATGTCAAATAATACATGCTTTAAGGAATAATACAGGCTTTAAGGAACAATACATGCTTTAAGGATGGTCTAGCTCTCTTATTCTTTTCCTAAACAGAAATAAATTAAGACCATGACATTTAATGAAAATACATCTAAAGCGCAGTATGATTAAAAATAATGTTCAATGCCTTGTTTAGACATAGTCTTAAAGATTTCAAAAAATATTACATGTTTACAGCTAGGCAGATTTATAACTTTGCTACAAATTTGCATGGGTTGTCTACTCTTCTGCAGCAGCCACAGGATAACTGGGATAACCAAGGAGAGGAAAGAATTCCTCCTTGAAGGTGTGTTGATTTTGCACAGCCTGGTTTTTGCTAGTGGGGGAGAGCCACAGGGGTGGCTTCTGTGAGAAGCTGCTGGAAGCTTTCCCCATGGCCGACAGAGCCAATCTCTGATGGCTCTGAAGATGGACCTGCTGCTGGCCCAGTCAGAGAGGTTGGTAACCCCTCTGTGATGACATCTTTGAGAAGACAATCAGAACAGCACACGCACAGATTTTCCCAGGGGTGGCGAGGTGCCCCGGCCGGGGAGCCTGTCCCGCCTGTCCCCTACCCAGCGATGCCAGGGGCAGAAGGGCGGGGGCGGCGGCGGCTGCTCCTTCCCGGCCCCGCCCCGCACCAGGAGAGGCACTGGACAGTGCCTGCTCCATGCAGCAGTAGAGCCTGGGGAACCAGACAGCTCTGAAAGTAGAACAGTCCAGTCAGCACAGGATCTGTGAATTGTGAATGGAAGACAGGAGGGACAAGTCTCTGCCTCGAGCCACGGTGCAGAAAAAAGTTGGCTGGATCACCTCAGCAAATCCTGTGCCGGGGCTCTGCCCACTACTGGAATGACTGGAAAGCCAGGGGCCCCAGTCCAACTCTCTTTGGTATGTCACAAAGCTTCTGTTGGAGATGAATGTGACACATCCATGTCTCTAGGTTCACAAGCAACGTGACAGGCACCCCGTTCAAAGCCAAGACGGAGTTGCATCAGATATGACTCTGACTTGGTTTTCAAAAAGGCCTAATTCTGCTCTCACTTGAACTTTTCACTAATGCAAATGAATTAACTCCAGCTATATGCTAATACCACTAAGAATACAATTCAGAAATCACAGAAGGCTATTTTCAGGATTTTCTTTTATTTCATGAAAGACCCTTAACTCTCCTAGTCTTTCAAAGTAAGCCAAAACATTCAGATGTTGCTAATACAAACTGCGTCATACAAGACACAGACATAAAGAGTAAAACAAGTGCTGTAATTTAACATTCAGGCAGTCATTGCACAGCCCCTATGTATTGTTGCAAACGAACAAAAGTTTAGAATTGACTACTCTTTCCAGAGAAGTAAAGGACACCCCTGCACCTCCCCCCTCCTCCTCCTTCCCCACCCCAAGGCTTTCTGTATGTTTTTGTTTTTCAAATTGCATAAACCAGTCTCACGGTTTGTGCAATTACAACAAGAAAATGGAGCTGCCTGGCCTAGGGAATTTCTCCTAACACAAAGACACCCAGAACACTGATACTTGCTTGTTTGTTTGCTTTCAATGCTACTGATGGCTTCCCCTCACAAATCCTTTCTCTCTTTTGCCCAATTACTTGTTGACAGAGTTACCCAGCTCCCCTCTGAGCTCCACTTCAGCACTTTGAGGCCCGAGCTGACCACAGTAACACATGCACAAGCGCCTCCTTCTGCAAAGTCAGTGACCCTTCCCCATCAGTCAAGGCTGCTCCTGCCAAGCTGAGCACTTTGCAGGCCCGCCCTTCTAGCTCGGGTTTTACAGTCAACCAAAACATTCCCTTCATTTCATAAAGGATTCCAGAAAGATGGAAGTCTAAGTTCAAATCTCTGAGGAAAGAAGCCAATTTACCCTCTCAGTGGACAGAAAGCAGGTTAGCAGACTCAGGCTCCCTGGTTGCAGTGCCTGAGCATGTACAATGGAGGGAAACTCATCTCCTGTCCCTTTGTGTGACTTTTGCCTCATCAGGAGTGTCCAAGCTACCCGGAACACAGCCCTCCCCATGCACACTGAGGGCATTCCAGGAGCATGCAGGAGCAATGTACACAGTCACAGGGGAGTCTGAAAGGATTTCTACAGGTTGTCTGAGGAGAAGGAGTGCTGATGCTGCCAACCAACACATACCAGATTCTCCTTGAAGCCCAAGACGGTGTTGTGGGGACAGAGGCTTCTATTACTCTGGGCACAGGTGGTGGCAAGAAGCACAAGAGCCACTCTTCTACCCTTCCACACCCTGTGACAATATTCTGTCGTATGTGACTGCAGTCACTGTGGTTTTTTCCCCTTGCACTGGGAGTGAGAGCAGTGCATATTGCTCACTGTTCTCCAGGATTTACATGCCAGAAAATTACATGCCCTCTCTTTTTCTCTCCCTCCCTCCCTCACGTTTACACACACAGAGCAGCCATCCCCTCCTCCCTTCCATTTATCCTGGGTGCCTGCAGGAGGCTGGGGAGCACATCTGCACTGCAAGCCACACCTGCTCGTCACACCAGGCTCCGCTCCGACTCGCGGCAAAGAAAGTTTCAGTTCAAGGGGTGGGAGGTGAAGAGATGAAAAATATCTGGCAAAGTAATGGGATTAACATCAGCAGTACTGTGTAAATCATCGTCTTGAGGGTGTCTCTTTCTACTCACACCAGCTAAAAGCAATAAACCAAAGCATAAACAAGACACCTCCCCCAGCACGAGCTACATTAAAGTAATGCAATTCCCAAGGCAGCCCCAGCATCAGTCTGTTCCTAATGCAGAGCTGCAAAATTTTACTCATCCACTCAAGGCAAGTCATATTTTGATGGACAAGTGAAATAAGTAGATTTTTCATTATGTGTCCCACTAAAAGGCTGACAAATAAATCTTCCTGCAGTTATGGTCCATAGTTGTTTTGCTGCTCAGTGTCAGGAATATTTAGCAGGTATTTAGATGCATCTGTTTGTGTTCATATAGAATTGCCTTTTTGCACACTATTGAAAGTCCAAGTTTTTGTCTCAGCTGTACTTCATCTACTGATATTTCCCATGTATGAAGAGGAAGCTTATTCCAAAGGCATGCAATGGGACAGTATCAGTCAAACCACCAGCATTTCTTAGAACACCCTGAACTCATCTGCTCTTCTGCTAGAAAGAATTAAAAAAACAGGAACCACTATCAAAGAAAAACAAGAGGCTGTGTTCTCACTTCTCTATCTGCAGTGTGCATTTGGAATTCATCACCGTACAACACTGTTCACAAGAAACTTTACAAGGCGAGCCCACAGTTTACATAAATAAATTTGTCATTTCCAGCAAAATATGTCTTAATGACTGAAGTTCTTTCTTGGTCATGCTGTAGAACAAAAATATTTCTGAAAGGTTCTTCAGCTTTCTGTGCCTTCCTATTTATAGACAGATAAAACTCTTTCAGAACTGAAGCACAGTAAATTACTGCTTCAGATACTGTGACTTTCTGCTGCTCCCAGTTATGCACATTAATATCAGCTGTAACCCAGGTGTAGTCAGATTCCAAAGGCCCACATCCTTTTAGAATCTGAAATGCAGGTTTTTTTCACTTAAAAATAAAAATCTATCTATTCAATTTAAGGATTCTCTAGTCCTGTCATCCAAGTGCATATTTTGCTACCTAAACAGAATTAGTCAAAATAAAAATCTGCTCCAGTGGTTAACTACCACTAAAGATTATTTTTTTTATCCAGCTCCTTCAGAGAATAAAGAGCATAAGGAGGATTTAAGCACAAAACAAGCATAGTCCCTCTGTTGCTAGTGGCAAGGAAAAGAAAACACAGACAGCAAAGGTAGTGCCTAAATACAGCGTGGAATAGATTCCCTCTAACCAGATCTGTGCTCTCACACAAAGGCATCTGCCAGCAGGGCTAGCGCAGGCACCAGCCAAGGGCTATTTTAGAAGTGCAGCTTCTGGAGCATTTCCTCAAACCAAGCTGAAAACCATGGAAAAGGACTCTCTGGCTGGCACTTCTACAAGTATACCCTGGCTCTAGCAGCAGGGCCCAGTGTGACATCCCAGCCTGAGGTGACGTGCCAGTGGGAATGTGGCCTGCGTCATTCCATGGCCACCCTTTTGGCTGGACACCCTCCCGGTGTCCCTGCCGGGTGCCCTGCTGCCACCTTCCCCTTCAGAGCTGCCTGGCCACCAGGAAGCCACTCCACACCCTGGCTTTATCCTCAGCCAGTTCCCTTGGCCAGTCTGCGTGGCCAAATTTAACCCGCTCTCACTGCATGCTTGGAAAAGGAGAAATTAAAAAAAAAAAAAAAAAAAAAAAAAGATTGTGCTGCCTCCATTTCAAGAGCACAGTATCAGACACTGAACTTTAGAAAAACTCCCCTGGGACTGTTCAGACTAGGGAAAACATGCTGTTTCCAGTGAACTGCTTTAATTCCATCGATCATCACACTTTACTGCCAATGCAGAAGCATTCAGCCCCTCTCACACAGCACTAGCAAGGCAAGTAAATGTTACAGACTGAAACACCGTTGCAAACATGGCTTTACTAGTCTGGCCTTAAATGAGCCCGAGATAAAAGCAGCAGAGTTATTTGTAGGGACATATACTGTCTTTAATGTCACCATGTATTGCTCATTTACATGTATGGTATAAACATCCAGCCTGTTACGTGAGTGCAAAGATACAAATTCCAGTGCTTAACTGCAGGCATGTGAAAAGCATGTTAAAAATGCCCTTCTCTTTCTTGTGCCATCGACTCTTGGTTTACAAGAAGGTGGTGATTGCAAAGATTCATTATTTATATTAATTTGAGTTATATGCCAAGATGCTCAGTGCAAACCTCTGCTTTGCTTTGATTCCCTACAGTTTTAAGTGTAACTGCTTTAGACAAAGTCAGTCAATATCCTTTCTGCCTGTATTAAGATGTTTTGTTCTTGGAAGACCCTGGTTTATATCACAGGCTCACGGCTGAGAGTGAGCCTGATGGGGCTACAACCACTAATGATTTAATTTTTTTGGCTGTTCTTAGTCCCTAAATCGCAAGGCAATTTTCACACAAATACTTTAGATTGAAGGGGTTTAGCATGGATTTAGATTAGAAGTTAGGAAGAAATTCTTTTCTGTGAAGGTGGTGAGGCACTGGAACAGTTTGCCCAGAGAAGTTGTGCATGCCCCATCCCTGAAGTGTTCAGGTTAGACGGGGCTTTCAAGCAACCTGGTCTAGTGGGAAGTTTTCCTGCCCATGACAGGATTATTGGAAAGAGATGGTCTTTAAGGTCCCTGCTAATCCAAACCATTCTATGATTCCATGAATGACAGGGCCCTGGGACTTCACCCCTGCCAGTCCTAGCTGCCTGCCCTGGCAGAGGAAGAAGCTGGCTGAGCAGCTAAATGACTAATGACCTGCATCTCCACCTCTCCTCCCTTTCCCTCCTGCATACAGTGTCATGCTGGCTGCACTGCTCCCTTTTAGGCAACGCTGCACACATTCAAACCGCTGTAAGAATGAAAACCCTCTGCGTTTATAAAGGTGCTTCCTGCATGGGTTTGCTCTGCCCCTCACACCTCTGTTCTTGTGAAGATCACAGCTGCAATATAAAATATATGATTTTTAACTGTTCAGCAGGATTATTCTGCCAGGGCTGGCCCCAGATAAATTAAAGGAGGGGTTGAAAGAATGAAGAAAAGCCTTCTCTTCCTTAGAGCCTGCAGCTGAAGCAAAAGAAGAAAGACTGCTCCTTCTTCCCCCCATTCCAACATAGACATTCCTGTCTCTACAGTTCCTAGGACGTGATCTTCATATTCCAGTAATGAAGATCATACACTGTCAGGGACTGAAATGTTTCATGCCTCAAACATTGTTATGGAGGAGTTTTGC
This sequence comes from Phylloscopus whistleri, assembly GCA_017589585.1. NCBI lineage: Eukaryota > Metazoa > Chordata > Aves > Passeriformes > Phylloscopidae > Phylloscopus > Phylloscopus whistleri. The sequence continues at coordinate 52,684 of JADMLD010000468.1, forward strand.
CCACTATAGCAAAAACCATATAAAGAAGCTACAACCACAGAAGCCCAGCCCTCCTTGAAGATTCCTGACTGGAACTTTGGACTGTGAGTTAAGCCACCCAGATAAGATAAAGGTGACACTATTGTTCAATCATCTCAGGTCTAGGGAGAAACACACAAGGCTGAGGGGAAGGAATGCATCCACAAGAAAGCCAAACACAGCAGAGAATCATCCCTGGCTGGGTTTGGGGTGGAGGAGACCACAGCCCACAGAGGCCAGGTTTACACAGACACCCCCTCCTCACCTTCAGCCAAGGGTGGGGGGAGGAGGCTTTGGGACATTCCCTTGAAATGCAGCTGAGGAGGTGCTGTGATCCATCAAAGACCCCCAAAGCGCTCCCCAGAGCCATTGCTGAGGCCTTGCACCACAGCACTGCACAGGATGCAAAGTGATGTAAGAGATCCAGAGCCTGCTGCAAGAGACTCTGCTAAACTGCTTCCCCCCACCCCCTGGGGAGGTACCTGGGCATTCCCACCTGGCCTGAGTGCACATGAATCCATTCTATGCTTCTCAGGAGACCCTCCCCACCAAGAAGGGCTGGAGAGGGTCATCGGGATGCCAGCGAAATCCATGGAGTGGTGATATTTTCTTCAATCTGTCTCTGTCACTCTCTTTCTGTTCCCTCATCTCTTCTATTTTTTTTCTCTTCTTTCTTCTCTCTCTCTCATATTTACTATTAAAACCCCATACTACTGACTTTGGCATATGGTCTCGTTTGCACCTTAATTTGGGCATAGGCATTTCTAGCAACTTCAAAAACCAGACTGTAACATGCACCTCTTCACAGCAAGCACTGGCCCAGGAACTGATGTGGACTTAAGTGATGCACATCCACAAAAGCCTTGTGACCAATGAGTTTTCTTCTCATGAAAAACTTCAGCCAGTGAGGAACCCAGCGGTGCTGAAGCTGTCTTCACGTTGTCATTCTGCTGCTGCTGCTGCAAACCCTAAAGCTGAGGCTGTGGAAGAGCCAGGAACATGCAGTCCCACCCAAAGGAAGCTATATTGCAATTGGCACTAATGCCAACCGATGCACTGATGCTAGGGCCTCTGATTCCTAGTGCAGTGTAATAATGCAGAAGATCGACAGAACCTGTGAAAATGTTATCCAGAAGTCTTAAAAAACTGATACAACCTTCATCCCTCATGCAGGAGTCAGTGGCCACATCATGTCATCAACACTGGACAAAACCAGAGATGTTGCAGTGGCTGCTGCCATCCAAATGAGCTGTAACTATTAACTTCAGGGAACCATGAAAAGCTACGGGCTTTTGCAAAACTTCTCTTGACTTGAGAACATTCTACATCTCTATTATATATTGACTGATGATAAATGTATACTCGTGCATGTGAAACGCTTAAGAGACAGAAAGTTGCTTAGAGTTGTTTGATCAGCAAAGGGCTCAACTTTCTGCAGAAAACAGAATTATTCAATAAAATGCTTCTAAAGCAGAAAATGTCACTGCTGCTAGAAAATTTTGTAAATTAATTGCTCTGTCTTTCTCGAGCATCGTTGGGTTTTGGGACTTTTCCTTTTGTTTCTTTCTCTCAAGGAATTTTCTCCCTTATGTTACTAAGAGACTACGAGAGTCTTAAGACTTAATAGAGACAAAAGAAGTTGCCAGGCTTAGGGGAAGGGTGCTGCTGGCTACTTTCTATACCTGGGGGATTTTCTCTTGGAGGGGCAGAGATACCTCAAGATTTAGGCTAGGGGAAGGGGCTGGGCACAGCTCCTCACACTTTCTCTCTCTGTCTCTCTCTCTTGTCAGCATCAGACAGGAAACAGGCTGTGGTCGCTGTGGGGAGAATTCACCACCACTGTGGGATTCCATCTCCTGCTGTCTTCTTCCACCATGAGTGGAGTTCTGCTCCTAAGAGCAGATGTTGCATTGGGACCTTATTAACACGTGACCTAACTAAACAAAAGACCCTCACCATCCACTCAGGTGCCTCAGGGAAAACCCCAGGACCCTGAGCCCCTCTGAGGGAGCTTCTTCTGGCTGTGTTCAGCAGCAAGGCTGCCATTGCCCAGCCCCACTGCTTCTCTGCCACTGCTTTGGGTTTTTTGCTACACTTTCCTGCCTACCGGGACACACCACGGCTCCTACCACAGCTGCCGAGTTTCTGCTGCCTCGTGCTTGCTCCTACAGGTGAGCCTGCCCTGCGGTTCCAGCCCTCGCTCCACAGTTCCTGCTGCAGCCCATCCTCACCGTCCAGCCCGCCCGCCATCACCGTGTGAGGGAGAGGCGGCTGAGCCCGCGCCACAGCGCCCCCTGCAGGCGCGGGGGAATCATCGCACCCGCCCTGCCCGGCCGGGAGCCAACAGCGCCCCTGGCGGCTGTGCCCAGAACTGCACCCAAGGGGAAAGCGCTTAAAGAGCGGGAAGAGGCTTCCTTGGGATTTCTGTGCTTGTTTGTTGTTGCTGCCATTGTTGTTTGTTTGCCTTGTTATGCATACACATACTAGTATTAGGAATTATTATTCCTTTTCCCACACCTGTGCCTGAAAGCCCCTTAATTTCAAAGTTATAGTAATTCGGAGGGAAGGGAGTCATATTTTCCATTCCAAGGGAGGTTCCTGCCTTCCTTGGCAGACACCTGTCTCTCAAACTGAGACAAGCATAAACACCCATGCAGCCATGTATCAACATATTAGGCCTGTGTCTCAGGTTCCCTGGCTCTTCACTTGTTCCATGCCAGCAGTAATGTTCATGGAGCTGCACAATGGACTGCACCAGAGTGCTCCCCGATTTGAACTCACTGTCCCTCAAAACAGGAGAGTTTTCAGTTGAACTGCTCCTGAGTCAGATCTTGTGAATGATAAACACTGGGAACAGAAAGCGAAGGGCAGGAGATGCATAAAAGTGCCTGTGTCACTTCCCCAAAGCCTCATGCTGGACAAGCAACTGGAATAACCTTGACCTTAGCATACTCTTTGCCCCAGTACTTGAAGAACTAAACTCAACCAATTTCTACCATTAGCTTTATTTAGAAATCACACTGCTCACTGCCAAGAGAATAACTTCATCCTCATGGTCACACTGAGCTGGGTTCTATGGTATCATTTGAAGATAAATGATACAAATAAGCAGCTTGGCTCTGTGAAATGACAAAACTGAGTTCCTCAAATTGTGTTTGGTCATTGTTTTTTGGTTTTTTTCTTAAAGGCAGCAGGCATCTGCAGAGCCTCCCTGAGTGCACTGAACTGTGTACAAATGCCTCACGAGCCAAGGACAGTTTCTTCTCTTGCCCTCCTTCCACAAGAAGTCTCACTGGTGTAAGTGGAATTATTTGTTTGACTGCAGAGAATGCTCTTTGACAACAAATGTGTCCTTCAGTGTCAAAAAATCCCCAAACTAAAATATACGACCTGAAGAGCTGGTAGAAAATTCTCTCCTTACAAGGATGTGGTGCATGGCAGAATCAGGGAGATTTGACATGAAGATGTCTGCCTATGATTTAAAAGGCATTTTCCAAGACTAATAGTATACCAATTTCTGTGTGGATCAGGATCATTCCTGACTGAAGTTCCAGTTCAGGAGCCTCTGATACATTTCAAGTTCTTTCTTATTCAGGACAGCAAATTCACTACATGGTTAAACAAACACATGCACAGAGGCAGAGGACTGACCAGATTATAGCAAGAGACTTACTACATCATCTCATCTTTAAGAAGTGACCTTGATCAAGGTCAAAAATCTTGGAAACACAGACAAAAAACACACTGTCAATGCCCCTGTGATGCCAGTTCTGTGAATAAAGGACTCCAGTGTTCAGCGCTGTCATTTCGGTAGCAGTTATGAATGCAGAAAAATTCAACTTATAAATAAAAAGCCCAAAGATGTCATAAGAATCCTCAAGTCTCTGAACAATTCAAACAATTAAATACAGCCCTAACTTTAAAGGCTGTAATTGACTACTGGTTACTTCAAATTTATCTTCAAAGTCTGCTTTTAAATAATGGCTTTTCCTGTGAAAAATCAAGAATTCCATCCAAACCAAACACATGTTAAGAGACCTTGCCGTCTTCCACCGTAGTGCATTAGCAGAGATCCAGGTTGGCTTCCTCCCCCTTTTCTGCTCATTACCATCAGTTTTGAGAACTGATTAGCTGTGGTTGTTATTCATTAGTCACATCTCCAAAATCTGAATTATAAACATCCCTGTGAGGTCTTATCCTAATCAACCTATTTTGAGTCTTGTAATTAATACTAACACCAGAAAAATAATTGAACAGTGTACATTTAAAGACACCCCCCCTTCCCACAAAAATCCAGGCTTAGATATGCATGAAAAGGAAGACTAAAATAAGACCTACAAACTGCCATTGCTGCTGTAAATCCTTCTTCCATGTTCACTGCAGCCAGTTCAGCTGGTTAATACAGGTGACATAATGGGTACACAGTAAATACGAGGCAGCCATCAGTGATTTTGCTGATGGGGTCAGAGGCTACACAGCTGATAGATCTCAGGAGGACAAGAACATGCAGGCATGACAGATTAAGTGACTGCCATTGGCTGTGTGCTTGCTCTGAACACTCAGCTATGGATGATAATCAATTACTTGGGGCTGCTAATGATACTGATCAAATGCACTTAGCACTCAGCAGCTCGAGGGCTACCACCCTGATACCACAGGCTACCCACAGACAAGAGGGCAGAAGAGGCTGGTATCCTCAAAGTCACTGTGCAAACCAGCTTGTTTCCTTCTTTGCCACCCTGCTTAAAATGATAAAATAAATATTTGTCTAGGAGTAAGAGTGCTCTTTCCCATAAAATGATACAACTTGGAAATGCTATGGCCATCTGTAGGGCCAGCAGTTCACATGGAGGGACCCCACACTGCTTCAAGAATGATCTGTCACAGGAACTGTAAGTGTGTTACCACTGTACAGATTGGCTTTCAGAGGTCTGTGTAACAGCTCACCTGTCTCCTGACATTACTTCCCAGGCCTGACCTATGATCCAAGGTGATTTGGCCTCCTCCTCATCATCATCAGCTCAAGATATTGATCTCTTCCCAACTTCTACAGCTAGGGACATTAAAAATTTTGCCACAGGTTTCAGAGAGTATGATTGGGGCAAACATTTCTTAGTTTGTCTCAGGCATTCTAAACCACAACTCCTCCTTTTAAGGATTAGGACAGGGGTGAAGGTTTGGGGTTTTCATTTTGATTTCTAAATAGCTAAGACCTTGTTCTGCTGCTTTAACTGTAGAGGTTATTTGTTCCCTATTCCTATACAGAAAAAGGATGAATTGCACAGAGATATAATGCCATGTTAGGAATAACTAAAATTATACCCTTAATTTTAGGGGACTATAACCTCCCTTTAAGGGGCTAAACCAAAAGTAATGCTCTGACAGAGGAAATCAGTTCTCTAATTGGCAATAAAAGCAGTAAGTTAGACCAGACCTCATGTCCTAGATGGTCCTTTGCTCTCAGAAATGGAATTCTGGGCATTTGAAACCAAACTGTCCCTCGGGAATCAGCCTTCCTTCTGTTGTAGGGCAGACAGTCCCACAGCAACACTGACTGACCGTATGGATCTGTTAGCAAGATGGAATAGGCTCAAAAATGTCTTCACAATGTATTTAATCACTACAAGAAAAATAATTTTTGAAGAAATTACCAAACAAAACCATCTGAGGAGAATTTGTAGCAGCTAGTTCTGCAGGTAACTGTGTATTCCCTAGCAACCCTTTCCCTGAATGCAGAAAGTTAACTGCAGAAAATGTCTTACTTTTCAAATAATAATAAACCAGCAAATTAATACAGTGCAGATCTGTACCAGTGAGTTGTTTTTGCAAACCGGGTGCCAAGATTCCTCCTCATCTCTTCTGGGGCTACCTCATCAGTGAGCAGCAGCCTGGGTCAAAAGGCAGTGTGTTCCATGGCTGCTTGAACAGCAGGGGGAAGGTTCAACAGGCAGAATGCAGGAGCTATTGGGATTTTTAGCTAAAATTTGCTCATTGTGCATAGAATGAAAAGAAGAATCCTCACCACAATGCACAGTGAGGATTCATTAAACTCTTAGGAAAGAAGCTCGTGCTAAGAGCCCTGCTTAGGTAGTAATTATTCATTATCGAAATAGCAAAGTATGCCAGCAATGATGGTTAATCCCTTCCTTCCCTCCCTTCTTCCTGCAGAAAGTGGCACAGGAATCCTTCACAAGTGCCAGTTTTAAAAGGTCAGTTGTAGGGCTCAAGATACCCCAGAAGTGGTATCCTTTTTACCGAAGGAAAAAAAAGCTTCTCCTATCTCCAAATGTTCCAGCCTTCCAGTAAGTGCTGCCTGAGGCCAACAAGTTCAAGACATAAAGCCAGGCCACTGGGGAAAATCAAACTTGGTCTGCACAAAATGACCTTGTGCAGCAGTAGGTTCAGCACAGAGTACCTACAACTCAGAGACACATCCCTCCCTCCCTCCCCACTACTGCCTACAATAATGAGAGCAAACTGGGGCTTGTCTCAGAAATCGTAGGCAAAAGGGAGGTTTTCTTGCTGCCCTCAAGGAATGGGAAGGTATAGTCACTCACTTAGTGGTAGATAGAAGGGCAAGACATTAATTTCAACACAGGAAATTGCAATTACATACCAGCAAAAAGGTTTCCAGTGTGAGTGGAGCCAAACACTGGTGCAGGTTCCCCAGAGAAACTGCAGAGTCTCCCTCCTTGGGGATACTCAAAGCCCAACTGAATACAACCCCCAACAACATGAAGCAGCTGTCACAGCTTTAAACAGTGGCTGGGTTGGATGACCTTCAAGAGCTGCAAGTAGTTGATCCTTATTCCACAATACAAGTTTTAAGGGAGGAACCTACATAGCTCTGGGGATTTCTTCTCGCTTTTTTAGCCCTGGAATATAGCAGGATAGCACAGCACTGGAAGGTGAGAACAGAGAAACAAGCACTCTTCATTACTTCAATTAATTATTTCAGTTGTGAATAATGAAGGCACAAGGGCATAATTTTTTTTCTGCTGTATCTGGGCTGCACAGGTGTGGATACCTTCAGTTGTTACAGGGGATGCTGATATGTGGTTAGGGCTCACAGGCACTCCCTAAACAAGCGTGAGCTTGTTGCCAGCTGAATGATGTTAGTCAGGTGCTTTGTACTACCAAGAATGCACGCACTCCAACATATGCTGTCACACACATTCAAGGAAAACAAGAACCAAAAAACAAGACACGCCAAATAAACAAACAACTCAGTGTTCAATTAAAGTATATTAAAAGGTAAAAATCAGGGAAACAAATCCTATCCTTGTGAGAAGACATTAAACCAGTGAGGAATGATTTCCCAGTGAGCCTGTTGGCCACAAAATTCCGAGAACACACCAGAGGAGCAGCTACTTTAATGCAACTTGCTAATGCCAGGCATTAAATGATTCTTGTTCTTACTGCCTGCTCCATCTCAGGGCTCCTTTGAGCCAATTACTAGTAGCCTGCTACTGCATTCCATTAAACAATTCAACTCTCAAAGAAATTGCAATAAACTAATCCTTTCCTGTAACAGATTCAGTCTACTCATTCTCCTGGCTACCCCACATACCCAGCTAATATACAACACGAGAAACATCAGCGTTTTCTCCACAGTATTAGGTATATAGTATAGAGATGTATACATCAGGGCCTGATATGCCACAAATATTATCTTTGATAAATTGGTATTTGGAGCAAACATTTCAGAAATAATTCCTATCATTTGAAGTCCTCCAGAATATTCAGTTTGCCAGGTCATTGCAATTCTCTCTTCCCTCATTCATCTGGATGCTCAAATGCATCTCTCAAAAACGTGCCTCTCTTATCTTTCCCTGCAACTAGAAAACTAGTTTTGCATATTGAATCATTATTTGTTTCCATGGATGTCTCTGGGTTCCTCTGACAGCTTTATCTCACTGATGAGGATAAATGTTTTTCCAAAAGCTGCTGCCAGACTGCCCTCACTCCCAGACATCACAGGATGCAGTTGGCAGAACCTGTCAAATACAACTCACATGGTCTGAGGGATCTGAAAATCACAATTGATAGTTTTGAAAACACAGCTGATACACAGCAGCTTTGCGTAGGTCCACCTCACCACCAGCACACAATCCCTTCCTGCCTTTTTCTTTCTCCTGGTCGCCATGGGAATTATTAATTTGAAAAACAAATCAGAAAGTAGCAGTGATGTGACTTCAATATTTCTGAAAATGAGATTGCTTCTCCTCTTCAGATTCTGCCAGTACTCATGTCTAGAAACTTTTTGAAGCAGAAAGGAAACAAACTAAAGGAAGTTAATTATTTAAAGTTTAACTGGAATCTTGTAATGGGGCTTCTGTAGAGACTGCTTATGCTGGCATCCAAATCTGACTCTGGCATGTTCATTACCAGCCACCAAACCCTGTCTGTAGGGTCATGCACACATATACAATACAGCAGAGCTAAGCTTTGCTACCACACTTTGTCTTCATGAGTGGGAAGATCAAGTGGCTGTGGCACTTGAAAATTATCCAGGGTATCCTTTCCAGCAAAGATAAATACAATGCTCACATCAAACCTGCACTGTTGTAAACTGCACACTGACTGACACCAGTACATTAAGCTTGTGTGTTCTCATAAGACACTGCCTAAATAACTCTATTTAAAAAGATTTAAGCAAAATGATTCAAAATGCCTTCTCTTAGGCTTGTACAAGCAGAAGTGTTCGTGTGCACACTTGTGAGCTGGTGCTTGCGGTGTGCCTGCAGTTTTGGCATTACTGGGTGGCACTTTTGAACTGAAGATGGAAACTTCCTCCATTTAAAATGTACATCCTTTGCTGAGGTTCATCTCAAAAGGAGCACCACGTCACCTGCAGTGATGTACACCCAGCCAGAACACATAGCCTCTCATTCCCAAAAAACATAAACACCAAAGCAATCAAAACTAGAAACTGAGAAGCTGTTTCTATTCTTGCATTGCCAGGAGTGCTTTTTGAAGCACGTTTTAGATTAGGCCAGCATTCCTGAAACACAAAGGACTTGCTCAGGCTGGTCTGTAGCTGCTCCAAGACTCAGGAAGCCCCACAGCAGCTACGGCACACACTGGGGTACTCCTGTGCTTCATGGATCTTTGCAGGTGGTCAAAACTGTGGGTTCATCAAGCATCATCTGCATGTGTCACTTTCCAGATGCAACCAGCCAGGATCCAAGCCAGTTCTAGGCTCAGTTCCTTTGAAGTGTTGCTCAAGCCACAGGTCTGACTGGGTGCTTCATCTACCTCACTGCAGTCAGTGTAGCCAAGAGAGAGCAGGGCACACATATATCCTGTCTGCATTTCCCAAAGGATCTGTCAGTGAGAGATGCTAAGCTGTCCTTGCAAACAAGCAATTACTGATGCCTCAAGACCTTTGTCTGCAGAAGGTTACTTGGCATGGCATCAACTTTAGAGGCATTTTTCAACAGGCTGTTTTGGGATGCATCCAGATCTTTAGAAGGTCCTGTAATTTCAGTAATGAAATTAAAACCAGAATTTAGCACTTGTGGGACTGCAGGAAAAGAAACATGGGGCTAAGTAATGCCTGTTCACTTTTTTCTTTATGACATCTCTCAATCTGCTAAATAAAAATCACACAATTCTTCATGATCAAGAATGCAAATCACAAACCCAGCTTCTTGATAAAGCAGCAAGCATAAAACTGGAAATCTTAAAGGGATATATACAGCTAAATAGAAAATATTACTTGTTCTAGAAAAATTACCTGAATGGACTGATTTCATCCATGAATCTAGTGTTTGCCATGCTTAGTGGATCAGGAGTGGTGTATTTAAACCAGCTAGAATCCACAGAAATATTTTTAACAAAAACAGTAAAAACTAAAAAGCTGTTTAAATATTAGACAGAACATTTTGGTCCCAGACAGGACTAGGATTCTTTTGAGAGATCTGGCAATATACACTGGTTAGGACCTCACTTCCACTGAAAAGCAAAAAGAGAAGGAGGGAAGAAGGCCCTTCCTGCCTAATGTGATTCTGAAAAAGCTTCCCTTGAATCACATATAAATTCAGTGGAGGCCAGATCTTAAGGTCAGCTTTTCATGCATGGGGTTTATATGGAGGGCAAATTCTATATAGGCCAAAGGCCCGAGAAACCAACTCATAGGAAATCAGAACACATCTGGTCCCAACTCAGCTTTGCCATCAACCATAATTCAAATGTTAATGTAAAGAGTCAAAGTTCTTCATTAAGAAGTCAAACTTCTTAATTTCTAAATTTCAACTAATATGAATTTTAACTACTGATTTATAATCCCACATGTCCCTTCAATGAACAGGAGTGAGGAATGAAAACTAAATCTGCAGCAAAGCTTTACACAGAAAAAAAGCTGGAAATGGCTGCTGTACAGTCACAAATTATATTACTAATGTGGTCTGCCAGTTTTACTTGAGTCCCATAGCTGAGGCTTAATCACATCTGTGACACAGCTAAATTGCTAGGATACAATGGGACCTGTAGCTAATAGCATTGCTCCAAAAATAAACAAACTCCTGTATTCCTAAAGTGATTATAAGGAACTCCTACGTATTTTACATGACCTGCACCTGCTTAATCATCCTGTTCTGAGGCGACATCCCAAGTGACCAGCCTGTTTTGTGTGTTTATGGTGGAAGAGATCAGACACTGCTTTGCAACAGGCATTTCCTGCTGCTCTCAAATGCTCTCTTGGTTTACTCTGATATTTAACACACCAGCAACAGAGATTGCTGGAAGATTTTGTTCTTATTTTTAACAAGAGAAAACAAGATAGTCTAGATGGCACAAGCAGAACTAGTAGTGAGGACATGGAGCAGATACAAAGAAGTAGACTTAAGCCTAGACTGTGCCTAGCTTCCAAACTGGTGTCACAGAAACTCTCAACCCCAAACTTCACCACTCAGTACTGGAAAACTGCATCCCAGCATGGCCAGGCTCAGGGAGGTACCAGCTGTCTGGCATCTCCCCTGGCATCACATCCACAATCTACCCCTCGTTTGCAAGCTCCCTAACCTTTTCCTGTTAAAACCACTCATCTTTAGGAAATACAGAGCACTTAACCAAGTTAACTGAAGCCAGCTGATTTTTTAACTGAAGTGAGTGAAGTTCCTGAGCTCAAGGACACACACAGTCAGTTCCATCAGGACCTGGCAGCCCTTGGGAGCCAACCAGGTGAAGGGGCATTGCCAGGAGCATCCCAAGGAGATGTCTCCAGGGAGTGTGGTGAACAGGAACGGGCAAACAAGGCATGACAGGTCAGAGAGGTAGGGCTCAGAACTGAGAGAGTTAGACATCACCTAGCAGTCTGGAAGAGGACTAACCATGGTTTCAATATGGTCAACAGCTACTATCAGAAGGAATGTGATGACCCAGACACCTCACAGATCAGCATGCAGCTGTCCAGGTCTCTGGCTGCAGTGAATGTCTGAGCTTGTCACCGATGCCAGAGGGCAGTGGAGACAACATCTGTTCGAGGTGTAACAGGGGAATAACTGCTCAGTCTGGTGGCACAGCTGAAGGAATTAGTGGAGAGAACAAGGAGTATCAGGGAGTACAGGAGAGGTAGCTCACTGAACTGCAGCTAGTGTGCCCTGGTGAAAGACCTCCAGAAACAGGGTGTCAAGGTGCAGGAGACAGCCAAAAGACTGAGAGATATCATGGAGGTTGAGAGAGAATTAGACTGGACAGCTGATTCCAAGCCCCTCTGGTGGGGGAAGCACAGCCTGCTGAGGACAGGCCAAAAATTCACATCCTGGCCCACACAGAGGGCAGGGGCGGTATTAACACTGGAGCTTGGGAAGTAGTGGGGAATAAAAAGCCGACAACAACAAAAGGAAGAGGAAAGGAACGAACAAAAGGAAGGGACTTCCTTCACAGCCAGACATTCTGGCCCAGCTGGACATGCCCACTCAGTACAACTTTGTAGCTCTGCAGGCTAATGAGGCAACACCCACACACTGAGAGAACAGCCAGAGCTAAGCAGAACAGCCTAACCTGCTCCACACATACAGAAACTAACAACTAGTTTAACCAAGAAAAGGCAGTGAGTGATAGTAGCAAGTGATTAACATGTCCAGAGGGCTCTCATCTGTCAGCCTGAGCTGTGCTAAACGGAAGTGTGCTGCCTTCCAGGAGCCTGGATCAGGGATGTTACTGGTGCATCTGACAAAGAAGGAATAAACCATCTTTTTCCTGGGTCAGGAGCTTGCCGCCCTGGTGAAGGGGCTTTAAACGAGATTTGCCAGGGCATCTATCCATCCCAATTTTGCCAGTCAGATGCCAAAACCTGTAACAGATTCCTGGAACAGTGCAAAGGGATTCCAGATGCTCCAGTGTCCTGGGTTACAGAAGGAGAGTGTTAATGTGGGGTGTAACCAAACCCCCTCTACTGCCATTTCTGATAAACTGTTAACGATGGGTCATTTGCAATATGTGCCCAGTGCACACCTCAGACTGCAAACTGGGTGTTAAAGAAGGCAAACCCTGGGAGGTGGGGTAGTGTTCCTTCATTTTGTCTTTACAAATGACTCAACCCTGATAACACCCTCTGGGGAAGCACCAGCACAGTTACACCCATCCAGAAGGTGTCATGCCTGCTAATGGGCCATAATGACTACATGGCTCCAGCATAAGGGCAGCTGTAAGACTTAGACCATCAAGGATTCCCAAAAAGATCCTATGACTCACAGAATTAAATCACTCCATGTCAAACTCCCCACCCTAATAAGGAAGGTACTGAGCATTCCCACACAACCTTATATAACTGGGGACTTGGGACACTACCACCATCACCATCCAATGGATCAAGAGGAGGACCAGAACTTCCACAGGACCACTGTTTTTGACAAGACTGCAACCAGCACTCAACAGGACTGCAACCACTGCTTAATCAGACTGTGATTACCAGAGTGCCAGGCTGTATTCTGACTTTGTGGGTTTAAGCCAGTTTTCTGTGTATTATTGCATTTATTGTAATTTTTTTATTAAATTGTAAGTCTGACCTGAAATCTCTCACAAGATAATTGTGTGGAGTCCATTTATCCCGCTGGTTGGCTTTCAAACCAGTACATCCAGACATCAAATTGGCTTCACCCAGGACCTAGCTCAGATGCCAGTACACAAACCCATGTGGCATGGGGAACGAACAAGAGGAACTAGAGATGTGCACACACCTGTGTAGGTATGATATCATCGGCATCAGAGTGACATGGTGGGATGGCTCCTATGACTGGAACACTGGAACAGAAGGTTTTAGGTTTTCTAGGAAAGACAGGTTAGGGAGATGAGGAAAGGATGTAGCCCCTATGTCAAAGATCAGCTGGAAAGTATGGAACTCTGAGTGGGGAAGGATGAGGAGCCAGCCAAGTGCTTGTGGGTCAAGACGCTTTCACTCCTATGACAACCTTGCCTCCACCACTAAGCCTGTGCACCGCACCTGAAGATGAAAGCACCATTTGAACCGTTTTCTATATGGGCACAGTGAAGTCTCACTTCACCTTATCCACATCTGGGCAGCACTCAGATCAGGTGGCACACACCCTTTTCACCACCCACCCTGCAGAACCATGCTAGACACTGAGGATGAGCTCCTGGCACTAGGGACATCAAATGAGCACCACAACTAACTTAGGAGGAATCAGGGTTTTCCCCCAGGTTGGATCAGTTTCTTTCTTTCTTAAATTGTACTAAAAGACCTATGTCAAACTAGCATTTTGGTTGCATTCATTAGAGTGACATGGCGTAATTTCAGATGATACTTCTTTTCTGTTTCTGAATTTTTAATTAAAAATACTTTTTTTTTACTAAAGGGAGTCTATCTGATCCAATCAATGTCAGTATAAGCCTGGAACCTTCTCTCCATTATTAATCAGAGAGACATCAGACTTCACATGTATGCCAAAAAGAGCTCATTTCAAGGCATTTCAGACAACACAGGTATTTCACAATGGGTTTATGGTTGTGTTCTTTTCTTTATTAACCATAGCATGTAAAATAAATGCACAAAGGCAGCTCTCAAAAAGAAAAATCACAGAATGCTTTTGGAGTAAAAAAATATCCAAACATCTGCTGTTCTCTAATGTGTTACTAAAGACACCATCATCCCTCATCCCTCCAGAAGTACCCTTAATTAAATAAGAATCTATTAAAAATACAGTGTCCCTCAGTGTAAACTCCCACCCACACCCTTCTCTTTCAATTTTAAAAGTGATCTATTTTGCCTTCTCCCTGCCTAGAAGCTCATTGGAAACAGTCCCTTCTGTACATATGCATCACCTAACAGAGATTTGGAGCGAGACCGACAGAGAAAGGGAGAGAAAGGAATTAGAAAGTGAATTAAAATAGTAGACCTGCAAGACAAGAAAGCCACTGCAGACAAAGAACACCGTGTACTCACAAGGGAACAGAGAAGACTAAGACATGAATGCTCGGTACCATGGGATTGAAACAGAAGCTGTTGCTTAACTTTGCAACAGAGATGCAGTGCTGCTCTAACTAAATTCAATTATCAACAAAAACCACGGCAAATCAGACGGGTCTATCACTTCACTTTCTCTGGGTGGCAGGAGGTCCCCATTAAACATACCTTAAACTCCAAATGGAGGCACCAAGTATGAGCAGCACTGTCACACATACAGTCAGTACCTGCTGAGTGCTAGGTAACACCCACGGGATCATTCCCTGCTGCTCTCCTTCCTCACAAGTCCACACTTCCAAACATTAACCACCTCATCTGTTGCCTGAAAAGTCCAAGCTGGTCAAAAAAGAACAATAACCCATTCCCTCTCTGAGAACTAAAGAGGTAACAAAATCAGCAACCCAATGGCAGCCAATTTTTCTGTCCATTTTCTATTACAGAGCTTTACTTGAGGAATTAACTCCTAACAGTTCACCTCAAAAATGACTTTTCCATCTTGCAAGAATTTTTCCCACCTTGTGGCAGATACCCCAAGGAGCAACATGGCATTTGTCAATGGCAAGCTACTCCAACACAAAGTCCATGGCAGCATAAATGATAAAGTACCGAGTAGAAGAGAGCTGGAGAGGGACATTTTACAAGGACATGCAGTGACAGGGCAAGTGGGAATGGCTTCACACTGACAGAGGGCAGGTTTACATTGACTATTAGGAAGAAATTATTTACTGTCAGGGTGCTGAGGCACTGGAACAGGTTGCCCAGAGCAGCCCCATCCACCCCTGGGAGTGTTCAAGTCCACGCTGGATGGGGCTTTGAGCAACCTGCTCCAAGGTTTCTCTCCCTGCCCTTAGCAGGGGGGTTGGAATGAGGTGATCATCATGCTCCCTTTCCAACCCAAACCACTCTGATTCTGCAGTATTTCCTCAACATCTCTGACACCAGAAGGGATGAGAAGGGAAGAGACATCACATGAACCCTGGAATGGAGACAAATTGAAAACCCAGTAAAATTTTAACTTCTAGGATGGACACAAATTCAAAATGCAGTAAATCTGTCTGCCTTAATGAAAGGAGGGGCTGAGAATTCACCTCTAACCTTCATCCAGTGCTTAAAGTAACCACAAAGAAAAATTTGAATTCCAGGCTTAACCAGGACCTTTTAAACAACTCTCCAGATACACCTGCCTAAAAGGTGGCTTTACTCTCCAGACAGATTCCACTTGTCCTGCATTGATCTCTGAACATAAACCTGCACCTCCTGATATCTGAGCTGTAAAATTATACGGGCCACAGGCTTTTTTGCTTTTTCTTTTTATAAATATAGTTTTTTCTGCAATGGATTTTTAAGTAACTTCATACAGCTGCCCAGCCCAGCTGCCTGGCAGTCTCTTCAGTACTGTGGTGGGAACACTCCTTGTGTATATCCCTTGGAAGGCTGTGCTAGAATGGACTAAGAAAAGGGATCCAAAATGAAGCCCATACCTAAGAGTGATTGCAGTGCTATTTATTTTGGAATGTTTTACTAAATCTACTCCTTCAAACATGAGGGATCTAGCCTTCACCTAAATTAAGACGAAATTTGCTCCAACACAAATTTTCATTATCAGACATTTCTGTCCAAGACCAGTGCCTTCAGATGATGCAGTGTTTCATTCAGGGAGACTCTTAGGAATTCCTTTGCCTAAGTATGTAGCAAAAAAGGGATGAAGCCTGACAAAATGTTTTACTGACCTGAAAAAAAGAGTATCCAGAAAAGATTTTTTCTTCTCCTCCAAAAATAAATAAGAATGGTTCACCTTGTCACCTTGTTTTCTGTAGTTGCAGAGTCACTTCTTGCTGTATTTTCCGTTTCTTGTGAGGGTTTTGTTCTTTAGGATTGCGAGGCTCACACTTGTGAGAGAGGACAGGCAGCAAAAGCTCAAAACCAGATGCAGAAGCCCACAGCCACACCAAGGAGCAACCTTGTTTAGATTTGTAATAATGCCAACATACCAAGCAGAACTGTGACAAGAAGAACAGACTTGAAGCAGCCAAGGAGGTAGCTAGAGTTTTAATAAATCCTTTGCCTATCTGGAAGGTGGGAGTGTGAGAGACCGCTGATTCCAGCATGTAAAACTGAGGCAGGAGCTTGGAAATAATATGTTATGTTACTGGACTACTGCTGGGAAGCCACATGGAAAGACATAGCTTAGTGTTTTAAAATTTAACTAGTCAGCTCTTGGTTTCTAATGTCTTTTCCTGGAAATAACTTAAAAAATGACAGTAAATTAAAAAAAAAAATACAATCTCTGGTAATCGTAGGAAACAACCCCAAGCTCTGCATTTAGAGCTGTGGGATCTAAGGCTACAGAATTCTTCATGTTTTGCCACACAAGTTGTTTCAAACTGGAGGTTATACACCAGAAGCTCACTTTCAGCCTCTTAGCCTCAAACAGGCTGGGTTTGACCCACAGCACTGCTGGCAGTTTCTGTTCACAGCGCACCTTGGCAGGTTCTGTGCCCAAGGGAAGGGACTGCCCTGTTCCTGCTGCAGAAGCACTGCAGGTCCCTCCCTATCGCCTGGCCCTGACCCCATCTCCTCCCCACGGGGACTCCCTGGCACTCGGCTGTACCATCAAATAATATCTCACCTTGGCCTCTGGCAATGCTTTCATCTGGACCTGGGAAATGGCGCAATTTCTGATTTCTCCACTTCTTGATCTTGACCCACACTGACTGCTTGCTGTTCTGGGCTCAAATGGAACTATGGGAAGCGAGCATGTTTGTGATTGACTAATGCAGCCCCGTGCCTAACAGCTACAAAGCAAGACTCCTTGCAAGAGAAATACTGCAGGATCAGAAGCTCTGTCAGTAAAGCAAAATATTTTGTTTAGTCCTTAGTAATGAGGAAGAACAAAGAAAAGGAAAGAAGAAGAGCCAGAAAGTATAAAGTTATTAAAAGCAACTAATATGTACAATTTTATCCATGTCTGAAAGATAAATACAATTTATTTCATCAGCAGCTTAAAATAAAGGAGACACTGTTTCCAATGAGGATTTTTACCACTATCTTCAAGAGGAAGGAAATAAAAAGAAAAGAAGAAAGGAAAACAAAAAAAGCCTTTAAAGACAAGTTTTGCCCTTTGACATGCAGACCTTTTACTGCACTGATGGAATTTATATCACAGAATGGTGGAATAGGCTGAGTTGGAAGGGACCTATCAGGGTCATCGAGTCCAACTCCTGGCCCTGCACAGCAACACCCCAAAGAATCACACCCTGTGCCTGAGAGCACTGTACAAACACTTTCTGGACTCTGTCAGGCTTGGTGCTGTGACCTCTTTCCAGGGGAGCCAGTTCAACCTGCTCGGCCACCTCTCCGGGTGAAGAACCCATTCCTGACATCCAACCTGAGCCTCCCCTGACACAGCTTCAGGTGTTTCCTTGAGTCCTGTCACTGCTCAGGAGAGGGAAGAGATCAGTGCCTGCCCCTCTGCTTCCCCTCCTGATGAAGTTACAACCACACTGAGGTCTCTGCTCAGCCTCCTCCAGGCTGGACAGACCAAGTGCCCTCAGCCACTCCTCATACATCTTCCCCTCAAGGCCCTTCACCATCCCATGGCCCTCCTTTGGACCCTCTCTAATGGTTCAATGTCTTTTTTACATTGTGGCACCCAAGCTGCCCCCAGCACTGGAGGTGAGGCCGCCCCAGAGCAGAGCAGAGGGGACAATCCCCTCCCTTGCCCCGCTGGCCGTGCTGAGCCTGGTGCCCCCCAGGACAGGGTTGGCCCTGCTGGCTGGCAGGGCACTGCTGACTCACATTCAGCTTTCCATGGGCCAGGGCCCCCAGGGCCCTTTGCACAGCGCTGCTCTGCAGCCTCTCATTGCCCAGTGTGTCCCTACAGCCAGGGCTGCCCCATCCCAGGTGCAGAGTCTGGCCCTTGCCCTTGTTAAACTTCCTACAGTTGGGGATTGCCCAGGTCTCTAATTAGGTCTGGGCACAAATGGCATCAGGACATTCACGTCTCAATGAACGCCTCAAGTACTGGAGTCTTAGCAGGAGATGCTGTTCATACTCTCTGTTATGGATATCAGCCTTGTCTTTCCTATGAAGAAAGGCATGTAACAGTTGTTTGAGTAATTACAATCCAATTACTGCCTCAGGACAGACCTGCTCCTTTGCAGGAATAAGTCTGTAAATTTGCATATATTCAGGCTGAAGAAATCATCTTGTCCAGATTCAGAACAGTCCTGCTTCCAACCCACCTGGTTTGTCAATGAACATAAGCAGTGACATCATCCCAAGATATCCAAGGCTACACTGTGGATACTGCTTGGAGGTGCAGGTCAAGGAAAATACAGGATAGCACAGGGGCTACATGTACTCAGCCTTCCACTCAAGGCCAAGAAAAAACACTTAAGCACTGTCTGGGTGTGCACTAAGGTGAATATTAATGTGCAAGATAGTCACTGGAATCTTTACTATTTAAATTACTTGTTTCTATGTTACAGTGAAGGCCAAGTGACAGAAATAAAACATTATTTCTCTTGGTACTCTCTACTTAAATTGCAGCAATAAATATTTTTAAGAGTAGTGTTGTCAAATCTCAAGTACAGGTTCATCCCTCCAGATTGTACATCATGCTAACTTGTTATCTTCCATTTCATTATGAGCTTTCATAAATAAACTGGGAGCTACCTCTCTCCTGGGCTGGCTATTTCCAGAATTTGTTTCCATAAGAATTCCTGTTCCTCTAGTCTTCCCACACAAGAAACTGCTTTATTTCTGCTGAAAGCTAACTAACTCCATGTACCTGCCCTAGGATCTGTTCAGCAGCTATAAGAATTCAACTTTCTTGCATTTCACAACTTTAAACAAAATGTAAAGAATGTTTCTCACATACTTAGAGAACATGAATCTCTTGCAACCCACCTTTCAAATAAGCTTCCTTCCTTTTTCCGAAAGAGAAATAATGATAGATTGAAAATACAAATTTCTAATTTCTTAATCAAAAGAGAATGAAACCAAACTGATTTTTAACCAAGTCTGAGAAAGGACTCAAGCAGTAACTGGAAAACATGCTTTCACTGATGTGCAAAGGCTGTGATTACCTAACATGATTTCCATTTCAAAACTCTCCATTGCTCTGAGTCACAAATGTCTTTGCTAGTAGTTTGCTGACAATCTCCCATATGCTGGTTGCCTCAAAAACACACACAGCTTGTCCAGCAAAGTGCTAAACCTCAGCATTTCGCAATCCCCCAGTTTATCTAGCAATTATACTTGCTAAAAAAAAAAAAAAAAAAAGCTGCTATTTGCTCAAAAATATTTATAATAATTTCAGCTATTTCTGAGTGTGAATACAAGAACAGAATGCCCTGGCACAGACAGTAGCTAAAAGCAATGGGCAGCTCTGTTTTGTGGTTGCTACATGTATTGCTGACAAACGAGATGCTTTTTGGTAACTAAATATATAAAAGATTGATATGGCCCTTTGCTTGTGTTTCCTGATTTAACTTTTCTTTCAGAACATCACTGCTTTGGCTTGCACACTTTGTCTTTTACTAAATCACAGCACGCACTTGCAAACACAGAGGGAGTCACCAGCTTTTCTCAGGCACTCAAATGGCGATTAAAAAATCATCCTGTATCATAAAGTGCAGGTCTGAACCTGAGGAGTGACACACAGGCTGGAGAAAGAAGGCAGTTAAGGGTGAGAAAGGGAACTGTTTCATGGAGCACAGAGAGATTTATTGCCTATTTAATTACTTTTTTGTGGTTTGCGCTGGCAGAAGAGACTTCAACTGAAACTATTACAGGTTTGGAGCATGCAGGAGTCCATAAACATGCACTTGTCCAGGCAGTGACAGAAACTCAAATCACATCTCAGGGACCAACTGGTTTGTGAAGTTCTCCATGAGATGCTGCCTGCTCATGGCACAAGGGTACAAAGCAGCACAGATGTGAAGCTGGCAGCACTGCAGAACAGCTCAGCTCTGGATACCTCTGCTTCAGCAACAGAAGACAAAAATAGATGCAAGTTTTACAACTTGCAAACCCAGCTCCTCATTCTTTTCCTCCAAACCTCTTCCTACACCTTTAGATCTTTCTGAGATGTTTACTCATCTCCCCCACCCCCAAGACCTTGCCTGCAGCATAGCAGTATATGAATTTGCCTGGCAACCTGACATAAATATCCAACCAACCAGCAAACAAAGCCTGGCATGCTCTTAGCTGCAATGTTTCTGTGCACAGCCTTACAACAAATCAGAGCTGGCCACCAGGCAAGGAATCAACTCACTTTCTTTAGCTCAGTTTATAATCTAAAGTTTGTGGGAAGAGGTGAGCATTTACCTTCCTTTATTTTACTGCTATGCAATGTTCAGAACTCAGCTCCAGACACGTCTCTTTTCCCAGAAAATACAAAGCACTGTATCGTCCCTACCCCTAAACTAGTTAGATAAATAACTCTACTGGGGTGAGGGGAGAAAAAGCACAAGGAAAGGTGAGGTGTGAGTGAGGGGAGATGCACTGGCAAACACACAGAGGTGAGCTGTTTGACTGGCTCAGCCTGGGGTCCTGTGGGTGGCCAGCACCCAGCTCTCTTCACTGAAACCACTGCAAAACCTGAGCTGTGCCTCACGCTGAGGGCATCCCCACAAGGAATGGCACTGGATGGGATCATTTCAGAACCAGCACATCACAAAAGGGAATAGGTGTGGGGCAGGAATCCATGAAAACATCACAGCCTTCTTCAAGATTTTGGCTAATGCCAGTCTTCATGGAGCCGTGAGTTGGCCCAGGAGAAGAGAGGATTACCTGCCCAGAGTGGTTCCTTGTGTCCCAGTTAGGAGCTGCTGGCTTTTCACAGCACTTCCAGCAGATAATGGGTGCTACACCCTGTGCAGAGAGCAGTGCTGCACCCAAGCATTGCAACTTTGTCCCTCCCTTCTCTGGGGACATGCAGTGAGTGTTTCAGAGATCAGTGAGTCCTCTGGACCCCAAACCAGCAAACTTCAAGGTAAGTACATAAGAAGAAATCCCCATCTCATTTCTTTAAACTTACCAATGTGGAACAAATAAATGAGACTCATACCCTCTTATCAGTTACAGTAGAGTTGACAAGAAGGTAAGATGGTGTGGTATTAATAGTTCCTTCATAACTGAACTATTACATTCCATCCTGCCCCACAAAACAGATTACTTGAGCCTGGAACACAAAACACAGGACCAAGTCAAGTCAGAAACAAAGTTTCACTCCATCCATATTTGCCCCTGCAAATGCACCAGCCTGCACAAAGGTTTGAGTCACTGCTGAGCACATGGTAGTCCTTCCCACTGCTTCTGCCCTTTACATGTGTTATAAAGAGCTCAAATAAGAAAGAGATCCTCTGTAACAGAAGTAGATGAGGAAGGCTGACATCTGTGTCGTGCTTTGCCACATCATAGAAGTATTTTCTACCCTTTGTTTAAGAGAAAGTGTTGCAGTGCAGAAATATCAGAACCCAGTTTGTGGGATGGAGGGAAACTTAAATGGCAGCAGGCCTTGTAGAAACTGCCAGCAGGCTGTGCCACATGCACTGCTCTGCAGAGTGGCACGGCTGGAGCAAGGCATGAATGGAAAGCCTTAACTTCCACTGTGCTGTTGTTTCCCCAACCCCTTTCCTAACTAAATGGTTAGCAAGAGTGCACATCAAGAGAGTAAGGTCAAGAGAGAGCCAGACGAGTTAAAGGCAAAAAATATTTCTTGTAGCTGCTATTGCAGACTTGGAAATCCAGAACACAAAGACAGCTTTGCTCTTCCCTCACTACTCGGCTCTGACTGGCAGGGTCGGGTGCTTCCTTTTGTGGCTGCTGCCACCCAACACTTGTCGGGCTGGCTGCTCCTGATCATTGCTCCAGCACATACTGCAGGAGGTTTAACACACACAAACCTCACTGCTTCTTAAACTACCTGACAATGCCCCTCCTGGGCAAGGCTCTCAGACACTTAGCTTTGTTTACCTGAAAAAAATGAGAGCAAGCTTGTTGGCTACATCAAATGCCTTCAAGTATTGTCTTTCCCCACAGGAAACACTGGGAGCAGAGTCAGGCTTCAAAAGAGTTGGCAAAGCTCCAGCAGAGCAGAGGTAGGCAATAGCAGAGACTCATCCAGCACCCCAATTTCTAGAGACAGATGAATACAAATAGACAACAACTTTTGTAGTAAACCATCTTGCTCTGCTCTCAAGAGCTTCATTTTACACAGGATGGTGTTTTATACAACATGACTCCTCCTACTTGGGAAGGCTCACACTGAATATTTGGAAGAATCAGTGTACCAACTGACATTTGGATTCTTATTTTCATAACCCAAGGAATACAAACATTCTTTCCCGTTTTTATTTTACTTTCTAAAACAAAAGCTTGCATTGAGAGAGATCCTGGAACACTTGGGAAAGAGGCTGGTAACACAGAATAGCCCTGAGGTACAAAAAGGGGGTAGATCTATCTGTTCTTTTAAGAAAAAGAGAGGAAAAGCTAATCTAAACAAACCATATGCATTCTGTCTTGTTGGTCAGGTATGGAGAAATCACATCAAACACCCAAATTATACACCATGTCTTTGGAAACTAGTTTGTCTGATTATGCTCATTTTAGAGCTTCACTGGATAAACTAAAGAAATTAATGCTTCAGGCAGTTACCCAACAATAATAATTGCCAAGACCCCCTTCATTAAAATCATGTTGTGAAACTGGATAAAAGCAAGGCCTGTTTTGATCAGACCCCACATCAATGTAATGCTCACAATCAGCCTGTACAGTCATGCACGGAGCCCCAAATCAGGCATGCTTCATCACTGTCCTGAACCAACGTGACCACTCTGTCCTGAGCACGGGCACCGTGATGCAAACAAGGTGTAACAGCTGAGGGTCTAAATGGCAACACACAACACACAAAAAGTGACTGAGACCAAGTTTGACCTCTACACAACTATTTCAAAATGAGCTTGAAAATGTTTAAATAAAACTAGAATTCATTAGCACCACGACAAAGGGAAGCACATGTATTTCACTCTGCTAATTACAGTAACCCTCTCACTCTACAGTCAAAGTTTCCCACTGCAGATACCTCACAAACAGATTGCTGTTCAAGCTATTGAACAAGTTCATATCATGGCAGGTACTACTCAGCACTATCTCAGTTACTACCACAAGGATATATATCTATCTTTGTAGTGCACATGCTTGATCCTTTCCCCCAGAGAAAAACAGAAGTGGCACATTTAAAGCATATGCATGAAACACAACATTTTTGAAGTGGCATCAGTGACAGTAGCAGCAGTGCTGGCAGCATGCTAGCATTTGGCTAATTGAGCCATTCAGGTTAATGAGCTTCACAGTTATGAGGATCAACTGGAAAAAAAAATAATTTAAGACCATAAGCACTGAGAGTTTACTCATCCAAGTTTCCAGAAGAATCCTATTTGTATCAAGGAGGAATGAAGACACAAATCAGGGAGTGAAAAGAGCCCCTCCCACAGCCCCACAAACCCCCCAAGAAAACAGGGCTCTCCTAGACACCCCTTATTTGAGATGCCAAACTGGAATGCCAAAACAAGCCCCTTACTGACAGCAAATTGTGCAGACTCTCTAACTCCTTCCTCCCAGCAGAATAATTAACAATGCTGGCAAGTACATTATCATAAACTTCAGTGTTAACACCCCCACTGCAAAGAACAAAGGCGGTTCACATCCCTCCCAAGCTCCTGCTGCAGACTGGGTGCTGATTCTGACAAGTTGCTCTCTGCCAATTTAGATTCCTTTCACATTTGGAAGATTATGTTCTTAACCACAAGCAAGAGAATACTTTTAAGTGATGTCGGAAAGCACGGAAAACAGCGCTCTGAAAACCAACAAGCCAAGCCTGGATCACCTACTGGTGGCTCTGTTGATTTAGCTGCCTTTGTGCAGAACTCAAACAAATCGTTTGTAACAATCACATACAGTATCCTTTATCTCCCAGGGTCCTAAGGTTCTGCTAGACTGAGACTGCATCTTGCATGCTTATCACCAGTCACCCTTTCCCTGGAGAGGCCTACAGGTTGGAAGAAGCCAGGTATCTGTAAAAGTAGGTGCTTAACACTTCCATCAAGAGGCTTTTTTCCCATTTCAGGTACACAGTTAAGCAGCTGACAACATTTCAGCAATGGGCAAACCTTCAGCCCTGGCCAATGCACAGTGGATGATAGCCACTCAGCACTGGAGGGGAGCCACTGGGAGAACGAGGTGGTGACACCTGTGTTAGCTGCCCAGCTGGATCCTGCTCATCTTGTTACCATCACTTGTTAGTAAAGTCCACAACTTGAAAATCCAGTGAGGTGCTAAGTTGCTCTGGAGGCTTATTTTGAGGCAAAAGTACAAAGAGTGCTCTGCTACTCATGTCTGGTTGGCTGCACAGCTTTCATTTGGATACAACTTCCTGGATACAACCCACCCCCAGGGAATTTTGAGATTAATACAATACACTCAGCAAGATGGAGGTTTACAACAGAGGAATAATTTCTACAAGATGGCCTTGGAGATGGGACTCTATTGAACATTTTTCTCTTTCTTGTCTGCCCGGTAGCCAGGACAATGTCTCTGGCAGCGAGGTTGGCACTTGGTTTCTTTCAGAGGTAGTTAGGCAAGGAAGGGGGAACAGCTACTTCGTATTTTTAATGGATTCCAGTGAGCAAGACTGGATTTCCAACAGAAAACCAACAGCACCAGAGAGGTATGTCTTTCAATGTGCTAAAATAAGTAATTAAAAAAAACAACCCAATCCTAGGTGCTTCACTACAGAAACTTTATGTGGCTGTCTATTTATTTAGCAGAATTCTCTTCGAAGCAGCTGTGACAAACTCTCCAAGTGTGACAACAAAAGCTAACATTTCTAGGAGGCAAGTGATGCCAAAGTGCAGCAACCTTATCCATGAGGTAACAAAACAAAGTAGATTATCATGCACTGGGAAAATGAATGACCCATAAAGAAACAACTGCAGTGTAAAAATAAACCAAGCAAGATTCCAACCAAACCAAGCCAGGCCATCCCTTACCTCTTCTGCCCCTTCCAAACACCTCTGGTTGCTAGCATCTGGGATGAAATGTGGCACAGGGGGTTCCCATTTATCCCATATTTATATACAGCCTCTCTGCAGAGCAACCCTCAAGAACTGAGAAACACAGTGTCTCTACATCTTTTAGAGAAAAAAAAAAGTCCCTCTCACAGAGAGCAAACCTGTTTTCACCTGACCTTTGTCAGCTGAGGATGCTGCCCTGCCTTTGGATGTAAGTAGTAACAATGGACATGAGCTGCCTTGTTTATTCAATGTTAAGAATTAATAAGGCCTGTGCTATCTCAGCCATGGCCACACTGCACTGGGCAAGATTTCCCAGCACAAGCAGCTTTATACAAACACCAGCCCAACCTCTGTGAAGAACAGTGCATCCCAGGAAGAAAAGGAGTTAAAGGTATTTCCATGTTGTTCAGAAGAACCATGTGGTAAAATAAAGGTTGGAGAAAAATATAAATCCATGTTTGTAGAAAACTCAGCCATTTATCAGTCACAGAATACTTATTTTCATCTTCAAGAAATACAGATTTCACCTTTGGAGGTGACTTTTGGGTTTCTCTCACAAATAAATAACTACTGCTCAGCAGACAAAGAAACAATTGTCCCCAGTCTGTGGGGATTCATCTCTTCAGTTTCTTAGACACAGAGGAAATTTTGTTATCTGCTGCCATGGAGAGGGAAAGCTAGCAGAAGTTTTATTGCAGCACATTCTCAGGATTCTAAACATACCATATCACATACACACGGTAATGAGTTTTATTTTAACTGCTTTTGGAGATTGCTTTAGTGGACACTGAAATTGAATAATCAGCTCTGCTCACTGAATGAAAGGAGAACTATAACAAGATACATAAAAGGTCTCTCATTATTTTACAGAGGGCCTCGCACATAACCCAGACAGGAGGGATGTGGTGGCCACCACATAAGTATTCTCCTCTTGTGTGTTTAAAAACAACTAAAAAAGACCAAAAACTCAAAAAAAAAAAACCCCAAAAACCAAAACCCCAACCCCTAAACCCAACATTATCATGGACCCATCACGTACATCTATATATCCTTCCCCAGGGTGCTACAAAGGTGTCACAAGCTGACTAGTCACACTCCAGCACTAAGGCAGCTTCCCACCCTGCAGCATTACAACGTCCTTATGGGCAGGCATCTGCCTCTCAAGTTTACATTTTAAGTTTCCTCCTATTTTAAATGCTCTGCTCTACTCTGCTTTCCCACCTATAACCTCTCCTTGACAACTTTGGTCTGGGGAATTGATGCATTGGGAAAACTATCTGGCTCACTCTGAAGCAAGGAGAAGGGGGTGTTCTTGAGAAAACCAGGTCCTACTTCCCACATTTGCCATGCTAAGGGAAGTGCAGCTGTACTTGGATTTCAAACGCTGACCTGTGTCCCAACTTTATTTGTTCTACCTCACATAAATGAGTTATCTATCCATTAAGAAAACCTATAGTGACCTCTCTTCCCCAACCTCCTTTTTGCCCTTGCCTTCTAAAGGCAATTTGGCTTCAATCAGACTTTCAGTGGAAATTTTCATTTCCATTTTCTTCTGTGAGAGCAAAAAGATGCACAGATGCCCGATCCTGGTGTGTCCACACAGAGTTACTAACCAATAAGCCTGTAGGTGAAACCAATCAAAAAAAAGGGCATCACCAAAAACAACTTGAATTCTATTGACTCTAAGCTTTTCTTTGCAACTTTACAATTAAGAAAACATATTTTAGAACAACTTTCTTCATAGATCATAGGATCCACTACAGGTGAAACACTGCTTTTACTGACTGCCCTGAGCCTGCCTCATTCTCTGTGTTGGTTCATGTTCGATATTTCACTAAGAGACCTCTGAGCTAATGCTTCATGTTGGCAGCTCCAAGAGGTTACCACTTTTGCAGTTCAAAGCACAGAACCTAAGACACTGCCAGTATTTGGAAACATTCCCCACCAATGACGAAGAAGAGCAAAAGTCTCACCAACAATTTATTTCAACATCAAAAACTGGAAATGCATTGGTGTTACGCTGCATGTACTCTGCCCCTACTCTGAAGAAGATTTTTATTCTCCTTGCAGACACAATGCAGGAAGCCATTGCCCCAGGAAGATTGCACCTCAAACCATTTCACTACAGAGAAAGACAAATGTTCCTTTCCAGACATTATGAGCTCGTTCAGCTCCATTCTGTCCTTCAGTTTAAGTCTGGGTGTTGTTTACATTTGTTCAGATAAAATAAAAAGCACATAACAACCGTCCACAACTATCCTGCCTATGCACAAGAACACAAATGAAAGATGCATGGGGGAGAAGATTTTGTAAGATAAAAGACCACTAAGTGGCAACACTCCTCCATCAGAATTCGCTGAGAGCAAAGAAACTTTTTTGGGCAGAAGTCCTGTCTTGGTTTGGAAAGACAGGTATCTGCCAGGGAAAGCTGGAGTTTCCCTTAGAATGGAGAATGTAAACCCCTCACCCCCTCCAAATTATAATTTTGCAATCAAGGGCTTTCAGGCAAAGATTTGGGAATAGGAATAACAGTTCTTTACTAGGAATATTAATAATACAAATGTAGTAGAAAACAAAACCACCCAACAAAACAATCAAGCAAACAAACAAGCAATCCTGGAAAACCCTGACAGAGTCAGAGCTACAACCTGACACCCTGTTGGTCAGGGTGTTGGAAGCAGTCCAAAAGTGAGTCCTCCTGGAGTGGCAGAGTTGGTTCTGTTGGAGTAGAGATGATCCTGTAGAACAAGGGTCCAGTGATGGTGAGAAGGGTCCAGTGGTGGTGAGAAGGGTCCAGACTTCCTCCGGTAATCGGGTGAAGCAAGAGAGCTTTGTGTTCCTGAGTCCCAGTTTTATCCAGGTAGGAATGGTTGGCTTCCCTCACTGGGTGGGGCATCTCACAATAGGATGATGGAATGTGGATGTACTATCTTGGGGAGGGTAGGGGTGTCTTAATGGTCCATTAGCAGAAAATATTCCCCTGGAGGGAGGATGGCAGTGAAAGAGATAAGAAACACTGCCCCACCTGGTTTTAACAGCTGGCCCCCTCCTCCCAGAGTTACAAGAGATAAAGAAGAACAATTCCCCAACTGCTTTCAGCAGATGAAAATAGAATACACATTTTATGTTCCATAACCCAAGACAAGTCCTAGAAATTTTTTAAGAATGTTTTGCAGTATGAGTACTACAGGTTATGGATACATGGCTCATAGTCATTTCCTGACACATGTCAGAAGAGCTTCCTTAGTAGATCACAAAGCATGTGAAAAGAGACACCAGCTACCCTTAAACCACCAGGAAAACACTAACAAAATCTTCAGATGTTACAGGTCCAGACAGCCCTTTAGGTAATGCTGGAGACAGATCCCAAAGCAGTCTTTTCTAGCAGTTCCCCAGCCTGCATAATGCCTTCTTCCTTCAGCCAGTCTCACACTCCTTCAGTATTCATTTACCCTTACTTTGCACATGTAAAGGACTTGTAGTTTCCAAAAATCTGGGGAGAGCTGGGGAGAACTTGCACATGGGAAGCCATCTGTCTGAAGAAGACCCTTTGCAGAGGAGCACAGCACAGCTGTACCCATGGTTTCTCACCCCTAGCTCCTCCTCCTTCCCTGGACTTCATTAGCGCTTAAGTGTACAGGATGTGATTACCTTTTGATTTCTCATCTCTCGCGCCATTTATCACCGCTGCCTTCCACCTCTCACTCCCGAGATTTGCCACACTCATTTTACTAACCCATGACACATTGCATTGCCTTCCCCAGCCCTTTCTCTCTCTCTCCTCAGCCTTCATTCCCTCCTGCTGGTTCACTACCACCGAGGAGCCCCTCAGCTCACACTTCCACCCCACCCGCCCTCCCCAGCCTGTTACACCTGCCCGGGACTCCCAGCCAGCAACAGGGACACGGCTCCCAGGGCACAAGACTGTAAAAATGTGCCAAGCATGCCCCTGGGAATGCTCTTGGTCAGCAGCAGGGAAGGGAAAAGAGTTATTAAAAAAAAAAAAAAAAAGGCTTCAGAAGCAAAAACATGTAGGAAAGGAAAAAACCTAGAGAGAATGAGAGAACTGCTCATTATTACATTAGCAAACCTAAACTATTTATAAGCACTACATCTATCACTTCAATTACATGTTTCTAAATGAGGCTGAAGCAAGATATCCATAATTATTACTGAAATGCCATTTTTACATTAGCCCAATGGTTGTGCACGGTCCTCACAAAATGCAATAAGCAAACCACCAATTTATTTTTTCCCTGTAAATTAGAGATAAATTAATCTAAATACCTCTTTTGCAATAGATTTGATTTTTAACCCAGAATTTCTATTTCCTTTGAACAGCATAAGTTGCACAAAGCATCCTTTTCCTTTCTATCTCCTCTTTTAGGAAGCTTTTTCCTGCCCTATTCTGTTTAGTCTATGGATGCTAAGAGGAAAAAGTGACATTAAAAAGGCTTGTTTAACTTGCTTGATAAGACTGTGTTATTCCTTCCTCCTCTTCCCCCCTTTTCTTCCATTTGTCCTTTTGTGAAGTTCTTTCTTACAGCTCCTATCTACTCCACTCTCCTCTTTTCTGTCGCTTTGCCTTGTTTCCTTAGCTGTGAGGAACATTGGAGGTGATGTCTGCAGCCCAGGGATAGGTGTCCTTCACTTGGAGAGAGCAGGAGCTGCCCAGCCCCTGCCCTCACAGCCCCAAAGCTGCTCCTGCTGCACATTTGGGGGCTCACCCACCCCAAGTCAGCATATGGTCTGAGGACCACCACAGTGTGGTTTTCTTACCCATCCATCTCCCATCTGTGCATCCCTTTTGCTCAGGGATTTATCCTGGTCATTCTTCCTCTCCTTTGCTAGTACAACCAGCATTTCCAGGCTTCCTTTTCTTGCTCATGACTGCTGGAAACACTATTCCATTCCCATAAAAGCAGGGAGCTTTACCAACCACAAACTTTGTCTTTAGACAAAGGAAATGGAGGCATGAGGTGGGTGAAGCAGAGGCTGTGGATGTTTACTCAGAACTCAGTAAAGCCTTTGACACTGTTTCCCACAGCATTCTCCTGGAGTAATGGGCTGCTCATGGCTAGGGCAGTGCACTCTTCACTGGGTTCAAAACAGCTGGATGCCAAACCTGAAGAGTGGTGGTGAATGGAGATGGATCCAGCTGGAGGCCAGTTACTAGTGGGTATGCTCCAGGACTCAGTTTTTGGGTCAGTTTAATATCTTTATGAATTATCTAGACAAAGGGATCAAGTGCACCCTCAGTCATTTTGCAGACAACACCAAGCTGGTTGGGAATGTTGATCTGCTGGAGGGCAGGAAGGCTCTGCAGAGGAATCTGGACAGGCTGGATCAATGGGATGAGGACAATGGTGTGAGGTTCAACAAGGCCAAGTGCTGGGTCCTGCTCCTGGGCTGTAACAACCCCAGGCAGCAACACAGGCTGGGGCAGGGGCTGGAGAGCTGCCCAGAGGAAAAGGGCCTGGGAGTGCTGGTCAGCAGCAGCTGAACATGAGCCAGCTGTGCCCAAGTGGTCAAGAAGGCCAGAGGCATCCTGGCCTGTATCAGCTGGATCAGCCAGCAGGAGCAGGGCAGTGATTGTCCTCCTGTACTCGGCACCAGTGAAGTTGCACCCTAAGAACCTGAACCCTGTGTTCAGCTCTCAGCCCCTCAGTCCAGGAAGGACATTGAGGGGCTGGAGCCTGTCCAGAGAAGGGCAATGGAGCTGGGGAAGGGTCTGGAGCACAAGTCCAGTAAGGAAGTGGCTGAGGGAGCTGTGGATGTTTAGTCTGGAGAAAAGGAGGATCAGGGGAGACCTCATCACTCTCTACAACTCCCTTAAAGGAGGCTGCGGCCACACAGGGGTCGATCTGTTCTCCCAATTAATGAGCAAACAGGACAAGAGAAAACAGCCTCAGGTCATTCCAGGGGAGGTTTGGATTGGATATAAAGGAACATTTCCTAATGAAAGGGGATCAGGCACCAAAACAGGCTGCTCAGGGAACTGGTGGAGCCACCATCCCTGCATGTATGTAAAAGATGTGTAGATGCAGCTCCTGGGACACGGTTGAGCGGTGGGCTTGGCAGTGGCTGGGTTAATTGTGGGGCTCAATGATCTCAGAGGTCTTTTCCTACCTTAACAATTCTGTGATTCTTGAAGAGGTGAGATACATTTTCCAAGATCAAGCAGCCCTCACTGAGCAGGCCTCAGTACAGATCCTTTAGAGGTGCTGATTCACTACTGCATATTTTAGTTTGCAAGAGAGGTAATGGCAGTCTAAATATTCGCTCTCACCATATATAACTTCCCTGCCTGTGCAGAGACAGATTTAAGCCACATACAAACCTTTTCTAGGACAAACTTTTACTTTTTTTACTTTTGTTACAGCAACAGAAGTTGTATGGAATGGTTGGGCAGAAACCCCCATAGAATACTCCCCGCTATCACTTACTTTTTATCACTCTCCACACAAGGAACAGCAATAAATCCTTTCATCAGATGACTGATGACTTTTTACAAAAAAAAAACCCCATTAAAATTAATTATAAAAGTTGATGGTTGCAGCATAAGCCCTGTCTTTCTACCGTCATCCATTGGCCTTCTACTTTGAAGATCTACTTGTGCTTTTTGTCCTATTGCCAAGATCATACTCAAATCTTGACTCTGACCTGGCTTTCAAGACCTTGTCTGGATTCTAAGGTTTGCTCCACTGTAACCACAGACACTTTTAATACCCCACCTTGTATCCACTTTGAGTTGTAAATGCCGCTTTGACTCTGTTGAGGTACCAGGCTGTATTATTAGAGGGGTGCCTGTCCTACAACTCTGTCCTCATTTTCTATTTACTTACTGCCATTTCTGCCTGGTCAATTGTTGGAGATTAGGATTTTTTTTTCTTTTTTTTCAGGGAATTTTCTCCCATTTGTTACCTAAGAGATGATATTGACAATACTTCAGAGACAAAAGATGTGGCTGGTAGGAGGAGGAAGGGGAAGGGTGCTCTCTTAGCTGGGAGGCTTTCTCTTGGGAAAGGCAGAGACACCTCGGGATTTTGGCTGTGGGGTCAGGGGCTGAGCTCGGTCCTGTTCTCGGGATCGGGGGAGAGAAGCTCGTGGTTTTGGTGCCAGGCTGCTGCTGCTGCTGCAGGGGGAATTCGCTGCCACCGCCGAGTTCTGTCCTTCACCGCCCCTTGTTACCCTGGGGGAGCCTTTGCTCCTCAGAGCACTGGCCACTGACCCTTCCCAACCCCGATCCCATGGGAAGGACCCTCACATCTGCTTGGGTGCCTCAGGGGAAAACCCGGGACCCCGACCCCTGACACCCTGCGGGGGGAGCAGCTCCTGGCTGCCTGTGGGAGCCTGGCAGCCGCTGCCCAGCCCTGCTGTTTTCTGCCGCTGCTTTGGGCTTTTTGCTGCACTTTAACCCAACATCCCAGGCCTGCCCGGACCCGTCATGGCTCCTGCCACAGATTCGGAGTTTTCACTACACTTTGGTTGCCACCCCAGGAGTGCTCGCCTCTGCCGTTCCTGCCTGCTACTGCGAGGTTCCTGCTGGAGCCCATGACACGACCCGGAGGGGCACCGAGCCCGGCTCCTCCCCGTGGGTTTGCAGAGGAAGCCGCTTCTCCCCTCTCCTCTCCCGCGGCTGAGCCGCCAACACCGTGTGAGGGAGAGGCGGCTGAGCCCGCGCCACAGCGCCCCCTGCAGGCGCGGGGGAATCATCGCACCCGCCCTGCCCAGCCGGGAGCCAACAGCGCCCCTGGCAGCTGTGCCCGGAACTGCACCCAAGGGGAAAGCGCTTAAAGAGCGGGAAGAGGCTTCCTTGGGATTTCTGTGCTTGTTTGTTGTTGCTGCCGTTGTTGTTTGTTTGCCTTGTTATACATATATATAAATTCTAGTAAAGTAAAGAACTGTTAGTCCTTTTCCCATATCTTTGCCTGAAAGCCTTGTAATTTCAAAGCTATAATAATTTGGAGGGTAGGGGATCATATTTTCCATTCCAAGGGAGGTTCCCGCCTTCCTTGGCAAACACCTGTTTTTCAAACCAAGACATCAATAAAACATCCTTTTTTTCAACTCATAACAGCACATTTCACTTGGTGTCTTATGACTGGGAAAATCTTTGCAAGTTCAGTTACCTTGTCATCCTTTCCCTGCATTTGAAGCCTTGCTAATATTCTGCCTTTTTGATTACAGTCTGCCTGCAACCATGCATTCTCTTGCCTACAAGGAAACACACAGAATCACAGAATGGTTTGGATCAGAAGGGATGATCTCATTCCTATCCCCCTCCCAGGGGCAGAGATACCTTCCCCTAGACCAGGTTGCTAAAATCCCCATGAAATCTGGCCTTCCCTATAGCTCAAACCACGGTATTATTAAAATTATGGAGAAAGCAAAATAAGAACACCCTGTATTTACACAGGTTTTATTTACATATCCCATCACCCACACTTTTTTGTAATTCAGATGGCCAGCTTTCTGAGGAAGACAACTTGTCATCAGGGGGTTATTTTGGGAATGTCATGCCAATCTTTAATTAAGTTTCCCAAAACAGAGCCCAAGACCCAGATATAGCTCTGTTTTCACAGTATTCAGGTGCCAGCATACAACCACTTTAACACATCATAACACCATGTAGGTACAAGTAGGGCAGGAGTCTTAATTTATTTTCTGCTAGATGAGCCCTACAAGTCCGCTTATTTTGTGACTGTAGGATATTTGCTGCTGTCATGAGAAGGCAGCAGGAACAAGTGTCCAAAAGTGGCATCCCTACTACTGACAGTTATGCAGATTCATACTAGATGAAAGAGAACTGAAACCAAAAGCCCAAGGAACTTGTCTTGTAGTTAAGAACGCTGTTGTGAATTTGTGCTGGAGAAGAGGACATCAAGTCTGACTGCAAATTTGTAGGGTGGGTAATCTAATTATTACATAAATATTCTGAAAGAGGTAATTATTTAAATAATTTTCAGCACTAGTATGTTCTAGCTCTCTGCATGCCCACTTCTGTCGGGTCTTCTTCCACTTGATTTGACTAAATAATCAAGGAGGGTATTTTCTCATTCTGATGTTACTGGAGATGCAAGCTGTGCATCCCAAGGATGGGCATATTCACATTGTTACAGAAACATTCAGTATATGGCACACGTGCCAAGAGCACAGAACCACATTGCACGGCACTGGCAGGTCCTACAGACATTCAGTTTATGTGACTGTATCAAAAAACACAAGTCACCAACACACTTATTTTTAAATGAAAACTACAGCCAGTGAAATCTAGACATGGTGAAATGAATGGCAGAGTTCACAGGACTGAATCAGAGCCCAAATGTCTCAAAGAGGATATCATTACCTGTTTCACTAATTACAATTTTTAAATTAACACTGACAGAAAGTACACATAGGTAACAATTACAAGACACACACAAAGTGAAAAATATATTCACATCAGGGCAAGCAGAGATTGTGCAGTGAAAAGTAACTCAGTCTCAGTTGCTTTATCTGAAGGGAGCAACACCGTTCTGACATTTGGGCAGTTGCCACTTTGAGATCTCCCAGAAGACTCAAGCCAAGAAATCTTGAATAATTTTTAACATGCACCATAATTCTATCTACAATCAAGGGTCGCATATGCTAGAATCCAGGTAGGGTGGACAGAGACTTACAATCAAATTTTTAAAATACAATTCTACTTTTTAAGAAAAAAAAAGTTGGGATGGCTCACCCAGAACAATGAGAAGCAGATGTTCATGCTGAATAAACCCCACTTCAAGCTGATTATGGCCAGTATGTGGAAAATCACACATTATTAGCAGGTGAAAGAAGCAAATGTATACTTCTTAGCTGACTGTAATTTTAGCCTTGGCCCAAACTTGGCCAAGGCTAAAATTGGGTTGCATCTCTCAATAAAATATAGTTTTTAAGAGACAGCTTATTTCTTTACCTTTAGGGAATGCCTGGGAACTCTTTTCATTAAAGTGCTAATAGAACCATAAAGTTTAACACCAAATTTCCCCACTTGAGCTTGACAGCAAATGCTTTGGTCTAATTCTGATCAGAATTGTGTCTAATTTATCATTAAAGTTTTATTCTGATGTATTTATTATTGAGGAGCCTATGAGGAGCTGCATTATATTCAAGAATGAACTGAAATGAACTGTGAAGCATAAAACAAAGCCCGTCTATGCAAGGGAGTGAACTGTTTAAGGAATTAAGAGATGAGGCTTGCTGCATTTTTAAGTGGTTTGTCACCACAATATACCAGTACTTTGTTGTTCTTGGAGCTACTGACTGCACTTACCCCTTTGGTCCACTTTATTTGGAGCATTCATTAAACAACAAAGCATTAACACGTAGCATGCACATTCATGATGTTTCCTAGACTGGCTCTCGATTAATCTACATACTAATGCAAGAGGACACATTCAGTAATACAAACAAGCCCTTGTGTCATGTCGAGTTACATGTTCTCTGGCTTTTCCCAGTGTGTAGGAGGGTGCAGACTCTCTACAGAGCCACTGCTACCAAAAAAGCAGAGCCAGAACACTTCCAGCTTCCATCACCCTTGTCAGTCAATAAGAAGCAAGGATGAAAGAAATGCTTAACTTAAAACTTGTCTCTTTCAAATTAGATGTAGATCAGCAGTGCTCAGTGCTTCTCTCACTGCTGCAGCAGCCCAAAGATATAATCTGTGGACCAGCCATGCAGAGCTAAAGTACATGATGAGATTTAAAGAAGATTCAATGCTCCAGTGCATTTTCCCTCAGCTCCACTCATTCCTCTTGGAGTGCTCTTTAAGAGCATTGGCTTATACCCTCTCAATAACAAAACACTTGGAGAAGCTGCAATCCATGCATTTGCATGCACGCAGTCACGTGATTTTCTCATGGAAACCCTCTCCTTTTCCTCTGCCCTTCTTCCTTCATCCATTTGGATTAGAGCCTCCCAGGGACACAGCCCAAATTCTGACCTGCGCAGTCCCCTCTAGTAAGGAGGCAGAGCTCATAGTAAGGAACAAAAAAGGAACACAGCACACCACACACACACTTTTCATTTTGTATATGAAAAGGAATCTACATTCTCCCGTGTCACCTGCCCTTATCAGAGAAATTTCTTTTCTTCTGGTTCTCATTATGGTTTTAATGAAGCAAGGAAAGCTTATTTAAAATGATTCCGCTACAAATGATCTGATTTTTTTTTTAAAGGAATGCATTACTAAAAGTGAGATTCCTAGCCAGAGAATTCCTTCTCTAAGAGCATGTTTTCCCAGAATCCATGTTGAGAACAGTATCAGGGAGGCAGATCTCTGCTTCCAGGAGACACTTGAACACTAAGGAGGGGCTGGCAGGGGGCACCTTTCTTCTGCTGTGCTGGAGGAAGAGGAAGGCAGCTCTGCATGACACCCCAAGGAGTGAAGGGCTGGGGGAACAGTGCTGGGGCTGGAGAGGATGGGATAAGGAGAAGAAGGTAACTAACCCCACATGGCTTCTAC
This sequence comes from Phylloscopus whistleri, assembly GCA_017589585.1. Lineage (NCBI taxonomy): Eukaryota > Metazoa > Chordata > Aves > Passeriformes > Phylloscopidae > Phylloscopus > Phylloscopus whistleri. Next base: position 89,699 of record JADMLD010000468.1, read on the forward strand.
TCCCAGCCCCACACAGGGCCTCTGGCCTTCCTGCCATCCTCTGTCCTGGTCATTGATTCTTATCAGTTCTCATGTTCTCCTCAGCCTCCTTCATCCAAATTCAATTGCATGGCATCTCTCTCCTTTCCTATATCAGTCCAGTCACTAACAGAAGGATTCACAGTGAGCAGCAGCACCACGGGCTCTGGGTGCTGAGGTACATGGGCTGACCACAGGGCAGACAGCCTATGCTCCAGAGTCCATAGTAGCTTCCCAAGCTGAGAGAGAAGGAATTTTAGCTTTGCCATCGATGCTGGAGAAACAGATAATGTTCCCAAAGCACTGAAAGCCAGGCCTGCAAGAGAATTGTACACCTGTTCTCCCTTTCTCCAGAAAACTATCTTTGCATTTCAAACAAAGATCTCAAAAATTAAAGCGTTAACTACAAAGAAAAGAACCAAACCTTCCATCTCAATTATTGCACAAACATTCCTTCGAATTTGTTAGAGCTACACGAAAGGAAAATAAGCACAAAAAGAACTTGAATAATGCCTGCATCTAAGGGTTACTACGTAAATAGCACATACCCCAGCACTTCTGAATCACAAGGCTCATTCAGCCCTCCACATCCACATAAGGTCAAAGCACTAACACCACAACCCCAAATCAGCACAGGGGCTGGTTTACAGAAACTTCAAGGTATTCTGAATCGTGCTTTTACCAAAGAACTCAAACCCATTGAATAGTTTAACAAAATCTCAGCTGGCACCGACTAGACTTCATCTTACAAGGGTCTTTTGTCTCTGCCTGAAATTTTCGGGTATATAGCACTCTTAGCTGTGATAATTGCTTTGGCTGTCCATTCCACCCATCAGGTGATAGAAAATATCCATCAGGCTAAATGCAATGTGAGAGAATTCTCTTTAGCCAATTAGTTGGTAATGAGAACATTAGCCACAGTATCTTCTGCAGAGGGCACCTTAGCAATTCCAGCGAAGCCCACAAAGATGACAGTTCTATCTGTATGATTAATAGCCAGTGTGTGACACTATATGAATTCTACACAGTTGTATAAAATCAGGACGGAATGATCCACTTTATGCTGTTCAATATTTTAAGAGCCACAGATGATTTTACATTACAGTCTCATACATACGCTTACTTTGTATCTTGAAATTAACTCTCCTGCACCAAAGATAGTTTTTAAAGCATTTGGAGCTCTCCAGACAACAGGAATTATATAAATTCAAGCGATCAGGAGCAGCAGTTACAGAATGACAAGATTCTCCCTTGAGCAGTGTGGTTTTGAACATCAGGAAGGCAAAACTGAGTCAGCCTGTTTCTCCACTTTCACCTCAAGTGTATTCTTCTGACTCTGTAGAAAGTGGCTTAACTCCCAACGTGGCAGGTCAGAAACAACCACCTGTGTAACGTGCAGAGCAAGGGAAAGTCAATATTTGTTCTCACCCATACGATTTTTGGTACAGAGTGTGTTCTCTGTGTGAACACACGTGCAAAGGTACACCCAGACCTCAATGGGATCACACCCCAAAGTCCTTCATATGGCAACACGAAGCAAAGGGGTAACTGTGTACCCACAGCTGGGCACCAGCAAGGGGGGGATCTGAGGATCACCACACCCAGAAGTGTGCCACCAGCCAAGAGCACAGCCATGAGCTGTCCCTAAAACACTGCGAGGGCACTGCCACCTGCCAGCAACCTGAGGTGACCAACCAAACCATCTGATGGGGGAAATTCAAACCCCACATCTCTACTACTGGACTGTGCAACACAAAGAGAAAAAAAAGCTATACTGGCAGGTGAATAGATTCAGTTACACCAGTGAAAAATCTTTAAATGGGCACACTGCAAGGCTGTATCCAGATTAGCCTAATTGGATTTAATTGCCAAAAGAAATAAACAATTTGAGTTTCCTGTTGTGCCAGAAGGGTGCTTGTAAGAGAAGTCTATAATGGTGCAGCTACTGATACATCAATTTATTTACACTGCAAGATTGCCTAACACAGACAAAGCCTGAGTGAGCTGTGTGGGGGCAGAAAAAGAAGGGAAAGGCAGAGGAGATTAGTGAATGGTGCAGTTATGGGAAGTGACAGAGCAATCAATAAACTCCAGATTCAGAAGATAAATTGAACTGACAAAAGTCAGCCTTAGTTTGCATACCAAAATTTCATTTGTATAAATCCTCTGTGGAGAAGGAAGGAATAACGTAAAACTAGGATAATTTGAACATATCTTTCTTCTTTAACTGCTCTTCCAAAGTGTCATTTCTTCCTCAGTCCAGGCCTTCCTCTTACTGGAAGCTTTGTTAAGCTTGAAACACATGGCAAATTTCAGATGGAAGATATTAAAAAGTGCTTAGATACCATGGCAATAAGCACACCAGGAACACCACTCAACACAACAGCCCAGACAGACAAATGGATTTGCATGCAGTGAATTTTGTACAAGAGAATTAAAAAAAAACCTGCAGAAGGTACCAGGTGCACCCTGCAGCAGCTCATGCAGCACCATCCAGACAGGGGCAGCAAGGAACAGGCAGTAGCAGTCAGAGGAGGAGCAGGGCTGCTAATAGACTAGTGGAGCCCAGCTGCCAAGCTGCACGAGGGAAAGTGACCCCTTATGGAACAGGACTCCCCCAGCCTTGACCACAGGCTCAGGTACCTGTTACACCCTTCACATCTGCTGAGACTTTGCCTAAAAGAAGAAAGATGATTCTGAGAGCAGAGACACAAATGAGACCTCACCCTGAGTTGTTTAGTTTTCTAAAATTTTTTTTATGAAACCTATGGATCAGAACAATTTTTTTTATCAAGCACAATTTCGTGCTTTTCTGCATTTTTTTTTTTTTAATGTAAGGACAGGTAATCTGGTAATAATTCAAAGGGAGTTCAAAACTGAAAATTAAATTCAATTGATTGCAGATTGACAATGTGTCATCTGTTAATTAAAAGTGACAACTGTAACATTATATTTCATTGTACAATGCAAAATTGTTGACTGTGGCAAGCTCTTCCAAGTTTTATCACTCTTTTACAGTCATCAGCCGGGCTAAGGAAGCAAGCACAGGATTAGCTCCACAAAGCTCTAAACAAGATTGCCACATACAGCTGGGTTCTGCAGGCTTGAAAGGACTGGTACTGTGTCCATGCTCAGTGGCATAGTGGCAGCTGTGACATGTCACAGCAAATGACACGAGTGACTTACATGATACCTGACTGTAAAAGCAGAGCAACCTTTTGTTCCAAGGAATGTCCAGTGAGGCACTGCTGACCCTACTGCACCACTCAGATCCATTCCAATTTCAGGCTGCTCTTCCCTAGCAGACAGAACAATCTTTGCCCCCAGATCCTTGCCTGGACATTGACATCTTCCCCAAACACCACCCTGCCCTCAGTTCTCCACTGCAGGAGGAGCTGCTGCAGCAGAGCCACTCCAGCACTGCAGGGAAAGTGCAGCTCTCCTTCAGCCCAGCCTCTGTGATTTATTACATTCCCTACAACCTGTGGGTTACATTGTACAACCTCATATCTCTAGAATTCACTGCTGATCATCTTCTGGTGGCAACTGGAGAAGACACACATTTGTGCTGATGCTTTTAGATTATCACAGGAAATCCTTCACTGCTACTGCTCAGAGGCATAAATAAACTTAACAATCATGATGTGGCTTAAGTGGATCAATTGTCATTTATGAGTAAAATTTTTCTAAAAAATCTAATTTCTTTCATGGAGTATTTGAGTTTCACAAATTTGCCCTGCTCATCATGTCCAAGCACCAGTTCTGAGGGGCATTTCACCCCACCAGCCACTGTCTCTCCGCGAATACCTTTCATTTATCCACCTGTTTGCCTTGAGGTTTGCAGCTGGGTGCAAAAAAACCCCAAACTTGGTGGTTCTGACATGCAAACAATAATACTGGACATGCTGCTCTCGTTTACACTTAGAAGGTTATGTCTTCTCCTTCCAGATCCAGAACTAGCTGCAATCATTCACACTGCTGCTTAGAGGCAAGGTGTGTGCTATATTCCTCACACAACACCAGCAGACTCAATCCAGCCATAGGGCAAACAAGTACTTTTTGTCACTGGCACTGATGGTTTGCAGATAAAATTCACTCATTTCTTTGCTGTGCCTAAAAAACTGTGCCCAAGATGCAAACATCTTTAAACAGGAAAAATTTCATATACAAAACAACCTACACTACATTCCCACTGAACATTAAGCTACCAAACATTTTATCTTATCACTTGAATCACAAAAATCTTGTGCTGCATTTGCGAGAGGGGAGCCCAAACAGATTTCTTTTTAACAAAATGTGACTATAAAATGGCCAATTCCTGTAGCTACTGACCGTGTGGCTTTATGCTTACTGGGACTACAGCCATCACACAGTGTCTGCAGTGTGCTGAGCAGCTCCCTCTTCCCAAATATTCCTGAAGGAGAGCAGGGAAACAATAGCTGTAAGGTGATAAATGTGTCATGACTAGTGACAGCAAGGCTGAAGCAATGCTCAGTGTTTCTCTGGTCCAGGGAAAGACAAGCCTTACAATATATTCCAGTGTCAGTGATTAGTAGAAGATTAGCAGCTGCAAAGAGCACGGCAAAATAACTTCATAGTGTTAATTCATTTCCTAATCACAGCTTGGAGCTCACAGCACCAGGAAAAACATGTTTGCCTCTGTGTGTGTATAAATACAAAGGAGCATAATATTCTATTTCTTTCCCCAGGTATTGCTGCGTGTATCACCAGAACACGGGTGGCTATTATGAATTATCTCCACCATCCTGTATTCTCCCTCTGCCCTCCCCACTTCCCTGTGAAAGGGGGGTGAGAAGAGAGCAAAGAAAAGATGGCACCATTAGATTCCCTTTCTTCAGCTCTTAGCAGCCTTCAGAGGTCAGGATGCTATTGGCTCTGCTCTGTGTGTGAGCTGGAGCTGTTCACTTAGCAACAGAAAGCAGAAGCAGCAGACAGCACAACTATCTGGCAACGTGTGTGTGCACCCGTGAGAGGGAGGAGGAGAGAGTGACAGGAAGGATGGCTTAGAGGATGCTCTCTGCCCCTGCTTGCAGAGGGTCTGCTCTGCACCAGGGCTGGCCTCCTCCAGGATGGCAGCAACAGGTGCTGGTGCCCTGCGTCCCACTGAAAGCAGCTTGAGGGCTCAGCATATTGCATTTTTAATATAGGAGCTTAATTAGAGCCCGCAAACAGCAACGACAACAGACAGTCTCAATAAAGCCTGCATTTAATGCAAGTTGTAAAGCATGGGTTCTGTGCCTGAAACAATATGGATGCAAAATGCCATGTGTGAGAAGGAGAAAAACAAAAAGAGATGGGAAAGGAAGAAAGCCAGAGGTAAGGTTATGCAGAAAGGACAATGAGTTTACCTTCATCTACTTTTTCTCCTGCTATGTATTAGCAAAAAACCCAAAACTTAACCAACAGCAGTAAGACACTGTCTGTACCATCATTCAACCTCCATGAGCACGGAGCATGAGCTTGCATCTCAGCTACTTCTGAACAACAGTTTCTTACAGAGCAGGGAAAGGAACAGCAGAGGAAGGTGTCAAGACAGAAAAAATACTTATTTTGCAGATCTCTGCCCCTTTATGAAACACAGGAGGCTCGTGCTGAGAGATTACTGATTATTTCAAGCTGCAACATAAGAGATTTCATGCAGATCATTCCACAGGGAACACACAGCCTGCAACCCTCCCATGCAACTGGCATCAGGTATTTTCCTTTCTGCCACTGCTGAATAAGAGCTCTGAGCACCCATCAGGGAAAGCATAATTTTCTCCACCCATCCCCAAATGAAGTAATTGTAGAGCCAGTGTCACCGACCCTATTCTTTCTCCCAATTGCTTTGCATATCTGTAGATCTAAAATTTTTATTTTAAAACTAAATGTAAGTCCCTCTACATGTGGAGTGTATCACTGCTGGCCTTTCCAGCCTTGAACACATCATCTTCCAAATCAGGCCCACTGAAATGCAGCAGCCAAACAGCTCTAAACAGATCAGCTCAAAGAAAACCCCCAACCAGGACCCTCCTTCTACTCAGAATGAGGAGCTTAAAAGCAACCAAGGGTGTTGTTTTATCCTTTTCACCTCTTTTGTGTGACAATTCTATTACATTTTCCTTATATTCAACAATACAATGGATATACAATAAAGGAAAGGAAATGGTACTTCCCTAGATTCAATATATCCAAAACATATATGTAATTGTTAAAGAGGAACCTCTATTTTTGAAGGAACAGGTCCACAGCATGGGTTGCAGGCCTAGTTCTCCTCTTACTTCCTCCACAGAAGGACTTCACCTTGCCAACAAAAATCTACAGATTACAGGAACTGAGCAGAGGTGGAAAAAGTTGACTATTGAGAGTAGGTCAATGGTACTATAAGAAACAGTCTGGTGTAAAGAAAAATAAAATTCAAAACAAAACAAAACAAAACAAACAAACAACAACAAAAAAGAACCACACAAAAAAACCCACAAACAAAACCAAAAAAACAAAGGGGAAAACCAAACCTAAGATTGCCTGGCTGAGCAGGGCCAAAGAGACTGAAAGTGCCTAAGAGAAGCAAGGCCCTGCCTTGGTCACCTTTCCTGTGCTTCAGGCAAACTCTTACCAAAGCCAGTGGGAATGTGAATGCTCTCTTACTGAAAATTCCTCAGCTTTTGTAACCTAAAGAAGTAATGATCATTTTCACCAGTAGTATGAAAGGCTTCACATAGAAGCCAGTCACCTTGCTGGTCTGTGATGGTGTATGCATCCAAACGTTGTGCTCTGTTGGTGGATGTGGTGACCTGCATTCAAGGGACACCACAAGAGGCTTATTCCACTTCCCCAAACTCTGCCAGGGCCTCAGTTTTACATCACCTACACCACGGGTGACAGTCTGTCATTGTCCCCAAACCTGCCATGGCACCTGGTGACTTCCCCAGGGCTTTGCCCTCTGCAGAACTGCTCTGGCAATGCCTGAATGGGTGGCACAGAAGTACCCAGCTCCAGGGAAGCAGTGATTTGAGGACTGCAGAAAGTACCTGGGGGTTAGTGAACTTTTTGGAAGGTGCCTTTCCACACTTTTGGCAGGGAGGTTATTTGAGGCATTTGAATTCACAGTCATCTTCTGCAAGTGCTTAAAGAACTTACTGAAACATAAACTTGGGTATTAGACAGCTTTGAGGATTCCCACTGGGACAAATTAATAACTTGAAATGAAGTTCATGATCATTGTTATTATCTCATGAATGTGAACTCTGTTTGCAATATCAATACAGTACACTGAAATGAAAGCCCACACCCAACAATATATTTTGGCTTCTGACATCCCGTTTTCATGTGTCTGCACATCGCATTTGAAGTGGAGAATAAAATAAAAAGACCTGTGATACCAGGGCTCTGGGCTCAGTGGCACCTGTGAGTAAACTGAGGCCTCTTCTCCTCTTCTCTCGTCTCTTTGCAGCATCAAGGAGTCAAAAGCAACATTTTTGTCAGAGATCCAGTGCCCATCTCTGAAGTCCTGGGGGCTGTCAGCCAACAGCAACAGCCCTGCCGAGAGCAGGGACTTAGTTCTGCTCTGAAGGCATCACCTCCTGTTTACTGCTGAACTCTGAGCTCAGGAAGAGTTGGAAGCCAAGAGAGAGCAGCACCTCTCGAGGCAGCCTGTTCTGTGCTAGCAGAAGCTGTGGTACTGAATATGCAGAATCAAGGATTGGTTTGGATTGAAATGAACCTTAAAGACCATCTTGCTCTGGTTGCCCAGAACTGAAAGAAACTTTCCAAACAACATTAGAGGTCTTAACAAAGACCAGTTCTTTAATAAAGCTTTCAGGTGCACAAAATATAGATATGCACACCCATGGTATCAGATGATCAAAACTTTTATAAGTTTAATTAATTAGTATATCTAGCAAGTACATCCAATAGGAGAATGGTTGTCCCAGTGACCCACCCCTGAGCCTGCCCCTTGGAGTCTCTCCAAGAGGTTCTTTGCCCTGTTTCTTGTTATGCCTCCCAAGTGCTCATGCAAAAGAAGATGTCCCTATTAGATTTCTTTTTCTTGAAAATACGACTAAATAGAATTTCAAGAGTGTGACATAATGTGTGAGAAAGAGTTAGCCACTGTCCTCAAGTGTGAGAAAGGGTAAGAAAGTGTGGAAACTATGCAACTATATATTATAAATCTACAAAGCTACAAACATATGAAAAAGCTAAAAATCTTTAGGCATCACTCCAACTCCCCTGCCATGAGCAGGGACACCTTCCACTTTTCACTCAAAGGTTACTCAAAGTCCCACAGACTCCACATTACACACAGACAGTTTAAAAGCTCTCACTTGAGGGACTGAGCTGCATGCCCACCTCTGAATTGGCATGATCTGAGGAAGAACAATGCCTGTTAACAGCCCATCTTTTAATTTGTACCTTAAGTTACTGGAAGAAGCAGGAGAAAGGGAATAATTAGGCCATTTTTTTAAAAAACACCACAAACATCACATTTCCTATATGCTTCAGCAATTTCACTGTAGGAGACTAATCAATACTCTTCTCTATGGAGTTAAAGATTCTCATTTGGCAAGGGAAAATAGGGAATTTACCTTAAGGAAAACAACACATAGTTCTTTAGAAGAAGAAGAAAAAAAAACTCCAAACCTTCTTTTTGTCTAGTTTCTGTTTTGTTAATAAAAACTAAGCACAGTTAGAGGGAAGAGTTTTTCTGCATAGATGAGATTTTCATAAACAAACTTGCTCCTTCCAACATATTAAAGGAAAAGCAGAAAAAAATTCTGAGAACAAGAAAAAGACTAAAGGAGAAAAACATTTTGGAAATGTTCTGGATCTCTCAACACCCAGCTACCTCAGCAGCCATGGAGGAATAATTCAGGATAACAGAATAAAATAATAACCAAAGAAAATGTCCTCACTCTATGTATATAATTCAGTTTTGGCTGTGTTTTGGGAGGGGTTTTTTTGGCAGTGGTGGTGAGGTGATCACTGTTCACCCAATCCCTAGTCCCATTCATGCCCCCACCATGTTGCAAATACAATTGTTGTGACAAACACAAGCCTCCAGCTTACCATGCCACTCAGCATAATTGGTTTTGCAGCCTAAATGGAAAAGTTTACATAAATAAGTTTTCTTAATGTAAATAACCTGGAATTCCTAGTAGCCAAAGGAGTTCCCCACTGCTTCTAAAATGGTGGTTTAGTTACATTTAGTTACAAGCTCTTTAAGCAACAGCTTGTTATTAAAATGTCCATGGTGGTTGAGAGAACAGAAATGAAGGCAATAACAGAGCGATGGTGCTCTGCTGACAGACAGAACACCACAATGTGATCTTGCTCACTGGCACACCCCATACACTGTCTCTGAGGACTCCTCAGTAAACATGACCTGGCACTAAACCATTGCCTCTTTGCTTTGGTAATAGATTCTCTTTTTCATGTGGGAGGCCCTCACTCTGCCTCATTTTATCAGAGCAACTTCAGACATTTCAGTGGGGTCACACCTTTCTGTCCCAGAGGAGCCACCAGACCCTACTCAGCCCAAAACATTTTACTGTTCAACCACTTCTCACAGCACATGTACAGCATGTCTAGGGCAGTGGATGTAGAAGGATGCATACTCCCTTTCCTCCTACAGAACTGAGGCAGCTGACACAACTGCTCAATCACACAACAAAACATAAATAGCAGCATGACAATGAAACGCTCAAACAGTCAACTCCTGGCCTTAAATTGTTTCTGACTGCATCACTAATTGTCTCTTTTTAAAAAATCTTACAAAATTACAATAAAAATATATTTCTAAACAATCATGACCCATTTGGTAAAGCTGCTGCTATATGTTGCTTGCATCAGTGGTAACAGAATGCCAGCTAAGAACCTTGCTTTGGTGTCAGGCAGTTCCACCAAAAAACAGGCTTCTTTCACAAAACTTCAGTGGAATGATAGCCCTTATCATGGAAAGAGAATTTCACAAGGCAGAAGAATAATGGTGAAATGCTCTGTGAGTGGCAGAATGAAATCCAGTCCCACAGGCAGTCAGGAAGGCAGCGCTGGTGGGTGGTTATCAAGACAGTTTCATCAGACAGTCGAAGGCCATGCAAAGCTTTATAAATCAGCATGAAGAGTTTGCAACTGACACACCAGTGAACACAGAGCACTAAAGACTTCTCCTGTTCTGAAAAGCTGATTTTTTGGCAGCAGCCTTCCTGCAGCTTTTAGATTTTGCTTACAAGAGCTAAAGGGTGGAAGCAGATAGAATCAAAAAACCCAGTCTCAAACTCAAGAAAGCATGAATTGAAAGCTGTCTCCATGACAGAGAAATTATCTGTCACTGATAATATTCCTCAGATAATAAAAATCAGGATGTGAAACAGCCCAAGTACTTCAGGGGAACCAAAACAATAAATCAGGGTGCTAGACAAGTGTGACATCCTCTGCTACCTGACAGACAATTCTGTCTATCTGAGGCTGGACCACCCTGACAGGGTCCTACACCCTGGTGAGAAACCAAACAGGGAGATCTGGCCACAGAGGCAGGTACCCCAGGCAGCCCTGGGGTTCTGACACCCACAGCAGTAGGACAGAAGAGGAAAGAAGTGCCCCTCAAATCAACTTCACGTGGAGCAAAAGGACAGCCCCAAATGACAGCCAAAAGACTTAAGTCTTACAGGGAGATGAGCACGGTGTCTTCCTGCAAGCTCAAAATGTGATTCTAGTGACAACTGCAACAACTCAATTGTCAGCCTTTTAAGTTTGGAAAGGAAAGAATTGACTAGGGCACCCAAACAGCATTTACAATTACATATTTCACTAGTTTAAGTCTAAAATTACTGAGCAGTAATTGAAACTGGAGAAATCTAAAGCAACTGATCGATGGGCAAGCATGCAGGAACAGCCATATCCTACACTACAAAAAATGACCTGAACGTTAATCACCACACCACCAAACAATATCACAGCCACTGAAGAGGAAAACTGCCTCTCTGCCATTTCCTGCCAAGTGGAGATAACACAAAGGCACAAACAAGAAATCCACACAGACTAGGGATACAAGGACTAGAGATGAGCTCCAGCACCTGGTGTATATATCACTGGCTGAAAACCACCCCCAGTATCCATAGGGCTGGACTCCACTTTCCAACAGAAATACAATGAAGGAAAAGGAACAACTATCCAGATAACACTCAGATACCCATTTTAGTGATACAGGCAAAACCTTGCATGAATAAATCCCCAAGGAGAAATTCACAAATTATTTTTTCACCTAAAACGCAAAAACTATTCCTCTTCAAACAATAAAGCAGGTTTTGTACACCCTCTGAAATAGTTTTCCTAGGAGGGAAAAAAGAGAGAGAGATTGAAGGGAGAGACAGCTCTAATTGTAATAAACTGATTCTTGGAAAGTCTGACCCACCAGAGAAGGTAATTAGCAGCCAGGCTAGTAATTCTCTTCAGCCATACAAGTACAGCTGTTAATTCCTTCTGTAAAATAGGGATAAAACTCTGAGATAAAGGGTAACTGCAGTGTGGATTTTCTAAGTGATGTTCCAACAGCTCAGCATTTTCTTCTTAAGTTTGACATGTCCTTCTGCAGCCAGCTGGTGATGTAATGTAAAAATTTAAGATGTCATCTACATGCAAAAAAATCCAAATTAAGAATACAACAATTATGGGGGAAAGACCATAAGATAGAAGATGTGCAAAATGTTTGAAAGCACAAATATAAGAAGTTTCCCTGTATAGCAAATCCTTAGTACAGTTTGGAAGTCAAACACATTCACCTTAATGTGCTAATCACATGACAACAAGGAACAGAGACAGTGCAGTAGCAAATCTAGGACAAAACCATAAGAAATTCAAAGGAAAATCTGAAATGGGACTGAGAGGGTGATAAATGGCCAAAATTAAAAGAATTATTGTGAACTGAGCACCAGATGGAGCAATTTAAAGTACAGAGAGATAGAACAGGAGCATCATACCAAAGCAGCAGAGATTTATGAGTAGACATCAGTGGGAGTATGTTTTGGGTCTTATAAACCACCTTTTCACCATTTAAAAAGGCACTGTGGATTCCACAGTGACCTGAAACATTCTCAGGGCCAGAGTGAGCTTATGCTGATTTACATCTCTGAGGATAACAGTACACAATGCTGATGAAGCCAGAGCAGTTTTTGCCAGCCAAGGCCATCTCCAGTGACTTTGAAGGAGCTCTGCTAAGTCTAGGCCACTTGAGGGGCTTCTTCCCCTCTCCATTCTCCCCACTTTTGGACTTTGGGACTTCCCTGGACACTACAGCTCATTGTCCAACAGGAGGCCATACACTGGAAGAGGAAAGTCAGCAGACTCCTCTTTTCACGCTCAAACTCATCTCCACCCACCCTGCCTGGCTGGGTCCACATCAGGGTCCAGATTTTGTCCAGTGAAATTAACACAGGTTTTTGGCAAGAAAAATAATTACCAGTAGACTTGAAAGAAACATTCTGTAAAACACACTGACAAAAGCCACAGCAATACAATGACATTAATGACTGCATGATGGAACCATTTATTTAGTGGCTACTTTAGACCTTGGCACATAGTTAAACCTCAGTGACAATAATCTAAATACATTCCACACAGTGATTTTGTGGTTCATTAGCAAACCTTTTTTATCTGACATCCTTTTAGAGCTACATGTCCTTTCCAGTGCTGTTTTGCTAGCTAAGAGCATCTTGTGTGAACTGCTGGATCAAATCTAGAAAAAATGCCTAACAACCCAAAGCCATCACCATCTGGTGACTGTTCAACATCCTATATGGACACTAGCCTGTGTCCAGCACTGGGTGAACAGGTGTCCACATAATAGCAGCCATCACAGTTGTCACTGGTTTGTAATCCCATTTCCAGACCTGACACTCAGGCAGAATACTGAAAGCCTGTCACCCTTCAGCTGATCCTTCCCGGCATGCTTGGGAGGAACCCTCTCTCCCCTGCTCCTCTGCCTCACATTGTTGAGTGGCTGGTGGTGAATTCTGTGCTGGATTTCATTCACTAATACCTCCATTCTTGATCATTTGAAAAGAACAAGCAAACTGCATCAACAAAGAAAAACACCCTGGAAATCCAGTGTTGTGCAAATACACAGGGACTAAGACCACTCTCTTTGCCCTTCAGGCTCCAGAAACTCCCCACAAAATGTGACTACTCCACTTAAGCAGCAGTGGAACCAGCTATTATTATTCATGCCCAGTAGAAAAAGTATTTTCTACCTCTAACATTAGGGAAAACAAAAATAATAAGACTTCTCCCCTAGGTTCAGTGAGTATCTAAGAAAAATAATAATTTTCACTGAAAATGGCCAACCTAGTCATAAAATCTTACCAAAAGATTCCTGCAGGAACCTAAAAACCACACACATTTGATTAGCAACAGACGTCAAATCGGTCAAAATAAAAATAAAAAAATAAAAATGAAAGAAGATACACAGAATAAGGCAGCCTGCGTATTTCACTAGTGCCTGTGAGTTCACAGACACGTCGCCGAGTTTACAAGCACAACAAATTAGCAGGACATGGATGAGCCACAGTAAGTAACTGTGCATTGCTAGATGGTAGCAAGTATGAGGTAAAGGTTCATTAACTTACACCTTTCCCATGGAGCCTCAAACTAACACTTGTTACCTGCTATTTCCTAAGGGCTCACACACAGTCATTTAACTCTTCAGCTGAGGCCAGGAAGCTTTCAAAGCCATGGATTTCCCTCAGGCTCAGGACCCCTAAGCTGAGTGCTAATAACTAACCCCATGCTCACAGGCAGAAGCATTCTCCATGTGGAAAATCCCTCCTCAGTCGCCACTGCTGTGCAATGTGGCAGGGGAGCAGAGGCTGCCTGCACAGCTGTGTGCCAGCCAACCTTGTTAGAGTCATTTGCATCCCTCCGTTCGACCTGACAGAGCCCTCTGAACCTTTGACAGCCAGGCTGCTTGGAGCAGTTTTGAACAAAGACCGGGTGGGGGAATATGTTTATGTTGATTTGGCACAGCCTGGTTTTTGCTAGCAGGGGAAAGCCAGAGGGGTGGCTTCTGTGAGAAGCTGCTGGAAGCTTCCCCCATGGCCGACAGAGCCAATCTCTGATGGCTCTGAAGATGGACCTGCTGCTGGCCCAGTCAGAGAGGTTGGTAACCCCTCTGTGATGACATCTTTGAGAAGACAATCAGAACATCGCAGGCACAGATTTTCCCAGGGGTGGCGAGGTGCCCCCGCCGGGGAGCCTGTCCCGCCTGTCCCCTACCCAGCGGTGCCGGGGGCAGAAGGGCGGGGGCGGCGGCGGCTGCTCCTTCCCGGCTGAACGGCACTGGTGCCACCGCCTGAGCCACGGCAGCCGGGCCACCCAGCACGGAACCCACACCAGATCAACCTCTGGTGCCTTGGGATCCTGGAAATTGGTGAGACTTGCTGGCAATGGTACCTACAGGCAGCAGCTCCTCCTCTACTCAAAGGGGAGAAGGAAGCGAGGACACGACAGGGAGAACAACACGGCAGGCACCAAGGTCCGTGGAATAAAAGGAGGGGGAGGAGGTGCTTCAAGTGTTGGAGCTGAGATTCCTCTGCAAGCTACAGTGAGAAATGTGATGAAACAAACTGTCCCCGTATAATGCATGAAGTCCATGGGGGGATGCACAGATCCACTCACAGCTGTGGGAAAAGTGCTCACGCTGGAGCGGGTGGATGCCAGAGAAAGCCGTGATCCAGTGGGAGACCCGAATGGAGGGAGAGGGCTCCTGCTTCCAGAGACAGAGAACCCTTGCTTCCACACTAGAGCAGCCTATCCTTGGAGGACTGCATCCCATGGATGAATGGGAAGTTCTGGGAAGACTGTTTGCCCATGGGAGGGACGGTAGCAAATACTTTTCTCTCTGAGCGAACAAAAGAAGATCTCAAGTGATGAACTGACCAAAACCCCCATGCCTGTCTCCCTGCACTGTTGGTGTAAGGAGGGAGGGGCTGAGGAGGAAAAAACGGTGTTTTAAAGGCTTATTTTACTTCTCATTATCCTCCACTGACTCTGTTAATAATAAATTTACCTTATACCTTTAAATTTGAGTCTGCTTTGCCCTTAGAGTGTTCTTCTCCCAATCCTTAACTCATGAACCCTTTGTTACTTTCTTTTCCCCCCTCTCCTCTGCCCAACTATAGCAGAAGAGAGTGAGTGAACTTTTGTGGGTGCCTGGCATTTGGCCAGTATCAAACCACAACAATGTTCTCCAACAATTTCGTAGGGGTGACTGTCCCCTTTCTAGCTGGTTTCATTTGTTTCCTTAATAGCCTGCAGAGAAGAAGAGCAAGGACGAAACTACACTCCAAAACCTCTGTGCTGAGATCTTTATAGCCAGCAAAATGAACTACGGGTACTACAGTCTTCTACAGGCTTACACCATTAACCTGCTTCTGAATTAGAACTTAGGAACATCAAGTTGCCAAAGAGCCTTCTCTAAGCAAAGGATGGGCATCCCAAACTCGTGTTCTTTTTGGCAAGTGATCCATACTATCCAGGCATTTCCCAGCTACCATGCCAGTCACTTTCCTTGCTCTACATAAACTTGACCAACATTTCCACGTCCTCAAAAGCGCAGCCATTCTAAGCAATGATCAAAACAAAACTTCCTACTTAATAAAAAAAGCACTATGAAGCTTGCTGGGAGGATAAAATACGATTACTTTCCAAACACCAAGAGGAAACCACCATCAGAAATCCTTTGGCAAGGTCTAGAAAATGCGATTCTTAAAGTGAACCTTAAATGACCAAAATTAGCAATTACACATTCTGCCACGTAACATACTTATCTAAATTTCATGCTCTGTGTGCAAACAGACAGAGTTTTGCCTAGTTGGCCTGTTGCCTTATAACAGAATTACTCCCTTTGCATCATGCACGTTAATTAGATGAACTACAGAAATAGAGCAGAGAATCTGGTCCTTTGTCCTATGCATGTCTACCTATGTTAAAATCTCCCTGTATGCATACGTACTCATGAAAATACACGCTACACTGAGATAAAACATGAACAGAACAGTGAAGCTTTTATCACCTTTAATACAGTTCTGTTATATAGAACCTTTCAGCATAAATATAAACTTGAATCTCTCACATGCATACAGTTATATACTTATTTATAGCTACAGCAATAGGGAGGCTGCTTAGAAAAGTAGAAAACCTTTTGGAAAAAGTGGGTGGTGATAATGCAAAACAGAATCTGCTTTTCAACTTTACTGGCATCTCTGGTCTATGAAAACTGAATTTGAATCCCCTTCTTCAGCCCAGTGTATTTCTTTGAATCCTGTGTCATACTCCTGTCTGTAGGAATTTTTATCTGCCCTATCCCCTCAATCGTCCTTCAGGAGTTTGGCTGCATTCTGGCCATCAGAAAACTGCAGAAGGAATGGAAATGGGCTCCTTCACACTTTGCATTCTCATACAAGCAAAAGACCAACAAAAAGGAGGCAGTCCTGGGCATGGAGATAAGTTCTGAGTCACCTTGCCCCACACTGAGTGAAGATCCCTGAACTTTATGACTGCTGGAAATAGTGGGACGCTGACACCGTTGTACACCTCAGCCACACAGACTCTGACTTCAGAAGGCTGAAAATGTCTTTATTTTGGGGGATGTCTCCTTTTTATACTATTCTACACAGAGCAATTCGATTAGTGAAACAAAGACAAAACTCTTCAATCACATTGGTCAGACCAGAGGGACATCAAGAAGTCCCTCCTAGGGAAAGGAACGTAAACAAAAGTTACAGTTAGAAAAACATGTCTCTTGTTTATAGAAAATTCCCTGGGAAAAGAATTTCAGAAAACCAAAACATCTCAGACATGAGCCAGGGCTACAGGACACCATCTCAGAGCAGAGGGTGCCTTACAAAACACAGAACTGCCCAGCCTCACATACCTTTTAATATTTGTGGATTCGATTTTTCTTTTGCTTCATAACCCAGGGGACGGGAACAAGTTCACTATTGGGGAAGCTTGTCCCTTTAAAAACTAGTCACACAAATTCATTAATCACCAAAAGTAGAGCAAATGCTTGAGAACTGGGCTGACCCCAGGAATATTGTGTTGTGTGGACAAGCACAGTAGTGTGAGACAAAGAGCAGGACATGGCCTGTTTGCAGCACAGGTATACTTGGCTAGAACTGTGTAAAGTTTGATGGCAAGCACACTGCAGCCTGGGGCTTATTCAGCTACATCTTCTCAACTGTTTTCCTCTAGCTTTCCATCTGTAAGGGTCTTTGGAGAGAATTCATGTGTTCTGCATTATAAGCTTTAGCAAGGAGTAATTTCACGAGATGTTTGTTGTACACAGTTATATAATTTCTAATAGCTAGTAACACATCACAAGTTGTGACTTTAATGTGTAAATGATGCCATGGGTACATGTTATATTCCTATATGCACAGACTATTTAAAGGCTATTTTCATGTACCCTCAGCCCTCTCTTGCTCCTCTCAGCTCACAGTAACTGCAAGACAAAAAAAGCTGCATCTGTCTCCTCACAGGGAAGGTGACAGGAAATGGGAAACAATGACAAGCTCAGGCCTGACTCTCAGCTGGCTAACCACTGCAAACTGTAAAATTGCCTTTCACTGCAGTCAGCACAAGGCCTGCCACTTTCTTCTGCAGCACCAGAACTTCACCTCTGCACAGGATTTCCTTGGCTTTATCGACCCACTTAGATCATACCAGCCATGCTAGTTTTGTAACAACAACTTTAAAAAAACTGCAGGCTAATTTCAATATTTAACACTGTGTTAGAAAGGTTCAGCAAACATTATGAACATGGAACAGGTCTCCTGTGCCTGCTCTGTGTAGGCAGAGACTTTATAAAAGCAGCTTATACTTGGACAGGCTGTGCAAACTGTTTGGCTGCTAAAAAAATTTGCTGACCTCTTCTTTAAGTTAGCTGCAGACTTACAGAGAGACTTATAAAACACCTCTACCTCTAATATGTTCAGTTTATAATCAAGTAACTCATTCAATGGTGCATCCAAGTCAGTCAGGCATGAAATGCTTTCTGTAGATAAGGCAGACAAAACTGCTGTATTCACTCCCACTCCCTGACCTTAGTGGGGCTGTTGGGATTTTGCATGTTAAGACAGGCAGAGAGAGCACTTGAAGAATGGGGTTAAAACTAAGTCAGCCTTTCTGTTCTCTCTCAATGATTTTCGATCGATTCCAGGGTCTGCTGTTGTCAGCTCAGCACGAACCAGATCCACTGTGAAGTTTGCTTTTCTCTGCCCCTTGCATTACAGCCCCTACCAAGGACTTTGCAGTGCTAGAACCACCTGACTGCTGCGTTCAGGCAAAGGAGACCCAGCAGTGCTGCTCCACTGACACAGCAATGCTCTATCTAATAGCAGCAAAGCCTCAGTTGTGTCACTGAAATGAATAATTACGACTTGCTGGATGTGCAGTGAAAAGATCTCCTGAAACAGAGGGACTTGACTATGGTTTCACCTCGGGACCAGCTGTCTGGAAACCTTGCACGTTGCACTGATGCTCTGATGTGCTCATCTGTGGGGCCTTGCACACACACACAAGAAGGAAGAGATCCCTAAACATAAAGATAGCAAAACAAAAGCTGGATTTCAACACAGCTGTGAAGGTGCTGAGGCACTGGAAGAGGTTGCCTAGAGAAGCCATGGATGAGCCATCCCTGGAAGTGTTCAAGCCAGGTTGGATGGGAATTTGAGCAGCCTGGGATAGGGAAAGGTGACCCTGCCCATGGCAGGGAAGTTGGAACTCTAAGATCTTTAAAGGCTCTTGTCAACCCAAACCATTCCATGATCCTCTGGAAAAAGTGGGAGGCTACACAGAAGCAACCTGTGGCACAGCACACAGCCCAACTGCAATGTTTCCTCTCCAGTGGCAGAGTGGCAGCACGACATAGGTTATCATGACTGCTGATAAAAATACACCTGGAGGATATGTAAGTTATGTCATGCTGTCTGAAATCTCTGCAGGCCCAGTAACCAAGCAACATCCAAACCTTTGCATTCCTCATTAGGGTAGTGCAAACCCATTAACTTTGCTTGGACCAACAAGGGTCAGAATTTAACCCATTATTTCTGACCTGGCTTTTTTTTTTTTTTTTTTTTTTTTTCCAGTAGAAGTCTTCCCAATAGAAGTCTCACATGATTATCCCCCACAGGATACCAGTAGCCAACTAAACACCCAGGGGAACCCAAGATTAATGACCCAGCTCTTCATTCCTCCCAACCATACAGGAACTAAAATAGTTAGATCTTGTTTTGTATGTTAAAATAAAGAAGTTGATTTTCATTCACACCTCTGCAGAACAACCCAGGCTGTATCACCCACATCACCTCTTGCTTTCTCTCCCTGCCCTGTGCCACTGGGGCTATGTCTGCATGACTCCCTCCAATCCACGACACAGAAACGGAATCAAAACAAAGCAGAACTGAAATGGAAGCAGCAAAATGCTTTCCAGGCATCCCCAGGTGTTTCACTAATATAACACACACCTTGCCTTCAGTTCTTCTATTTCAGCCCCATTCAACTAAGCATTCTTACTAGGATACAATCCAAAGAACTGCTTAAATGCCTATTTAAATACAGATGGTTTAAATACTTTTCTGAATTAAACCCTTTAACTGTCAGTTCTTCAGAACAGAAAGAATGCTTTAATTTTGGCTAACAGAGAATTGAAAAATCAGAGAGAAGAATGCTCCTCATGGCTGCACTGGTGGCTTGCTGACAGCACACACAAAACCAGAAATATCTTCTCACTTCCTCTTAACTTTGTGCATTGGAACTTAAAGAAGAAGAAGACAACAGAAAACACAAATCTCATCAGACAGACCACTAGGCATGTGCTCAGAGAAAATCCATGGAGCTGCCATTTCTTGGAAAGAATTACAATCATTCAATGTCAGAGTTTTCACTTGTACAACAGGAAAAGTGCTGCTCAATTCATCCTAAGAGACATTAATATGATTTGTTGCTTATCCAGTACTTTGAGATGAAGGGTCCTTTTTACTCCAATATTAGAATAACCAGAACCTCTTTCTTTCCCCCAAGTCTCCAAGTGTCATTCCTGGTCTCTCAGTGTGGGTGGAACACCTCATCCTGACAATAGCTGAATGCAGCTTCCATCAGTGTCTGGGAGCAGCACTGCTGCAAAAGGCAGAGGGGCTACCACAAAACAGCCACACATGATCCAGAAGGGCTTCATGGACCCTGCAGTGCTTCTCAGCCTCCCTGCTTTTAAGGGGTGGTATGCCCAGCTCAGCATTTTCTGAGTTAGGAGTTGCATTTTCCCTCCCTTTCCTTTCAATCATTTAATTAAATCTTCTGTGAAACAATAACAAACAACAACACCCCTCCCACACTCTCATGTTCCATTTCCATGGTGGAAAGCACGGCACCTTTTGCTCAGGCAGCCTCCTCCCTCCCAGCTGTGCACCAAGTGAGCTGAAATCCATGGCTGCAGCAAGGCCACAGGGAATATGTGCATGAGCACACACAGGACTCTGATTGTGGCAGCATGTTTTGTGTCATTTTAACGATGCAGAGCCCTGCCAGCCTCCCCCCTGCCAAAAGCCTTACGTAGGAGGCACAGTTATATAACAAAATTCCTGCTTCTGCAGCATTTGCCCCATACCAACACAGAAGTGCAGGCTTTGTGATTCTTCCCAACTGGCAGGCCCTGAATTACAGGAGTTTTTTAACCCTCTTCATACTAAACCCTCAGACTGATTTCTGACTCACAACTGCTCTCTCCACTTGTGAGGCCAATTCTTGGCCTTTGAGATAATTTTTATCAGCTCATAAACACCTGCTTATTAAGGATCCAATTTATTTCCTGGGGAAACTTTTACTCACCGTGCTTGAGTTGCATCCAGGACTAATGTGCTCCAGCCTTAGGACAGAACTATTTGACCTGGTTTTACATTGTGGCTGCACTGAGAAGGATGGAGCTCGTGCTGCAAAAGGGCAAAGGTACAGCTGGGGCTGCATTGGGCTGCCCTGCCAGCCACAGGGTCTCTGTGAAGCCAAGACTGCAGGTATGTGATGGATACTGAAAGGGGAACCACCTCTGACAGCTTGACCATGTGCTGGCAGGACACATCTCCCCTTGCAGCAAGGAGCTGGGTTTCTAGTCACTGTTTCTGAACACCAGGGCACCAATTTGTTTCTCAGGACCCTGTTTTCTGTTCCTCAGGTGTGCAGGCATTTTGGAACAGCTGTTAAGCCAAATGTGGACTAAAATCTCACTGGGAGACAAGTAAGTGGCCAACACAACTTATTGGTGTCTCCTCCATCAAATCAAGGAGGAGCCTGTCTACTGTGGAAGAGTCATCCACACCCAGACAGCAAGATGATGATCACCCAGAAGGAGAAGGCCTCTCACATTCCCAGATTTACACTCTTCCAGCCAAAGCATTAAAGACACTAAGAGGAGGGTTTCTGAAGCACATGCTGTTAAGCTTACGTGGGAGTGTCCTGCCTGAACAGGCAAGCATTTACAGCTAATTAACAAACAACCCCTCTCGGGGTACCAGAGCTCCCACAAATGATTTGGAAAGGGATCAGGAAAGGGATATTTGGGAACATGCACACTACTGGCACGGTCCCAAGCAAGATCATGTCTTGACATGCCCCTCTAGTGCCTGGCACCAGTGAGCGAAGCACAGCCCAGGACAGCTGGGCAAGGAAGCACACGGGTGCTCAGCACAGCTTCCCTCCCTGTGCCACAGAGCAGAGCCCTCTGCAGACCCCATAACCATGTCCTGGAGTCCCAACTCTTCCCATGCCCAGGAAAGTAAATGGCCACCTGAGCTACATCACATCTGACACCCATACTTCCAAATCTCCTTCCTACAGGGTGGAGACTCTCAGAGCCTTCCCTCCACCTTTCCTTGTGATGGCAAGTCCTCCAGGTGAGTGAGCAAGGGCAACAGGGTTTGGTCCCTCAATGAGGTACTTCTGCAGAGAAAATGAGCAACCAGCAGGAGCATGCCCAAGAACAGAACCTGAATTCTGCAGCCTTCAGAACAGCACTAAGCCCTGCATTGAGCATCTGTGTATCATTTCCACAATTATAATTCTCAGCAGCTTTCTTACCAGGGAACACAGCTGTCACCACTTTAACTGTATTCGTTCATCAACACTGACTGACCTTCATTCACAATCTCCCTGAGCAAGTATTTCCAGCTACCTGGCTGTGGTGGCCTTGAAACACCCAGCAGCTTAATTCTGGGACAGAGATACCTCTCGAGCCATTTATTCACATGGAGCTGTGAGCACCATACATAATCTTCCCAATGATCTGCACTGAGTAAGGCCTGCTGAGTCACTATCTTCATTTTCCTGGAGGCATAAATTTTCACAGCCCACCATGAGTGCAGTGTAAGCAGTTCCACAGCAGTGCAGACCAAAAGAATCATCTTAACATGAAGGAATGAGGGGTGCTTTATCATCATGACCTGGCTGCCTAAAAACAAGGAGGAATTGAGGATAAAACCATCTTCCCCCAGCCCTGCCCCACCCACACTGACTGATCTGGTCAGTGTTGCTGCCTCCACCAGCTGTCCTCCAGGAGGGGTAATGGGCAGCATGATCCCTTCTTGGTCAGTCATGTCCCAGGCCATTTGTGCTGCTAGTTAATGGAGCTGTCATCTGCTTATCCTGGATCATGTGCTATAAATACACCTTTTGCTTCTGTCAGCAACCTGAGCTAACAAAGTTTGCCACAGCATGGAACTCCAAAGAAATTCTGCATTCTTAAATAAAGCTGTAAGTGGAGTTGTAAAATCTTCTGCTCACCTCTTATTCTGATGATTTAGTTTGGTTACCTAAAAATGTTTAATTAGGGAAAGGAAACTTTTTTTTTAATGAGGAAGATTAATTCTGCCCTTTCTCATTCCACAGCTTCCCTTATAAACACACATTTAAATAAAAGGTGTCAGGGTTTTTTCCTCCCCAAGTCGTGCCACAAGAGAGAGTGTGAAACTGGGGAACAGGCAGCAGAAGATTTGATGATCTGACCTTTGCCTATAAAACAGCTTGGGAGGCATGGGGGAGCTCAAGAAGCTTTTTCCTCCTGTGAAGCTCCAGGCAGCCACAGGAATGTATCTCTAGGAACAGGCTGGCTACACAAACTGGATAGAACAAGCTCAGAGCAGTGCTGCAGCTTACTCTGACAGCACGTCAGGAGGTGAGAGCGAGAGGAACGGAGAGTTTCGGGTAAAGCAGCAAGCAGGGGCTGTGGGGCTGCTGCATTGCACCCTCCACATCAGCCAGACAGTGATGGGGCTTGCAAAGGAAGGGGCACAGCTACAGAAAGCAGAGTGTTTTGTTAGTTAGTGTTACAATTTGTTCTGGCAGCTGCTGCATCTCAAATCTGTGCTGGAGTGCTGGTTTTTTTGCTGCCAACGCTTGGCTGTGGTCACGAAGGAGCTTGGGTAGGGCTGGGATCAGGCTGAGACATGAAGCTGTGTCCCTCAACAAGCAGGGCTGGGATAGCAACGTTTCCACTTTCTAATGATAAGTCTTGTGAACTCTGGGTAACAGCAAGAGCACTGTGTGGGTGGATTTATGTTGAAATTAACTTACATTTAATCACATACAGCACATAGTTGGTTTTCTGTCTGCTTTAACAGGGTCTGTTTCCTCCAAGGATGGTACTTGCCTGGACTTGAACAATAATTCAGATTAAGGTAGGATGTGAAATTAAAGCACAACCGTTGATCCTGAAGAACTGCAACTGTGGGCATCCCCCTGTGGAACAAGAACATCTTGATCCCATTTGGTTTAGCTTAGCTAAAAGGAGGATGACAGCATAAGTCACACTTCTGAGTGGTCCCTGAAACCATCAATTGGCTAAATTCTTATTAACAGATCTAATTGCTGTCACGTACACTTAATGAACTCAGATTTTTTTTTTTCATTTGAAGCAGTATTTAAAAAATATTTTGCTACTCTAACACTTTACTTCCACAGTTCAAATTTACTTCGGGGTTTGGTGGTTATTTTTGGATTGTTGTTGTTTTTATGTGTTTGGCTGAAGAACTTGTGAGTGCAGTTTAACCTGCTAAGAGGATGCAGTTGCTGCAGAGCTTGGCCAGGGCTGGGACCATCATGCAAGGACAGCAGCTGACACCCACAACTCTTTCCTAGGATGTCAAAGCTCAGCACTCACTGGCCAGGCCAAACTGAAGGTATGCACTGCCAATAAGCAGTGTTTTATGGCACAGAGCTCGTTCTAGAACACTAGCTTTGTCCTCTCATAACTTCCACAGAGGTGACATGGTTAGCAAATAGAGCAAGTGCAAGGTGAATCAAACCCAGCAGCTCTTAGATGGAGCCCAGTGGAAAGGTTTTTCCTCTCAGTCATGCTAGAGAGACTCTGGAGCATCCCTGTACAACAGGCCCCTGCAGATACAGACTTACACTGGTACCAGTGACTTTCAACCTGATCCAGATGTTTAAAACACCCTCCAGGAAGATACATTGATATTCCTTCTACAGATCCCATTGATGATACGACCTGATGCACCAAGCATCTAAATGACATGTCAAAACATATAAAGGCCAGTAGAGAGAAGGCAAGGAATACCGAGTCTCTTACAGAAGAGAGGAGACATCATCTCAACTTTCTACAGTGTTCTGTTTGTTTGTCTCTTCTATGCATATCCTGTTTTTATATAGGATATGCATAGAAGAGACAAACGAACACAGTCTATTTTTATTATCTTAGTTCTTCCTAAGCTGAAAACCAAATCTAGTAGTTCAAATATTTTTTCTTTCCATTTCCAAATGCTTAAGGTCTGATAAAATAGTATATATCTGTAGTTGCAAGCAGTATATAGATTTTTCTTTAAAAAGGATGACAAAGTTTTCTATTGTAAACATATTCGTGTGCAAATATATTTATTTTTCCACAGTTAATCTACAGGAAAGAAGGAGGGAACATATGTAATCAGCACAACTGTAATCAGCATAAAATAATGGGAAGACAAATAAAAGTGCCTTAGAAATTCTGTTGGTT
Source organism: Phylloscopus whistleri (assembly GCA_017589585.1). Lineage (NCBI taxonomy): Eukaryota > Metazoa > Chordata > Aves > Passeriformes > Phylloscopidae > Phylloscopus > Phylloscopus whistleri. The sequence goes on from JADMLD010000468.1 coordinate 114,765, forward strand.
AACAGCGTGCTCTTTCAGATTTTTCCATGCTTTTCTTGTAGGTTAGATTATAATTGCTCTCTCAGTATATTCAGAAAGCCTAGACCAAACTCTTCCTCAGTATAATTCAACTTGGACTGATCAGGATGAATTTAGCAGAAATAAAGCAGAATATATATTATGAAACTGAAGAATAAGAGCAGAAGTAAGCAACCCAAAAAACAAAGCATCTCATCTTTCTGACTTTAATCAGGCAAAACTCCCAACATAGTTGTACCTCAAGGTAGTGAGCTTTTTTCCCTTTTTTAGACCCATGCTGTATGTTTCTTTTCTGTTTCACATTTGTTATTCTTACAATTAACATTTACAAGCTCTGTAAGGCAAACACATTAGAGACAAAAAAATTCTGGCTGTTTGACACAGCAAAGTTGCTGATCCAGAACTTTTGTAACCACAGACACACTGCACAGAGACATCCAGCTACAATGCAGTGACACTTGCTACAAAACACTTACTGGCAGGCAACTTCGGGCAGCTGCTGTCTCCACAACAGCTTTTACTCCTTATTATGACTATTTCCTTTTCAAAATACAGCTCACAAGTTTTCATGTCAGCTATGTCCTCTCTAAAGACCATGGGTTTCACCTGGTTTACCTTCTCTTTTTGTCTTATTTATTTGACATGCTCTGGCTTCACTTTTTCCATAATTGTAGAATCATTTAGGTCAGAAAAAAAATCTTTAAGATCATCTTACATAGTTGCAGTCTACTAATTTACCAGAACTGCAAAAATTTGAAAAGCCTATAAGTATTAGAACTATCTTCACAGTTGTGTGAAGATAACCTACTGACAGGAATGTGTTTAAAAGAAAAAAAGAAAGAAAATTCAAAATAATCAAAACAACAAAATCCCCAAACCACTCATTAAATATTTTGCAGACTTCAAAAGAATTGTTCAATTAAGAACAGAAAGATGCCCCACACCCTTTATTTTTTTTTAATTCTGCCTGACGTAAAACCAGATAATGAAAAAAACCCCCTTTAAATATGAAAGATAACTATCAGGTTTTTAAGAAGTAATAAACACCTCTTCTAAAAACTTGTTTTCCCCAAGTAATTTCTTTTCAGTGCAATGTAACATTTCCCCCTTATACTATGCAAAGAAAATGCACACGTCCAAACCCACACATAGAAATTTCTCACTGTAGGAATCAGGATGAAAACCGAGACCCCGGGGGGTGAGCAGTGACACAGAGGGAAGAGCAGGGAAAAGGACTTGGGGTAATGACTGCGCTCAGCTACAATGTAAACAGGCGGGTCCCTGCTCTGAGGCCACGTTTGCTTGTTTGGGCTGAAGTGGATAAAGGCACACATCCACACAAACTCCTGCTGGTGCTCTGACAGACCGCGGGGCAGAGAGGAACCGGCTCTGCCCCAGCGCAGGTCCCCACCCCGGGAGGGCAAAGCCTCAGCAGGAAGGGGATTAACACCAGAAGGCTTCTGGCTTGGTAGAAGTACCCACCAAGTTCTGGCAGATCAGATTTCACCACCGCTCTAGTAAACAGGGCATGTGTTTGCCATTTCACCTACACAGAAGCCTACAGCACAGCAACTCCCTTCTGCAGCCCCAGAGGTGGGCAGCGTGTGCCCTTCCCACCTTAATAAACAGGGCACGACTCCAGCATAGCAGGCCCTTCTGGAACGGGGCTGAAGTTTGTTTAAACTATCACTCCTTTCACTTTCCCACACTAACCTTCCCCCAGTTTACTGCCACGTGCCTTTCTGGAAAAAGGGAAGTTGGGCTTTGAAGGGCCGCTCTAAAAAACCTACGGGGGTAGTAAAGTTACAGCAGAAGCCATGGCAACAAAGGGCTCAACCGAAGTGACTGTTCCCACAGGAAAAAAAAAATAGCCTGAGAGTAGCTGTCCAATGAGGTTTGCTGCATGAGCATAAGGAACAAGCTGGGAAGCCACAGAACATAAAGAATTCCTGCTGTGTTTCCCCCAGTGTGTCTCCTTTAAATTCAAGAGTGTGCATGAAAGCAGTTGCTGCATGCATTAGCTTTTCACATCTGGAGACATGGGTTCAGTTCTGCATTAGCCTACGTCTCTATTTCTTCAGCAAAGAAAAACGTGTATCCAGAGGCATGCAGGTATCCAGGGGAACCCCACAACAAAAGGGAAAATAATGCATGTTCACTTCCAAACAGATAAAATCTGAGTGCAGGTTTTCAGCATCTTGCATGTTTTCTTGAGAACTACTCACAAGCTGTAAAAATCCTCTTGTTTTTAGAGCAACTCTTTTGAACGTGAGAATGTACAACATAGAGAAGTATGGATGAGTATTTAGGAGATGTGAAGTCATACTTAGGGCACAAAACCCCTTAACTCACAGGTACCAAAAAGAGGAGCTCCCATTTTGCCTTTCCACCCACTGCCTCTCACTACTTCTAGCCACAAAGATCACTCTGTGTTGCACTGATCCTTGTCATGTCTGCCAATGAGCCACTTTAATATGTTAAAAGAATACAAAGCATAGGGGGTGGGCAGCAGGAAAGCTACCTGTGTTTCCAGTGGTTTAGGGAGTTTTAACAAACAAAAGTAATCTCCTGAGATGACCTAACAACTGACAAAATAGTGAGGAAGTAGACACCAGAAGCTGAAAATTGTGGGTAGTGAAAGTCACCCACATGAAAGTGTTTCTTCTCTTTCCAGGTTTTGCAGCAAGCCTCTTGGAAAAGGTTTGAGACCATCAGGAAAAAGCTGCTTGCTATGCAACTGCAGAAAACTGGGCAATTGTGGGTGCAGACCAAAACTAGCAATAAGCTCAACCAGGGATTAAAACAAGTTAATAGCCTGTAGATTCCTTTTGCTGTCCTTAGAATTGTTTCTAAACATGAAGGTCTTCCATTGAGGAATTCCCTCGGCCACTGATTATCAGAAACTGGAAGGCTTAAAGACAAGATATAAGGGGATCGCTCTCTGCCCTCTGGGGGTCTGCTAATGCCTGCTACCAAAAATCAGGAGGTTAAACACAACTTGGCACAAAACCATCCCAGAAGACATCGCTTTTAACTGGCTCTGTCCCAGCCAGTAAGGCCAGGCCCGCGACTCGTTCTGTTCTTGTCAGCCAACTTGTTCTGTTTCCAGAACATGGCTATCCTCCAAGCATGGGTCAGAGCTGGACATAACCCCTTGCTGACCTCTTCGTGCAAAGTTGACTATTTCACCATTGAGCCTCTTGAAGAAGCTTTCACATGACTATGCCACAAACACTTGAAGGTATTGTCAAATATTTATTATATGCCTGGGTCTGTGTTATCTTTGGGCACCACCGAAGTCCTTACGCTCCAGGGGAGATTTCCTCACACGGAGGGTTCAGCTGGAATAAGCACTTTGAAAACTCCTCTTGGAAGGTTTCCCAGTTCATCTCTGTACACTTGATTGACAAAACCAACGCTGTATCTCTTTTAAGGGTTGGTAATCAAGCTGCTTAGCCTCTCTCCCAGACCATTAGCACTGTCATCATTCCGTACAGCAGCATGACCCCTGAGGTGCTCTGCTCTTAACATTTTCCAACTATGACAAACCAGCCTTTTCCCCTGGTACAAATTTGCAATTTCTTTGGTGCCTATTTAAGACAGTTATTAAACCTGCAGTGTGACTACAAGACTCAACCCTTGATTACCAGCTTTCCCTAACAGCCTCCTCGGAAATACTCCAACAAAAGCCTTTTAGGAGTGTAAATAAGTTACAATATATCTAACATTTCTCCCATTGTGCACTACCTTAACTTTTTGAAAGGATTCTAATATATTAGAGGAAGTTTACACTTAGAGAAAGTTACGCTGGTTTGCACCTCAGGTACTTTATAATGACATCTATAATGACTTTCTCAACAATTTTCTTAGGCACTTAAATGAGGGTCATGAGTTTATAATTCCCTGGATTGCCCTTATCATCTCTCCCACCTCAATAAAAAGAGCACTGGCAACCTTCCAGATTCTTATTATAGCTGTAACGATAAATTAAATCACATTTATTTTGGGGTTGTTTTTTTCCTAGGAGGTAATTCAGCTACTACCAAAGAAATTAACTGCTGACTTAATAGATTAATGTAGTTCAAATATATTATTAATACTCTCAATATTTACATATGCATGTCGGTCAATCTCAAACTGCCTTACCAACAAAGCCACTATCTTTATCTCCATTTTGAAGACCAGGAAGATGAAGCACAGACAAAGGCATTACAGGGCAAAGTTACAAGCAGAAACCAAGTCTCGTATTTGTAACACTGCCTGATAAATCATGAGATTCAACGAGGGCTTATTAAGTATAAAAGTATCTCTACTCCTGCCAACTCTTTGCCAAAAGGTAATGTTAAGCTCACCAGGTATTCCAGTGTAAAAAGTATTTTATATTCTAATTTTCTCTTCTTAATTGTCCCTTGAGCCTCCAGAGCTATTCAGGCTCATCAGCTCTCTAGTGGATTTCTAATATAATTCTGGAAGAAAATTACTCTTTTTTATTTTTTTTATAATATATTTGTCCTTTTAACTTCCTTTCATTCATCTTGGTCTCTAGCTTTCCTACAAAACCACACACTTCACTACTTGCATGACTCATATTGAGCTTATTTTCCCCTCACTGACTATTGCTCTGCTCTGCATTAATATTTGTCTCTTCTCATTTAAGCATTTTTTTTCTCTCCTTACACTCCTTTCTCTCCCATTGCACTATAAAAATAAGTGTCATCATTCTGTTTGACTCTTTCATTTGTATAAACATCTAATCACATTCAGTAGCACCAAGCTGATGGATTCAGAGATACCCTGCAGTCATCAGTTCCATGCAGTAAACAATTAGATTCTTAATTTTTTTTTTTTTTTCAGGACCAGATCCTCAAAATCAGCTAAAATGAAGCTGTTCAGTGCAGCTGAAGTTCAGGAGTGAAATCAATCTTCCTTGTATTAAGTCAAAGGAGTACTCCACTTTGTTTCAGGCTCTCTTTAACTAGTTTCCTCAATCTTCTTTCCTAATGACAACCTGATGGTTGTTTCATTCCTCTTTCCTGAACGAAACACTTCCTTGGTGCTAGGTATCACATTAACATTAGTAACTTCAGTGTACACAGAGTCTGCTATCTAAAAGAATCCCAAGGAGCTTTGGAAACCCTACACAGTCTCATTGACTGCAGCAACTCATCCATGAATGGGAGGAGGGTTTGCAGCAGCTTTTATCAACAGATGGAAACACGGAGCACAACAGGACAAATGTTGCAGGTTGACAACGTAGTGAGAAGTAAGGTGAGCAAAATACAACTCCTGCACCTGGAATTGGGTTAGACATTACTGTCAACACCCTTTTTCTAGGAAAAGTGTCATAGAACTATTAATAACTATTTTCAAATTCTTGAGTAAACACTTGATCCAAAATACACAAGGTGAAATTTCAGCTCTTGCTTCACTATTTGTGTACTGAAACAGAAACAGGGAAGGGAAACTCAACTTGAAAGCTCCCATGGTGTGGCAAAAACGAGAGCTAGCTCTACACTAACTTCATGGTCTTTCTTCCTTGGAAAAGTTTCCAAGCAGCAATATAGAATCATGGAATCACGAAGGTTGGAAAAAAACCTTTTACATAATCAAGTTCAACCATCAAACCAGCACCCTCACCGCATTCACCATTAAACCATGTCCTCAAGTGCCATATCTAAACGTTTTCTGAAAAACTTCCAAAGATAGTGATTCCACCACCTCCCTGGGCATCCTGTTCCAATGCTTTACAATCCTTCTGCAAAGAAATTTTTCCTATATTCAACATAAGTCCCTCCTGGCACAACTTGAGGCCATTTCCCCTGATCCTTTCACTTGTTACCTGGGAGAAGCAGCTCCCCCCCCACCTGGCTACAGTGTCCTTTCAGGTGGCTGTAGAGCACGATAAGGTCTTCCCTGAGCCTCCTTTTCTCCAGACTAAACACCCTCAGCTCCCTCAGCCACTCCTCACAGGACTTGTGTTCCAGACCTTTCTCCAGCTCCATTGCCCTTCTCTGGAAACCCTGAGTGTCTGTCTTGTAGTGAGAGGCCCAGAACCGGGCACAGCACTCGAGGTGTGGCCTCAGCAGTGCCCAGTACAGGGGGACAATCACTGCCCTGGCTCCTGCTGGCTGATCCAGCTGATCCAGGCCAGGATGCCACTGGATTTCTTGGCCACCTGGGCACAACTGGCTCATGTCAGCCAGAAGCATGAAACAAGCATCCCCAGAAATACATTCCAGTGTGCCCCTATCAGAAAGGACTGCAGACCTGCCATGGTCCCTGTGGCCAGTGCCACAGGATCCCAGGGCACACACCCACTCATGAGAACATTTTGGCTTCCTTGGGACAGCTGACCAAATTATCTGCCCGTGGACAGCTGTGTGTCTTATAGCCAATCCTGGCTTCTAACAACCACCTCATTTTTGGGTTGGCAGACATCAGATTCAGCATCCCTAAGACATCAGGCTGCAAACCACAGATCCAAAAGCTCCCACGAGAGCTCTGCCACCTACACCGGAAGTCAGCAGACAGCTCAGGGTGATATCTCAGCCACTTATCCTAATGTAAGTCCCCTCCACTTATGGGTCAGACCACTAGGGTGTGTAAATAATGTCCAAGTTTTTCAAGCTGCAGATCAGCCCTAGATCAGGAGCACAAAAGAGCAGTTCTGTTCTGCTCCATCCTGTACCTTTCTTAAAAGCAGACATTTCATTAAGCTACCTTTTCCCTTTATTCCTCATCATGCAGCTAACAATACCTGGGCATGGAATCAAGGCTGCAGGTACCTCAGTGTCACTCTTTGTAGGAGTCATGCTTTTCAGCAAAATTATCACCTTTTCCTCTCCCTCTACAATTAGTTATATTAGTGTCTCCCACCAAACAGTGACCTGCCCAGTCTAGTGACTTAGAAGATGAGATGACAAGAGCATTTCACAGTACAGTGCAACCACATTCTTTTATGAGGATAACTGTTGGAAGACATAAGACTAGCTGCTGGAAGGGGCCAGACATATTTACTCCTAGAAAGAAAGCAGCCTTCCTCTTGAATATTTTAGAGAACTAAAACCAACCCCATTTCAAAACATTGTTTGTCCTTACCCACTCCTACAAGCTATGTCCTCTATCATTTACAACCTGTTTACACTAGTGGGCAGATGGAGCCATTACTGCCCTTCTGGCTGATTTCCCCAGGTCTTTAAACTCCTCTTGAGCTGCTGCACTTGCTATCACTGCTTTGATCCAGAGAGTGACAGCACACTACTTACTGCTGCAGCTTTACGATCTAACCTGGAATTTTTATCCCTGCCATTTCTCTGCTTTATAGGCCTTCAAGCTGAAACACTCCTGCAAGGGAGCTCCTGGAATCTTTTATGTAATGCATTGCCTTTCATGGGTGAAAGCAACATGTGTTTTCTCTGGAGTTTGTTATGTGTCAGTACCACAACATTCATTGCCCACTCTGTGCCTCAGACATGCCAGGCCAGTCTGTTTTGTCATAGCATCAGCATCTGACTCTTTGGACTCTCTTCTTCTCAGTCTTTAAAATATAAAAGAAGGAAGTTTTGGTTGTCACTTACAAACACTACAGAATTAACTACTTTCACCTATTAATACTGCAAGTCAGGGTGGAAACAGGAGGAAGCCCAGTCAGAGTCTTCCAAACCATAGCTAGTGTTGAATTTCAAGCTGTAAAAAATAATTTTAAAATTAAGGATAAATTACGTATGGACTGAAAAATAACTATTCAGTATAATAAATGCATATATTATCTATCCATTTAAGTTATTGCTACCAATATTTTCCTTCAGATGTGAAGGAAGTACGTCATCCCCTAAGCTGGTCAGTGTGAAATGTACATTTTTAATTTGTAAGCTTATCAGGAATACTAAATCCTATTTCCAACTCGCAGCTAATACTACATCTAGCTTGTATTACCTCTCTCCTTGCAGCTTCTACCTTAAAAAAAAAAGGCAGCTAGTCAATCTTAGGAGACGACATGACAAATGACACACATTTCAATAGGATTTAACAATAAACAGCCACCTCAACAAAGAGAGCCTTCCCCCGCCTCCCCACTAAAGCAGCATCAGACAAGAAACCGAGACATGTTAACAGAGAAGCATTCCAATTAACGTGTTACATCTCCTCTAAAGCAGAAACCAAAGGCTACTACTGCTGGGGATGCTGGGGGATGCAGAGCAATAATTGTCACTTAAGCACTTCACTCCCCGCAGCCCGGCTCCCTCCCAGCCGGGTTTATCTCTCGCCAATTACCGCTGTCATTTGCATTTCAACGTGAGCCACCAGGAGCCGGGGCACAGGCACCAGCCATGGTGACACACAGCCCAGTCAAGCCATTCTGCAGGCCCGCTGATGCCACTTCCCTGGGGTCCAGGACCCACACCCCGATCCCAACACCACGCTGTGCTCCAAGGGGCACTCAGAGAACCACCATGGCCAGGGATGGGTAAGACATCCCAAGCCCAGCTGAGAGCCTGCAGGAAGCCACAGAGGAGTGTTTCAGGAGGAGGTCAGGCATGAAAGACAAACACTGGAATACCAATGGTAGACGTTTTGTTTCTGAGGCATCTCCTGATATTCCATCATCCTGGGTTGCATTTCCTACTCCAAATCCATTTGCACTCTAAAGCTGCACAGCAGGCGGAGTTGGTGTGCTACAGTATGACTATTCTTTAGTGCTTCACACAGTTCTTCCTCTTCCAATGGTAAGGGTGGAGAGGACCACTGGAGGTCTAGTCAACCTCTCTGCTCGAGCAGGGTCCCCTAAAATTCATTAATTTGGGATTGTGTCCAAATGAATTTTGAATATGAAGGAGACTCCGTAACCTCTCTGGCAGCCTGTTCCAGGGCTTGGTCACATGCACAGTAAAGAGCTTCCTCATGTTCAGGTGGAACTTTCTGTTCCAGTTTCAGCCTGTTGCATCTCATTCCATTGCCCAGTACTACCAAGAAGAGCCTGGTCCATCCTCTCGACACCTCTTATACACATTGATAAGATTCCCTCTCAGTCTTCTCCAGGTTAAACTGGCCCAGTTCCCTCAGCCTTTCCTCCAGAAGAGGAATGCTCCAGCCCCATAATCACTTTCACAGCCCTTCAGGAGCTCCATTTCTCTGGCACTAAGGGCCTAAAACCTGGACACAGTACTCCATGTGAGGTCCCACCAGGCTGTAAGTGCAGGGCACCAGTGTTTGTAGTCTCATAGCACCTACACGTGGAAGCTGCACCTTGCTGGGTGTTTAAACTTGTGTACTTGAGCAGGTTGAAGATGCTGGATTGGTCAAGGAGGAACATGGATAAAGCAAGGATTCTCAGCTTCTCAGCTAGGGAATATTCACGATACACATTGGTGGTGTGCCATTACCTGACTGCACAGAGCTGGGAGTGGATTCGAGAGGGCCTAGGATGACTGTGGGGAGGCTGGAATTCCAGAGGACAACTGCTGCTCTGTGGAGGTAAGATGAGAACACAGCACCTATGGCTGCTCACATTTACTGCTTTGCTTCCTAAGACAATAACGCATAAAAGTTCATCAATACTTAATGGATACCCTTCATGGAAGGTTGAAGCCTGCCTATTTGCTAAGTACCACAACAAAAATTTACCACCAGTTTTAGAGGTGTATCAGCTCTTTAAACAATCCATTTACTTAATAGTATTTGGAGCTCAGGGATCACTCTTCCTCGCTGACAGAAAAGCCTGTGGTGCCTGCATTTGTCAGCCTGCTCTGTGACATCTCATCACCACACGAGGTGCAGCAGAGACCTCCGAGAGGGAAGAACCGCTTCAGCTAGATCTAATTCAACATGGCCTCTGTCACTGAAAACACTATTTCTTCTGATATCTGCAGCCAAAAAGAATCAAGGGTACAGAACCATCAGTTCTATTTACTGACAAGATGCATTTCCACGGGTTTTTCCATGAAAGAATGAATTTTAAAAAATTCTGTGGGCAACTCAGACTATCCACCCATTGCCAAAATGGAGTGGGATACAAATAGCCAGCAAGTGTGGAATAAATGCTACCTCCTGCTTAGGAGTGTGCTGGGGAAAGGTTGTTTGTCACTGATGAGCTGCAATCAGAGGCTATGAACTATCCTTAGCATATCTGAGAAGCATTTTGCTCCATGCTAACCAAGGAAAATCAGAGATAAAGTCAAACCAAAACACACTGCTTGCCTTTTCTTCTTAACTAGCCACCAGAAAAGGATGGAAGACTAGGATTTGCTGTGACACCTAGATTGCCACTTCAAGTTAAAAAAAGCACCTGGATGTAAAGCTCACACAGAGCTTATTTTCCTCTGCCATCATGAGCTTACTCATTGGAAAAAAAATAAAGGATGTTTAAACAAATACGCTAAGCAGCTTCTAAAAAGTAACCAGAGACTGGACTATGGTTAATAAAAGGCCAACAGAAAAGTAATTTGCCATTTCTTTTGTTTCTTTTTAATTGTTTTCAAATGGGCTTTTTTGGCTGACTGTGTATTTGAAATCCTCTGTATTAATAAGCTGATCAGTTACTGCTAACCTGAGCCAAAAAACCTGCTCTTTTCTCTTTTGTCTCCAAGCCAAAAGAAATGTGTGTGGGAAATAAGTCTTCTCCCTCTCTCTGCACTGAGTCACAACACAATGGTAATTTAAAAACCTTCTTTTTATCACCAGGAACAAAAATGCTAAGCCAGATAGCAAAGGAGGGTTCAAAACGGGGTCTCCAGAACAAAAACTCCCACCACTACAGTCCACACAACCCCTGACTCAGGCATTCTGCCTCTGAACACCACCATGGTGCAGACAGGGCTATCCTTCTGTTCCAGTTCATACCAGCTTGACTGACCTCATGTTGTCCTGTAATTCTCTATTATTTATGTTTTTTCCTGCTACAAAACATAACAGCCTTTTGTTTCTTGGTTTACCAATCTGGTTCTGTCAAACTCAAAATCTGTGTTTACAAAGTAGGCATTTTTCCTGCACTTTTAAAAGTGGAACAGTGATCCAGGCATTGAGTATGTTAGGTGGAAAAGAGGTTCCACAGAGGGAATTTCTTCAGACAAGGTGAATGACAGCTGGGGAAGAACTGTCTGCTGGAATCAGCTGGGATGAAATCACTGACTGTTATTGCTTCTTCAAGTGACACAGCAAGGACACAGTAGCTAAAGACTGAGGGTGGCTCCTTAGTGTTGGGACTAAGAGAGATGACTTCCCAAATGCCCCACTTCAAGTTCATTCTGTTAACCCTGCCTTTAGCAACTGGTCCAGCCAGCTGTCATTCAAAGGATCTTGGCCACGAAGGGCTCAGCTTCCCATCAGCAGAGCAGCTGAATTAGTGCATATTTGTGGAAGCCTTTGTCACATTTTATAGAGCTTTGACTAAAACCTGCTGCTGCCCCTCACTTTGGTGTCTCTGTCACATACAAAGTGAAGGATGTACATGCTCCCATCCCACACAGAGATGCTGCTTCCTTAAGAACACAGTATCTACACTGCATGTACTAGCAGGTATGAAGCACTCTCCATGTGTAATTTTCTAGAAGGATGTCCGGGTTTGACAGAAGTTAGGAGGAAATGTCCTGAAATAAATGTCTCCTCTAAAGAAGGCACGTTTCAGTACTCCCCCACAAGTACAAAAAGAATTTCTCAGTGCAAAGTGAAAAAACCTGCTTACTTAACAAGTAGAATGCACACAGGGTACAAGGAAAAAAACCAAAACAAGCCACTATTAATATTTGAACCTTCTCACTGAGGAGAAAGCTGGTAGATTTTAAGTCCTGCTTGGCTTCTCCCGATGTCCAGAGCCAGGATGTGGCATCCCAGGGACTCCCTGCCAGCCCGCAGCATGGGGCTCCTGGTAGTGGTGTTTGCACCAGAGCAAAGCTGAACAGTTCCAGAAGAAGTAGCCACAGTCCTTGCCTCAGCTAACAGAAAAGAAGCTAGCTAAAAGCAAAGAATTTAACTCTCCCTCTCTGTGCTGAGAGAGAACCGAGAGAGCGTGGAGGAGTTTCTGTGTGTGAACACAGACCACCAAAAGTATTTCCCCAGCTTCCCTCCCTTCCCCTGGGCTTGGCTCGAAGTTACAGGACCCATTTCTGGGCATAAAGCAGATGATAGATGAACACAGCATCATAACATCACCCCAGGACAAAGGATCTTAGATCTTTAACTCAATGTTTTAGTGATCATCACCACCATCTTCACATGCCCAATACCCTTTCATACTGAATTCTTAGAGGATTATGCTACCTGAACACCAGAGAGAATCAACAAGAGACAACAATAGGTTGACTGATTAGGTTGAGACTGTATATTTGGTCCTCCCAATTGTGATAGACTAGGACCTTTGGATGAGTGGAGTAACATTTCAAATAATTACTGCCACAAAAAGCAAGACAAATTGCACTGAAATCCTGGACCACTCTGAAATAGGACACACAGTTCACCAGCTTCTTTTCTGCCTGCCCCACATCCCCAAGGACACAATGTGTCAAACAATATGAAAAAAACCAGCTCTAAGATTAATAGTGCATATAGTCATCCAGAAGTTCTCAATAAGGAAGGCACAGGCAGAGCTGCAACAAACAGCTACATTTTATTTTTTCTTAACCCACAGAGGACAAAAAACTTCCTTTCTGGGACTGAGATTTAGTGTTGCATCAGAGGCAGAGCTCTCTTCTGCATGCATGTACATTTATCACCCGAAACAGCTGAGAGTGTATAAATTTCAGGTTCTCTCCCAATGGTCAGTCAGTTTAATTAACAGCAATCTTTAATTGTTACAGCAGGCAGAAGTAACCTGGCCATAATTTACATCTTGACAACAAGCCATCAGCCAGACTCCCAGAGGCAGACAGCATTCACTGATCTTAGAACTTAAATGAAGTTTGGGTGCTTGGCTTTGGAATCAGGACTGGTGATCTCTTTTGCCCTCTTTCTTCCTTTCTTTATCTCCTTTTCATCTCACCCCTTCCTCCAAAACCCACTGCTGTGCGTTTATATCTGCTGAATGTTTATATAGTAGGACAGGGATTGACACATCAATTTTCATGCCAAGAGTGTAATTTACTAATAAAACTTTGAGGTTTTGTGGACCCTCTGGCTTTTGTTCTTCCTTTTGACCATGAGCATTTATGAATCTTGTGTGCTCACTTCCCCTTAAGAGTGTGACATCACATTTTTGGTGTCACAGGCAGGATGCTGTGGTTGAGAGAGTCCAAAACTGATGGTTTGGGATGCCATCACTCCAGCCCTGAGTTCTGGGCAGGGAAGTGATCTATTGCTTCTTAACAGCCGGGAGGGATCCAAGCAGCTGCAAGCTAAGACTGTCCTAGAAATGTCAGTGCTTGATTGCTCCCTGATTTTGGAAAAGTTGAGAGAATATAATGCCTTCCCAATTCCCTTGGGCACAGAACAGGCAAATGAAAATGGGTGCAATCCTGAGGTGGTGGTTAAATGCATAAAAGCGGTGTTACAAGAACAAAAGGTACAAAAGAGGAAAGGTAAAGCAATTTTATGTGCAGTTTTGGGAGCTGCTTTTACTGCTGCCTAAAAGGAAAGGTGCACCAACAAATGAGTAGAGGAAAAAAAAATGACTGGATGTCTGCAGGATTTGGTGCAAAAATTGAAGGACCAGTTAAATGAGAAGAGAGAAAACAGGCTTTGGGAGAAAATGTTGTTTTTTCCAGAGCATACTAGGAGGCTTCAGGTGGAGCTTTGGGATGTGGATGAGAGAATATTATAGGAGGAATTGCAGGGTTTAGAATTGGGACCATTTGCAGAAACATCGTCTCATAACACTGACTTTTTGTAATCAATGAAGAAGTTAGAAGACAGCACACTGGTCTATTTTTCTGACAAAGCGAGATGTAACGTTTGCATTGCCATCTAAAGATGAGGAAGTAACATTAGGACCCCTAATTAAAACTGAAACCATAGACAATGGTCAGGGTCAGCAAACTGCTACCCAAACAGTGCTGTATACAGCAACTGAGACATCAGAGTTTCAGCAAAAACATACCAGACTTGCATAGTATAAAAATGTATGGGCTGATGCTGACAACACTGAACAGGGGAAAGATGATTCTTTATCTTCAAGTCTCCCTGAGTCTACTAGACCCCAGTAGGGTAGAGCGGAAAAATCACACAAAAAATTACTTCCCCCTACCCCCCTCACTTCATTTGATTCAGGTGGCTGATTTGCCAAGAGCATTATGGCCACAAGCCAGATGAGACAAAAATCCAGCAAGTGGAATCCTATTGCATGCATAGTTACAGCCCATACATTCAGATTCCAGTAGGTTCTTGCCATCAAATAATACCATTTCTAATGGTAACTCAAATTCAGACAGCATCCCATTTGTGGAGCCCACCTGAACCACAGGAGACACTCCCCAAAAAAGGGGAGGAAGCAGCAACAGCAGTACAGCAAGCACTTCATGACGTAGAAGTTGAGATCCCACCTGAGGGTCCCACCAAGGCCAAACTGGCCCTGACAGACCAAAGAGATCTTTACTATTCAAATACATTTAAAGAGACAGATATTCTGAGTGGAGGAAAAGAATTTTTGTCATCAGCTCGAGCCATTAAACAACTTGAGCCACTAAGGGGTAACTTGTCCAGGCAAACCCCACCAGGACTTGTATTATTTTCTCATCCCAGAAACGATACCAGGAATGATGTCAGCACACCCCGACTGAAGATCAGGTTAACCATGGAAGGACTGCTTATCCTTCTTGCAGGAGCCATGACTGCTAGCATGAACCAAATTTGGTTCACACATCAACAAGTTGAAGCCACAGAGTGGAGATTCTGTTCTTTATTTATGGTAACAACAGTACATTCTGGACCACACGTTTCTCAGCTGTGGGGACAATTTACTATGGTATTTATAAGGGAAGGAGATGAAAGTAATTTACTCACTGAAATTCAAAAGGTAGCCTGGGATAATGCAACCAAATTTGAAAGGGAATTCCACTCTTGGTGGTAACTAATTAATTTCACCTACGACTCTACCAAGAGTAAAGCCAATTTTTTTGTTTTAACAATATGCAACACTTTGGTACATACTACATAGCCAATCACTGTGTCAGGATTAAATCTCAACAGAGCTGTACTCTAGTCCCTGGAGCAGAGAGTAAGGGCCCAATGGAATGGATGTGTCTGCATAAGAACCCCTTGAGATTTTATTCCTGCAGACAACCTTGTTGTAGATACAAGTAATCACTCACATTCGTGTCTGTAACTGTGTTGAAGCTGTGGGATCTGATTTTAGTTATTGAGCTCCTGTTACGTCTTACCAATTGTTATGATTTAACACTGATTTAAGACCTACACCCTACCCCTGTTGGAATAAACCTCAGCTTGATAAAGCTGCTACTGAAGCAAGCACAAGAAAATGGACAAAAGACTGATTACTGCTCCTCGTGACATAAAAAAAATCCAGGTGATGGAATGGGTGAAAAAGAATGGGGAACAACATTATTGTGGGACACGTTATTTGGATGGTTGCCAATGGCAACAGGAGTTTTTAACAAGGTCTTGCATTCTGTGATTGTTCTTTTAATATTAACCTTTCTGCCTTTCATTTTGATAATTGCATTGTACATCAAGTTGTGAAGGATTATAGAGAGATTACCCCCAAAGAGTTGAGATAGAGGGGAAGAGGGGAAAATGCATTCTGTAAGCTTTCTCATCTTTTCCCTTTTCAAGGAATGGTTCACCAAGTCCATACTGGTGTTTGTGCCACAGGGTGGTGGAGAAGACAAGGGGCTAATGTGTATGTCTCAAATACCAACAGCTGGATGGCTGCAGAGCTGACCAAGGGTTGTTGGTAATGACACACCATGAAAAAGAACAAGGTATGGCTGGAAGAATGGAGCCATGCAGAGGCAGGGCAGTGCTTTTCCAGGATAACCATCCTTGTTCTAGCTCCTGGAGATAAGCACAACATGGTACTGTACAAGTGCAGGAATGAGGTTGAGAAAAGGACATTGAGTGTATGTCAGGGACTGGAATGGCTCATGCCTTAAACATTGTTATGAAGGAGTTTTGCCCATTATAGCATAAATTGTGTAAAGAAGCTACAACCACAGAAGCCTCCCTGAAGAACTTTGCACTGTGAGTTAAGCCACCCAGATAAGATAAAGGCAACACTATTGTTCAATCATCTCAGGTCTAGGGAGAAACAAACAAAGCTGAAGGAGAGGAATGCATCCACAAGAAAGCCAAACATGGCAGAGATTCTTCCCTGGCTGGGTTTGGGGTGCAGGAAACCACAGAAGCCAGGCTTACTGCCCCCAAAACAAGGAGAGGAGGAGGTTTTGGGTGTAACCTCTGGTCAGAGGCAGAGAACAAATAGAAACCAGCCCAGCTGTGAAACCCCCAACCCCACAGGCCACATCCACAGGACATTCCTGTGAGAGGCAGCTGAGGGGGTGTCATAATCCAACACAGACCCCCCCAAAGTGCGTCCCTGAGGCCCTGAACCACAGAACTGCACAACGAACCCAGAGTCTGCTGGGAGGGACAATGGCAAACTCCCCTCCCCCAGGGAGGTGCCTGGGTTTTCCCACCTGGCCTGAGCATGTATTAACCCTTTGGATTCTGTGCTTTTGGGGGACCTTCACCACCAAGAAAACCAGCTGGAGAGCATCAACAGAGCATCGCTGGGATCCAGGGATGGTGATATCTCCTTGTTCTCTCCCTGTTACTCTCCTTCTGTCTCCCCCCACCTCTTTCTCCTATTTCTTTCTCTTCCTTTTACTCTCCTTTTTCTCTCTCACCCTCTCATATTTACTATCAAATAAACCCATACTACTATCACTGGCATGTGGTCTCGTTTGCACCTTAGTTCAGGCAGAGGCATTTCTAAGAACTTTAATAACTGGATCATGACAGTGTATGGGAAGGGGGAGGGTCAAGACCACCCAAGACCCCAAAGCCCTCCAACTCATTTCCAGGAAGGACTAGAGGAATGGACTGTACACAGTAAAAAAAATTGCAGAAAAAGGTATCCCCACTAAGCCTGGGCAGGTTCAGGTCCCTCACTGCCAATGTGTTCAATTCAAACAGTACTTATCACACAGAGAAGATGAAACATGTCTTCTATCTCAACAGTTAATGAACACTAATAAATGAATGAGAGATGCCTTAATAACTCCAAATCCCATAAGCAAAGAAGTACTCCACTGTACCCTGTAAACTCTAATAAAAGAAAATTAAGGATGTAAAGTCAAACCATAGGAAAGGATGAAAAAGGTAATTTTTTTTTGCCAGCTCATACAACACTTGGCTACCAAATCTGTAAAGCAGTAATAGCACCAAGTACACATTTTTAAAGCTTCTGTTTCTCCCAAATGTACAGCTCATCAGAGAATGCTCCTGGTTCTCATCATCTATTTCTCTTTCCAAAAGGTACTCAGGAAAATTATTTTTTCCTAGCAAACAGACCTCCATAGGAACTTACAAATCAACCATATATGCTATCCCATCTTGTTTTTATTACAGAAGAACAATTCCAGCACTGATAAACTACGATATTTCATTCAGTAATTTTCAAACCTGCACACCTGAAAGTTTGCTTCCAGAAGTTCCCAGAAGTGTACTTAAAAGAAGCTATTTGGGTGGAAAAAGTATCCGCCACCTTAGAAGTGGGGAGAGGCAACCAAGTCCAGCATTCTTTTCTCCTGCCTCGACAAACAGGCATCATCACATCCTTAATGCACTGCAAAGAGGTTGTGTTAGGTTCTGGACTGATTATTTTACTGCCTCACAGATTACATTCACTTCTTCAGAAGCTACTTCTCTCCACTTCCAAGGCTCTTCATAGCTTCTCTTTGTCTCTTCCAAATCACATTTAGACTTCCACCTCTGATCAGCCCATGGCAGACACCGACCCCTCTCTGCTAGTTAAACTGTCAAACAAATTTCTTCATGCTCCCCATACACTCTCATAACTGCCCAAATTCCTCCAGCGTTGGGATGGAGAATGTACTGAGAGACCATTGCTATCAGGTTAGTTAACACCCAGTCCCAGCCACTTTGCTTTCTGCCTGCTGCCCATCTGGGACCTCTTCTTACACCTGGAACATGACTACATTTCACCACCTGACAAAAGAGAGCTGTGGGCTTTGGCTAAGCTCTTGATACTCTGGTGTACAAGAAAGTTAAGAGCATCAGCAACAGGGAAGCTGCACAAAGGTTTAACAGATTTGACCACTTACAACACTAACCCATAGGAGCACACACCAGTCCCTTTACATGTGCTGACCCCCATCAAAAATAGTTGCACAAAAGCTCTGCCACTCGGGCAGTGGCTTTTTTACCCATCTTTTCTTTAGCCACAGGATGAGAGGACAGTCTTAAGCTGCACCAGGGGAGGTTGAGGTTGGATTTTAGAAAAAATTTATTCACAGAAAAGGTGAACATTGGAATGCACTGCCCAGGGAGTTGGTGGAATCGCCTGGAGGTGTTTAAGGAAGGGCTGGATATAGCAGTTAGCACCATGGTCTGGTTGACAAGGTGCTGTTAGGTCATAGGTTGGACTCGATGATCCCAGAGGTCTTTTCCAATCTAATTGATTCTGTGATTCTTCCATTACTGCTAGAAGGAATCAAAAAAAACCCTCTGCTGCTTTACCCTGGAGTTCTTTACCCTGGCCCCTGAGGGCAGGCATGTTTTCTTCTTCAGCATACTTGTTATTGTCTCTATTGTGCAAGGGCATTTCCAGGCAGACAGAAAGGAAGAGTTGCTCTCACTAGCACATGACATAAGAGCATGTGGAGCACCCATCAAGCTGGCATGACAGTCATGGCCTGAGACAGCCCAAGCTTTGGGATGTGCTTTCAAAGACAGTTGAAACTCAGAGACACAGAATGTCTGTCAGTCCTGAGAATGGACTACGTAACTACTCCACCTTCACTGCAATTTTTACCCATCCTAACATCAGGATTAATCACCACAGCTACAGCTTCTTGATGACCTGGGAAAACTTTGGCTTTTCTCTGGCTGGTCCAGGGCACAAGTTGATCAGCTAAACCATGCTCATGTAAAAGCACAAGCTCTGGTCTCCTTTGTTTGTGCCACAGCTGCACTCAAACTCAGAGCATGTCAGTGTTGGCATCACTGACAGAACAAAGGAGACAAAGGCTGACACAGGAGAAGGAGACTTCATTAGGCTCCTAAAGAGCAGCAACATAAAACAAAATAAATAAAATCAAACTCTAGGAAAGGACACACCTGGACCAGGAGCAATTTTTAAAGGAGGAAGCTCTTCCCATCTGCCATGTGTGGGGGGCTCACTATTCTTAAGTCTGGCCTTTCCTTGCAGAGTTTTGTGCAAGAGAGCATGGATTTGGTGAACAGAGAGATCCAGAGGGCTACTTCCTATACCACTACAGCCCTAGCAATGCCTGCACTGCCTTATCTCTTTGTAAACAAGCTAAACTAGGCTGGGCTAAGTGCACAGGCAAGTACACTAACCAGGAGTGGATTTAAGGCTCTTGGCACTAGACACAGCACTTGGTTTAAGTGGCACGTGTCTCAGTATTACAGCTCATGCTAAGCAGTCACAAATGGATGTGGCAGGCACGCTCTGCTCCGCACCGGCTCTAATGCAGGAAATTGTGTCTGCTCCAGTACTGTACCATAGGAAATGTGAGAGCTAAAAATGCACCCTGGGGAATTAAATCTCTGCTCTTCGCCCCTGTCTGCAACTCAGGAGTGCCCAGGGTGGCCTTTGTGTAGCCTCACCTCCAAACATACCCTGATCTGCACTTATTTCCAGTACTACCTGACATGCAAGGGACATTTCCAGGGAGACAAAAGGCTGTACCTCCACTCCAAGCAGTTCACAAACTAAGGATATGCAGAGGGGATGGATGTGCCACTTCAGTCTCTCCCTTTGCACAGCTTCAGAGCCCAAACTTCCTTCTACTCACCCAATTAAAAGAAGTACATTGCTCCATTTATTTGTTAGTGCAGCGAGAGACATCCCTGTAAGCAGCACTGAAGCTGTGCGAGTGACTCCTGCAGATGCCATTGTTCTTAGACATAGGATTTCATTACATAAAGCCTGCCCACCGAGAGATGTGTTGGGAAGGGGGGGACAGGAAGGAGGGGGAGGGAGGAAAGAGGGGGGGAGAGCCTTTTACCAGCGAGGGGAAAAGAAAACCTCAGAGATCCAAAATAAATGATTCTTGATTCACAGGGAGGCAGGAAACACAGCTCACACCCTAACAGAGACACTCCTCTACGGCAGACAAGCATCCTGATGATTGTTGGCTTTGTTGTTACAACAGGAAACTCCCCCGCCCCACTCGGTAGCGCTGGATTCTCGGAGGCACCTACCACTACTTGTCTTTTGCTGCTCCCTTTTCTGCAGGAGCAAGAGGAGCTGCTGGAACTCGCACACAGATGGGAAACATCTCGGGATGCAGCACCTTTCGACTCACCCGACAAATACTCTGCTCTAATTCAAAGGGCTGGCAGTGAACAAGACATTACAAAAACATATTTCCTGTGTGTTAGCACAGCAAACAGCATAGTACAAAACTCATGATACGCCACCATATGGCTCCTGCCATATTATTTTTGCTGCTAATGTAAAACAACATGCACCGTGGTAGCTGCAACAACCACAATGCCACTACAGCCTGTTTGTGCCAGGATTAAAGTGGTTTCTTATTAATTATTTAGGTATAGCATTGTATTTAAAAACCCCCTGAGGAAGGAATAGTATTATTCTTATTTAGTTATTTTTCACCTAGAGTATGATTAAACTGTTCAAAAGTCAGAAGTCCCAATATTTCAGCAAAACTGGGATGAGAAAACATCGCTCACCGAAAGAAACAGTAAGCATGTCAGCAACCTAGTAAAAATACCTGATACAAGCCATGGGTTTACAGCAAGCAATAGCTGAGCAACCATCCTGAGCTGTAAAGATGAGACAGAACCAGAGAGCTCTGTCCTGCTGTGATGAGCTGCAAACTTAATCAGGATCCATACTGGCTTGAAATATGTAATCTGTGTTGTCCATTTCCCTCCTCCTCTCTGTGTGTGTACAGATGGTCAAAACCTCACAGCTAACCCTGAGCAATGGATAATGAGGTAATAACCCTTCCCAGCCTCCAGCCTCCGTGGTTACTTCCAAATTAACATCCAAACTGCATTATGTGATTCACAACACCAGAAACAAGAGTCTAGCTCACCAGTCAGACTGACTTGTTAGCCAGGAAATGGTTAGAGCAGCTACATTGCTGTACCTATTTTTGCTCTTTACAATTGTGTATGGCTACTGTAAACATACACATCAAACCATCTCTGTGTTCCAGCTTCAATAGAAAAAGAACAACAACAATAACAACAACAAAAAAAAAAACCTCTGGAAAAAACCCCCAGCCCCCTCCTACCCAGACTTGTCCTGAATACTAATGCTAAAACTATTACAAAATGCTAATTTGGTACCAGCAACCTATGATTAAAAAAACAATGAAGCACCTCAAGCACATGAATTAAGGCATCATCTTAAACATGGTTTTTTCATCTTAAGCTAGAAAACCCTTATATGTACACATCTGGGCCTTTTCTTGCTCTTGATGATCTCAAAGCCATATTAAAGATGCAAATCTTTATGTAAGCTAGTCTAATGCATTTGGGGTCTGAATGAAAGGTAAAGACACCACAGTACTTTTAAGGGCGACCACAAATGAAACCAAAATCTCAGCTAAGATTATTTTGTGTCAGTAAACACCCCCTGAAGACAATTCTCATGGATTACTGGGATGCCTATTGAGTCAGTTGAGTGCCCTCACCTAACATTCAGTATTTGGTATAGAACGCCACTACACGTTTCCATATTTAACATATTTAAACAGTCAGTGGTAAAGATGCAATTTCACGACACTTCTGAAGCAAGAGTCTCAAAGTTTTAGTGACACTAATAATTAATCTTTACAGGTTTTGTTTCCTCTCCAGTTTAAGGCATGGGGAAGGCTGATTTCCTTCTCTGTGCTGCAGTGTTCACCAACAGCAAACCTTGAAATGGAAACCTCAGTGCTCAATTTCTCTTCATGTGTTCTAACCATCCAACACTGCTCCCACACAACTATATGGAACTTTTTTACTCTCATCTTGCATTTGTGCATAGTATCTAACTTACCTAATGCCTTCTATCGGGATTATTAAGATTATTAAGATCAATAGAGTGAAAAAGTAGGCAAATCTCCCCCAGTTCTTGCCAATGTACTGGCCATTTAAGAGAAGGAAGAACAGATTACTTGGTCAGGACCAACTATTAAACTGCAGGACCTTTCCCACTCCATCCTTCACTTTTTCTCTAAAACACTGAAATGTTTAGAATAGTGATAAAGAGCCAACCCTGGTCAAAGCTTGGTCAAAAACCAGCAAAAAATGCAGAGATGAAAAACAGAACAAATCTAGAAACTCCTCCACTCTCACCCTGGTCAAAACTTCTCTTTAAACAATGCATCTTTACCAGACACATTGTATAAAGGTTTTAATTTTGCTAATTCATTATAAATATTCAATAACTCCCTACATCAATAGTATCCTTGACAGATCCATAAGTAAGCATTTGACTCTAGTTAAATACTCCATAGGCAACTCCAATGAAAATAAAAGTTCCTCCTGCTAGCAATAAAAACATTTGTGTCATCTACAAACCCAGAAATACATCAAACCCTAACATGTAATGCTGGGTTCTGGAGTGCAGAGAAGCTGAATACCAGGTTAGAAAGAGCTAAGCCAGGAAGTTAAAAAAAAAAAATTTTTTTTCTATTCAAAACTGTAGCCACATCAGATTGATTATATCCTTCAAATGATAAAACATTTACATTGCTTGGCTGATGTTCTTCAATTCATTTGTAGAACATCAGCCAGTTGCATGCAATTAACAATTACAAAGGTGCAATTAAAACTTGCAAGAGGTAAGCAAGTCTGCCATAGGCTCTCCCAGAAGTAAACAAAGTAGCATTTCCACTTCAGGTCAAAGTAAACTACAAAACCCAACTAAATTCACATAGATTAAGTACTGCAGGAAACAAAAACTTCACGTTTGACATGAACAGAAGTTAATTTTTTCACCATCACTTTCACTATTCTCTTTGCAAAGAGTTTGCTTCCATTAGAGAGGGAAGGTAGTTCAACAGCTAGTACAAGGCAAGGGGGACTGGCCAAAATGACACAGATTTATTTCAGTGTCAGGAACTACTGCAAATCTCAGCAGTTTGCAAGGTACCATCAGCTAGGGAGGGGAGGGGATGAGAGTCAGAATCTATTTGAAACATCACAAAGTGTAGGCCTCAAACCCGTGAGAGAGAACAGCTCTGGAAAAGAAATTACTTTGTAGCAAACCTAACAGACATTTTCTATAAGGTGTTTGGACTTTGAGGTGCTATTTCACAACTTAAGTTTTTTTAACATCTCTAAATCTGGACAACTTGCTGTTAGCAACTCTGAGGTACAGCAGTGAATCACCATATTTTCCTCTGTTATCACTGGGTTCTAGAGCCTGCTCCAGCTCTCACCTGGAAGTATTTGCCCGCCTCTTTTCCATCTCAGCCTAACACCACCATCATTTTGACTTTGAGAAAGCACCAAAGACATAATAATGACATATATTTGTATATATTTCCCCCCTCTGAAACTGATTTTGCTCACAGGAAGGCGTAAACAATCTAAAGAAGCATCCCTGAGCCATCCACAGCTCTCACAAAAAGCTGCCTTTAAAGCTATCTCGTCCTCTTCCACCTGATCCTATAAACACTGCTGGCAATTTTTCCCCCCATGCCTCTAACATATTTTCACTTAGCACCAGTTTGATGTATAAGATCTGACAGCCAGGCAGTTATAGGCCACCTGCATCACTGTCGCCATGACAACAGTGAAAGACAATCCATGATCCCATGCCCTGGTCACACGTTTCAATACAGCTTATCTGTCCAAAGCCACTGAGTCTAATGGAAGAGAGTAATTACAATCTTCCACTCATTGTCAAAATTCTCACCATATAACGCTCTTCAAAATTATTTTATTCCTCTCTCATGGCTGCTTTGCAAAAAAAAAAAAAAGAGAAAATAAACCTTAAAAGAAACCTGAAGTGGGTTTGGAAGAGAGAGAAAGAGCAAAAAGCAAGTCTGTGCCTGACAGAAAAATGCAGCAGTGTGAGCAAACTGGCTCCTTGCAATGCTAAAGGACTAATCAGAAGCAGGGGAATGTACCAACCACTAACAGGGATATATGAAAATTTGAAAATTTCTCTTCTATTCGTAGAGCATCACTTAAGATCCTTTTGGTTTTGCACTGGAGGTGAACAGAGGATATTAGCTGCCCTCTTTTCCCCTCCCCTTCCTGGAAAACTTCTTCCTATCAAAATGAACAAGCACCATGCTGCACTGTGCAGCAGCAGCAGCAGCCTCAGCAAGCAGCATGGCTCTGCAGATGACCATGTCACTACAGAGAGAGGGAACCCTGTGTCTGAGACAGCAGAGCAGCAGCTCCTCCTCTCCACCCTCTAGAACAGACTATCTCTTCATTTATCATTTTTAAAGCAGAACTGCAGGGCAAAGCCTCAGAATTTTACCCTTTCTGAGCACTGTTCCTAAAGGATCACTGCATTCCCTCCATCTCTGGCAGAAAATGCCAGAACGTTACTCCTTTGTCTTTAGCCACAGCCATAATTAGGGTGGAGATCAGGGCAAAACAATACTCAGTTTGCACTCATAAAACAGGGATATGACTTCCCTGCCTTGTAGGAAACTGAGAGGACAGAGGGAACCCAGCCATGACACAGACCAGCAGCGCTTATTTTGAAGTATGGCAAACGTTGGACAGCGAGTCCCTGGACTCTCATCCTGCAGTAGATACAAATACAACACCTTCTGGCACAGAATTTGGTGCTGGAGGATTAGGTCACATCCATAATAAATGAGAAGCTTTGCTTTCTGCTTGACACTCCTTGTCCCAATCCTTCCTCCTCCTCCAAACACCCTCATGCAAATCAGTCAGCACCTCGAAGCTCCCATTTATTAGGCATGTAATAAATACCTCTTGAATTAGTAAAATGTGATAAATCAGGAACAAACAAAAAGATACAGTAATTTATTAAAATGTTTCATCCACCCATGTCCAAACCACAACAGTAAATAAAATGTCAGATGACTGCCCATTTTAGAGACGTATTTTTAGTTGAATGCTTTTGGCCACAGCATTGGCACCAGGAAATGAAAGCTCCATTCACAGCACATTACTTGCATTTGCCATACAGGGCTACCCTGGCTCAGCTGACACAGTAACCCCACTGTAGCTCCGGCCCCAGAGCCCTGACTCTCAACTCCCAAACCACAAGGTAAATAAAAAGTCAGTCTTTTTTTGGTCTGTACTTACAGGAACACAAACAGGGCTGAGGACCCTCAGTCCTGATGTAGCTCAAGCACGCATTTGAAATAACCTTCAGCATTCATGGAGGATTACTTTTAAAGAGAAGCAACGCTGTGATTTAATGACCACCTTTTAACATGTCAGCCCAATAAAATGTTACAGCCAACAAAGGTAATAGTATCCTTAAGTTTCTGCAGAGCTGCCACTCCTTCCCGAAGGCCGGCACAAACCCAGTGCCTGCCCCACAGCCACACAGCCGGGGCTGTGGCTGCACCAGGGACGGCCAAGGCTGCCCAAGGGCACAGGGATGCGGTCGGAGGGGCAGCAGGCATGGCCTGCCATGGGCTCTGCAGATTCCACCGAGCACAGCTGGAAAATCTCTACTGATGACAAGTAGGCAAAGCCCTGCTTCCACCCGGCGTTTTTAAGGCAGAGGAAGGATTTTTCAGCTGGGGTAAAGCAAGGCACCCCAGCAGATCTACCCGGCTTTACTCCAGCCGAGCAACTGGTGCAGGGCTCCCCCTCGCAGAGTGCCCCCAACTCCCTCCTGCCTTCTGGCACTGGTTCAGCACCATCGCAAAGGGAAGGGTGCCACCTACAGCACTGTGCACAGCGCTTCCTCCAGCACCATGGCTTGCCTTGGACGTCTCCCAGTGAAGAGCTGAGCAGGGCCAGACCCCTTAAATGGAGGCTTGACGACTCTTCCATGACAGAGACAGGCAGCATCCTCAAACTGGTTTCTTATTTTAGGAATGCAGAGGTAGAGTGTCTCAAATAGATTCCTTGCCTTCATTTCTTCGGTGTCTTACTGTTGCAGTGTGAGTATTCTCCCTTCTACTATACCTGCATGCCAGTGCTATCAAAACCACTAACTTCTATCTTATTTTTTTATCTTAGAGTGTCAAACATTATTTACTTCAGAACTCCCTCAGAGAAGATTTGGTTCCTGCCCCCTCACATTTCTGCTCTTATTTCCTTTCCTTCTCCTTTCCATGGGAAAGATCAATTTAAATAACATATTTTCAGTCTTGTACAAGCCACATCTTTTGGAGCTCTTCTGTGTGCAACACCCAACCTCTGGAAAGGAATTAGAGTTGAGGTGCCCTCTTCCTGTTTTTAATCTTACTAAACCACTACTAATTCATACAGGGGATGCACAACCAATAGACAGAGTCTGCAAAGCAATTCTTGCCTTCATGGGAGAGTGCTGGATCTATTTGTCAATGCTAATCTGAGATAAATGTCCCTATGCAGAATACATGACACACACACTGTCCAGAAGGAAGACAAAGAAGCTGAATAAGTCTGACAGAGCCCACCTGCCACTGCTGATGAAACAGAAAATGAATGGGTATCCATAGCCACTGCAAGAACTAAAAGCATAATCCTGTAAACCAGAATAACAGTTTAGCTAAATATGAGGATTAGGTTCTCCTCTTCTTCATGCTCTGTTTTTTTAGATGCAAGGATCTTTCTAATTATTACAAATTTGCCATGAAAAGCAAGCTCTGGTCAGAGTGTTGAGACTCTACCAAGTCAGGAAATAGGAAAAATTAGAATTAATAAGTCTTCAATAAACTGTTCATTCCTAACTGCCCAAGTGTTCTACCTGCTTGGGGTGACTTCAGGAATGACCCCAGGGAGCCAAAGGCCACAACAGCATGCTTCACTGAGCTTGATGTGGTCAGAAGGCATCTTGTCTAGCAAATTCTGGATAGCAGGAGGTGAAATGTGCCAGTAAGTGCCTCTCCATGTCCAGGGGCCTGTGCCTGGGGACAGGCACAAAGCAGCCACAGGGAATACCAAAGAGCACCACCACAGAGGATCTTTGTCAGCACTGCATACAACTAGTCTGGAGTGAAAAACTGCACTGGAAACAGGCCAGAGAAACACCACAGGTCTACCTTTGCACTAATCCAGCCAGTTTTGGTGTTCTGTGTCTCTGGTGCAGTTCAGCTACCAGAGGAATAGCAGCTGGGAAGCTCCTTCACCAGCATCCCTGTCTTCCACACAGCCACCATCCAAACACTGGACTAATACATGGTGATGGCACCTTGTTCTTCCCAAGCCTCCCTCACATCTACAGCTGCTGCAAGGATGTCACTCCTTATCACATGTGGCACAGGGCCATGGGCAACAGGACAGAAGGACAAGCTGCTTTTGCTGGGATCTTATGCATGCACGGGATCACTGAAGACTTTACACTGCGGCTTCCTGGCAACAGGCCAGCTGGAAAAGGCCAGCTGGAGAAGTGAGTCTGGTGGCCTGACAGCAGAAACCCAGTGCAAAAATATGTTAAAAACTCAAGTGCTCAATCTCAGAACTCTGCTGTTCTGAGGCATTTGGTCTGCTAATACTCTTACTCCTGTGGCTAAGAGCCATCAAAGACCTTGAACCTACACGGAAACCACTACGACCCAAAGAGTCTTCAGCATTCAGAAGGGCAAAATCCTACCACTGACATGGGTGAGAAAATCTGAGATACAGTCTCATCTATCTGAATTTATATATAGTTTTTAATATAATATTTTATAGCTATTTATAGATAAATAAACACTACTGGGAGTCAAAATGTGTAATGAGCACATCAGGCAGCAGAAAAAAAACCACCCCAGACAACTAAACAGAACCACAAACAGAAATGTGAATCACACCTGAAAGTGAGAGGAGGCATCAAACACCAAACAGTGACCAGAGAGATGTGTACCTGTGCATCACACGCTTCCACATCTATCATACATCTCCTCCCAAAGCAGAGGTGCCTTCTGCAGGCCAGTGTTGCAGCTGGCAGCATGCTGAGGAGGAGAGGTGTAATACTCAATACCTGCTCTGTCAGCTGAGGTGTTTTCAGACAGACACACCAGATACAGATGTCCCTGCATATCTAGTACTTCCATTCAGTGACTGCTTCCATTCAACTGGACATGTCAGACACCTCCAGCTTCATTGCCACTGTGCATGTTGGTATCGAACTGCATTTTTGTTCTGGTATTTATTTAATTTATTCGCATTAAATTTTCATACAGATGCAGTAGATGCAGAATCCTGCACTCATAACAACACCTGTCTGCTAGGCTTTGCAACCACCCAAAGACATGCCTAACTTATGCTGTCTAAGACCTACTGCTTAGGACATTTTTTTTCCCCCTATGTTTAAACTTTTGTCTTGCGGATTCTTTGAGTTTCAAAATCTCACCTGAAGTCTAAGGATGGTGCAGCCTTGCCAGCAGGATGCAATATGAAGAATGGAACTCATCCCACCAATACTTCCTAGTTTCCTTC
Source organism: Phylloscopus whistleri (assembly GCA_017589585.1). Lineage (NCBI taxonomy): Eukaryota > Metazoa > Chordata > Aves > Passeriformes > Phylloscopidae > Phylloscopus > Phylloscopus whistleri. Next base: position 143,469 of record JADMLD010000468.1, read on the forward strand.
AAAACAAGCACATGCTTTTCACAGCACTGACCTCCTGCTGGAGCCAAGAAACTCAGCTACTTCAATGAGAACTGTCGTAATACAGTTCCACTTGTAGCTGACTGATACAGACTCAGGAGTGAAATCCCCTTTCACTGCTTCTTTCTCAAATGTGTAAGGATGGCTTTGCTGATGGAAAGAAGTGTATTCATCTCACTACTGGTTTGTAGAACTAGTATTTGTACATAGTCTGGTAAGCATCCAACCCATGTATCTTTCAGTGTTCAGTCTTTACTCAGGAACAAACACAAGAAATCCCCTACCAGTTCTTCACCTTCCTGAAAGGCAAACTCTGCCACAAACAAGCCACAGCGTTCCTCCCTCAGTACCAGTCCCCTATCTCCCTACAGCAGATACAGACTAATCCTAAAGAATATGTGCAGCACATTCACTTTTCTATGATACAACAATTAAGAGATTTTCCAGATGGAAACAGAAAATATGTCATGAATGAAAATTCCCATATGTCAACAAGTAAACTAGTACTAGTTGCAAAAAAAGCCACAAATCACAATCAACCACTTCTCCTAAGGGAAGCCTGACTAAAGGGAAACATCTACAACGTGAGCCTGGATGCCTTTGCTAATGAGTAATGAGAGGTGTTAAATTACAGGCTGCCACAGGCACTTCCCCTGAAAAAACCCAGCTTTTAGGGAAGGTGAGGACTTGCACAACAAGCAACTAACTATGGAGAAACCAAGAGAATCCTTTGGGTAACTCCAAACTCATCTTGAAAGGTGCACTGCGGTTTTACTGAGCCACGACTGGTAAAACTATGAGCATGCTTAATGAACAGTTGGGCACTATTGACATCACTGCCAATTCCACCACCTTCATCATGCCCTTTTAATGAGTTTTCATATTTCTCATTAACATTTATTCTATTAAACCCTACACCCACCTCCAGGTGTGCGTACTGAATCTAATCTCTTGTCTGGAATGAATTGTGCTTATCCATACAGGCTGTTCCAGGCCCCTGCAGTCCTCAGACCAGATTATCTGCTTGCCAGTATCTACCAAAAAAAAGTTACATTTAACTGAGGTTTCAAGCTGCAGAAAAAATGTTTTCTAAAAAATAGTGCAATAATTTCTCACCAAAAGGAAAGGTGGAGGCAAGGGTAGTGACTTCAGTACTGTTTGTCAGTTAGACTAATTAAAGAAAAATAATTAGTATTAGAGTATAGATTATTTACTCCAGCATACCTGAGGGCCTGGTCTGAATTTCAGACAATGGTTCAAAGACTTTACCCGTTGTGAACACCAGTCAGATTTGGGCCAAGCATTCCAGATATCATTAAATACAGAAATAAAATCTGCAGGTATTTATTGATTAAAAACTGTGATGCATGGCAGATAATTTCTACTCCTGTGCCCCTTCATTAGGTATCCATTTTTATTCCTACAATATAACCAGATAACTAATTTCTCAAGACTTCATTATATACAGAACTTCAGTGCCAAGTGTGTCTGCAAAGAAGTGATACAGGTGTATCTGTCTACATTCTAACACAAAGGTAACTGGGGAAAGCAGATCAAGCACATGATAAATGTTTCTATGATAATTTTTTTTCTGTGTAATTGATTTCCCATTTTTCCCACAGTCCAGTTTTTGACAACCTATTTTTAGTCTATCAGAATTTTATCTTTTTCCATGGTCAGAAAGGAAAGGTTGGTCATAGTCAAGATTTGCTAATGTTTTCCTAATCACAGAATCTGTGGGGGAAGAAAAGTATGCAAATATATTTTATTACCCTGCGCTCAGTATCTAACTCCAAAGAGCAAAAGAGAAGAGAGTTCTCCCTTACATGCATATCTACAAATTAAGAAAAGATCATGGTATTCGAGCAATCTCCAGCTCAGCACTTTCCAATATGGTCAACCAGGTTACAGTTGACAAACCACACTTCAATTATTCCTGAGGTCCAAAGGCTGTAATTTCCTACAACATTTACTGGATTTGCTAGGTCTCTATGGACTGCTGAATTGGCAACAGTATCAATTATATTTTCAATAGGTAAACACAGACTTACATCAGCATTTTTGGCAAAACTACACGTCATTATATATACACACACACACATATATATACATAAACACACAAAGAACCTTTACTGCTCATGTCAGTCACTTGTAATAATGACAACCTCAAAATCTGTTTCTGGACTTTTCCCATCTCCATGATGAAGGAAATTTACTGACCAGAATCACAGAGAACCATGCTGCCTATTCCCTCTGATCAGTGGTGCATCCCAGGTGTACCAGGTACTTCCCAAACGGAGTCACAGCTTTCTTGTTCTAATGAATTAACAGGACAGGTGAAAACCTCCTACCCTCCCCTTCGCTTTCTGTGGCAACATCTGTACAATCAGAAAAGCAACACATCTGCCAAACAAGTCCTCTCTTTTAATCCCCACATAAATCCATTTCCTCAAGGAATTTTACTATCCAGCACCCTCATATTTCCCACCCATATTCTTCTAAGGATAAAGAGCTATCAGGATCAGGTCTCCAGCAAATCCAACACAAAACTCACTGGTGACGGAAACATGTCCCAGTCTGCACTGATTTTATTGCAATCTATACACTAAATAATGATGAGGAGGAGAGTATATAAAAAGGCTCATTCCAACTAGCCAGGCTAACAGAACAATACAGCATGGACACTTGAACTCACATCTACTACTCCTTCAAACCTTCTGGATTGATTTCATTTGATTCCTTCCCCTTGAAGAACAGGAAAACAAGCCATTTAACAATCTAGAGACTGAAACTGAGACGCTGGAGATGATACCAGCATTCCACAACCCTCAAGCCCATCTCCTAATTCAATGCCATGGTGTGAGACGTGGTGTATTACTCTTCAATTTAAACACAAATATATCTTTTGTCACAATGTCTGCTCACTGGTTTCCAACAGGGAGAGGGGGTGGGTGGTGTGCTCTTCAAAACCCTCCACCACAGCAACTTGGCACTTCCACTTGGCAGCTAGACCAACGGAGCCCTAGTTCACTACCAAACTTCTCTAAAACTTCTGTGTTTTACCTCAACACGTTGTTCTTCCTCATTGTTTTAGACACTCAGAAGGACAAATGATTCCAAAATGCCAGTTGATGAGCCAAAACCCCCTTCTCCTTATGATGTATCATAAACCATAACTAACTTAAGTAAATAAAAGTAATCAATTTACCCTACTGAGTAGAACAGTGCATTTATGAGATCTGCTTGCTCTGAAGACACCTTCACCACCTGAGCACAGATAAAGCCCATCTGATCTGGAGACTGGGGTGGAAAAAGTACCATTTTCTCCTGTGATTTCAAGTTAAAGGAAAAGAGACAGGGGAGGGCCAGAGTCTGATGTCCTTAGCAAAGAAATAGAGGAAAAAAAATACCTCATCAAGGTCTCACTGAATTTTAGCCCAGTAACAAACTAACAGAACTGAAAATGGTAAAAACAAAAGAAATTAACTGTAAATAAACAAGTTTCATTATGATACAAAGTATTTATTGGTCATGAATATCTGTAGAAATTACACAGTTGTGCTGCATTATCATCTCAATTACACTGTTCAACTACTCAACCCCTTCCTTATTCTGATATGTGTTAAAACACACACAAAGGAACACCTTTAAACTGATGAGCACAGCAAAGGAAGTGCAGATAGGTATCAGTCAAACCGTGTAAGCAACTGAAAATTGGAGGATGGAGTAAGTGTAGTGCTAAATGGCAAAGGGCCTCAGTCCCAGCACATTCCCACTTCATTTGAAGGCAGAATGGCTGATATAAATCAAAGTGATTTAAATTGCTGAATTTAAACAGGATTTGAATTATCAAGCAGGAAATCCTGATATGAATAAATCAGTTTGGGAGCGTGGTTGGATTTGTACTAATTTTTCTAAGGAAGGGTCAATTCTTAGTGATTGGTTCCTAGTAAAGTGTGTTACTTGACAATTCCATATGTCCTTTGCGTGAACACACAAACCACTCTGCATTAATATAGCAAAATACTGTTTTCTTATTAATTTTTTTAAAAATACCTTCAGTGCACCTGTTATGTAAGAACGGAAGTTTATCAAATTGGGGTTTTGCTGTATTTACAAATATATAAAGATCAGTAGATACCCTTGGCTTTCACCTTATGGGAAGCAGAAATCTCCTCCAGCTGTTTTCACACTCAGTTTTCAGCCTTAAACAAACTAATTCAATCTAGCAAACTGAGGAAGACACCATGTCACTATCAGCACAGAAAGCTTCTATTGCCTTGTTTAGAATTTTAAGACCCCCTTGTTCCAGAATACTTCCTAAATGTCAACCTTTGCTGGTTCAATTTCCTTCAAAATTTCAGTATAAATATGGTGCTTAGTTGCCTTTTTTTTTTTTAATGGTTGGATTATTTTAACAGGTGATAGACAGCAGGTTTAGGCATAAACTATCCTATTTTCACATCCAATCTGTGTTTTGAAAACTAATTTTAACTGTAATAATAGAGCTCATAAATCTGAATTAAGAACTAGGTAAAATTCAGTGTTTCAGGCGGGGAGAGAGCGTGTGTGTATTAAAAACAAAAGAAAAAAAAATCAAATCAGACTCCAAACAAGGGCCTGAGCAGAGAAACAGAAATAAACACCTATGACGAACAACTCATGACAGAATAACTGCAGCTGACATATCAAAAAAAAAAAAATGACCCTCATCCATCAGTTTAACCTGGTTAATTTTGAATTATCTTTTTGGAACACAGACTGCAAATAACTAGAGGACAACAGCCTTAAGGTTGGATGGGGCTTTGAGCAACTTGGTCTGGTGGAAAGTTTCCATGTCAGCGGCAAGGGGGCTGGAAGTCAATGATCAAGTCAAGATTCCTTCCAACCCATTCTATGACTCTATAACCACCTCAAAACCTGAGAGAGGAGGAGTTCTTTATGGACCTGAGAAAAAGGAGCATTACAACATGATATTCTAAATATCTAAATTTAGAGAGATCTAAATACCTTGTTTCAAAATTTCTTGTCTTACTATTCTAATGCCATTGAAGTAGGCGAGTTACCTTAAAATCCAGAGGAAGTGCATGTGAGGGGCAGGACACTGCTGTCAGTGTTTTTTCACTGTCACAGCAACCATGCCATGGGAAATTTGAAAGAAACCCTGCAGACTGCTCTGCAGTGATCAACAGATATGGCTTAATTTTAGGCTCCCTGTATCCTCCTTCAGCTTGCAAAGAGCAGCAGCACTCCTGTTTGCAGAAAAAAAAAAAGGCAGCAGAGTCTTCCTTTCCCCAGACTAATCTGTTTTACTAAATATGGGAGCAGCTTTTAAGAGAGACACCAAGAACTGCTACTTTTACCAGGATAATCCACCTTGGGGTTCTTTCTTCTGTCTTAGTGAATTCTTCCCTTGCTGCCTCTGTCAACTTTCTGGGGCAGAAGCTGAACAACCAGGGCAGTCAGGAATACATCCATATAAAAGTGCTCAAAGCTACAGTGAATCTCTGAGTGTTTCTCACACATCAGCCCATGCCAAAAATAGGAAAAACTAAGGCAGAAATATTATGTTTGTTTTAAAGCTCTTGTCAAATCTTTTTCCCACTGCACAAAGTGAACGAGAGAGACTGAGCAAAGTGCACTGGAAGAAACCACTGCAGAAAAATATCAAATAAAAAAAAAAAAAGAAAATAAAATTTAGAATATGAGAGGCGGAATATGAAAGGCACACACATTTTTCACAGTGTCTTTTTAAAAGTATTTGCTCCTCTACCTCCAAACCATTCACCCAACAGCTGGGTTTAGCCCCAGAAGGACACCAGTGCTTTGGCCACTGCTGACCAGCACAGCAGACAATGAACAGGAGTGGACATCTCCTGCCTCCTAAGCCTCCCTGCAGCCCTGCACAGCCTGGACAGCTGGCTATTTTTACATCCAGGATAGCGTGTGAGCTCAAAGCTTATTACCAAGGGTTTCCCCCTGCACACAGGGGTAATGCCAAGGATATTTTTATTTTTTTTAATTGTAGGAATGGACTCTGCATAATGTCCAACTTACAATAACTTTACACTTTGTGAGAGATTTAAGTAACTTATATGCTTCCCTTAACTTGTATTTTAACAGTAGACTTTATTTCAGCATTTACAATTGTTTTGCTTAATTCCTTAAAGTACCTAATGTACTTGCTCATATGAATGTACTAAACTAACAAAGTGCTTTTAATACTAAATATGGAAGAAATAATCTTCTGCTGCTCTTGTTTATCCTCCAAAAAAAGCCCCAAACCCCTGAAATGACACAAGTGAAGGGATCAACCTAGAACTCAGCACATCCTGATCAGGACCAGGTGATTCTGACTCTCCACAATACTTTTCTCTAGCTTGGCCAGCAAACTGAAGGGCTCAGATGGAGCCAACAGGACACCAGGGAACAACAACTCAGCAGTGGGGCCTTATTCCTTTTTACCTTGTGCTGCTGGTGGCATAAGGGGGCAGATTAATGCCCTTTTCCCAGTGCTCCCTCATTTCCTGGACTAACACAGACAGGTGTAACTACTCCAAAAACACAGAGCTAGCGTCACCTTGAGAATAGGCACTGAAATGAAAATGAATTTTATTTCGGCCCATCAGGGTCTCCTGGCTGTGTGGAATTAGCCCTTCCAAGCCACTGGCTATTTGCTACTAAAATGAAAGATGCATGCTTTTTTTTTTTTTTTTTGTCTGTGCTGAGGAAAACCTGCAGCCTTTGTTACTATATAGGTCAGAATATATTTCTCCTAACATCACATTAGATGAAAATAGTTTCACATACCACCACTGGGAAAGATACTGCCACTTCTCCATTCCCACACACCCAGCTCACTGAGATGACCAGATTACAATCCAGTTTTTTTAAAAGCAGTAGTCTACACCTGACAGAAGCTTCAGCCAGAAAGAATAAAGCCAACACTAAACAAATTTTAAATATGACCTAGTTCTGAAACTTCATCTCCTTTATGTGACTGAGCCATTATTGAGATAAATCCGTGTGCAGTAATAAGGGGGTACTGAATTGGAGCAGCCAGTAAAACCCTATTGCAGAAACAGAGAGAGTTTTGTTGTGAGCTTTTACCCACACACACTTCCCTTGGAGGAATTAAACCAACTTAGCTGTGCCAGGATGAAAGGCCTTTGCAGAAAAATGATTTTGGAGGAAATGAAGCCTTTTTCCAATCACATAATTTTCTTGAAGTGTCAGAACCCTCCAATTCTTCAAACTTCCACCTTACAAACGGAAATTAAAAGTATGCTCCCAGTTGTCAAAACACACATTTACCATAAATAAATCCATTACTCACTGCAAGTTCTCTCTGTATTAATTATACTGTCTTAGGAGCAATTTCAGCATGAGGCCACTGAACTGCAAAGGCTTTGTTGTGTGGCTCTGCCCTGACACTTAAAAAACCTAATGCAACATCCTCTGCTACAAAGAGTGATAGAGCAAGAGAACATATTTATTATTACAGAGAACTTGTCAAAGTATCTTTTCTTATAAAAACTGAGCCATCAGTGGGCATCACCTATGCTGAACAAATCCAATCATACAGTGACTGCACTTAAATATCCACACATATATGAAATGTAGTACAGGTTTACTGTGAGGAATTAGAAATACAGTGTTTATTTGCTTTTCCATCAGTTACACCAAATAACACTCACGAACAGAAAAAATTCAAAAGATTTGTGCTGCTGTCCCTTGAAGGAGTGACACAAGCCCCTACCACAGAAAGAGGAAAGGGAAAAGGAAAAAAATGGGGAGGGAAAAAGAAACAACAAAAAAAAGGAAAAAAAATGAAAGAAAAAAGGAAGACAAAAATCTGGTTTTTTATCATCTTCCTTTCAGTCATGAGCCCAGCCAACACACCTCAACAATCATTTGAATCTCATATCTCATCTCCTAAACTTGCAAAAATATCTTGCACTTGACACATGGCTCTTAAGGTCTGTATTAGTTTTTAATAGCTTACAGTTTGTGGATTCTTAGCTTTCAGGGAGGGAGGTTTTGTTTTTTTTCTGGCAGAAATGCAGAAGACTACCAGAAATTTCTTAAACACAAATTGTTTTTCTTAACTGTGAGAAATGACAGCTCTAGTTTTCTAAATTCTACAGGTTTGGGAATAAAACTTATATATAGGAAATATTGGAAAACAGGGCCAGGAAGTGCTGAGGTGTGACAGAAAAAAAGTTATTGATAAAATCATTAATATAAATGGCTCAAATGTAAGCAGTAAGTTGGGGGTTTCTGGAGTATCTTTTTTTCCACAGTTTGCCAAAACTCAGTTTCTTAACAGGAATCAGGATAGTTCTTTATGCAAGTATTGAGTTTTGCCTGTCAGCAGTAACTTTCCAAGATATACCCCCAAATTTGTTCTAAATATTACCAGTAAGGTTTCACTTCTGTCACCACGGACATCTTTGAATTTGTCTCTTCTCTTACATGTTCTGTGTCTCAAAGACAAACTAAATTGAAGCCGTAGGACACCTTTTAGATCTCATTATACAAACAACCTCTTTACAACATAACAAAGAATAAGAGATTGACTCATATTGATATTTACAGAACGACAGAAGCAACAGGAAAACACAGCTGTCAATAGCGAGGGAGGAAAATAAGCACACCATTACTTAATGTCACCAAAATAGCAGGAGACCTTCCATCCAGTGCTACAGCCCCAGGGGAAAGGAAAGGGGCTCTCTCGTGGTACAGCCTACATACTAGGTGTGAATCTGGTTGGGTTTTCCCATGCCCTCACAATAATAAGTTGTTGTCCATATCATGGTATGTCCAGATCATTCTTTGTCTTAACCTCAAGGCCAAAGTCAAGTTATCCAAACTGAGCCCAGATATTTCTTGGACAGATAAAACATTGTGCTGAAAAGACACAGCCAGCTACACGTCCTTCTGCCACTCTCCAGACCAAAGAAGGCAACTCTGTGACACAAAGACCCTTACTGAAATGTCAATATTATGAATGATTACTAATTGAGGAATGCTGACATCTCAGTATTATGACTAAAACTTGAAATATGGTATATAAAACTTAGTTCTGTCAACTCCCCAAACAATCTAAGTCTGCAAAAGGCAGACTTTTGTATCATACAGACAATATCAAAAACACTGCCAAGAGTTCTTAATTCTTGTGGAAATCCCAACTCTTTTGCCAGAGACAGTAATGGCCCATGCAGGTCTGATGAAAAACAGCACTCATTTGTGAGCTCACCGGTTGAAGGATATGCAAATCACCCCAAATATCTGAATCACAACCTCACACAGTAAGGCATGGATAGGATTGCTTGGACAACAAGAGGATATGACTGTAACCATGGCTTATTAAACTGTAAATCTTCCAAAAATCTTGTCCTGCTCAGGGACAGAGGCTTGTTCCTTCCCTTCCCAAAATATGAGACAGTACCACCCAAGGGAAAGGAAATCTCTCATACCTGTTGAGTGTACCTGCAGCACACTGCTGAGCAGTTCTCTCCCTCCATGAGAAAACAGGATCACAGTCAGCCACTGAAACACTGTGCCTAAACCACCTGGAATACTTTCCACTTGTTCCACTGGTTTGAGAAATACACATTGCCTTCTACCTGCCACAGCAATCACTTCTGAAAACTGATTTATATTAGCAGTGGACACATGCACAGAGCGGGGAAAAATGCATTGAAAAGCAGCCTGTTTTAACAAAATGAAGCTAATCCACCAGGAGGAAAAAAAACCCCACACCATTTACTTAGCCAACTTTAGAAACGTACAAACAGGATTTGGACATACAGGATTTAAAATGCACACATGTATCCATTACTAATGTGTAAGAAGTTACCCAGGCAATGGTTTTCACATGAACTGCTGGTGACTTCCAGGGAATATGCAACAGGTAACTAAGGAAAGCAAGCCTGCTGTCCAGAGGCTTACATTTGCTGAATGATTGCCATACATATTCATTAGCTGTGCCACTGGAAAGTGTTTACAATTCCTGAAATGTGAACAAAACAAAGGTCACCACCCAGTCCACAGCAGTGCAGAAAATCAGCTAGCATAACACACTGGAATGCTCTGATGGACATAAGACCTGGAAAAGCAAGAAAACCAAAGCAACTAATTCACCTGGTATTTGCAGCTGACCATGAGTACGGCCCTGTTAAGTGCCCCAAAATCCAAACTCTGGCTACCTGAGGTGGCAAAAACTGGGCTTGTTACAATTACCTGTGCTCTACTGACTCTGTGAAGCCCAAGTACATGGACAGAGGCAAAGTTCTGCTCTTCAGCCTGGTTCAACAAGTCCAACACCCTCCTATATATTTCTGTCCTTCCATTACAGCTGATGTCTGCTTAACTCCACTCTGCCTACCCCAGTCTGGGTTCCATCCATCTTCTCCCAGAGTTTTTTCCTGTCCTCCTGTCTGCTTCCTCAGGTCTCTGCATTTCTGAAGCACCACCTTCTCGTTTCTCCTTCCAAACCACAAAACCAACCAACCAAAACCCATCCAAGAACAGATGGGATCTTATTAACCACCTCACAAAACCCCCAACCAATCAAACCAAGATCAGAAGGCAAGAAATATATCCTATAAAATCAACTCTTGCAAAAAAATGTGTATTATAAAATTGAAAAAATATGGATCTTGTCTAATTTTAAAAAATATGCCTGATATAATATTAATAGAAGTTTTATCCAACTGTAGGCATTTAGTTTCTTCCCTTTACAATAAGAAAGACACTTCATGCTCAGCTTAAATACTAAATCTTGAATCATGTAAGAACTGTGTATTTGTAAATAATAAGCATGTCTGAAAATGATGAAATATTTAATGAGTCTGTTTGTGCTACATTCCATACAGAGCCCAGTGTATATGACTGAATCATTGTTTTTCACTTACTGGCCTCAGTTATCAGTTACCTTTCTACATTTACAAATGTCTAGGTTTGGAGATGAAGAGCTTAGAAAATCTTCTCTTAAAAAAAAAGTCATATTGTAAAAGTGAAAAAAAAAAAAAACATGAGGTGAAGTACTTTGGTCAAAATTTGTTACATATTCTACTGTTGTTTGAGACAAGCACAATTTGCTCCTGCTATTAAATGCAGGGACAAGCTAGCCAGTCCAAACCTGCTCCCATAAACCCTTTATTTGACTTTATGACATATCTTCACCATGCATTCACTACCCACAAGAGATAAGTCACAGATTTGGGAAGTAAATAATTTTCAAACCAGAAACAATGTGTTCTCCACTAGTAACCACTAGTGAAACTTAACACAGGGAGCACACTGCAATAGAAGTACCAATATTGCTCTTATCTACCTGTTGTGCTAACAGGCTGGATTCTAGCAAATGAGCTGATTCTGCAATAAAACAACTGAGAAAGCAGGACAAACAAAAAATCCCAAACAGAAAACCCCACTGAACTTTTTCATCACAATTATGATATTGCTCAGACTTGGTTCAGATAGAAGGAAAATAAAACTACATGTGAGTGTCTGTCTTGGACACAGCCCCTTGCTTCAATATTACCTCAAGTTCCATATGCAAGTCAAGACATCACAGTGGTGATAACTTTTTATGTGGGCCTTTCATAATTACTTAACCTAGTTGTTGTTCTACATAGAATTAAAATGAGCACAACACATTGAGCGGCCCCAAAAAAATGCAATCATCACACTGCAAAGATCAAGCAAAACTATGTTTTTCCTTCTTTTATCAAGAGATCAAGTTCATCAGCTTTCAGAGGGAAATTAGCAAACAAAGAAAATACGAACGGTCCATTAACTGTATTTCACTCCTAAATGAACTCCAGCAACAGCACCACAACTACCAGGCTTTCAACTGGAAAAGACCCTTAAGGTCATCCAGTCCAACCATTAACCCAACACCTAAACCAGGTCCTCAAGCGCCACATTTACATTTCTTAAATATCTCAAGGGATGTCTACTCCAACACTTCCCTGGGCATAGTGATCCAATGCCTGAGCACTCTTTCAGCAAAGAAGCTTTTCCTAATATTTAGAATTGATTTGTCCATGGAAATGCATAGCTGTATCTCCATGCATAAATCCTGGGAGTAAAACTGCTGTCTTTGCAGAGCTGTAAAGGACAGCAGGTGCAAAATTACAGGAGATATTTTGAATTGTCAATCAACTTGATTACAAGAGCTACTGAAATTTAAAGCAAACTACATGGGACCTTCTGCCTCCTCTTTCCTCTAGTCTGTCTTCCCCAGTGATGGCACCACGTTTCTTCACCTTACACCTAAAAAAACCCCACTATTTTCCTCCTAGACAGCAAATTTTCCTCCTACTAGTGGTAGTACTACTTCCTCCTCCTATTAGTACCACGGGCAGACTGTAGGTGCAGGCCTGCAGCCCTGAGACCACCCCCTTTCACGGCAGCAAAATGTTAATTTGTTTCAGCTGCTTCATCTAATTAACCCCAAGGCAGTACCATGTGAAGACACCATTAAGTGGGAAAGAATACAGTCCATGCCTAACTTCCCAGAACCCCTGTGTGGCTGTAAATAAACAGACACTTTATCACAGTGATGGGTGAAATCTTCAATGCTACTACTTAAAATTAACTCTGGTTTTTCTGTGCTACATTCACAATTCTTCATGCCCCCCTACCCACTGCTGACATTTTCCACAGCAAAAGTGTTACTGAGAAGGGCAGTACCGTGCCCTTACCGTGACCATAAAGTGGTTTTGTTTTGTTGTAAATGAAATGGAGGAGAGAAAATAAGTGGAGGGGGTTTTTTGTTGTTGTTTTGCATGATGCAGAATGCATATTAAAATGGGTTAGAAAAAATAAGCTTCAGCAAAATCCTATGGGGTGGAAAAAATGTAAAGCCGAATTCTCTCAGGTAAATTTTCAGAATTGCAGCAATCCAGCCTTTAAAGCTTTCAGTGTACAAACTACCTGGCACAAATTAGGAAAAAAAAAAAAAAAAAAAAAAGAGACAGCACTGCAACCTCAGCATCACATCTCCACTTTTATTGGAAGGCAAGGACTGCATGCTCAGCCCAGAAACGTGCAATAACAGAAGGACCTACAGATTATTTTGAACCACTGCTTCATATCCAGCCAGGGATTACATACCACAACACTTCAGCCAATTTCAAACAACGTGACCCCAGTTCAGTTACAGAAATTTACAGTCTTCTGCATGAGTCCACTAAAGCCTTCAAAGCTACATTACCTGCTTTGATGACAACTGAAAATATGTATCATGAATAGCAACACTGCTTGCCGAAAACATTGTTAAGAATTGGTTATTTTATGTCAGTAGTAGTTTTCCCTCTGCTGCCTCAGTTATGCACTGGAATGCAATCCAGAGAAATCAGAACAACAGCCACCAGCTCTGAAGACAAAGAGGAACAGCAGCACAGATCACAGCTGAAATGGAACAATCGGTTTAGCAGTCTAAAGGCAACTGGTGTGAGGTAAGGCAGTCAGATTTAAAGTCATTTTTGCAGATGCTAGGGAGTTTGAAATACAATATTCTGCATAAACAGAAAGGGTAGGGAATGCAACAACAACTTTTTTTGGCAAAGTGCTGATCTCTCCTCCTTAATGCAAGGAATTACCTTAAATGATTAAAAAACTCCCATACTTTCCAGAACTCTTCTACAATCTCATTTGCCACAGCCACCTCCCTTCCTCCTTTAGATGAAACACAATGCATTAGTACCAAAACATCAAAGAAAATTAGATGTGAGCTAAAGGAAAGAGAAAGGATGAAAATATAGAAAATGGACATGTATCAGTGATTCTTAAACTTGTTGGACTATTACATCCCCATTCACCATCGAAACAGATCATAAGTCTTTCCACTTTGCCTTGGAGTACACTTTAAAAACCAGTGTGTAAGTACAGCTACTGGTTCATACAAACACACATGCATAGGCATATTGGCTTCTTGGTTGTGATGCTGCCTGGGGTCAGAGTAAAGTTAAAACCCATTTCTCTGCTCTTTTCCAAGGTACACAATATCCAAGGACTTCCTGAATTGGCCCGAGATTTTTCACAAGCATCATAAAGATGATGCAGAAAAGCTACACTTTCACTGCAGCACTGAACAATTGTTCCTCTGAATCGGAAGAGCAGAGGAGAATGAAGTTGGATTGTTCTATTAAACCTGAAGTATGGCACATAATAAAAGTAATGTAGGGAGGAGAGAAAAGTGAGGATGGGAGGAGAGAAAAGTGAAGACGGGAGGAGGGGAAGAGGCACAGCCCCACCTTCCATCAGTGAAAGCACAACTCCACCAAGCTTCAGCTGATGAGAGCTGAGAACTTAGAGGACAGAGCTCTATATGAAAACCCTACAGAAAGTGATTAAAAGAAAAGAGAAAAGGAAAAAAAATTCCTTGCCTGTTATGTTTCTGTTTATTCCCTTAGTTCTTCTGAAAGTCATGAATTTGAACCTCTTTCCTACTCTGTGTGTGCTGTGGTTGTGAAGAACTGACAGCAAGCAAACAGCAATTGATCATCTGTGTTGCCAACAGCACTGCAGCATCAGCTTTAGCACTTTCACAAACTTCTAGAAAATGCAAAGTTCCTATGGGTGGACACACTTCTCTCAGGTCAACTGAAGTATTCTTATCTCTTCACCAATTTTAATGGTGTGTGGAGGCAAACAAGATCAGTCTGAAAGAGGGAAGTCTTGAAAGAAGGCAGCTCTTCCTGTAAGCACAGAATTTCAGCAGCTGCAATCTTATTAACTACAGCAAGTTTAAAAAGGCATTTTCTCTTAAGCCCTATCAAACTGAGGTTCAAGTACTCAGAAAGCAAACAGGAGCAGTTTGTATTGACTTTTGAGCTACAAACATGGGGAAACTAAAGTAAGTAAAAGAGAAGCAAAAGAGCAATCAAAATTACATGATTTTGTGATTCACCAGCTTAGACAAACTCGGAAAATATATATTTCCAATTGTTAAGGTTCCCAAATTCCCACTGAATGTACAAACTGCTGCTTATCTGAACAGCCTGTGAGATCCCAGACTGCAAAAGCCATCGCAGGTTCGTAACTCCAGCCACAGATTGTACCTCCCATTTCAATTCACAAAACAGCACACTTGAAGGATTCCAGTCAGCAGCTACTGGCTGTCAGGCCTGCTCTTAAACCTCTGCTAATCCAAGCACATCTCTCACATGAATTATACATATTGGAGTAATATGCAACCAAATGTCTTCTACATGCAAATGTTTAAATAAAAATGAACCCTGACTCCTTTGCTAATACAGCCGCCCCTGTTTCAGCGTCTGTGCTCAGGAACAGAAGCGTGCACTGACACCAGGTGTGACTTAGCTGAGGTTCAATGTATGCTTCCAGGTAAGCATGTTTGAACTAAGAGGTCCCAGATGTTTATCCTGGGATAAAGGTTGAGTTTCACAAGAGGATTAAGATGTTGTAAGACTGTGCTACCCACGGGAGGGACAGTCAAACAAATGATGGATCCGATCCAGCTGAAAACTAACCCAGAAGCAAAGGAAGAAGCGTGTCTGCCCTCCCTACCTGCTCAGTGAAGCCGTGGGGCTACACAAGCGAGAGCCGCCCTCAGCAAAGGCAGCAAACACAGCCACCGACAAGAGGAGGAAAGAGCAGACTTCCTCAGCGGTGGCAGCTCAGGTTACACCAGCTGAAGCCATTTGTGAAGCCTTAAGCTTTAGGTCAAGTTACTGTAAATTGAGGTTAATCTAAACGCAACCAATTGTCCCAACACAATCTCATGTTAATATTTTTGGCGCTTCGGTAGCAGAATGAGTTTTTGATGTGTTCCAGACAAAGCTGCTCTTCCTGAACTTAACAATGCCCAGAATTTCACTGCGGGACTTTCAACACATTGTGTTTGGTCAGTCCGAAGCAGAGATTTCACTATGACTGGATACCCGATGTCAAAACACAGCTCGCCCTGCTCCAGCTACGGCCTGTAATAACCCAAGCCACTGTCTTTGAAAGGGACACGCTTTCCATCAGAGCATTAAAGGTCATCAGAGGCTAGCAGTGCTTGAAGTGAAGAGTCTCTTCATTCCTTTCAGTTTGCTAAACTGAAACCTATTGTGCTGACTAGCTGCAAAAGGAGGTCAGCACAAAAACTCCTTGTCCTAAAGGACAGTAATCACACAGGCGCATCAAGCGCCAGTTGGTATGAAAAGGAGAAAACAAATGGGAGAGGCTCCTGGAGTAAGAAAGACACGGAGATCCACCCTAATAGGAAAAGGAAAATAAAAAGGGTTACACAATGACTGTTTCTATGATGCTTACGAAAGAGAAGGAGCATTGCTGGCCTGGGATTTAATTCTGGTATCATCCCTGTTGTGTATTTACTACTGACTTTACCCCTGTGTGAGCAAGATCAGACATAGCTTATTAACTGAAGAGATGCTTAATCCTACTTAGTCATCAGGCATGAGTAAGGGCTACAAGTGTTTGACCTCTTGTGGAAAATAAACCAAAACAGCTAAAAATTATCTTTTCATCTTTGCCATGCCAGAGAAATAGACTTTTCCTGTAGTGTGACTGATGAACTCCTAAGCGCCTGTAAAGTAAGCTGAATAGCAATATTACACAAGAAAGAACACAAGAAATAACGTGCTCGGGTTTGTGAACACATGCACATATTGTACATATTAAATACAGCAGGTGTAAGCCTAAGGAACCCCTCACAAGCCTGACATTCTGCAGCAGTCAATTCCACTGCTGGCATTACCCATGAGTCCCTAAGACAAATGAAGATGTTCCACTTTTCACTCTGGATACTTTTTTCAACAAAAAAGAAGAGACTTGGGTGGAGGAAGAAACTACTTCTCTGAGGTGAAATATTTACCAACAAGGAACACACACAACCAGACTTCCATAATTGTGGTTATTTCTATTATTCTGTCCCTTCACAGAGAAAGCTGAAAGGAGTGGTGTGCCCATTTTCTTTCCCTCAGGTAGAAGTGCAGTGTGATCATTAACTTCTGGAGGGCAGTGTGTTAGCCCAGAATGGCTAAAGAGCAGCACTGGAAAATACCATGTATTTCCAGCCGTGTTTTCTCTGACTTTAAACTAATTCTGAGCTGACATAGTATGCTTTGGCAGGGGAACAGAAAAGATGATCTAATAGGTCATTTGACTTCTGTTGCTAATTTCTCTGATCTAAATAACATTTTAGGTTTAAGTGTTTAAAACACAATTTCCTAAAAACTGGGTTTAGGATAAGAAAGGAGGAATAAGACAGTGGCTATCAAACCCACAATAATGCTAAATTTAAAAAAAAAAAAAAAAGTCTTGAAGAGCCTTAAAATAGGAAAAAGTAGCTCTAGCCTCTTTATAGCTCACAAGAGAGTTCAGATGCAAATAAATGTGCACTAGAAGACCAATGTGATAATTACACATGTCACTGGACAAAAAACGCATGGTAAGAACAACAGTCACGGGGATAAAAAACAGAGGTGATATAATCTGCAGTTATTGTTATGTATTTGGCTATTATATACTAAATATACATTATTTATTCTATATATAATGTATGTGAATACACACACCTACAAGCCCTGAACCCCACAGAATAACATGGATGCAGAGCCAAGAAGACTCTTGCACTGAGAGAAGGAAACAAGAAAGCAGATTAGCTGACAAAGAACCAAAGAACCGATATAATGTGTTGATATTTCCTGGAATCAATCCAAAGATGAGCAGCAGAGTTTTGGATGAATTGTAAATTTTCCCAATACTTCCTCTGAAAGCCAGGCTGGTACAGCATTTTAATAATCCAACTCAAAATCACAGAAAACTACTTTGGTATTTGTCAGGTTGAACTGGGGTGAGGGGGAAAGGTCCCCACAGACATTTATAAACTGTTTTAATTTCTGTGCACACCCCAATCTATGCCTGTGTGTGAGCAAACTAGTTCTGTAACCCACTGTTCTCCTCAATAGAAGAGGGCAGAGTAGTTATAAACCCAGGTATTTCAAAATTCAGCAAGTGAAAACTTTATAACAAGACACAGAATCAGGGTAGAACAGCAACTCATGAAATACAGCCAAGCCTATGCTCCCACACCCCATTTTGACAGAAGGCTTCCATGGACAACCTCCTGTCAGCTGGCAGAGTCCTCAACAGTGGAAACAGCACTGTGCCTTCCATGAACTCTGGGAGGGAGGGTGCAAATTGTGGGGGTGGCAACAAGAATCACTGTACCAACTGCACTGCTTGTACTCCATCCAGTGAAGAAAATCAGAGTGTATGTCTTTAAATAATTGTCGTCTAAAGAGGTTTTCAGGGGTTTTTTTTACCCAGCTTGCTGTAGGGCACTCAGCATGTGTCAGTACCAGCTTCTGGGAGGGTTTGTTGGGTGACTGGCTGCCAGGATTAAGCACATCTCCCCTCCCTTCTCAGCATCTCTGAGCTTGGAGGACACATACACACACACAGAGAGATTATATTTTCCTTTAATTTGCTTTAATTAAAAAAAAAATAGAAAAAGCAAATCTTGCTGTCCTGATTGTGCTCCTTGTCATTTAATCCCAACAGCTTCTTTTCCAAATCCTGTGGTTTATTAATATGAAGGTAAAATTTATTAATGATTTTTGTGCAAAGAGTAAAGCAGTAGCAGATCTGTGACTGTCCCACTGTAAAACTGTCCACTGCAATTTACCAGAGAATAAAGAAAAGGAGAAAACCCCTAAATGTAGTTAACTTACACTTAATGCTAAAAAAAAAAATAAAAATTAAGTTGAATTGTTTTGCTAAATAAAAATTATGATGCACATAAACAGTTAACCCTACCACACTGTTACGATTGCCAGAAATTAAGAAGTTTGGGAGTTTGCATTCAGTTTTACTGCAAAAAGTGTAAATGTCTCAGAGAAAATACTTTTCAACTGCTTTAAAAAGAGTAATTTCTTGGGGTTTAGGTACTGCTTTCATGTTCCCATGGATGTTCCCCAATGTTCTTAGACATTAGTCAAAAATCATAATTAACACTTTAGAAGTGAAACAAAGCAGATGATGTGTCTGGATTTTCGGCAACATTTGCGTATTTTCTCTAAAAAATGGGAATGGGTCATTTTTTGTAATAAGGCAGTAGAATTTATGGTTTTTTTAAGATTAAAAGCACAGGGTACATTGAGTATATTTAAATAACATGAAAATCATAGCACAGGAAACGAGTTACGATGCATTTCATAGCAAACTACCTTAGGCTACTCTTAGCTCTTCAAATGTCCCAACCAGAAAGAATCCAGTAACAGCGAGAGCTAAAACTGCACTTCCTCCTTTTGTTATTTTGTTTCTACAACTTTCAGATTACAGCTTTGGCTTTCTGTCCCACATCTTCAAGGGAAGACCAATGACCTGCTTATCTAAAAATCCCTGCTTGAATGCTTCAAGGGGCTTGGGAATAAGGGGAAAGGACAACCCACCACTAGCCTAGGCCCAAAAGCACCCGAACATCTGGAGCCAGATGGGGACACAGCGCACCACAACGCTGCCCCTGGAGAAAAGTCATTCTGAGGATGTCTCCTAAGCCTCCTGGACCTTGTAGAAAGGACACGAGATGTGAAAAGGGATTTGAGGACAGCTGGGCTGACAAAAAGATAGTCCCTGCTCCTGGGCTTTAGGGAGTGACTCTGTTGCTGCCCCGGGAGTAGGTGTAAGCCGAGGCTAAGTACAGAGCGTATTTAAAAGCCTCGGTCCGGAGGAAAGGAGCCCGAAGGAAGAGAAACATGGTTATGCCTCGCTGGTAACATCAGGAAAGCAACAAGATGTCAGTGAGGTCGTTCTACTTCCTGTTTGCGAAGCGCACAAGCACACATTCCGCCACCCCCGCCGCTTTGTACGGCCCCTGCCCGCGCCCCCCCGGCCCCGCTCCCTCCGCATCCCCGCCTCCCGGCCGGCCGAGCCGGGAGATGCGCCGAGCCGCCGGGACCTGCGCTCCCGAGGTCGGGAGGCGGGGGCAGCGCTCGGCGCTCAGCTTTTGTTCGCCGCTGGCCAAGCGATCCCCACTTCCAGCCACCCCAGCGCTCGGAAGCGGGGCTGGGGGCAGCGGGAAGGGTGCTGCCCGCCGGGATGCGCGGCGTCCCGCAGGGGGAGGAGCTGCCCGGCACCGAACCGGCACTGCGGCCGGGGCCGGGCAGGCTCGGCGCGGCTCCGGAGGAACACAAAGCTCCCTCCTCTCACGTACGGGGGGGCGGGGGGCGAGAGGAAGGACCGCCACCCCGCCGGCTTTGTCACAGAGACCTCCCCCGGCGGGGGCCGGCAGCAGCTGCCGCCCTGCCGGACCCTCCCGCACGGCCGCGCCTCCCCGCGCAGCGGGGGAAGGCGAGAGGGAGGGACGTGCGAAGCTTGTAAACCACACGCTGCCATCGCACCTCCCCTCCTCCCCGCCGCTCTCCGCCGCCCATTGTGCGCCCGGCAGACGGCGAGCACCCAGCTAACCCCGTGCCCGCCCCCGGGCGCCCCCGCCCCGCGCGGGGACACGTCAGGACACACACGCGTGTCCCCGCGGCACGGCCGCCCGCCTGCCCCCGCCGGCCGGGACCGGCACCGCCGGCCCCCCCCAGCAGAGCCGCTGGCGGCCCCGACCGGCTATAAATAAGGCTCCGCCGGAGCGCAGGGCCCCGGCTCCCCCCGCACCTCCTCTTATTATTCATCATCGGTGCAGCCTGGGAGTGGGAAACTCCGCTTCCTACTTGCCGCTACGCTCCTACCGGCTCAGCCCCCGCCCCCTTCCCCCCCCCCTCCGCTCCTCGCTAAGCTCCTTAAATCCCAAGGAAACTTTGGGAAGCGATTCAGCTCGCGTGGGGAGCCGGGCTGCTGCACGCCGGGGCAGTCCAAGCGAGAAACCTGCCCAACTTTTTCCTCCAGCCGCCAGCCCAGCCTGCGGAGTCACCTTCCACCTTCCTCCGCGGCGGGATTTAAAGGCGGCCAGCCCCCCGCACGGAGGAGCCGTGGCGAAACACGCACGCACGCACACACACACAGAACCCTCCCCCGGCTCTCGGCAGCCCGCGGCGCACGCCTGGCACCGCTCCTTCCCCCTTACCCCAGAGCAGTTCTACCCTTCCGAGGGGGACAGGGGAAAAAAAAAAAATATTGTCCCCTCCCTCCACCCCAACCCGTGAGAAGTTGCGGAGCGTCCCGGCAGCTCCCGCCCGCCCGTCCCGCCGGAGACCCTGCCGCCGCCAAAGTTGAGTCGAGCCCCGTTCCTCCTTGACAAGCTCCGGGGCCGACCTCCAGCTCATCCCGGCGAGCGACGCGGAGTGGACAGCCACCCCTCCGCCCCCCGGCCCGCCATCCCCTTACCATGATCAGCGTGTGGTTCCTCTGCTCCGCCGTGGGGGGCTCAGCATCTTGCTGCTGTTTGCTCTGGTGCTGTTGCTTGCTGCCGCCGCCGGTGCCCGTCTTCTTGGCCCTCTGCTCCAGGGTCCGCTGGTAGAGGCTCACCGTGTCCCTGCGCTCCAGCTCCAGCTGCTCCGCCTGGGCTTGCTGGTACCTGCTCTCGCAGTTGACATGGTGCCGCCGGCAGCCCTCGATGCGCTGCCTCAGCCGCTCCACCACCGTGCTGTGCTTGGGAATGCCGCCGCTGTTAGCGTTATTGTTACCGGGAGCGGCGGCAGGAGGGCCGTGGGGAGTGCTGTTAACCCCGATACCGGCCCCGCTGAGGCTGCTGTTCAGGTTATTGTTGATGCAAATACTGCTGCCATTCGCGGCGGCAGCGGGGGCTGCGAAATCCCCCATCCTCGTCCCCGTGCACACTATTTTGGAAGAACTTTTTATCCTACACTTCACACACACAGTCTCCTCTGGGGTCCTGATGGGATACTTTTCAGAGAACCGGGGAGGGGGGGGAAGGGGGCACCATCATGTATCAGGGAAACAGCGATCCCAAGCAAATGTTTCTCTTTTCCCCCAGCCAATCCCTCTCGAGAAGCTCCAAAACATTAAAAAGAGAGAAGGAAGGGGGGAGGGAAATAGAGAAGGTGCTAAAAGGTTATCGCCAGCAACACAACCAACACACACACACACACAAAGCACAACAAACTAAGCAGCAGCAATTCGGGTTAGCAAACTCCAGGAGGTATCAGACCAGTTCCTTTCCTCCTCTTTCTTTTTTATAATCCATTATTTCAGAACAGATTCCATGAGATTTCCGGAGATTTTGCCAAAAGCCTTCTCTCCCCATGGATAAGGAGAAACACGCGCCCCTCCACATGCACACACATACACACCCGTTCACACGCACGTTCGCACACACACATCCAAGCACAGGCACACGCTGGGCACACACGGCACACTCACTCGCACTCCACGGCATCAAAAGACAGGCAAAGCCGCTTGCTTATTGTATTTTCCTTCTAGAAAAAAGTTTTGGTGTTTATGCCGCACCGTGTTCGCAAAGTACTTTGGCTGCTCAGTTGCATTTCAACAGGAACCTAAATAGCAAATCCTCGGGCTGGGGGAAGTAAACACATGAACAATCCGGACGGAGCTGGAGAGGAAAAAAAAAAAAAAAAAAGAAAAGGAAAAAAAAAAAAAGTAGCGCTCTGAAGTCTCTGCCAAACGCCGAGCTGATACAGCCTAGCGCTTTGCTCTGTCGTGCTGGCTGCTGCTCCTCCTGCCACCATCACAATGATCAAATGCTCTCCTCCTCCACCTCCTCCTCCTCCATGCCAGCGGAGTGATATCAGGACAGGAGCGCTCAGTAAACACCGCAGCAGCAGCAGCGGCGGCGGCGGCAGCGGCGGCGGCTCCTCTGGGCCGTGAGGCAGACCCGGGGACAAGGTGCAAAACCCGGCACGGACGTCGCCCAGCAGGAGCGGACATGGCGCTTTCCCCGGCGCGCCGGCGGCCTGGGGCGGGCGGCAGCGAGCGGGGCCCGACACCTGCCGGCCCCGCCGCCTCCCCGCACGCACCGGGGGCGGGCGGCGCCTCCCGGCCGGCACACGGGGCCCGGCCGCGCCGTGCCCGCGCTCGGGGCTGCGGCCAGGGCAGCGCCGGGGCCGGGCTGCCGGGGCTGCCGGGGCTGCCGGGGCCGCGGGCGGGCGGGGGCCCGGCGGGCAGGCGGCCGCAGCCCGCGGCCGAGCGGCGTGTGCCGCCTTTCCCTTCTGTGTCAACTGTTGCATAATGAATGGGAGCGGAGCGCGGAGCCCTGCGCCTCCCCGGCACGGGGCTGAACTTTCTATTTTAAACAACAGAAGAAACATGACACGGCGGGCAGCAGCATTTTTCCGAGCGAACGGCGGCTGCCTCCATATAGAGCGCGGGTGATTAATGGATCAGGAATAACATCCCGGGAATCTAGTTTTGAACCATTTTGCAGACAAAGGTATTGCACCCACGATTGTCATTGACTGTTATTTTCTACCTAGCCCTATGAGAAACGCACTCCCAATTTTTAAAATACATCTGTATAGAATCAGAGAGATACCCGCAGTCTCTAACATGCAGCTGATATAAAGAAAATTGGGTACTCATGCATTAATAATGTAATCTGATTTAAATCTTAATTTTTGCCATTGCAGACTAGCATAGGACACTATTTCTAAGATACAGTGGCAAAGAGCAGTCTTCTTTAAGTGCTCAGCAGTAGGAAATTTGGGGTTGATTTCATGCCTATTGCCACAATTCATTACTACGTTGAGATGGAGCATAATAGTGAAAAAATAAAAATGGCAATTAGTACCTTCCCTACGTCGGGATTAACAAATACGTCTTCCCCTCGGGAAAAAAAAAAATCAAAAACACCCCAAACTTTTCTGCAGTATCAGTTGGAGAACCACAGTGAAGATACTTAAAGTTCTTCGTGATCATTGATTACTCCGTTATCACAGAACAAGCAGGGGGAAATTACAGCTCTGCTCAGAAGCAGCGCAAGAACGCGGGGAAACTGCAATCCTGAGTCAATTATAGAGATTCGTGCCTCTCTTCATTTGGAGACGGGGGATGTGTTGTAATCCCTCCAGTAACTATTGAACTGAATAGTTGAGATTCAATGTAAGAATAGAAAGAGGGGGGGAAGAAGGGGGGGGATTTTAGGTTTTATAATATTAATATTATTATTAATAATTATTTTTTAAGAACTGATATGGAAAATGTAATCAGGCCGGGGAGGGAGAGGGCTGTCAAGTACGTTTAAGTTGGAGCGAGTACTTTTTGGATTCCTCCGCAGTGCCCCCTGCAGCCCGCAGCTCGTGTGCTGCAGCCTGGCTCCACACGGCGCTGGGCAGCACTCGAGCCCCAAAAAAGAAGTTTCTTACACCCACAGGGTCAGAAACACAGGTAAAAGCAGTACTCCTCTCGCAGACTGCTTTTTCGGTGCATTTTACAGAAGTTGTCTTCTTTTCCTACGACTACAACTAATAGCATTTTTCCATCTTTATGAAGTTACACAAGCACACTAACTTCCAGTATGTCACTTCAGCAGCTGTCAGCGTGTTAATTTTTAAGTGGAAGCTGTATTGCTATAGAATTTCATTTCAGCCTATTAAAAATGTAGGATTTTTTATCTCTCAGCTACACACCTTGGTTCTGCCAGGCTGCACAGCCGAAAGGTGATGATTTGAGTAAAACAAGTTTTGAGTAAAACAAGTAACCAGTGCTCAGTGTTAGAAGTTTTACAAACAAATAAATCACCACTTTTGTGGAACTAAAATCCCAACCAACCAAAGAAAGGAGGAAAGAAACAAAACACAAAACTCCCCTAACAAAACCCCTCCATCTGAATACATTCAAAAACTATTGGATTCTGATGAAAAGGTATTTTTTTACTGGCTGAGGTTAAAGCAAAGCTGAGCAAATATATATCTATTTCCCCACTCATTTTAACAGCACAGTGGTGATTCTTGCATTATTCTACGGTACAATATTTATAAGGTAAGGCACTCCCTCCTATATCTAAGGACAGTCAACAGAATCAGCATTTCATTAAAAAATGGCAGTTGTCCTCTGTTATTTTACAGCTGTCACCCAGAACCTAAGAGCTAACTAAAATTTTTCTTCTGACAGAAGGTTTTTCTTCTAAAGCCAAGCATTGAGTGGCAATTATAAACCAGCATAATAGAGATAAGATTTCACAGTTCGTTTATGCATCTTTTTTTTAAGGACACTTACATACACAATTACCAGCTTCTAAAAAGCTAAAGTAAAATGAGCTATTTAGTGAACTATTTAAATCCAATTTTTGAGAAGGACAACACTTCTGCTAAGCCTCTGAGTCAGAAAAAACAAAACCAGAAAACAAATCCCTTGTATTATAGCCTGAGCAATGCAAGAAATAGAGAGATCTCAATTTTATTCTAACTACTGATTATTGTCATTAAAGCAGATGTTCTTCACAACCTTGACCAAACAACTCTGTTCTGCAGTCAGACACAAGCAGACTCACTCATGACCATGTGTGCTCTTACTTCTATGACCACGGACTTACAAACACCTCTTCTGTAGAAATTCACTTTGCATGCACAAATGTGTTTATTTGACCTATAACCTTTTTTTCCCCTGTTTCCCCTACTATCTTCACAACTGGAATTTGAAAATAATCAAATCTATCCGAATTCTAAATGATCTAAGATGAACTTGCTGATGGCAGCAGATGAACAGTAAGGCCTACCGATATCAGCTGACAGGACACTAATTACCAGTTACAGGAGATGATTGCTTGGTGAGAGATCTATTCAGTGAGTTACGATTTCGAGAAATTATAAAGCACAGGCCTGATCTGTGAAAAGATACGCAGTATGAAAATACAGCATACGTTCTCAAGATGATTATCATGACAGAGATCTGTCTAATTAGGAAGGAACTATTTTAATGCTAAGATATGAAAGAGCCCAGCTGGGAGAGGAATTTAGAGGAAGACACAGAAACATGACTGTTAAGCTGACAGCAAGTGCAGTCTAAGCATGTTCCAATGACAGCTTCTAAAAAAAAAATTCATCTCAGCATTTAATCAATAGTGGTTTCAGAACAAGCACAGCCTTACAGATAATCTAGCTAGTCATATTAGTGGGAGGGGCTCCATAAAAATACATAAAATATGCCCTTGCAGAGCAATATACTACTCTCCTTTGGTCAACTGAGCAGGAGGGTTATTCAGTCACTGGGCAACAGGAAAATACCACTGTGAAGACAAATGGGAATCCCACTCAATTAGAAACCAACTTTAGTTCCTGGCACTGCCAGTCAGGTTGGAAACTCCAATCATTGTGAGAGCAAGTTTCAAACCATCCTGGGCAAGAGATTAACCTTCAGAGTGGCCACCTGGGCAGAAACCTTTCTGAAAGCTCCTACTATAATTAAATGGTTTATGTCTAAATCAGTGGATGACATGGTGAAACAGGCGTCTGCTGGAAGGTAAACCTAGAGGCAACCACACAGGGTGTTCACTGAGTAACTTTGAACTTCTTGGGTCTGTAAGGAGCAGCTTTCTTACATACTGAAAAAGGTTTCAGGGGATTTCTGCTGAAGGCTCTCTTGGATATAGTGCTACCTAACAGCAAATCAGATGTGCTTCCATTACTACCACAAGCTGCTGAAGTGCATGTTTCCTAATAGATCTGAAGTAAAAAAAAAAAAAAAAAAAAAAAAAAAAAAAAAAAAAAAAAAGTAATTTGGAGAATAGCTAAAGCAAAGCCATATACTGAGGGTTCACTGAAAACCAATAATTAAAAACCCCACAACCCCCAAGAAGGAATGTATCTGTGAAGTCTGACTACAGCATGGCAAAAATTCTCATGACAGTTGGGGTGGCCACAAGCTACAGCTGTCAGAACATCCAGAACTGTAGGGATTCTTCAAGGGATGAACTGAGTCTGGAGCAAAAAAAAAAAGTTGCTCTAAATAGTTAAGGAAGAAGTCATCAAAGCTTCAGAGGAACATAATAACAAAACTATAAAGGGAGGAAGGGGAAGCAACAAAGAAAATCAGAAAGCAAGTTCAAATTGCTAAAGGCAGAGATTTAAGGCGCTGCAGGAAGTGATCACTCTGTGTAAATACAAACAAAACCAAAACACCCTCAAAACACGTTTTCCAGCTTGTACATGTCAAGTTGTAGAACATGGGGAATCCAAATCAGAATTTTTACAAAATCTTTCCAGTTGTGACCAACACTGAAAGCCCCAGTTCAGCAGTTATTTTAACAGGACAGTCAAATGGATTAAGATGCACACACACCTAAGCACTCTGCTGAACAAGGGCTGGAAAAATATGGGAAAGGAATGCAAAAGGTGAACTTGTTCTCTCCTGTTCTGATTGCAGATATGCCACAGTAAGAACACAAAGAAGAAAAGTAAATGCCATGAATTTGGGCATTGTTATCCATACACTATCCTGTCAGATCAGTGTTATTATCATACATCTTAGTTTAGGAAGAATTCCAAGAATTAATTCTGATATGCCACATATGTCCTTCTGTTAATTTGAAGGCCTAGTTTTGATGCTAACAGCCATAGGAGATACCCATGGACACAGCTAGCAGAGAGCTTGAAGGGGGAAAGGAAAGTCATCACTCAGGCAGAGGCCCATCTCAGCCTTTGATCTGTCACACTGATCTCAAGAGAATAACTGGGGGAGGCAGGGGAGTGCAGAGGATACAATGAGAAGAAAAGACACTAGGAAAAATCTCAGAGAGATGATTCTGGAGATTTCTCGAAGCTTTCATCAGAAATATACACGAACTAACTTAAATTTCTTTAGTCATTCTTAAATTGAGTAGCCCACTGCTTGTCAGTAATGACTGCCCCATTTCAACTGAATAGCCTGAATTCACAGGGCAACAAATAAAAATCTATCTATCTCTGAATCTATCACTGAAATCAAATGCCCAACTTTGGTAATGATGAAGCAATCAGGGGATTTTTATTTTTTTTCTCCAAGGCAATTCCTGTATAGATATCAGCCACTTATAAAAATTCCAGTGTGAAAATGATCACTTTGAAATTTTTGAGCCAGAAGATAGACTGAAGCTACTGAAAACTATCATTCCTCCTCCTTCATGTGGGAAACTGAAAATTGTTCCACAATCCTTGGCGTAACCAATCAAGTTCAACATTCAAATAGGAACATTTTTATAAATTCTTGAAGTACAGGGAACTAGAAATAAAGGGCAATTTTCCATAGTGGTAATTTTTTGTAAGCTCCATCTTCAAGAAAAGGAAATACAATATTCTCCTCCCTGGGCCAATGTGCTGACTGACAACAGCATAGTTTCATTGAAACTGCCAGATTTTACAACCCACAAATAAACCTTTATATCACATACATTTACAAACCTGTACTGAAAGTACATCACTGAGGTTGTAGCCTTGCAATGAGTTTAAAACCACCAAAATCAAAGCACTTGTGCAATCTTTGGTTGGCTTCTTTGCACAACCCACAGCATGATGAAGTCTTCAAATACATCGTTACACGCTGTTTTTCCACAGGATGTTTGTTTCATTCTGTACACAGAATAGTCAGTGTTCACCAGTGGGAAGCATATTTAACACTTTTTTTTTCTTTTTAGTTCCTCATATCACCTCATGGATATTTACTAATCTAAACCCTGTTCATGGATATTAATTTCCTAAGAATGGCTACTGCTCCTGTTCCAGTGTTTCACTTGTACCAATAAACTGATTTTCACAATTCATGGCAAGTGAGAAGACAATGCCCCTCCATTGGAGAGTGCAGACTGAGAACAAGGAAATTAAGCTTAAGAGATTTTGCTAAAATGCCCCAATTGAGCTGATTTTTTATAAAGGCTTACACAACTCTGAGCACACTATGTTTTATAAGAGCAGCCCACATCAGCTTCACTTAAATCTGTAGGTGCTTAGCATTTCCACCAGGCAGAACCCTGTTCTCAAGTCAGGTACCTGGAGAATGGGGGATGCAATTAATGATCATCTGCAAGAGGCAGAGTTTGCTTGAACTGAGCAGCATCATATAAGAAAGCTCAAACATTTAATCTCAAACACATACAGTTCAGTGAATTACAGGCAAAACCAGAATTAGACCTTACAGGAAAGAAAATACTTACATGCTGGTTTTCAGTAATATTTTAAAAGAAATCTTTTTGTTCCACTTTTTCTGTAGATACACCTTTCAAATAGGTTTTGCTGCAGCTAAATTAAACATACTGTGTTTAGAAAGCACTGCTCAGGGAAAGTTTACCTGAAGCCAGAAAATGCTAAAGAAATAAGACATTAGAATAACAAGAAAAACTGTAAAAGGATACAGAAATAATCCCTGACCATGCGTGGTCATATTAACCAAAATAAAAACCAAGTAACTATTAGGTACATTAAAAACCAAGCCTGTGTTCAGGCTATTTCCAGAGTCATGGAAGTTAGTGGACAACATTCTTCAGAAGTCTAGGACGCCTCCAATCTTAGCTCAGGCTTGCAGCTAGCTAAGGCTTTGCAGCAAACAACAGCTGATTAGATTCCACTTAGGGAAAAATCCTTCTCATAGTACGAACAGTGAGACTTACATGGATTACTTATGAGGCCATTGAGCCTCCATCATTGAAAGCTTGAGGAACTAGTTAAAAAAATTTGTCACTAAGGACACCAATGTAATTGATTTTGCTATGGAACAAAGTGGTGGATTAGGTTCTTAAAGTTCCTTCTGGTCCTAATTCTCATAACATTACATTTACTTAGGGACCTTGAAGGCCATAAATATATTTAAGCTGTTAATAACTTCATTTTTTAAATTCTGACTTTGGTGTACAGCAAGAAGGTTATATATGAACTTACTGGTGAAGACCACTGATCCATCTAGCACAGTGCTCCATCTCCCACAGTAGCCACTGGAGTGGACACTCAGGAAAAAACAGAACAGTGTAAGGACATACTGCCTCCCAGCCTTCAAACATTCTCAAGTCAGGTTACGTGATTTATCTAGTTAGTGGATTCTACAGCATCTCTTCCAAAGCTTTTTTCCAGTCTCTCCTTGCCTCTTTACAAATTCCTTGATCCAGAAAGTCATTTGAGGAGTACCTCCACAGGTCCACATAGGCTATCTGGAGAACTAGTGTCTCTGGTTTGTTTGGAATGAAGATACTGCTACTGTCTTGGGTTGTGGAACCTAAATTGTGTATTCTATTTTCATCTGCTGAAAACAGCTGGGGGGTTGTTCTTCTTTGTCTCTTGTTTACTCTGGAGGGACGGGGTGGGTGCCTTTTGATAATGGGCCAGCTGTTAACACCAGGTAGAGCATTGTTTCTTATCTCTCTTCACGATGGGCCATTAAGACTCCCCAGGCTGTTTTCTTCCTCAAGCTGTTTCCTTTCCCAAAATAGTACACCCACATTTCATCATCCTATTGTGAGATCCTCCATCCAGTGGGGGAAGCCAACCATTCCTACCTGGATAAAACTGGGACTCAGGAATAGGAAGTTCTCTTGCTTCACCCGATTATCGGAGGAAGACTGGACCCTTCTCACCATCACCGGACTCCCTCTCACCACCTCTGGACCGTTTTGGCTACAGGATCATCTCCACTTCAACAGAACCAACTCTGCCACTCCAGGAGGACTCACTTTTGGATTGCTTCCAACACCCTGACCAATCAGGGCATCAGGTTGTAGCTCTGACTTTGTCAGGGCTTTCCAAAATTATTGTTTGTTTGTTTGCTGGTTTGGTGGGGTGGTTTTGTTTTTCTACTACATTTGTATTATTGATATTCCTAGTAAAGAACTGTTATTCCTATTCCCCAATCTTTGCTTGAGAGCCCTTAATTGCAAAATTATAATTTGGTGGAGGCGGGGAGGGGTGAGGGGTTTCTCCATTCTAAGGGAAACTTCAGATTTCCCTAGCAGATACCTGTCTTCCCAAACCAAGACAACTACCTTCCAATAGCTTTCATGCTTGTATTAGAAGAGCAGGGAAAAAAATCAATCCCACTCCACTTTTCTCCAGATCCCTCAGTTCTGCAAACCCCTTCTTACCTTCCCACTATGTCATGCATTTTCCCAAGTAAGATTCTTGGATATTCAATGGATGGGGTTCCTTGCATGTCGTAATGGCAATCACAGTATTCCTCTGACCATCCTTGGTCACCTCTGAATAATTTCTGTTCTGGAGTATCCTGTCCTAAATAAATGGATCAGAATCCTGGATTTTTACAGTAGCATATGGACTTCAACAGACTTGAACAAAACAAACCTTTCTGGTCTGTTCTCTATTTACTTCTTAATCATTCCTAACCTTTTTTTTCCTCCCTTGAATTACTACTACTAAGTGACATTTTCATGGAACTGTCTATCGTAATGCAAAGGTCTTGTTCCTGAAGACCTTTGGGTCAGCTTAGAAATTATCCAAGATGTGAAGATAGGATTATTCTTCCCCAAATGTACCACTCTACAATTATCCATACTGAATTGCACCTTGTGTTTTCTACAGTTAATCTTTCTGCAGGCTATGCAGCCTTCCTCATCCTTACTGCCTTGCATAACCTCCTATGGCCAGCAAAGTTTCGTCACCTTGCTGATAACCTCCCTTCTTCAGGACATTTAAGAATATATGGAATAGTATGGAATTCTGCCTGTGTTCTCCCTCCTGTGCAAGAACTGACCACTTTCTTCCATCCAATGATGATCTATCTTATGTTCCCATATTTTAAATCATATTCTCATCCATTTCAGCATCCTCCTTCTTATGCTAGTGACAGGTTTTGTGTTGCCTGATCTTCCTAAAACACCGTAATTAAAAAGTTCTGTCTGACATCTTCTAAAAATCTGAGTTGACTGTATCAGTCAGATGATCCTCATTTACATGTTTCTGACCCCTTCAGAAGAACTCTGAGAGCTTATTAACTCTCACTAATAAGACAGTGTTTATTCAGATAGATACTAATTCTCTCCCTTACAACATCTAGTCATTCACCTGGAACAGATATCAATTTTAAGTTGCTGGATACCCTTGAACCATTTTTAATGATGGACATCATGCTTGACACCTGATTTTCATGTACTGAGGAACAGTGAAGAGATATGTTACATGCTGCTTTTGTAGGTATTTCATTCCTGAGTTCTCTTAGAATTCAGGGGTAAATCCTTCAGACCCTGGAGATTCATCTGCACTCATCAGCCCATTGTACCACTACTCCTTCCATGTATTTCATTTTCAGAGACAATCTCTGCCAAGTTCCCTGGACACCCCAAAAGGGCTCTGGAAGGATAATTTCCCTCATTTCCTCATGCTGGGTTTGTGTGGCCAGGTTTTGGTAGAAGAGGAGGGCTACAGGGGTGGCTTCTGTGACAAGTTGCCAGAAGCTTCCCCTACATCTGATGGAGCCAATGCCAGCCAGCTCCAAGATGGACCCACCACTGGCCAAGGCTGAGCTCATCAGTGATGGTGGTACTGCCTATGGGCCATGTTTTTAAGAAGGGGAAACCACAAACCCTGCACAACTGCAGCCACAGAGAGGAGTGAAAATATGTGAGAGAAACAAACTCTCTGCAGATACTCTCCCTATCCTTAACTCACAAGCTTTTTGTTATATTTTCTCTCCAGTGTCCAGATGAGGAGGACTGTGATAGAGCAGCCTTGGTGGGCACCTGGCATCCTGTCAGGGTCATCAAACCCATCTTCCACAGTGAACAAAGGATAGAAATTGTTCAGCCTCTCTCCAGTGACTTTGCCCTCCCTGAGAATTCAGTTTATGCTCTTGTCATTTTCAGACTCACTGACAATTTTTTTCCTTCTTGACGGACTGAAAAAAGAATATTGACCAATTTTTGATTCTCAGTAGTTAGGTCTCAGACTCATAATAGTTGTAAGAGTGTATCTGTCAGCGTTTATGATACTTTGGTTTGGTTTTTTTTCATTTATATATGTCTTCAGCTTTTGGAAGAACACCTTCTTTATTTTTCTTTGCTGTTTAGCCATGACTGCTTATTTGTACTTCAGGCAAATAGTGTGCACTGGCACTCTGCTGCCTGTTGGGTGTCCTTCTGTAGTCTTCATCTTGCCTTTATGGATTTAATTGTCTTATGTGGAATTCATTGTCTATTCTTGGTAAACCTTCTCATTTTCACATAGTTCCCCATGTTTAAATAAACACAACAGTAGTGGGCATTTTGACCTCTATTGCTCCCCAAAGATTTGGAATCTAAGGGTATTAGGTCATTCTTAAAGAGCAATCTTAATGTTCAGCAAGACATATATGTATATATGCCTATATATGTGTGTATGTATTCATTATACATAATTGTGCAAATTATATATATCCAGCAGATGTGGCTGGTAAACAGACAAACAACTGCAAAAGGACTTCTGGTTTGCCTGGATGTAACCAGACATAATTGAGGGTTCATTTTATATCTGTTCTGATTCCTGAGTTTGCCTGAAATATACACTGATAGTAATCAGCATTTATTAGCATGTGGTTCTCAGACCTTTCTGAGTGTCATTATTCCTCTTTGCAGAGCACTTATGAGCCACACAGAACAAAGAAGTGGCAGAAGACAGTTTCTGTGATTCTTCATTTCACCCTGCAACCTATATTGGCCTCTCCTTTATTTGTTAGGACCCCAAACTTCATAAACTACTGGGGGCATTGCTTTTAAATTGCTATTCTAATTACAGTTGATTGTATGTGGTAAACATGCCCAGATGAGGTGTTTACATCCTTATTTCCAGTCCCTCTTTCACCTGTTTATAACAAATATTTGTGTTGTATCAATGTAACACAGAGTGACTTTTCATGCAACAGGTATTTCAAGGTGACTTGTTTGCTTTTTAAGCCTGTTTAGTATCTGATAGCTCATCAGGGCATTCTGATTGAATAAGGTGATACAGACACAACATTCACATTGCTGGGCCTTTGAGCTCATCCATGTTCCCGTGACTCATGTGGGATATGTTCTAGAGAAATCCAGCACTACCTGCCAAAACCATTAAAGCATTATCTTTCTAGAAGTACATAGTCCATAAACAATACCCTGTAAAACAAGAAATAAATAATAGCATTTTGAACTTTTCTAGAGTATAACATTGTCTTGGGTTGTGGAACCTAGGATGTGTATTCTATTTTCATCTGCTGAAAGCAGTTGGGGAGCTGTTTTGTTTTATCTCTTGTTTACTCTGGAAGGAGTGGGGCGGGTGCCTTTTGATAATGGCCCAACTGTTAAAACCAGGTAGGGCATTGTTTCTTATCTTTTTCCTGCTAATGGACCATTTAAACACCCCTAAAAGCACACATCCCAAAACTTACCCTCCTCAAGATAGTACATTCACATTCCATCATCTTATTGCACCCCTAAAAGCACACATCCCAAAAAACTTACCCTCTCCAAGATAGTACATTCACATTCCATCATTCTATTGTGAGATGCTCCACCCAGTAGGGGGAGCCAACCATTCCTACCTGGATAAAACTGGGACTCTGGAAGAGGAATGTCTCTTGCTTCACCCGATTACCGGAGGAAGACAGGACCCTTCTCACCATCACCGGACTCCCTCTCACCACCTCTGGACCCTTTTGGCTACAGGATCATCTCCGCTCCAACAGAACCACATCTGCCACCCCAGGAGGACTTTTGGACTGCTACCAATGTCCTGACCAACAGGGCATCAGGTTGTACCTGACTCTGTCAGGGCTTTCCAAAATTGTTGTTTGTTTGCTGATTTGGTGGGGTGGTTTTGTTTTTCTACCACATTTGTATTATTGATATTACTAGTAAAGAACTGTTATTCCTATTCCCAAATCTTTGCCTGAGAGCCTTGATTGCAAAATTATAATTTGGCGGGGGGTGAGGGGTTTGCATTCTCTATTCTAAGGGAAACCCCAGTTTCCCTGGCAGATACCTGTCTTTCCAAACCAAGACAAACATCAATACCTATATGTATAGATTTGTTTTTTGCTTAGTTCTTGTCCTGTGAGATGCACAGTCATTCATTTTCCACTTCACCTGTCTGACTCCCATTTCTCCTATCAATCTATGTTACTCATCCAGTTTTTTCAGCAATATTTTGATACCAAGGCAAGTCCTGTGTCACATATCATCTCAAGCTAGAATACTCAGCAGCTACTCCCCTAACCCCATTTTACCAGTTTTGTCCCAAGTGCAGCTATGCACATTGCCATCTGGGAAAAAAAATAAATCTTTCATTGGTAGGGGTTTCCTTGGTGTTTAATGGCATCCTACTTCAGTTTCTATGTCAGTGTCACACCACTGGGTGGGTGTACAGATTAGGGAGCTTCGTGTGCATAAGGGCACCTCATGATCCACCAAACTAACCAAGTTGCATGTTGTATTTATGAAAGCATCTAACTTTGTGCAGAAAAACAAAAACTTTGTAGGGAAAAACAAAACAAAACAAAACAAACAACAAAAAAACCGACAACAAAACAAAAGAAAAAACCAACCAAAAAACCCAAGAAGAGACCTCAAGACTATAGAGTATCAGTCCATAAAGTGCAAAGAGACTGAATTGGCAGAGTTAATTATTACTCAGCTGTTCCATGTCATTTTGTTAATAAATGAAGAGTCCAGTAGAATGCATACTAGCTCTATAGGCCTACATTTTGCACATCATAATTTTATAGCAGTGACACTAACAAGCCAAAAACTGGATACAAGGTTTCTCCATTTTTCTCTCATATGACTCAGAGAGCTGTCACCTCTCCCACATTGCCTGGTACAGCAATTACACTGGAATTTCACCTCCAAGACATAGTAACAGTAGAAGTTTGGTACTCTACCAATATTTAAAATTCCCTCACAGTCCTTGCTAATGTACTGACTCTTTGCTGTGCTGAATCAGCACAGCACTGAAAACCAATCTCTCCTCTTAATCACTGACAGAAAGAAATGCCTTTGCAAGGGCAGAGTCAACAAAAAACAGGATTAGAGTAGAGTGACAGTGGCTGCATCAACTCCTATAGCATCATTTTAAAATTATCTAAAATCAATAACCTTTCACTTCTGGAGCATGAGGTTCAATTCTGCATTTAGCCATGCATGAAAATGAGTTTGGCAATCTTGGGTTAGCCTCCACAGAATCATTCACGTAATCTCCCATGACTGGCAGATTTTACTGTAGAGAAAGAATGAAAATGAATTAGAAAATAAAAGCGAGGTTTTGTCAGGCTGAAAAATCAAACATCAATAAATCTGAATGTCAGAATCACAAAACAGCAAATTCAGATCTGAGGGCTTGGACCTTGAAAACAATGAAAAGTGGAACAGAAGGCAGGGTCTCCTGTAAGCCCAGTGTAGCAGCCACCACAGCCTCAATGGAGCAGCCATGGACATGGCTGTGAGTGGGAAGTTTGCACACCCATGGACTGCTGCTGAACTCTACTTCTTCTGCACCAGTAGAGCTTTCAGGACTGCCCACCAAGTACAGCAGGCAGTTCTGGATCTCACACACACCCTGCAGTTTGCCAAGGCCACCAGCCCTGCCCCACCTGTTGCCACAAATTCCAGGGTGCTGCTTGGAATCCAGAAGTTATCAGTCTGTTTCCATGGCAGTGAGGAAGACTGCAAGTCCTTCTATTGCATGAGGGAGCTTGACCAGAACAATCAAAAGTACAAAAGAAAACCTAAAAATACAAATGAAAGAGAAAAAATTAGTAAAGGATGAAAACAAGAGAGGAAAGTGAAAAATGGCAACCCCCTCATCTGTCATCATCCATGAGCAGTGTTCTCAGCTGCTTTGGGTGACAAATGGGAACCTCCCATACGAAATGAACCCAGGTGACACTCACTGAACTGCCTCAGTAAGGGCAGTGCACAGCCTTTTGACTCTGTACATACAAATTCTTTGTGATCAGCTTTCCTCCTTACGTATAATTCTTCCTTTCTTTGACAAATACTAAACTTTGTGTAGCTAGAATTCTTTGAAAGTAACCACACTTTCATTTCAATGCACTGTCATTTCAAGGTTTAAATGGGACTGACAAAAGGTGCATCTTTCATCTGGAGACACAAATCAAGACACATGCCTGATGCAGACGGCTCTCACACACACCTTCAAGAAGGAACAGCATCCTTACATTTATTTAAACAACATCTGTCTTAAAAGGATATGGATTCTAACTTGGAGCCCTGTGCATTACCGTGGTGTAAATACTGTAAAACTCACCTATACTTTTCAGTCACTGCTTCATCTAAAAATTCAGAGCCCAAGTGAAAAAAAGATAGAGAAACACAAGAGATTGATTGGCTGAACATAAATATAAGCTGCAATGATTTCTGTATGATTTCACTAGTTTACTTTCAGAAAGGGATGTCCAAACCACCCATCACCTCTGCAGCTCTTGAGATTGTATTTAACACTCCTCAGTCATCCTGTTATGTGGGGAATCCTCCACATAAAACTCTAGAAAATCCACAGCAAGGAAACTGCTGCTGTTTTCATCCAAATACTTGGACAGAAGTGAAAAAAATCCAAACACGAAAATCTGTCAATTTCACAGCATAATTCTACCTGTTGTTTAACAAATTTACAGTACAGTATCTAATAAGTTTTCAATTGTACTTATTGTTTTCCTTCCTCTTGGGTGTGTCCAAGACCCAGGCTGATGTTAGTGTATTTTTTCTCCTCTGAATTCTTGGACAATGTGGTCTTCTCTTGGGAAGAGCCAGTGTCACTACCACCAGGAAGGAAATGTCACACTCCTATGTTGTAAAATAGAGACAGTCTTTCAGTTCACCTCTCGTTTTTCTCAATACCACTTCAGGAAATATAGTTTTACAAAAAAAAAAAAGAAAAAAAGAAACAAAGAAGAATGGCAGCAAACCTGATTTAACCATTCTTTGACTAAATGCACAAGGCACATTAGAACCTAACCCACCATAGTCTTTATTTAAAAATGGGTGGCTGAAAGGTGCTGTAGGATTTATAAAAAGCAAACAGGTCGCCTTGGAGGCTGATGCCAAATAACTCACTGCCTGAGTTATCACTCTTCAGTCAAAAAGTACACAAAGAAATTACATAAGTCATTTGGACAGCAATCACCATGGATTTAGGCTGGCCTCTCCTGTCAGTGATGAAACAGCCAAATTCTCTGACAGTGGTGAGATATTCCTTTATCACTGCTGGAACTGCCTAAAGAATCATCAAGGCTGCAAGTGTGGAAACCATGAGGCCTCTCCAAATTTAAGTGATAAAATTACAAAGTGTTTTATTACTTTAATCTTTATAATTTATGTTTGGGAAAAAAAAAAGAAAAAAAAAAGAACAACCCCACAGTGTCACCTATAGTTAGGCAACAAGGGGATTAATTACAGATCAGTATTTAATTCCTGTAAGGAAGCTTTCTCCCAGACCATGATCTTTGTGATTCCATTCCCATCTTTGTCTGCCCCCAGTCTCTCCCATAACTAAAGACATATCGTTCAGCCCTGACAAAGCCAGTATAAAGTACTGGGTGTTTTATTACAAGCTGTAATTCAGTCACTTGGGAGGTGGTTTTCTTTCTCTAGTAATGACTTAGTGGAGGAAGCTGGTAATTTTTTTGTTGCACTGTAACACTGCTAGAGAGATCACATACTGTGAGAGAATAGGTGTTTAGAAACATCCCTTTGCCTGATCTGATTGCCTTTAAAAATCCTAAAGAAAGTGAAAGTACATTCATTCCCTTGTGTAATTTTAAATATTTGTGTTAAAAACCTAGCAAGATCTGAAGAAAAGCAAGTTCTGTGGGCCTGATTTCAATTCGAGCAGAGTTTCAGTTAATAACATAGCACACATAAACCCTCTTTTAAAAGTTCATGGTATTACACTGAAGACAGAATTGCTAAAGAACTTTGTTAATTTTTCTCCCTATAAAATCAGTGTTACAGACTTCCAGGAGATGTCTTTAATAGACATTGTTAATAAAAGAAGTATTGCATAAAATAAGTTCAGACCATTTCATTAGTGTTACCTTCTCCCACCATTAAGAGCAGAATTTCTCCTGTACCTTCAAATTATTTCATTAATGCCTAATGCAAAAAAATAACTCATCTCCAAACCCTAGAAACCTCTGTCAGCATCAATACTGTTCCTATATTCAAAAAACTGCCACTGCTTCCATTTATTCCCTATTTGTGCAGGTTTAAAAGCAGCTCTTAGAAATGTATTCTACTAGAAAATTCTGTCCAGGAGCATTTTAATTTTAAGCTGAGAAAAAAAAATCCATTTGCTTTTTAAGCTCTAGGGTGCCAAAGAGGTTTTGTAGTGTCAGGTGTTTTTCTAAGCAATGTATCAGCTTTGTACCTTTGAACATTTAACTGTCTGGGAAACGTTATTAAATATAACAATTTTTTTCAAGGCAAAGCCCCACCAAAGGTGATGCCTCTGGGTCAAACTGTCTATGATACTACATGCCTGAGATAAGTACCTAAGTCACAATTACACTCCTGCCATAAAAGAAGCTGTGTTGTTGCTCTGATGTGAAGGTGCAGCTCTCTGTCTCCAACAACAAGGCTATTTATTCACCTAAGTAAACACAGGTTTATGAGCTACAGATCCTTATTTCCCTCCCATCTGTGCAGGCAACCCCATGATATGTAAAGTGCAAGAGCTTTCCTAGCTCTTGATCAAAACTTGTCTTCATGTTGGGGTCAGTCTTTTCCCTCTACAGCCTGATTTCCACAGAAACCTAATGCCCAGTAAGATGGGAATAGCAACAAGTTCCTGGTTTGGGTAAGTAGGAGCCAGGATCTAGGAAAACCTTAAGAAACATCTGGAAACACGATGGGCTGTGGAGTTGGGATTCTCTGGAGTAATTCTACTGAAAGCTGTAAAGTTAATTTTTTAACTTTAAAAATATGTATATTTAGACTGGGTAAATTAAAGTAGACTTTGGTCCATTAGAGGTACATAATACTCTTTCTTACATACTTGTGGTATGAAGTGAGAGGAAGAAAGAAACGAAGGCATAATAGTCAGGCACTAGTTTGGTTAAACCCACCTCCCCATCACAGACCTCTAAATGCTCAACTCATGTTTCTCAACAAGAGACCATTAAGGCTTTCAAACAGGCAAGTTTACCTGAGAAGCCTGTCCAAAGCACCCCAGTTTTAATATCCTCTGCTATACTCTGGCAGTAAAGCAGCCAAAACCACCTTATCTCCCAGACTCAAGCCTGGCTGTACTTGCCTAGCAATACTTAGAGCCCCATTCAGCACAGGCATTGCTTGAGAGAACTGCTGATGTGATTAGGCAACCTGTAATTAGTCAGCACTTTGTGATGTAAGAGAACTCACCTGGATGGCCTCAAGAAGTTTTTCACGTCTGAGAAACAGAGTAAAAGGAAAAAAATGCCAAACATATGCAAGTCACAGTTCTGCACCCCCAAACACAATCTTGCACGGCAGGTAGCCATGCCCACCTTTTCTCTGTGCACTTCAGCTGCTTGTTAAAAACACAAAAACCTGCTAAAAACATAAATCACAGTTGCCTGCAGGGGCCAAAATTTAGAAGGATGCCACCACAGACCAGGGAGTTGATGACTGACTCTAACATCTGAGAATAGCTGCGAGCAAGCTGCTGTTTTTCCATCTTGAGTGGGTTAATATTTCCCCCTCCAGGTGCACACATTTCATACCAATACATTCTGTTGCTATTTAGGATGCACTGGCCACTTCCATTACAAATGGTTTTTTTTTTTCCTGACACGTATAACCAGAGCTTATGTTACAACATCCACTGCCAGACAAAATTTGCCTCATTGTGGGTTTCATCACAAAACCAGCACTATGAGCCACCTTCACTGAAATTTTTGCAACTCTTTTAGCAATCTTGAGGTGATGTAAAAACAATAGATAGCTTAAGGTCAAGTGTCAGCAAAAAAAAAAAAAAACCTCAAATACAAATTGATTTGGCTGTTTGAAAGTCAAAAAATGAGGAATCCACCGTATTCAAAGAAGAATCAGCATTGAGTGGAGGGTTGGATCCAATGATAGAAAGCAAAGCAAATGTTTGAGTGAACCCCAGTGAGAACCAAAATAGCAGCATTTTGCACTGCTCTATTTATAACTCTACAATTTTAAATGGTAAGACCAAAAATAGTCATTGCAGTATGTTAGCTCAATGTAATTTTTCTTTCCAAAAGAGATAAATTAGCCTAATTTTTTTGGTACAGAGTAGTAAAATAAATAATAAATATTTTTCTAGATAGTTTTAGAGGGGTTTTTTTTGTTACTGAAGTTTTAATCCTTTGTGGCAAGAGTTCCTGGCATCTGAATATGGTCTTTCCTTCATCTGATTTCATTTAGGATCTACATCTATCAAGGGACTTTCAGAAATACGTAATGATTTAACAAGGCAGCTCGTTTAAGTGGGGGATAATTAGGCTTTCACCCTCCCCTTCACTCTGTGCCACCGTTTTTTACTCTCTCCATCTCCATTGTACCCTTCAAAGCGGTGGATCCGCAGCCAAGCCCTGCGCACTCTCCACGGCCAACTTCCTCTGAAGCTGCAGTGTGTAATTACAACCAGCTGCTAAGGGCTGCTGAGAGCAGGGCAAGCAGCACCTTCCTGCCCAGAACTAAGCCCGGGCTTTGCGAGACCCCAGGCTTTGGGAACCCACAGGCTTTGGGAACCCACAGGCTTTGGGAACTGACAGGTTTTGCTACGTGGACACCCACGAGGAGGTACCCACGCTATGGTAGTGGAAGTTAGAGAGCAACATTCCAACTTAGCCTTCAGAGACACTAAAAGGACCGGGTGTTTCAGCCTCCCTTCCCCTTTTCTCCTTCCCCCAAATCCATCTGTTTAGAGGGAAGAAAGCCTCCTTCCCTAGATCCGCCTGCTGCTCCGAGCCACCCGCTCCAGCGCTGCTCCCTCCCTGGCTGACGGCCGGCACCGCACATCCCACAGCGCCGTGCCGGGAGCTGTGCGTCCCACAGGGACACAAACTAAGGCTCTTTTTGAATGCTATGTGCTGGCTGCATGATTTTTGATTTTCTAAAAAGCAAAAGCCTAGCTGCCAGCCACCAAAGTTCACGATAAACCTAACGGCGTCTTGGTGTCCCTGAGGCATGTGAGACTCAGGCACAAAAGCAAAGTGGTGAAATAGCAGGGGAGGCTGTGCAGGCACAGCACAGATACACATCTGGCCTGGCTACTTCTTTGTTCTGCCTTGTCAATTCCATTTCTGATAACCTCTGAAACTTAATTCCTTATTAGTATTCCCGAAGATGAATGCAAATTTCCATCTGCCCACCTTCGAGGATGGACCTCAAAATTCTAATATTGCCTGTCAGAAGGAGCAAGCTCATCTGACTTCTGCATTTTAAGCAACTTGTGATTCCCAGTGACTTAGCCATAGGATTTGCTAAAGGAAATTTCTTAGGCTAGATGAAAAGAAATGTTTAGGGTCTCATACACCTCACGATGTTAGTTACAAAGCACTAACAGAGTGTACATGACAGTGAGGATGCTGTCATGTAATGACCACTGTTAGTGCCAGATATGTCCTTTTCCAAGTGAATCACAGAACAGTTGAGGTAGGAGATACTTCCAGAGATTGTCTGCTCCACGTCTCCTGCTCCGAGCCGCCAGCTCAGAGGTGTGCTGAGTTTTGGCTATCACCAAGGATGGAGACACCACAACTTTTCTGGGCAATCTGTGCCACTGCTTGGTAATTACAGACAATCTTTTTATTTTTATCCATACATCTTTGAGAAACAAGAACCATAATGACAGCATTTTGACAATTTTCCTTCAGAAAAAAACCTGCAATTTCAGGCATGTTCACCATGAAAAACTCGCTCCTTTATAAGTTACTGTCAAGAAAATGAACTTAGGGTGGAAGTGCAGTAAGCATTGCAAAAATCCTTACTAGCCTACAGATCAGAGTAGAAGTGGTGTAAGACTGTAAAGACACAGGCTAGTCATGGATAGCTGCTCTGATTAAAGGACAAGGCATTAGGAAAGAACAAGCATGTTAGAGATGTCAATACTAAAGAGTGACTGGAATTACTTAGAACGCTTCAAGGCAATAAATCTTCAGCAAATGGAATGTACTTAAGAAAGGAGAAATTTAGGTCAAATTGCAGGAAAAAGATTCCTAATGGTGAAGTACAGAAATTTGTGGAGTATTTGCCTGAAGGAAGAGGCATGGCATATCCCTGAAGACTTTTAAAACTACACTGGAAAAAGCACTGAAGTGTTTGGTACACAACAATCCTGCACCAGGAAGGAGAAAGGCTAGATGACATAACTGGGCTTTTCCATCTCTGCTTTCTGTGATTCAGTGGTAATTCCACTGGCCAGTTCCAGCTTCAAACACAAAAATCCAGTATCAACTGTAAGCATCCCCTGTTAAAAGCAAATGTTACAGAAGAACTTATCCCTTCACCCCAGCACAGGATGCAAGTGCTCTTCAGAAATCAAAACAGATCCTATGTTTTAACTTACTTTTATTTGAATATGCCTACATTATGATGAAAACATTAAAACTGTGAACACTCACTGTGTTTGTACTTACAGCAGGGTTCAGACCTGTTCAGCCTGGGTACTCACACTGAAATTTCCAAATTTTGAATGGAAATTATATGGATACTGTTTAATTGAGGTGGATTCTGTAGGTAGTTATAATGTTGCTCAGCATGAGGAAGAGGGATAGATCTGAGATTCTGTGAACTTTCAAAGGCAGGCTTGCACTTTCCTTACTTTCTGCCTCCTTTTTTTTTTTTTAGCTGTTGCTGGAGGAATAAAGGAAAAAAAAAAGTAGTATATTTTACATAGAGTCCTCTAAAAATCTTACTCTTTTCACTTAAAATAACCACTATGTGGTCTTGATCTCAGGTTTGGAAAGAGATGCAGCTATCTGCATTCCAAAATCCACAAAGGCCCACGCTGTTCTTGGAAAGCCCTTGTTCTATCCCAGTTGATCACAGGTGATTAGCAAGGATTGGGCCAGCAGCCCTGCTAAACTTCATGGAATAGATTAATTATAGCCACGGTACTAAAAGTGAGTAAGCATTGTAGGACTGGATGGCAAAAAAATATGCAGAGTGTCCTGGCACTACCATTTTCGTTTGTATGAGGAGTGTGAGTTTAAAGGGATTTATCCTGATAGTTTCATCCTGGCTGGTTCAATCCATGGAGCAGTTTGAAGCTGGATTAATTTCAAATTAAGCTAAACTACTTCTAGTTTAGTGTTTCAGTCATTACTGGACATTCAGCCCACTGCTCC
Organism: Phylloscopus whistleri; assembly: GCA_017589585.1. Classification (NCBI taxonomy): domain Eukaryota; kingdom Metazoa; phylum Chordata; class Aves; order Passeriformes; family Phylloscopidae; genus Phylloscopus; species Phylloscopus whistleri. The sequence continues at coordinate 187,629 of JADMLD010000468.1, forward strand.
AGAGCAGAGCTAGCACGAAGTGAAGCATCCCGAAAAGCACATAGCATGGTCATTCCAGTACCAGCAAGATTCACTGTACAGATCACTCCCACTGCATCCCACTACTGCCCAAGACAGATAGAGCACTGCTGCCTCTGACAGCCCTCTTTCCAAAAGCGATAGCTTGACTAACAAGACTGTTAGGAAATTAATGGAAAACCTGAAGCAACACTGTGGACACTACAAGTCTGGCTCATCAGTGACTCCTTATTTCTGATCTCCTTCCTGAATCGAGCCTTTTTGATTATTTGAGCACTTGCAGTAGGTGAAGCGTAAATCCTGCGGGACGGGTGTGCCCCCCGCACACCACTCCAAGCACGGAGCAGGAGCACTGAGGTTCCAGCCTTTCCACTCTCGGATCACCAGCAGCCCCTTTCCAGACCCGCTCCAGCGCGGCACCACCACTCGCTCCGCTCCGCGCTGCCGCTGCGAAGCCGCTGGCTGTGCCCGGAGGGAGCGCACGGCGGGGCGGGACGAGCCCCGCCGTTCGAACCGCGGCGCTCGCCCTGGAAAGGCTGGCCCTGGAAAGGCTGGCCCTGGAAAGGCTGGCCCTGGAAAGGCTGGCCCTGGAAAGGCTCGCCCTGGCCGGCCGAGCAGCGCTCCCGCCGTGTGCCGGCAGCGGGCACGCCCGTCCCGCGCCCGGCGCTGCCCGGCCCGGGATGCCCTTTAACCAGCGGCACGGCGCCGAACCCCGGGCTCCAGGGAAACGAGACCTGAGGAACACGCGCCGGGAGCCGCAGCTAAGCTGCGGAGTGGATGTTCCCGGAGCGGGACGCGCTCCCTCCCCCGGCACCGCCAGGCCGGGGCTGTCCCCGAGCAGCGAGCGCCGCCGCCTCCCGGAGCCGCTCCCCGGGCCCCGCTGCACGGGCGCCACCTGGGGGCCGGCGGCGGCACCGCGCCCGCCCGGCATCGGCTTCCCTCGGAGTCAAACTTCACACAGAGTGTTTTGATGAGAACGAGTGAAAGCTATGAAGATAAATGGAAAACAAAGTAATACGCCACACGTGTTTATCACCTGCCAGATGCTGCAGATGATTATTTTCTCTTTTTTTTTTTTTTTGCAGTCACCCCAGCCCAGGGAAACAGCAGTCAAACGTGCAATGCTGCCAAAGGTGATCCTGTCGCTGACCGCACACAAAACATAGGAGATCAAAATGCCTTCGCTTCTAGGGCCTCGCAAAAGGAACAAGGGACAGGGCTGCTCTTTGCTATCTACACTACAGAGAATGCTCTGCTATGACAGCAAGTGAACACAGTTCAACTAGATCAAATATTTCACCACCCTTGGATGGTGACAAACATCCCAGACTGATCAACATGGTGTAGGCAAGAAAAAAACCTTACATTTGAAGAATGTATAGAAGCAGATATTTCATGGTGATGGCTGCAGGAATGATGGCTTGGGTGGGCTCTGTGGTTTATGTTCCTGTTAGCTCTATCCATCCAGTTTAGGAAGGATGAAGACAGCCTGATTCTAAAACTGCAAACCAGATGCCTTGTGACAACTGCGAGGTGGGCAGGCAGAGGCCGGGCTGGGACCGGAGTGGTAGGAAAGCCTTTCCACAGGAAAACAGCTCTCCAACTCAGGACAAGCAATGGGAATCAGCAAAGCCACTCCTGGGGGGAAAAGGCAAACGTATTTGGTGTGCAACAGGAAATTGCTCTGTGAGACAAGTGAAGTAACCCTCCTGCTGTATTCATCACTAATAAGGCAGCAGACCTGAGTGCAGCACCCTGGTCTGGGCACGTGTCAGGAATGTTGTTAACTGGAAAGAGCAGCAGGGAGCAAAGAGAGTGATCAGAGGGTTAGAAAATACAGCCTTGCAATGAAAGATCAGAAGAACAGCAACTGTTTTATCTCCAGATGGGAAGACTGAGGAGGAGTAGGGCCACCGTTTTCAAAGCAAAGGAGTAATTTGTTCTGCCTGCCCATTGTGAACAAGAACTAACAGATTTAAATTGCAGCAAACTTCTCTAGCGATAAGCACAGGGAGACATTGAAACATATTGCCTGGAGAGGCTGTCGTGTTTGTCACTAGAGAACGAATTAAACAAACATATTTTGAGACTGATATTAAAAAAAAAAATCAGATCTCTTACCGGGGTTTACAAAAAAATATTTTAATTGTATTATTTCATGAGAGGAAAAAGACCTTTTTTTTACTTGAAACACAACTAGGATTCAAAAAGGGAAACAGTATTTCCATTTTTTAAGCTAGCTCACACGGAATGAATTGAAAAACCACGAGTATCTCAGCCCCCTGTCAATGGAATGGAGGTAGCGATACACAATTTATGGTACTGCAAGTCTGTAATGCATTATTGCAACCTTGTGGATGCTGGGAAAAGAGGTGATATACAAATGTAAAATATCTCCAGACACGCTCAGTTTTTTCAGACTTGCACTGCTTTAAATGCTGCAATTTGTTTTCCTTTCTTCTCTAAGAGTTCACTGCACACTGGGATCTCTCCCAGTAACTGAAGAACACCTCTTCCCAAAGAGGAACAAACCAGAGCTCATGTGGTTTAATAGAACACAGCAGTTGAGAAATACCTCTAGATTAAAAACCCACAAACCCTAACCATCAAATTTCATAGTGCTACAAGTTTCTTCTATTGTGCAACTTGCATCAGAAGAAACTTCTATTTCAGGAACAGAGAATCCCCTCACTCAGGCACGGTAAAAGGTCTACTGAAGAAATCCTGCTTCCCAAAACAGTCAGTGAACGTGCACAGCCAACACTAACAGTGACTGTTTAGAAGACCTATCAAACCAAAGCAGAGCTGAAGTACCTCATTACTACTTCCCTTCCAAAATGTAACAATGGGACTAGAGTCACTAGAACTCCAAAATATTCTTTGTTGTTAATGAAGTTTATATTTGAAGAGAAACAATTCAGGTGAATATGGCATACTGTACAATCCAAACAGATAACTGCAGATCCACTAAAAACATGGATCCCAAGCTAAAACCATTTTTAGCAGCCTTGTTCAGAAAGTTCTTTCTAATCATCTTATTACAAATGCAGTCTTTTTGCAGATTTCTGCCATGATATCCCAAATAAACCCTGCCTCTTCTTGCTCTCCTGTCAGTTTGGCAGTCATTTCTCCAAGCAAGCACTACAGACTTCCAGGACCCCCATTTCCCTGTGGTACCAGCACTGTGGCTATGACAGTGCAGTGGCAGCACTCACAGTGGAAACTCTGCTTGAGGAAAGCAGCAGCGACAGTGCTGGAGATGGAAATGTGGCTGTGGCACACATCAATGCAAGGCCTGTCAAAAAACATTGGGAAGTTGTCCCTGATCCTCAACAGAAACTTAATCCTCACTCCTGCTGTTTGCTCCATAAAACAGCATTTTCATGTCCAGACCTGACACCCATTTTTCCTGAGTCTCTGTATAAATGTGTCGCTTACTGAAGTGACTGGGATTATTTACATACACTGTGTTCCTCATGTGTGCACCTATATTTAAATATTTAAGAACACAATCCTGGGAAAGTAATTTGAAAAGTAATTTCCTTTTTGCATACCAGCTGCTGAGATGATTAAGTCACTACTTATACAGTACTTTCTAAGTTCTCCAGCTCTCCAGAGACCTCTTACATTCGGCATTATTTGTAGAAGTGCAAAATACCTAATTCCCTTCTAGCTTCAGTTAAAAGTTGCAATCAACTCATATTAAAAATTATTATTCTTAAAGACAACATATCAAAACTGCTGCTATGTCCCACTGCTCCTTCTTTTTTTCTGCACTGCTTTTAAACTGATTCATTGTCATTTATTAAAACTCTAGATGTGGCCCTTAGGGACATGGCTTAGTGGTGAACTTGCATTAATGGTTGGACTCGATGATCTTAGAGGTCTTTTCCAACCAAAACAATTCTATGGAGACAAGTATAACAAAGCACATTTTAAAGCATATTTATAGTATTTTAATAACTATAGTTCAGCATAGGATTTGTTTTACTTTGCCTTATATTGTTATATTTAAAAGTGCAGGGAAAATTTTGGCAAAGATGCAACTAGCAATCCAATGCTTATAGCACACAGGATGTCAAGGAAAGTCAGACAATTTTACTCTCACTCATGCTTATCAAAAGCCTTCTCTGCAAGATGTATCATGTGGCTTTTGCTATTAAAAAAATCACAGTGAGAAGCAAAAATTGAAAGATGATCAAATATATTATTAGTGGGGCTGCTCAATAGTTAGTACTATACGTTATTTTTAATCTTTGCTTTCTGCAAGTCTCTAAGATTTCAAGTGTAAGCAGCGTCACTGTCATCTGTACTTGGGGAAATATTTCAACCTTCTTTGAGACCCTTCAGCAAGCAAATTTGTAAGTCAAGAGTCAGTTCTCAGTTAGGTAATACAGTTCATTGAATCAGCTACAGAAGGGTCAAGAGTAAGGCATGAACCACTGCAGTTCTGAAAAAAGACCTCATTTGGGGATAGAGTCAATCTAAAAACTGGAAGAGGGAAGGAAGCAGATGAACTCTCCTGACAAGCAGTGTAGGAACATGAATCGAGGAGGGAAGCTAAAGATGATGGAGAAGGAACTGATTCATTGAGGTACCACAGTAAATGAAGTTCACCTGTAAACCTGGGGGCAGTTGAGCTAGGTGTGATGAGATACTCGAATACCTAGCAGAGCTAATTTGATGTACGAGGACCAAGAAGCAACAGAAGAAAAGGGAAGAATCAAAATTTTACAAAATGTCTAAATAAAGGAGAAGGCATTAAAAAGTAGGCGAAGTCTGAGTAACTGTCCCTGCAACCCTCACACCACTGTCTGTCCCTGTAACCTGCGTTTTCCAGGTTATTGACCTCTGTTTTGTTGGACAGATTTGTTTCCATTTAACACCATCCTTGCTAGACACTGAGACAGATCAACAGGGCAAAAACAAACAAACAAACAAACAAAAAACCACAAACAAACAAAAAAACCCCAAACCAACAGAATACAATGATGTCCAAATTGCATGTCGCAAAGCAAAGCACAAAAAGGAGAAAATTAAATAGGTTAAATATAAGGTGGTAATTATGACAACACAGAGTTTTAAATATTTGACTTTGCAGTCACAATAATGTTATTACAAATTAGTTGTGCGTGGACAGAGCATAGACAGATACATAAATTATTCTCATAAATGAGTGTCTATAGGAACACTACAAGCAATATAAGATTTTACAAAATATTTAAACAATGAATTAAGTAGGCTTAGATTTTTATATTTTATTATGAAAAAAGCCTTTTATTTTGAACAATGGAATGTTGGATTTATTAATGCTAACTATTTGCTAAATATTCACCATTCTCAAAGCTGAAAATTATTCCAAAGTAAAGGACTGTTTTATTTGTCAGCCACACATATTAGAGCAAGAGGCTCGTTGAAACAGGTTCTTAATCTGCATTAAATTGAAAAGCTGTCACTAAATACCATGCAAAAGACAGGGCTATTGATATCAGAGTATGAAACAGAGGTTCAAACCCTATTGTCCCAAACTTGTTCACAAGAGAAGGTATTTGGTCCAATTAGTGAAAGATGAAGATGACTAGAAGCACAGGAATGTAATGACACAAGCACACTCAAAAGCATTTTAAGTGAGACTGTGGGTTTTCAGCCAAGATACACACAAATCAACCCTGATTGAACTGAATTCCTCTTCTAAAAATGCTCTCTGTGATTATGATGCTACAAACATTCAGATCCAATGCAGTTAAACAGAACTGATGGAAGCTGCAGGATACCTGATGAACTGACAGAAGCCACTGTTCCAATAGACCAATACATCACAATTCAAGACTAACACCATCTATTTGCTACTAACTTCAATGATTGTATAAAAGATGCTATTTATAGCACAGTATGAATAGTTTCTATTCAAATTTGGGGACAGTTTTTTTGATGGAATGTGCTTGAACAGCTACAGAGAAGCTACTGAGCAGTCCATCCAGCCTGAATTGTTTGTAGGTCAGGAACTTCCTTGAGCCAAAGGTAGACATTAAATAGGTCTCAGTCTTTTTTGCTTTGAAAATTGCATCCACTAACCTTGCTGTCAGGCTTTCTGAAGAACACAGCATGATAATGCAAAACAAATTGTGCCCAGTTTCATGCCAAGTTTCAGGATTAGCTGTGATGCAGAACAGATGAATTTTTGAAGCAGGATTAGATGAATTACTTAATTAAGCAAGTTCAGATTCCTTAGGAAAGATACTGGGGTTAAGACAGAGTGAAGAATTCTGCAATAGTAGAAATAGACATGCGCAGCGTCAACTCAGCACCAGAATTAGCAGAAAAGGTGAAAAAGCAGGGGTTTTTCTCTCTCAGAAAAATCCATCTAGATTTAGGAAATTATGATTAAATTTAGCAAATGATAGAAACATCAATAACTTTGGATAGAAAGCAGATTAAAAAAATTTCAAAGTCCCCTCTTTCCCTTCAGAGAAGCTAAAGGCATCCATTGTAAATAAAACTGCTATAATGCCTGCCACCCACCCCATGGTGTATCAGGTATTTTAGATGAGACAAGGAAGTTGTTAGGATGCACAATTCTATAATGTCTGTGCAAAACCAGATGAGAAATGTATCATTCCTTTTCAATGCATCAAGGCATTAAGATTTGGCACTAAGAATGTGATGGCTGCCTTGGATTTCAGAGAACTTTTACTTTGGAGCTGCTCTGTTGGGAGCCTTGCAAGTGAGGGTTATCACTGCATTCAGAATCTGCCCAACACAAATGTAAATGCAATTCTAATTTAAGCTTAGCCAGCAGACTATCTGTGTTTCATGCACAAGTACTGTGGACTAAGTTTGGAGGAAGAAATTGAAAATTGAATAGGGAATACATGAATGAAAGGGAAAAGAGCCTGATTTTGGAAGACAGTTAAAGATTAGGTTAGGTAGTTCATAAGAGAACACTGAAAGGAAGTAAATGTGTGATAAATAAAAACTAGAAAGTAATTTTCTTGGGGAAAACCAATTGTTTTGTATAAGAAATGTATTACAAAAACTGCAAGACAAATTCTAGTTTAACTTACAGCAACATATAATCACGCATATGTGCAGCTTCCCTGAAAGCATATCTACAGGTAATTCTCTCCAGAGAAATCAGCTCACAAAATTTCTGCTTCTTTTAGCTGCTGAAAATTTGGAGCATGGAATATTATTCTCTTAGTCACGAAATCATTCTATAGGAATCCCATTGTTACTGAACCTATATTACAGTTTGCATTTTAGGTCAAGCTAAAGACACTATGTGATGCTAAGTTAAAGCACTGCTCCACACATTTCAAGCCCACTGCTGCATGGTTTGCCTCCCTGAGGCAGATGCCACTGGATCCAAAGAATGGATGCTTTTAAACTGGGAGACCTGTACTAGTTTTATTATTCAATTAACTGAGCTCCAGGAATACACTTGTCTGTCTGTAAATACCAATGTGCTCCCATAGCTCAGGGCTCCAAACTGTTGATGTTAAAAAGAGGGGTTATCATTTATTTCATTCTCATAACCTGAAACCTAAGTAATTTAGAGAATGGACCATGTAAGGAAGTTCAGCATCTGTCTACAGTTCCATATTTTCCAAAGAGGAATCACTTCTAATTATAGAGTCACTTCTAGTAAATCTCCAAAGTTACGTTCCTGGTGTGCTCAGGACTCCCTCCTCAGAAAGGAAGGGTGGCCACAGTAGCTCTGGGGGGGCAGGAAGGACAGGGAAGATGATACAAACAGTGGAATATTTCAGACCAAAGGAAAGCACCTTTTTGTGCAAAGAGCCACGTCAAGCAGCTGGAACTCATCGTGTAAGACAAGGAAATTGAAGGGAAAAAAGACTGATTCCTCCAACAAGATGAAGCTTAGTTCAGCTAAATGAATTTATGGGCATGTAGTGAGGCAGAACAGTGACAAAAGCAACAGGCTGCACTAGCTTGTCAAGGTATTTCTGCAAAAATACTTCTGTGATTTAATTTGATAAATAAGAAGTGAGAGGGAAGGGAACAAATTGCACATGAAGGAAATTTAAAATGTCTGAAATATGGGAGCATTGTATTGAGCTTGTTAATAAAATAGAAAAAAACCCTGTCAGTAAAACAATTTTCAGTCGTTCACAACTTGAATGTTTTCTTCCTTAATCTAAATATTCATAGCCTTGAACAAATGGAAAAAAGCTCCAAATAAGAGAAAAGTTAAATAATCAACTATTCGAGTTGTTTTCATATTCTTAGCATTGCTTTACTCACTCAAGAGTAACAAAATTGTAAAACAGATTTTTTTTTTCTCAAAAAACTCTAAAGATGATGTAAGAAGAATTTAGTAATATGTTTTTAAAGAAAGGTGTCTCATCTGGTTTTGAGTTTCTGTGTTGATCAAGGAGTTAAATGGCTGGAAAATGGACAGTGCACAAGACATTCTTAATTATAAAATCAATTGTTTACATGGATTTCACTTACCTGTGAAGAGTGAAATGTCTGGGGAGACCTCCTTTTTACCCAAGAATTTTACAGACCATCTTTCAAATAAACTCATATGTAGACAAGAAAGAATTTAGAAGGAATAGCCAAACTTTACTGACTGAAGACCTGAGATAAATCCTGACCATACTCACTCTCCAAACTTACACAAGGCTGCAGTTGTGAAGTGATGGCATTAGTAAAACAAATTCAAAATTACTGCAAACTCAGTAAAATAAACCAGAGGAAGTTGGTTAATTAAACACACTGTTGCCCCTTCACCCTGGACCAAACCACAGTATGCTGACCCCTTCAAAGGGCCACTGCAAAAACAACACTGAGTATTTCTTTGGCAGGAGAAGATTCCTCTGCTAATATATATATAAAATGGTGATTCTCTGAATGTACTAGGGACAAAGAGCTGGGGCTCAGAAATCCCAGCCTGCCTTTTAATCAGTCCTGAGCTTTAACAAGCTGTCTCTCTTGCCTCTCAAATAACCTACACTTCACTGGTGTTCTCACTTAGAAATGCCTTAGACTCTACATCAGGCAGCAGCAGGGAAATCTCTCATCTCCTGAGCTGGCTTTTCCACAGCTCTTCTCCATGAAGACCATGCTACCACAGGCAATAGCTGCTAGTGTTTCACTTTTCTGGCTGCTAAAAGGACCTAATTCCACAAAGCCAAAGAAAAACTGGATTTGCACACCAAATAATTTAGTCATTAACTGACACACTTCCCATCTGGGTCCCAAATGCCAGATCTGAGAGTAACACAGTCCGGCAAGAATTAGGCAACTCAATAACTGACTGAAAGAATAATTGTTTTATCGTTTTTATCTCAGCATTTTCATGACAAAAACCCAAATTGATTTTCATCTTGTCCACGTCATTCTAGAGCATTTTTCCATTTCTTTCCCAAATTTCTTTAGGCAAAACAGGAAAGGGTATTTCTAGTTCATCCCTGATATGGAATGGCAGGAGTAGAATATGAACATTTTGTTCTAATGCATTACTAGAAATTAAAATTGCAAGTCATACATTATTCTAGTATCATGGAAGCTTTTAACTGCAATAGAGGCTAATTCTGGTCTCTGTGTTCCTTCTTCCAGGGCATGGAGATATTTCTACTTCTGACAAGCAAGGAGGAAAAATGACAACTGTGCTTTCTTTGACAGCAGTCACATTTTTTGCTGAACATCACTTCCCTGCTCTCCAGCATGGAAAAACAACAAACCACCTGCAACACTGTCTACAGACACAAGCAGCATAATTTTGTCTATGCCTGGAGTTAAAAGCAGCAGCAACATCAAAATACTAATTTTTCTGCTAACAGGAAAAACATCTGAATCCAAAGTTCCCATCAGAGTGATGCACTTCACCTCCTGCCCATAACCTTCTTTTCTTACAGATACCAGTGGAAAAGTTGTGTACATTTAATCACTGCTGTAAATTTCAGACAGTGCAAGTCATTTCTCCAAGGAGAGTTTAGAGCTCTCCTGTAGCAAGCCAGCAACATCATTTGTGTTCTGTGGCAGACAGTAAGTTCTAATAGTGGTGTTCAGCATCAGAGGGACTCTGAGACACGGCTGAGTTGAAAAGTGCACAAACTCCCTTTTCAGTGCTGAAAAATGTTAAATCGTGCTGTTGACTCATGGAATGGTTTCCTTTTTTCACCCAGCCTAAGCAGGGATTGTGAAATATGGGTATGCATACAGATAAACCTTCTGTAAGGGGAATGGAGCCCTTCAAAAAGCTGCAGGCCAGTGAGTTCTGGGGGGAGTTAGATAGTCCTGCAGAATTTCCAGCCTCCCTCCTCCCTCTTCCTCCCAGCAAATTCTTGTCTCACTGGTTATGCTAGAAGTGTTTTTTTTCTTTACACAACAACTTCTATTTCTTTTTCTTTAATTCAGATTGGTAGCTTTCAGGTAATTCTTAATGTGTGAGGGTATTGATTCCTTTTCAGAGGTGTGGTAAGCACCGGGACATGTTCTAGGTGTTACAAATCTCTGTGAAGCTCTGAAGCATGTCCCAAGCAAAAAAAACCCCAAACCCACTCATATTGCCACAGGACATACCCTGCTGTGAAAGAATCTATTTCCTCATCTTTTAAAGTTATCTGATTTTCAAATGGTCCACAGAGAATCTAATGCTGATAATTTTCCCCAACTATGTGCAAGATCCAAGAAATGGCCAAGAGTGTAGTTAGATTATTCTGACAGATTTCCCCAGGGATCTGAGAAGCTTCTGCCCTCTTTGAAACTGCTTGATGACCCAGTCCACACTGCACACATGCATTTTGTGCAGGACTGGTGTGACAGAACTTGACATTCAAAATCCTAAGCAGAAATTCTCAGATCACTCTGCTCCACCCAATGTGAACATAAAGCACAGCGCTGAAATACTCCAAACAGAATCTGGGCCATCCCCTGGTGAGCGCTTTCGTGTCAGCTGGTTCTGGTTCTGCTGGCTCACACTTGGCAAGGTCAACCATCACCATTATTTTGTCCAGCAACTGAACATGGCCATATTTTTCTTCAGATCCACACAAACTTGAGCAGGTACAATCTCTTCAGGAATTTTCTTTTAAAATAGCTCTTTCTCTGGCTATGAGATTAGTGTAACTTCTGAGTTTTGAGCCCAAGTTCTACCTGTCTTATCAGGTGGAAGCACCACACCCTAGCAATCAAAGCACATACCATGGGCAACCCTGTGCATTTAAGAATTCTCTTTCTCCCCATCTATTCTCCATTCTCCAATTATCAACAGCTTTTTCTGCTTCATTTCATTCCAAGCATTTTCATACAGAAACACATGCTGTACTCCTCAGCCCTTTCAGAGATTGCTCTCAATTGTGTTTTATTTTTTGTGCTTTTAAATACAGCTTTCCTTAATTTCAGTACAAAGACTTTGAGAATCCTTCTGGTTTTAGAGAGGGCATTAGATACTTTTTTTCAAGTTTTAGAAACCACACTGTTCAATAAATTTAGCTCTTCATATTCCAAAACGACAAGGGTAAGTGAAGTTACATCACGTGAATTATGAAGTGATAATGTCTTTAGTTCTGTCCCAATCAGAAGTGTAACTGTTCAAAGCTTGTAATAATCATGTTCAAACATATTCAGATTATAATTACTTTTCTTCTGATAATGATACCCCGTCTGATTGGATGATTACCTATTTGACTTTGATAAGTCTCAAGGTCAAAGAAGATAATTACAGACATCTGTTTTCTAAGAAAAATAAACTCTTGAAAAATAATATTTAAAGTGACATCTGCAAATAAGCATTTTAGAAGCATGCTGTTAATGTGAAAGTCATAGGCAAGCAAATAAAACAACAAAAGCAAACTTTACAACTACCAAGTGATCACACTTCGTTTGTAATGTGCAAATTTTCTTTTGTTACTCACATAAGCATAAATAACTTCAGTCTGATCAGAACACTTTTCAGCAAATGTTAAGCATAAAAACAAATGAAACTCAAGTAATGCACATTCCATACATTTTAAACCATTCCTGTAGGCAACATCTGTTTGAAAACCAAAATTGTTTGTTCAACCACTAAGTGGGCAGCAGATTAGGTACCCTACCTGTCGCTACTTCCAAGGAAAGAGAGGGAATTGTGCTCTGTGAAAATAAGCCGAAGTATTTCAGTTCCAGCATACAGGGATCACAATGGACTCACTTCTTTCCTTCTGGCTGTCATGTTTAGAATCAAGTTAGAATCAAGGCTGTGGAACACTAAAGCATTAATTACTGGCAAACAAACAAATCTGGAGCAAAAGGCACACACATTTGCTGTTGGAGGAAGAGGCAGGAGAAGAGCTACAGGACTTAAATTTTCTATAGAACAAAGGTAGCTCACTTGGATGCTTTGCCTTGTACCCTCTACAGCAGTTTTCTCTTCAGGCAAGTGAGCACAAAAACGCTGTCAAACCAAGATAATTTGCTCAAATTAATGATAACTTCTCGAGCCCCAGTCTTAACCCACCCCTCCTATTTCTTCTGCATCAACAAAATTCTGTAGTTTCAACAGCTCCTCTCCACAGCAAACACGCAAATAGAGACTTTAAAAGAAACCTCTGCTCTCCTAGCTCCTCTACAGGAATGTAGATTTAAATTTATTTAAAGGTCAACAATTATACCTGAGAACCTTCTGGATGCTCCCCAGTGATGCAGACCTAATTTATGTAGTTCAACCAAAAGCAGAAGTCACCATAACCTCCTAAAGGAATCTTCTGACAAAAGAAACGTTCTCCTCCCGTTCTTTGTAAAGCCAAGCTACAATAGGATCACCTTCAATATAATTACTTAAAATATTCTGTTAATCAGTACACACAACCACCCATTTATGCTGATCTGTAGTCTTCCCAGTTTTGTGCAACTTCACCTTGCAGTAAATTCGTAAATCCTTATGCTTAGAACATGACTATGAAAAGACATCAAGATACTGTCACTTATCTTAGGGAAGTCATCAACATTAGATTCAGGATAGCAGTCAGCTAGCTCATGTATTTGGAGAAGGAGCTAGGTGGGTTTATATTTGTGTACTGAGATATTAAATAAAAAAATCAGGGGCCTCAAAACTTAGAATCTATTCCCCAAAAGAATAACCACACAGCTCAACTTAATTTTTAAGTACCAAAAAAAGGTCCAGATCTAAAATTATGCAAATGGAAAATATGGAGTGGTAGGTGGATTTTTCTACATTCATTGAAAATCTAAAAGTCCTGCAAGTAGTGGCTAGATCCTTTTGAGGTAAAATCTGATTTACAGGATTGTGCTATAGCCCTAATTACTATAATAGACACATCCCTTTTGAAACAAAGTCTGCTTTCAGTTGCCAAGGAAATGAGATGCTGAAAACAATTGCATTCAAACTTTGCTAATCAAAATTTTAAATCTTCACTAGAAAACTGAAAGTTTTCTAAACAAGTGCAAGTGAGTATTTGACAAGTACTGGAACAGGAAGAGCAACTGAACGTCAAATGAGAACACAGATGACTAAAGGGATAAATCAACTCATTGTTATAAAAATATTGTTCAAATATAAAATAACAAACAGTTCTCCAGGGCAGGGCAAACAGTCTAAACAGATGAGCCAGAGAGATTATAGGAGAAGAGATATTCCCAAATGAGAAAAAGGAAGAAGAGCACCAGACCTTGCCCAAACTTATCCTAGACATTTCTATCAGTGACACAGTTTGAATTTCTGTCTTCTGATTTCCTAGTGTCTCAGTCTCTGCTTTCAGAGCAGCATAGGCTAAAAGAAAATGCAGGACCACTTACAAACTTAGGGACCATTTCAACAAACAAGCACACTGATGTTTTTTCAGTTCTTAAGGACTTGAACATGCATTTTGCAGTACATGTAAAACATACCATCCTTCCAGCCATGACACCCAAAGAAGAGGGGTGTAACAAATGCAGAGATCCAGGTTGTGTGTTAACAATACCTGGGCTGTAACAATAGACACCAAGGATTGCTAATAAACCAACACATATTTACAAAACATAGGTAAGTTCTGAACTTTAAGTAAAAAAATAATAAATCTCTGGCAATGAAAAACAAAAGGCAAATTCTTGTTCCTGTTGCAGTAATTTCACAAAAGGGAAGCTGTAATTCAAGTACTTTTAATTGTAATTGCAATTCCTATTGAGATTTTTTTATTGAAATAGTAGACCCAGGTATAAAATGACCCCAAGATAACAAAAAGAGTTAAATGTTTTTCAAGTCTCTCAAGTGGCACTGAACCTATGGGTGAAGTTAAGGTGCCAACTTCAAGAAGCAAGGATTATATTAGCCAACCAAACATTATTTCACCTCATGAATCTTCAATTTATTTTTTTTTCCCATAAGCAACCTAAGCAAAGAATAGGTTCTTGGGATGCTCAGAGATAATTCAGGAGAACACATTCTTCTGCTGCAACACAATTGACAGGAAAAGAATTTTAATTTCTCTAATTATTGCAGAAGACCTTGACTGCCTCCTTGGATTGTGAAATCTTAACAAGATAGTGTAAGCAGAAAAGAGGTATCATGTCATCGACAACCTTGCATGACAGGTGACATGATTTTTGAGCTCTCTTTGTATTCCTTCCTATTCTTACACCACCTACTGCTCTTCAGGAACAGGAGACACACATTTACTCAGAAATGTAAATCTTGCTTCCCCTTGTAATAAATGTGTTGTGCTTCATGGATTTTTTTTTCCTTAAGTAGCAAAGTTCCTCTACGTAATGAGTTCCCAGGTCTCAGCACTGTTCTCTTTTATTTCAGAAATCTCACAACATGCAACTGCAGCTTTCGTGAATTCAGGACTTATTTTCATCACCTAACCAAGTAAAAGGAGTAGCTGTCAAAACCTTCACTTGTTTGGAGCAATCCTTCCCTCACATTCTGAACAGGATTTCACAGGGAAACATTCCAAGGAAGTTCTCTGAGCTACAAGGTATCTTTCACATGAACTCATATTTATTACGTAAAAAAAGATTGTTTGGGGACCATACAAGAAAGATCCCCAGTAACAGAACACAGTAATGACTCATTGGGACTCAATGCTTTACATCTGTGGTTTAATAGTGAGACAGAATTATCTATCTTTTTAACCACATAAAGCAATTGACATTGAAGCTTTATTCCATGGACTGAATGTCAGAAGAAGAAAAGGCCCAATCATCCTTAGATATTCCAGAGAGCAGCAAATTCTGTAATCACTTGTTTACCAGATTCTGTCTGTAGTCTTAACTAACAAATAAACTGGTTTACTTGTACATGAACTGGGAGAAAATGATGTACTTGTTACTCCAGCCAACAGCATTTTCAGTAAGCAACACTTAAAAGAACCCAAACATTGTTATGAAGTAAGGAAGGAGAATCAAGTCAAACTTCATTAGGAAAGTGGTTCCTGTCAGCAAAACACAGGGCTGGTGAAATCCCATCAGTCAGGGCTTGGTTATCAACTGAAGCCCAGTCAGTTGCTCTGCTGGGGTTTGAGGCAGAGGTGTATCTATTAACTCCTGCAGGCCCTGATGGCTCAGTCTAGCTCATGAGAATCATCACCTCTAAGGGTGATGCACAACATTCCTTCAATGTTATAGCACCACGGCTGCTGATTGAGAAACACTGAAATAATGAAGAAAAAGACCAACTTCCACCTTGTGATCAGATATATGCCATCAGCCTCTGGCTGTGGTATGGTGACATATGAAAGCAGTGCTAAAAACCTTCTTACAGTTTATTTTTCACCTCTTTCATCTGTCTTTTCACCCCTCCTCCCACTTCCTCTGAAATGAACAGTTTGACAACTGTTTTAATAAACACCTGCTTGAGGCAGATGACCTGTACTTTCCACTAGAAGTTAATCTGTTCAGCACAAGCAGATGACCTGTGTGTCTTGTATGTTCTTACTGGATAACAAATCTAAGCCATGACTTTTCTTACCCATCCACAGAGCTGAAACTCTGATTCTCAACTTGCTTACCACAACATCCTTCTCAGTGGCCTTGGCAGCTGCAATCTTGTCTGTCTCATTTCATTCAAAATGCCACTGCAAAGATAATTTCTCTTGGCGCCTTTTTTTTTTTGACTGGGCCAACTCTCCTTGTAGTTTTCAAATAGCAGCTGCTTCTCTACTACAAACTCAACTCATTTTGATTGCTCAGACTTCTCAGTTCTTTTCCTCTCTCACCTTCTTGTGCCTTCCTGAGATGCTCCACTCTGATCACGCTGCCATGCAAGGTTGGATGTTTAATTGTTACATTCCCAAACTGGTGATTCCCTAAAGATAGCTGCAACATATTGACAACACTGCCCCATTACATTTCTCCACAGTTTTCCTTTGATGCTCTAAAGAAAACTTTGACAACAGTCAGATTGTGAGTGTGCTAAAAATACTGCCTGGCACACAGCCAGTATTACCCCACTGTCTCTTCAGGTTTCTGCCTCTTCTTAGTTTCTCTTAATTGCAGCCTCTTTGGAGCAGTGATCCTTTGGTTCTGCATTTGTACAGCATCAAACACAGAGAACTCTCCATCTGTGGCTAAGGATCAGGTACACAACATAAATACAAACAACAACGAAATTAAAGAGGTTTGCAGTTTCTTTGAGAAAATGCTGCGGGGCAGAGCGTGAGGAGCTGCTCCTAAAGCTCAAGTCGAATTGGTTACAGAGGAGTACACTTAGGTAAATTTTCCTGGCACACTTTTTCATTTCTATAGGAACTTTTTTAGAAAGTATTTCTAGGTGGCATTTCTGGCAAAATGTTATTTAAAAATATATTTTGTCAGAAATCAAAAACACTTCAGAGGTAAAAAAATTAAGAAAAAAGCTTTTTTCCAGGGCTGTTGGCGCAGCTGTAATCAAGAATTTCACAAATTGCTGTGCTCTACATTAAATCCTGAGATATGTTTTACCATAAAGGCAACTGTGGTACAGGGAAACTCAGCATTACAAATGTTGCTATGCTTACTTAGTCACCAAAAGACCTTGAATTCCTAATATTTATTTATATATCCAAACGCCAAACTTTTTAAATCTGTGTGCACAGATGACAACTGCATCACTTCATTGAGCCTTATCACACAAAACTGACTTAACTTAGGGATATGTGCTGTGGGTATTAGATTCACAGTATAAAAGTGCTAAAATTAGGGGTGAACAACAACAAAAAGCAGAACTAGAAATGCTGAGGTTTGATTTCCTTGCTCTGTGTGTAAGAATTCGTTGCTGAGTTCTGCTACTCTGGCACTCCAAGAATGAAGAAAACAGGAGCCTTTATAGATTTGTTTAGTTCCACTTTCTTGTCTGCTCTGAAATACACTCTAAAAAAACAACCAAAAACTTACAAGAACTGCACATAAATGTTAGAAATACTTAGCAGAATGAAATACAAATTAAGTACCTTGGACTTCCCAAATTAGTCTGTAGTAACTGATGACAGATGCATTCCTAGTATGCCACAAGCACTGTGTTAGTCTAGCTCACCTTGGTGAACTGCTTTGTGAGCATATGAGCATACTCATTGCCTCATCCATAATTTAAAATCAATGACACTATAGCAAGGCAATGATTTAGTGAAATGTATTTCTCCATTAGTTACTGGTAATTGGAAGCTGACCGTGCACTCTGCTGACCCAAGTAACAACCGGCACAGCAACTTCAATTAAAAAAAAAATGTAAAGTCTTTCAGTCAGACTTTTTCAAACAAACTGAAGGAAATGCTTCCTTTCAAGAAAAAAAGGAAGAAAACACTGCCCTCCTTTGGATCAGATATCAACGCTCTTCAGTTCAGAACACAGCAAGAAAATCCCTTCTGGAGGAGTCAAGCCTGGTGTTGCATCCTTTAGCTGATTCCCATGGGTGCATCTTTGAAATTAAACCAAAAGAACCATGATTTAAAAATCCTATCTGAAAGATACCACCCTGAAACCCCACACATCTCATGCCATGCTTGCTATGATCCTGGAGAGGGGAATATTTATTAAATGTAACACTTTATGCAGCAGTCCTTCAAACCAGCTTCAATCTAAATGACAAGTGGCCCACTTCCAGACATTACAACATGGCTTGGAAATATCTTCCCTACTTTCATTAGAGAGGATAATCCACATACAAAGCAATGGATTTTAGAAAACTCAGATAATCAAACAAAATAGCTGTAGAGATCTGAAGTCCACACACATGCAAAGCATACAATACACAGAGCATGAATAATTAGCATTAATGAATGTCAAACCCATCACTGAAGCCTGGCTATTGATTCACAACACTGCTGGAGTGTGGAACTACTGCTCCACGGGGAACTAGGACAAGGAAAGGGACTGAGGTCTATTGGGAAAGTCAGAGATGAAGGGGACCTTCTGTGGAAAAGATCATCAAGAAAAAGGATGACTCCTTTTCCCTTTGTATGGCAAATACATCCTCTTAGAGTTTGGTCTGACTAATGAGAAAAGTACTGTAAAGAGTCACATCCTGAGAGGATGCTTAGATGGGTTTGTTTGTGTAGTAGGGTGACTTTATGCTGCTTGTATCCCCAATCGTCTGTTCTGTTTGTGCTGTATATTCAGTTCTGTACCTTTAAAACTCATTCTAGGAGCAAAGAGAAAGAAAGCAGCAGCGCGCAGTTTGTTTTGAGAAAACTGCCTGACTCCCACACGTCGCTCTCCGGCGTTCATCTGAAGCATGGACAGCAGTGAGACAGAGATCTCCTGTGCTTTTAGTTAGTTTTAGCTAGCTAGAGCAGAGAAGACTCCCTGGACTGTTTTTTTTTCCTTTTTCTTAAGACTATTTAAATCTGCTCAAGACTGAAAAACCCAGAAGAGCAGCAAGAGCTGGCACCTGCAGCCGCCAGAACCTAGACCTGCGGAGGGAGTGGGACTGGTGAGAGACTGAGTGAGCTGAGCTACACCCACAGCAAAGACTATCTCTGTTTGCCATCTCTCTTCAGAGCAGGCAGAAGTTTTATTGTTTCATATTATTAATTCTTTGCATTTGTAGGCATTTTGTTTGTTAAATAAATATTTTTTTCCACTTTTCTCCGAAGAAGTTCTTTTCCCAGACCGGCTGGAGGGAGGGGCCGTTTGAGTTTGCTTTTCCAGAGAAACCCTTTCAGAAGTTTTCTCCCAAATTTACTCTAAACCAAAACAGTTTGTTTGCTTCCTAACCACAGTTTTCCTCAGCGTTTGTCAAGGAAAAACCATGCGTGTATCTTTGGATCCGGCTCTTCATACACTAGATAAGGAGAATTAATAAGCCCTTTTTTTTTTTCTTTTAGAAAGAACCCATGGAACTTTGGAAAGCTCTTCACCCATTAATTTCTTTTATGTACAGACATCTTCACTTTCTGTCTGAAATTGTTCCAGTAGAACACCACTAAAGTTACTGCATTTCATTCCCAAAGGACAAAACCCAGGATAATTATAAAGCAATCTTAACTTTGCCCTATGAAGGTATCATCTCACATTAAGTTGTTCAGTGTAGTTTTCCTAAAACTAGGGCCAGATTTCCCACTCATCCCTCTCCCCAGGTACGAGGACATTGCCTTATATTTATGATCAAAGCCTATGAAGCTGTGAACCACAGCACAGTGTGAGTGAAGGGCTCTCAGTTCCTCCCCATGTTTACAGAAATTTCAGCTGAGGCACAGACACAGGAAAGCTTCTTGCTGCTGCTTCACCAGCTTCATTTTTTGGCCCATGCCAGGTAATTCCATCATTAGACTGGCAACTTCTGAAGGTATCTTTTCTGTTTGTTGGCTTTTGGTGAGGTTTTTTTGGTAGCAAACATTTACATAGAATGTGTACTGTTACTATTGCACGGGCCTTGCAGCTGATTCTGAGGTATTCTGAGGTATCATTACAACTCTTACAATTTTATCCTGGACTGTGTCCAACTAATGGTGTATTGCTTCCTGTACCTTGAACTGTTACTTTTGTAACATCTTAGTTTTTATACCCTATTAAAAAAAAAAAAAAAAAAAAAAAAGTTTAGGCCCAAAGAGGTGTTAGAAGCATTAATGGCTAAAGGTTTAAACATTATTCTTTAAATATTATTCTTTCAGGTCAAATCACTTACAGAGTAGCATTTTTGAATCTTGGAGTTTGGCATTTCTGTCAGCTTCATTCTTTCCTCCTTAAACAGCTTAATTGGTTTAGAAATTGAGCTTCATTTTGTTCTTAGTATTTTCTCTTTTCCCTTACCTTAGGTTATAAGGTAAGATGTAACCAAGAGTATGCACTCTATCACCATCCCAGGTGGGGCAGTGTTCTTTATCTCTTCCATGACTCATCCCTGATAACTCCAGGGAATATCTTCTGTTAATTTGCCATCAAAGTCTGACTGCATGACTGATAAAATGACACCATCCCACTGTGAGATGTTCCACCCAGGGGGAAGCATTCCTACCTGGATATGAGATTTGGAACAGTCACCTTTATCCACTGAATTCCCAGAGGACAAGAGCTACATAACCACCACTGGAGCTTCAGAGGAGGACCAGACCTCTCTACAGGATCACAGCTTCAACAGAACCACATCTATCACTTCAAGAGGACTGCAGCCACCATTTAATCAGACTGCTACCACCAGCCTGGCCAACAGGGTGTCAGGTTGTATCCTGACTCTGTCAGGTTAAGCCAGTGTTTCTGTATTATTATCTTTATCCTAATTTTCCTATTAAATATTGTAATTCTGACTTGGGACCTCCCACTGGTTTGCTTTCAAACTAGTACACCCATCTCCTTTCAGCTTTCCCAAATCAAAACTGAAAACCTTTTTTTCAAGATGATGCAATTCCCACCCAAGAAATTCGGTAAGCAAAGGCATTCAAACACAAATATAAGAGATAATACCTTATAACCACTTCCAGAGTCTCAAAAAAAAAAAAAAATCAACTTCTCAAAAAAACCCAAAAAACCTTTGCCTTGATAAAGCATTTTTAAAGTGAAACATGAGGACAAAGTGAGTACTCCACCATTTAAATGCTGTGACTCATGGATTTAGATTTGAAGTACCAGAATTTCTCCTTAATACATTCAGATACTTCACTTTGTGGTCATTTTCTGCCATGGTTCACAGGTATCCTTTTAACTTCCATTACTTATCACAAGTCATGCATTTAAAAATAAAACCCATGAAGATTCTCACATAATTTCAGTTTGTTTTTTTAAAGGAAACACCAACTATTTTAAAGTTCATGATAAAAGTAAGATCTACACACAATTCTACTAAAGTCACTGGGAAATAGCCCATTTTATAGGGGAAAAAATATTTCCAAAAACCACTTCCCTCTCCAGAAATTGTTTTTATCATATATGAAAGCATCTCTCACTCTCAACTGAGACTTCCCTGCTATTGTATTGTTATAAGTACTATTGATCACCAAGTCCATTAAAAGCATTAGTCACATTAAATAATTCATCTCTCCAGACCAGCTTTGCCCACAGATGCCATCAGCAATAACCCTCCAGGAGACTTGTACTAAAGAAGAGCCAGCATAGCTGCAGCTCAAATAGACAACATCCAAAAATAAGCACAAAACAAATGACTGAGCAAATGTGTTACACGATTGCATACCACTGCAGATTCCTCTAGAAACCAGATGTGTGACAACAGGAAACTTGAGATCTTCAAGTGGGGCATCTGCATGCAAGCAACAACAATATTTATTAAAGTATGGGGCTTTGGAATTCTTTTGGAATTTTTTTTTTTTGTTTTTGTTGCTCTTTGACACACACTTTATTCTGCAAGCTGCTCCGAGTGAGGAGCAGCAGCCTATTTATGTGCTTTGGTCACTGTTTTGGCAGAGAAAATGACAAATGCCATATGCCATATTTGTTTCTGCTAATAAGGATCATCAAGGATTTGGAATTCTGCCTGGTACTCTAGACCCAGTCCTCTTTACCAGTTACACATTACAGGGCTATGAACAAGCCAAAATTCTCCCTTGATACACACACAAAGTACCCAAGACCAGCATATGCAGACCCTCTCCTTCAAAGCCTGCAGCAAGAGCAGACAGCCCAGTAAGAGCACCCAGTGAAGTTCATCAAGCCCAGAGCAGACAAGGGTGCAGCAGCCCTCTTGTTAGAGGGTAGAAATGAGCCCAGACACAGACTCCTTGTTCATCACAGCACAAAAAGAGCCCTGGTCTATTCCTCTTCACAGCTCAGCCATCCTGACCCCAACCATTCACTGACTCTGGCTGCAGCAGCTCCTGCTGTAGGGTTCCCTTGCAGCCTCTGACTGCTGGTTATTGCCTGCTGACCTCTGACTGCAGGGATCAGTGTGCAGGCTCTGACTGCAGCTTTTACCCAGCCAGACTGTGACTGCAGGTTCCAACAACAGCTCTGACTGCAGACCCAGACTGACCTCACTGCAGGGATTCTCTCTCCTGCTCAGCCCAGTCCTTCTGATCGTTCCTTCAGTATCTCACTCCTCTTCCTCCAGGTTGGCTGGCCCTGACCAGCCAACCCACTCCCTTTTATCACACTTACCTTTAATGGATACAGCTATAACTCATCAGGGGTGAGGCCGTATTGGGTAACTAACACAGCTGTGACTCCTCAGGCTCTAGGTTGCCTGTAATCCCTTCTCCTACAGGCAGGATTCGGGCCATGAAGAGATGGCATCTGATTTTGCAAATGGTAAAATGCTTTATGTATCTCCCCTGTTTTTCCCCCGGTAAGGTTCTGAGAAAAGATGCAGAAAAGCTGCTAGGCTGACACCCTGTTGGACTGTGTATCAATGTCTGCCTTGCTGCTGCACCACAAGGCACTTACTCTGTGCCTGAAACCTGCTCTAATTCTGAGGCCAGCACTGAAATCTGTTCTTCAACTACATTGCTGAAGTACTCAAACTAGAGATCTCAGCACTTGAGTTGTTGTACAGAGAGTTCCTGTGGCTGCATTGAGATCCACCCACTTCTGCAATCCTCTTACAAAGTAAAATCTGCTAGTATTATATGCATTTAATTGTTGATTAAGCTTTCTTTGGATTAAGCCTCCCCCATCCATTTGACAATGACAATTTTAATGGCCACATGTTTAGAATCTGAAATGTTTTCCATTTATCCGCACTATGGAACCAAGGAGCAAACAGGTCAGCTGGTTACAGACCTGGAGGAGCCTAGGGACACCCAAGAAGAAGGAAGAGTTCCTGTGTTCTGGGTCACACTCACTTCAGAAGGATGCTAGTGGTCAGATACATTGCCAAAAGCAGAAGGAACACATACCCTGGGATAGGACATGCATTGCCAAATGCTCTACATCTCTGTATTCCAAAGACATGGAGGAAATATTTACTATGGCTATAGAGTAATGACAGAAAAAAGTGTCTCATCATTTCCTAGACAGGTACCCTCTGGTGAGCTAACCAACAATTTCCTAGTGTCCTTAGTGAACACTGTGAAATATTATCAGAGATGCAGAAATTACTCGAGGCCTGTTCCTGAATTACTGCCATCTCTAGAATCATAGATCAATGGAGTGAAGCAGGAAGGGCTTTCATTCAAAGGGAAGAGCAGATTGATCATTCCAAAGTCCTGGGAAGAGTCCTGTTCTGCTGCACACTGCAGATATGCTGAGGCACCTAGTTAAGAGTGATGATGTATCAGATGAAGGGAAAAGGAACGGAAAAGCACACACTAGTGAAATATAGACAGGCTCACCCATTGCCTGGTCACTGTCTGGTTTACACAGCAATCATAAAAGAATCAAACTTTAAGGAGTACATGAAGCAGTAGATTTTTTTTTTTTTTTTTTTTAATTTAGAAGACAGATGTTCTCCAAGTCTAGAAAGACACATGACAGGAAATCTGAGAGGGCAGAAAGTACAAGTGTGAAGGAAAGTGGGTCTATTTTAAGATACACCTACCAGATGTTATAAACAAGTCACTCGTTTTGAGAGAGCGGATCCATTAAAAAAAATAAATTACTCACAGAAAAGAATAATATGTATGCATTCACAAAAATCAGATGTAGTAAATCAGAGGATATGAGTACAAGTGGGCAGTTGTGGATGGTTTCTAGGTGGCAATTTTGGATGCAGCTTCAGAAGCAGCATTTGCAAATAATGATGAGCATCTTGCAATCTATCTCAAAATTTGGAAGACAATTTCAGCCACGACATGGCTTGTAAGGACCTTAAACTGGAAAGAGGTGAGTGAGAAAAGAAGCAGAGGAAGAAAATAAACACCTAGGACACTTACTAACCAATATAAACACACCTCAGCTTACAGATTAAATCTGTGAATAACACATTTACTACAGTTCTGCCACCACCTTAGGAAACTGTTGCTCTGCAAGTGGGTTACTGTCCCACAGTGTCAGCCTAGCATTGAACATCCTGTGAACTCACTGGCATGATTAATGCTTTATTAGCATGCACTAAACTCAAGACACAGATCCTTCTGTCTAAGTTCATTAAAAGAGAAATGGATTGGCAGATGCTGTGGTTTATATAGAGTGGGAAACTGACACGTTGGATGCATTTTAGAATGTTTTGTGTAAGAGAAATAATTCCAAATACTGCTCTTTGCACAAAGCTTATTGTCTTACTTGGAAAAAAATAAGTATCAAAAGGAGTGGTTTTGGGTTTGTTTTTAAATGTGTCAGCTAAAAACAGAAGGATGCATGTCCTAAGAATCCAAAACACAGTTTTCTTAGTTCAGAATCTTTTAGTGGCTTACCTACTACACTGCATTGCTTACATCATACACATCCATACTTGCAAAACTTGTGTTCAAGTTAGACCCTTGATCAAACCACTGTATAACAAAAGCAGAACACTTCAGGACCTCACAGTGCAATCTGATGGGAGATCAGCCACTACAATTGCATTGCAACAAGGATCTTACCTGCCAACAGTGGCTCTGACTCTGTCCCAGTGTTCTCTGAAAGCAACACCAACCTTCTTTTACCTGAGTGTTTTTCTGATTTTAAAAAAACCCCAAACTTTTCTATTATTGATACACAGAAAGTACCAGAGCAACAGCAGGCATATCTAGAGGATTACAGCTTTGGGACAAGGAGTCAGTGAGGTTTTGTCAAGTGAGGCAGACAACAAAAATGTCTCTCAGCTGACTAAACTCTTCCCGCTTTGACACAGAGTCACTGAAAATTGTTTTCAAAAAGCACTGCATCTGTGCACTCACAGAGATAAGAAATTAGCACTGTAATAGGAAACAAATGAAGCAGGTGTAGAGGGCTGTTGAATGTTTTGATGTTGTAGCTGAGTTTGTAAGTGCCACCCTAAATAAAGGGGTGGTATTGAAGTCTGCCTCCACCATGCTGCTATAAGCATTGTTACACTGTGGGTACAAATACGAGTCAGAGCACATGCTGTGGGTTCGCTAAAACACTCCATAAATCCATACTTAACTCAGAGCCAACTTCCTTTTCAGGTCACTCTTAAATCACTTTAATTAGAAAACAGTCACACAGTACTTACAGTAATAAAAATGCAAACCTACTACCAGGGAGGTTTAGCTACGGTGTTTTAAATCTAAGGACCTACACCCTTCTGCAATTGTATCCTTGACACAGACCAACAACAAAACCCTGGGCCTCATTTCAGTACCAAGCCTGAAGAGATTCTTGGGCATTTCTCTATTGCTTTCAGGGCCATCATAACCAGAGAGTGATCTGCTGATGTGCTTGTGATCAACACCCACCAAAAGTGGGCCAGCACACGGCTACAGGAACTGATGTTGCTGCCATAAAATCAAACAAAAGGCTCAGGAGCAGCTGTAGAAGATGCTGTCCCCATACTTCCCTTACCCTCAACCCCCTCTGACAGCTCCTGACACCCATTTTAAAAGGCAGCCAGACAGCTGCTCAGCATTCCACAACCTCTGCTCAACTTGGTAATGAAGCCCTCAGAAAGATGAACGGATATTTTATAACCAAATTAACTTTTACATTAATGTCCATTACTCCAGTGAAAATAATTCACTCGTGGAAATAACTAAACCCCTTGTGCTCTGACAGTTAATTCCATTAGATAGCTTTCTTTTAAGCTTTTTTCTTCCTCTGTCTGCTGCTGGTCCTTTATGTTCCTCCTTTTAAAAGAAACGTGACAGTGAGAAATGGGTACCTGTACTTTAACATGGCATCTCCTGTCCAAAGATGTTTTTTTCACATGTAAAATACCAGGACACCACCAAAGGAAATGTTTCTTACCATAGCACTCATAGAAACAAGCAAGCCACAGATAATTCTACAGTGCCTTTAAAGGTACAGAACACAGGTGCATGTTTAAATATGAAGACTATTTGGGGCAAGAAAGAAACAAGATCACACTGTAGACTACTTTTAAACTCCATCTCTATGTTGGTAAATGAATCTTACACAAGTAAGCTGTGTAAGTCTCCCACAAACTTGACTCCCAGGTCCTCACAGGAAACAAAAGGCTCCTGTAAAACAGTGTGGGTCCTGAGAGCCATGCAGTCTTTGTCTACCTGCATGTGCACACAGGCAGACACACGCACCCAAAGACACGTGTCCACCTTCCCTCTCTCCTTCAGAGGCAGAGCACTGACTGAGGAAATGAATCAAACAAGCCTTCTGTCCAAAGGCCCTTCTTTCACAGGCAGCTTTAATGAGTCCTGCACTTGCAGAGAGCCTTACTCTTGAGCCTTGGAGTCTTGACTCTGTAGGGCAGGACAAAAAACTCCTCAGGTAATCTGCTCTTTGGTGCCATACGGAGTGGAAGGCACTTGGCACAAACACAAGAGCTTGACTCCATAAATTGCAGGGTAATCTCAGGAGACAGCCCAACTCCTCCCTGAATCATAGGCTCCTTCACCTGGAGGAGTCTTTCTCACTGACTCTTATTAAAACACAGCCTTTGCTCTGCAACACCTCTTCCAATGGCTTTGATCTAGACATGGATAACAACTGCACAACATCCATATTCACGTGGCTGCTGTGACAAGCTGTCTAAAATCAGCTCATAATTTACATGGAAACTGCATCTACCAGAGGGTACCTGCATGGCCAATACAACACAACAATATTGATACAGGCTTGAGAAGTTAATTAAACTGGTCGGACTGGGGCTTCACAGTTCAGGCAAGATACAGCCCTTAGGTTCCACAAGTATACAATTTTTAAAAATTCAGAGGTAACAGATGAACAGATTATATAATTGCATATGCTTTTAGAAACTGACCTTCCAAATCAATTTGCTGAAATGCTTCTACCATACACAACATGTCTGAAAACAATAAAACATGCAATGAAGACAAAAGATCAAAATGTTTTCTAGCTTTATCTTCACCATGAGAGCTTTGAGGCATGCTGTTGTATCCTGGAAAGAAGAAAAAAACCCCCAACTGATCCAGAACCCCTTTGTGATACTCAAGGATTTGGAATGAAACCAGTAAGTCTCTTTACAGAGTATCAAGAATCACAGAGTATGCTGAGTTGAAAGGGACCTATCAAGACCATCTAATCCAATCCCTAGCCTTGGGCAGGAGAACCCCAAGATCAATAAGGTAAATTTTGAGCTGGTTCTGATCTGTATGACACAAAACATGAGCAATTCAACACAGTTTTGAAAATGCAAGACGTGCTTGGTTTTCAATAATGTCTGAAAGCAGCTCTCAATAACTTCACTGGCACCAAGAGAAAAGCCTAAATAAAACAAAGCAATTAAAAGATCAGAAGAACTCAAAAGTAGCATAACATTTATAATTTCTGTAAGCTGCACCAACACCAATGCTTGGTGAATGGTACCACACCTACTTGCTGGCCTAGTAGTGGTGTCCACCAGGACTTGTTATTGGGCCCAGTCCAGTTTAATATCCTTATCAATGATCTGGATGAGAGGTTCAAGTGGACCCTCAGTAAGTTCACAGAGGACACCAGACTGGTTGGGAGTGTTGATCTGCTGGAGGGCAGGAAGGCTCTGCAGAGGGATCTGGACAGGCTGGATCAATGGGATGAGGACAATGGTGTGAGGTTCAACAAGGCCAAGTGCTGGGTCCTGCTCCTGGGCTGCAACAACCCCAGGCAGCAACACAGGCTGAGGCAGGGGCTGGAGAGCTGCCCAGAGGAAAAGGGCCTGGGAGTGCTGGTCAGCAGCAGCTGAACATGAGCCAGCTGTGCCCAGGTGGCCAAGAAGGCCAGAGGCATCCTGGCCTGGATCAGCATTGGTGTGGCCAGCAGAGCAGGGCAGTGATTGTCCCCCTGGGCACTGCTGAGGCCACACCTCAAGTGCTGTGCCCAGTTCTGGGCCCCTCACTACAAGACAGACACTGAGGGGCTGCAGAGTGTCCAGAGAAGGACAATGGAGCTGGGAAGGGTCTGAGGGAGCAGCTGAGGGAGCTGGGGGTGTTTCTCTGGAGAAAAGGGGGCTCAGGGGGGACCTTATCACTCTCTAGAACTCCCTGACAGGAGGTTGTGGCCAGATGGGGGTCAGACTCTTCTACCAGGCACCAACCAACAGGACAAGAGGCAACAGCCTCAAGCTGTGCCAGGAATGGTTCAGGTTGGACATCAGGAACAATTTTGTCACAGAAAGGGTTAACAACGAAATGGACTGCCCAGGGAGGGGATGGAGTCACCATCCCTGGAGGTGTTCAAGAAACAACTGGATGTGGGAATTGGTGCCATGGTCTGATTAACACAGTGATGATCAGTCAAAGGTTGGACTTGATGACCTCAGAGGTCTTTTCCAGCCTAATTAATTCTGTGATTCTGTGTTGTATGTCCTCGGTCCTGAAAAGTTATACGCATTTTCTTTGTACACACAAGCTGTCCCGGGAGTCCAAGATTACATCCAAAAGCGTGAAAGGCAGACTGTGAATTCAGAGAATTCTCATTAGATAGTTGGTCAGTGCTTCACAAAACTAGGATTTGATTTTTAGTGAGGTTTTAGAGAGGTTCTGAATTATAATTAAGAAAAAAAAAAAAAGGCATTTGTCAACACCCTTAATTTACAGTCTTCTTCTGAATACAAAATTTAAAAAGGACAGGTAGATTTTGAACATGCAACACCCTGAAAATAATGATTCCACTATTCACTATTCTGTCTTCAATCAAGGCCATTTTATATTTTCAAATTAATTGCAAGAAAACACTGTGTTTCAGGAGTACAAACAAAAGATATTCTCAAAGTAAGTAGCTTGAGGTGAATTTTTAATTTGTGTGTTCAAACCATGTCCAGCATTCTTTCAGAAGCAAAACAAGATGACTAAAGTGGGGTTTTCTTTGAACTTGATTGCTCTTCCTTCCTCCTGTCTTCTACCACAGAATGTCAGACACTCACTTATATACCTTCACTTTGCACATTAGTTGATTGGTTTTGATGCAGCTGTTTCATGTAAATAAAATCACTCACATTCCTAAGTATTTGAAGGTTGTATTTTAAAACTGCTGCTCCCAGATATGTCCATTGCATTTTTGTGGACTGTAATCAACATCTCTTGAACACTAAGTTACTTTTGCTCTTCTTTCTATCAAAAACCCCTCCAAGAAAATCCCATGTGCAGCCCGAGGGAAAATAAAGAACAACGATAACAAGAAGCCAGCCAGGATGGATACAAATTCTGTTACAGAAAGAACTTGTAACAGCAGAGTTTGTTCAGCATTTGTTTGACAAAGCAGTGGGAAGTCAGAAACCTTCCAGCTCAACCATTTCCGCAGAAGAGCTCAAGGTTCAGAGCAAGACGTGTGCAGCTGCCAGCAACACCTGTGCTGGACTCATTAAAGATTTAACCAGAGCAGTCACGTGTGCCCTGGAAGATGGCTGACAACTGCCATGCTTAATTAACACACATCTCCAAAACGCCGGGGAAAGGCAGCAAAATGGAGTTACCTTTGGACGAGGAGGATGGCACCTTCACCAGCATTTCTTTGGCAGATGACTCAGGTAAGGGACTGCAGTGCTCCACTGATAGAGTGCAAATTCCACAGGCTGAATAACAGCACTGTGAGAGCAGGCTGGTTTGTCCTGCTCACCAGGTACAAGGTATTTTTAGCAAATACCCTCCAGCAAACTTTTTTTGGTTGTGTGGTTTGGATATGCTTTGTGATGAGCTCAGAATCAAGGGTTTGGGGGTAAGGAGGCTACCACAGTTTTCATGTATTAGCATGTGGCAATATACACTCTTCATCTGAGCACACAGAGCCTTTCACTGGCTAGAGAGACACTCTTACAGAAATATTAACTCAGTAGTTACTACTATCAAATAAAATACAGATAATGCTGTACAGAGAATAATAAACCTCTGACATAGTCTAGTGAGAACTCACAAGAAGTGATGCAAGTTAATTGCTAATGGAAATAAGGTGATATTTTAAATCTCCACTTTTAAGCATTTAATTGTTTTAAAGGAAACTACAAAAGCCAAGAGTGCTTACCACTCCACCCCTCTCCTCCCCACTTACGGAATAAAAATTACTTGGAAGGGGGAAGTAGGAGAGCCCTACACAGCGGAAAAACGAAGTGAGTTAATATGAATTGATAATAAATTATTTAGAAAGGTGAGGCCAGAGTATCAACTTGATACTGTCAGCATGGCTGCCAAACAGCATGGCTGCTAATTCACACTACTAGGGATCTGGAGGGCTTATTTTTGAACAATACAAGTCACATTTCCTTCCCCCCCTCTTTTATTTTTTTGCATAAAGAATGTTTTTGTGCATGCTGTATTTACCTCCTATATTAAAAACAAACAAAAAACCCAAATAAAAACAAACAAACAAACAAAAACCCCCAAATTCACTAAGTTAACCTTATTTCTAGAACACCATTTTCCATCAGCAATTCCATATTAGTGTGATGGGGCTGAGCTGGATGTTTGAATGCACTTTGCACATCATACAGGGCTGCTGGCACCAAGGTGTGGTTGGCCCAAACTGTTCACAAGGAGACAATCTGTCAGAGCTTGTACAAGCTGTACAATAGTGAAGGGTTCTCCTGACAATGAACCTCACTCTTTCCCTGTAGCAGGGTGTAGAAGAGTAAAGGTATCCTACAGGACACTTTTTTGTGACCTGCTGCACAGCTGGTAACATGTTAAGAACATGGGGGGGTGGCATTCAGTGGCACCATCATCTTCTCTTTGCAAAGCATCCACAAGAAGCCGAGTTAGGCATGACCCCATTTTACTGGATGGGTTTCACTCTGCTCTGTCTCACAGAGGGGTGTTTTTGCCATATGGCTTTCTTAGTCTTTCAGGAGATGTCAAGTCTCTTTCTTCAGAAGGCAAACACCCACCAGCCTCCTCTCCTGCTCTAACCTCAGCACCCTGGAGCTTGGAAAATGTTAATAGCCATGAGAAAATAGAGCAGGGTTAAAAACCCTTATCCATGCACCAGCTGCCAGTGGGTTTCCAAGTCAATCTTGGCATTTGGGGCTTGATACTCAAAGCTAAGCCCTGACAGATGTCACTGCTCTAAAAGAGATCTCAGCAACACAGCAAATAGGACTGTACTGCACCTCAGGAACTGAGCACTTAAGATCTGCTGGACTCCTGACTGAAGCAGAACATCCAGGGTCAGAGAAAGCTCATGTTCACAACAGAGAGGCTTCTTTATCAAAGATCTGCTACCAGTGTTACAGCATTTCCCCTGGCAGTGAAGAGGTGGGGACTGCCGGTCAGAAAGTAGAAGTAAAACCAGAATAACTAAAAATAAGTGACATTTTCAGGCAAGCTTATAGCTTGAAGGCACAGAGGGTAAATATAGTAAGATTCATGGTGAACATGATAACCCTGGTCCATCTCTTCTGGTTACAGCTGGAGGTTAGAAAGTATAAGAAAATTCCTAACCCACAACAGGAAGAGAGAATGATATACTTTGTAGGAAACAGTCTTCTTTAACTCTCCCAGCTGAAGTTAAGACTAATTACAGTAACCCTGGGGCATCTCCAGTAGGACTGGAGAATAACATCAATCCCAGAAGAGCAGGGAAGCTAAAAATCCACACAGTGAGAGAGAGAAGAAGATTCCTTAGGATGGACAACAGCAAGCTGGAGCAAGGAGTAAGGAAACTAGGCTTGCAATATGTAGATCCTAAGTGGACTTTGTCTGAGAATGACAATGTTTTACATGCAAGTGTTCCTTCATTAATTATTAAAAAGGTTGACAAAGGTGCACTGGTTTTAGTGAACTTGGGCACGTTTGTTACTGCATGAGGTCTTGCCAGCATTTCCTAAAACACACTGGAAAGGCACCAAACAGGGAAGTAGATCAACGTGCTACAGATGTACAATCTGAATGATAATCAGAGTACAGCCTTCATGTCAAAGTTCCCATGGCACAGTGAAAAGCCATTGTGTCAAAGCAACAGGGGTTACTGAGCCTCCTTAACCAAGCACAAGCCACGAATATTTAATGGCTGTTGCTCTCTCAAAACAGCAGTGTCCTTCCATTTGTTAAGTAAGCAGGTAATAAAAATAAAACACTTCCGTGTAAATTAAGACAAACACAAAATGGTAGCAAGACAGAAACTTTCTGGAAAGTATTTTAATAGCAATATTAACAGCACATGAAAACATATGTGAAAATATTTTTACCTTTAATGAAAGAAATATCTTTCAATTTAGAAACTCACAGCACTAGATGAAGTTCCCTCAAAAAATGACCTACCCAAGCAAAAGCACAGAGGAAGTCAAACCAAAACAAAACAGTGAAATGTTGTCCAACATCTGCAAAAATTTCTTTACTATACTTCCAATCAATGTTGAATAAGCAGATCAAGGCCCTCTCTGCTCATTGAAGAGTACCTAGAAATAAATCATCTTACTCTTTTTTCAAATATGCTTTACAGAAAGCCAACGTTAGTCACTACATTTCTCATGTAAACCCATCCTGTTAAAAGCAGATACAAACCCTTAACTTACAGAAAAACAAAGCAGCTTTCATCTAATTAAGTTACCAGTAAAGCTTTATGGAACCTTGGTAAATATCCTTCCACAAAAACCTGGTGGCAAACCTATAGCTGATAATGACAAGGAGGCAAAGAGTGAAGATGATAATGTTATGTGATACATGTTGGTATCCACAGCCCAAAGCTGCAAAGAGTACAGTCCCTCAGTCCATTTAAAAATGCATTTCAGAGGAGTCAGTAAAATGAGAACCTTTGCACTCCTGCTCAATACTGCAAGGGATAGGAAGCAGCCATATGTTGGCTATATCTGTATGTGGCTGTATGAAGGCAGGCCTCTTCAGGGATAAAGAGAAATCATTACTTTCTGAGGCTTGCTTTTTGCAGACTCTCTAAAGAGACTGCATTTGTTCATTCCAACTGCATGCTCACAGGTTATGTCATCTGATGAGGTACCATCCTCATTCAGGACTTAAGCAAAACCAGGACATGCACAATAAGTAAGGATACAGATGAGTTAGAAGACAAAGTATTTCAACTTGAGACTAAGTATTTGCTCATTTTGTAGAAATCGATTTAGTTGGAAAAAGCACAATCCAAAAAGCACTCAAATTCTGCATTTAACAGAAGACCCCAATTGTAACTTTACACAAGAATGTGCACCAGGCAACAAAAGCTTTTTGAGGTTACTCTGAAAGAGCAATAAGAATTACAGAGAATTTGGTGTAAAGCAATATTACATGAAAAAAACCCACACCTCCTCAGAGTCTGTTATTTCTGCAGAGAAACAAAGGATGAAGATTTGATGTAAAGGGCCTTGCAAGTTAGCACTGCAAGGAAAAAGACTTAAGCCACTGGTGCTCCTTTCTGTCTTTTTCTTTGTGGCGAAAATTAGTGAAAGGAGCAAACAGGACGGTTCAAACAGCCGCGCCATCTCGTACAATGCCTTCCTGTGTCAGTGAAAGAAAGGATACATTTCTATTGTGGTGGTGAACAGCGGAGCCTCTGTCGGCGCTCAGTGTACGCAGGCGCCGCTGCTGCCTGGAACGTGGCCAAAAGGGAAGTCGGGGGCTCGCTGGTTTGCGCTGTGTGCCATGGGAAAAACAGGATGTAAAACGGAGTTTTGGAAATAAAACCTCTGAAAATGTTTGGCATGAGCAGCAATGACTGAGAGAGAGTCTGAGGGCAGAGCAGTAAAATCCTCTCCTCTCAGTTTGTAACTGTGCCTGTATATGAATTCAGGTAAACTATCAATGAGACTTTCTATCCTAGGGAGGTTGTTTTATTTGAAGCAAAAATTTCTCTTTCTGTGAAACCGAAATAAATTGATTCCTTTTGCCAGTGACATCAGCTACTCTTAGAAAACCCAACTAGAACTTAGGATACAAGTAAGTATAGATAGCTGCATCTGTAAACTGAAACTCATTCCTATGTATTTAATATAATGACAATAATCATGAATGCCTCCTCTGATTTAACCACATACCTTAGCAAACAATCTGGAGCACTGCCTGGGGTTGTTGTGCCCCAAGTGCAGGACCTGTCAGACCAACACTCCCACCCACCTTCCTGTCACAATGTGCACAGGTGCCTTCCCTGGGACACGGTCTGTCTTACAAAAGCAATCTGATTGCTGGGGATTTATCCTAAGTCCCCAAAGCCTTACCTTTAAAGTGCACAAAAATTTTAATTGATAATGTATTACACAACGCAAGACAGGTGAGGTAAGGAATTTAAAAAGCCAGTAGGTAAATCATATGATACCCCTGGTTTCTTGGATGATTTCTCACACAAAGAATATTTTGGGCTGTGGACCTCTATTCTGTGATGTATTTGGTTTGGGCATTTTTGCATTTTGGGGGTTTTGAGAGTGTGTGTGTTTTTTGGTGTTTGTTTAAAAGTAGTGGTGCACTGGATATTCAGAATTCTGGAGTTGCCTTCTTTGCACTGGACAATAGAGGAAGGGTTAGGAATGGAAGCTTTTTTAAGGGAACACAGGATGATGTAGGCATCCCCCCTCTGGAATTTACAGCAGTATCAATCCAAACCTTTTGGTCCCTGGAGCAGTCAGTGCTAACCCCATAACACACTGCAGACTAGAAATGCCATCTGCTCTCTGCAATGCCAGCAGTGGAAGCTCAAAACAACAGCTTCCTCTAAAAGAAAAACAAGAAAAACCTCTCATAGAGGTTGACTTCTGAAAGGGAGTTCATCCTGTGCTCATGCTCAGAGTTCAGAATCAAAAGAAAGTGCTACAGTGGGAAACCACAAGCAGGCAAAGTAGAATGAACTCCAACGGAATGCACACCAAAAAGGAAACAGTGGGTGAACCACTGAAATTACTACAGCTTTGGCTACAACAGCACAGGGGCCAGTATGCCTGGTTTCCATTCTGTCCCAGAATTTAACATCAAAGATTTTCCCCATTTGCCTGTTGTGGGACACTTTTGACAACCATCTCCAACTGTAACGCAGCAAGAAAAGTGGAATTTCTGCAGCAGAGAGGTGGATTTCCTCAAGATCAGCCTGCAATAATTTTACCCCCTCTCACAGTATAAAAACACAGCACGTTCCTCACCAGGTCAGCAAGGTTTCCATCCATCTGTACACACCTGGAGAACCTGGCTGTCATTTTTTCCCATTAATGCACGTGCTGGAGACTGTCTCATTAGAAAGAATTAGGAGAACCTGTGGACTGCCAGGTTTGCCAGTGCAGCAAGCAAGGTCCAAACAGTGCAAGCACCTGGCATTTTAAAAACAGCAATCAAGGAAACTTTCCAACAAGCTGCTAAAGCCCAGCCACCACCTGAGAGGACTGCTTGCAAGGAGTAAGGATTGCTGTGTGGAAAATGCCCTTTCCAGAGACAGGGATATGCTTTTAAGTAAACTGACTAATGGAACTGGAAACAGATTCATTTTCCAGTAGAGATGGATAGTAAGACTAATTGCAGTGCATTTTCAGACCTTGAATAGCATTCAGTCTAATCTGAACTTATCTGTAAAGTTAAAAAAAGTCATTGACACAATAATAATACTGTGGAGGCAGCCAGAAGATGAAGATGTTAGAAATAGACGCTTTCTGAAGTGTATTTAAAAATACAGCAGAGGGCTCACTTCCCAAACGCCTTTATCTTCCTGAGTGCCTGCACAGCATTGAATTATTTATTGACAACTAGATATATTACTGTAACTTACAGATATGATATGAATATATTTCATTGCAACATATCGTTCAAACTACATAGTACTACAAGTTGTGCAGTGCATTCACTTCAGTGAGGCCACCAAAATTAGCTCAGGTCGTTGATGTTTTTCATTCCTTTGCTGTGGCTCACAGACTGTGCTAGGAGGTAAAGTGAGGACATGCAGCATGTTCTGCAAGGGTTATTCCCTCCAGGGAGCCAGGGAAAGAACAACGAACAAGAATGTTGTTTTGGAGCTACTGAGCCATTAGATGGGAGCAACTGCGTGAAGTCACTTAGGTTCTTGTGTGATGTGATCTCAGCGCTGTGAGAGGCAGAGGCACGGAGCTAAAGCACACGTTTCTGGTGTGGAAAAGGCTGCTGAGGTGCCGCACTGGAGGCAGCCGGGCCAGGCGTACACGGCTCTGAACTGGGGCAGGGGGAAAACTTGCCGGACTGCGGCTGGGAAGCTCCTCTCCCCCAGAGCACACAAGCACCTGGGAGCTAACAGCAGCCACACACACACTGTTTTCTCGGACCTCCCTCAGGCTTTGCCAACCTACCTACATCTGAAGGGGTTCCACACCAAGGAATAAATGCCTTTTCCTAATCTCTTCTGAACACTCCGCAGAGCCACCAACCATTGCGGACTTCGAACACTGGGAGCGTACGAGCCCAGAATGCACTAACCAGCAGCATTCCCTCACTTGCGGGCTGTGACGGACCCGTGAGGGGGCACCGCCGTGCCGAGCCCCGCCCTGAGGGAGGAGTGGGTGGTGCGATGGCGCCCCCGCCTCTCCGCGCGCCCCGCCCCGCCCCGCCCCGCGCGCGGCGCAGGCGCGTTGGCAGCGCGGAGCGGGCCGGGCCGGGGCAGAGCCCGCGGGAGGCGCCGGCAGCGGGGCAGGTGCGGGGCAGGTGCGGGGCAGGTGCGGGGCAGGGCGGGCAGAGCGGCGGGCGGGAGGGGCCGCGGGGCCGACCCAGGTTGGGCGGGCATGGTGGGGTTTGCGGGCAAGCGGGCGGCCGCCGGCCGGGTCCTGCGGGGCCGCCCCTCTGCAGTGCTGCCACCCCCCCGGCCGGCGGGCGCTGCTGTCAGCGCACCTGCCCCGCTCCGCAGCACCGGGCGGGCTGGGGGATGCCGGGGGCCCCGGGTCAGCACCCCCCGCCTGGCAGGGCCCCGTGCTCGGGCCGGGAGCGGCGGGGGGACAATGCGGGGCCGTTCCGCTTCGGCCTTCAGGGATAGCCACCTCTAGAATAACCCGTTCCAGAATGATCGGAGCTGAGAAGGCGGCGATTACATCACTGAAACAGCGATATTTCATGCTTGGCAGTAATCTAGATCAGTTATTTTTGTAAACAGAGGCATAGTTACTCACCGAACCGTGGGTACGTACGGCATGAGGCCTAGGAAAAACAATTAAAGAATGGTGGAAAAGCTTGCTCTGCCTTAGGCTAAAGCACTGACCCTTCAGAATTAGAAAAAAGCATCTAAAATTCAAATATAACGGAAGTTCCAATAATTGCTGCCTCCGTTTCTTTTTTTCTTTTCTTTTAGCAGGATATCGCTCAAGAAAACGCTCCTCGAAAGTGGAAAAAGCCCCTACCACAATGATGAACGCCGATATGGATGGTATCAATTCTTAATGTTGTTCTTCTTCATTGTTATTCTAATTAGTATAATTTCTAACTGTTAACAGAGGTTGCACTAAAACTCTCATGATTTATTGCAGCTGTTGAGGCTGAGAATCAGGTGGAATTAGAAGAGAAAACACGGCTTATTAATCAAGTTTTGGAACTGCAGCACACACTTGAAGGTTAGCAGCTTGACACATCAGATGTTTTACACGTACACAGTAATGAGCACAAGAAGAGAACCTGACTCCTCTGCCCTTAGTCACGGTGGCCAGAAGTAGGTCGCTTAAAGCAGCTGAAGGTACAAAACCAAGGTCTTGGAAATTGGGTTTTTTTCTTTCTCTTTATGCACCATTACGTTTGCTCGACCTTGGTAATACCCAGCCAGTAGAATGGGTGATACAGCTGGTATGTCCATGCTTCTTAGAAGACACATCTGAGGCTGCTCATCACTGAACTCCTGTTCCCAGTAATTTAGTTAGCAATAACTTAATTCAGGAATTCAAGAAAGTAATAAACTTACAGACTAGCAGTGAAATTTAACAAGTTGGTCAAAGTACTGTACTACAAAATAATACTGGAAAAAATGGCCTTTAGGTAAAACATGGATAGGAGAATGTTTTATAACATAATACCCTATGGTAATGTTTTCTGGATTAAAGGTGTGATTAGTCTGATGTAGGCCCATAGAACATATTCGTTATTGTATGCAATAGTGTCTAATATTTTTCTTATAATATCACCTTCACAGATCTCTCAGCACGAGTAGATGCTGTTAAGGAAGAAAACTTGAAACTGAAATCAGAAAACCAAGTTCTTGGACAGTATATAGAAAATCTGATGTCAGCATCTAGTGTTTTCCAGACAACTGACACAAAAAGCAAAAGGAAGTAAGGGTTGACTCACAGATTATGTCATTGTGTTGCTGCTGGGGTTTTTTTGGTTTGTTTTAACTGGCATAGGCTACATAAGCTAAAATACTTTAGTTTGTGGTTTACTGGACTCTCAGAGATTATAAACTTTGGTAATAAACAGAATTAAGAGCATTATCATGAACAGGAGACAGAAGTTTGTGTATTAAAATTAAGCAATGTGCAAATGTAGTGTAGATAATTACAACATTTTTGTATTTGTTTTAAAAATGACCATATCTTGTTAAAAAGCAGATTAGTTTGTCAGGTCAAACAAGGTCTGTTGGCACTCTGAGGTTTTAGGGTAGATTTCTCGACTAGCCAAGTAATAGTTACAATATTGTGGTGAAATCCCATTTGATAAAAATATTCAGATTTTAACTGCCTCAACTGTTTTCACCTGAGATGTGTTTACTGTGTAGCACTGCTCATAGCTCTGCAAAACAAAACAAAAACCTATAAATCAGTTAAGCATTTCTGTGAAGTAGGAACAGTATGACATTGTTTGCAGGGCTTGCAGACAGAAAAACACTTCATTTTTTGGGAAGGGGGGAGGGTGAGAGGAGGAACAAGGGTAAGCGACTTAATCAGGGAAACACCAAACTGATGCAGTATCAGATGTAATATGCACACTTGAAAACATTGCTACTTTCTCATTTCCCTGAAGAACGATCAGGTACATCATCACAATGTAAGTTCTTCTGTTGTGTGATGAAAAGTAAAAACCTCAGTGATAACCTTCCCAGAAAATGGTCACCAGTGCTCCTCATGCTCATGAACAATCTGCAGTGAGGAACTGAGAACAAGTCTTTCCTTCCTATGTTTTACTTTCCTCCTGAAGTGCCAAACTTGTCTTTGCTTCAGGCCTCAGAGCAGCTGTTTTCCTGCCTCACAGCCTGAGCTTGTGAAGTGCTTCTTGAGGCACTGAATAAAAACATCTAAGGCAGAAGGATGCAGTGGAACGAAGGTGGATTTTGCCTCTCAAAACCGTGCTGCTCTGAGCAACGCTTGGTGTCAAGGTGCTGTTTTTTCCTGGCTTGGATGTTAGGTTTTGTAGGGGAGCTCAGCCCAGATTATGGGACTGAGCACTTCCCACAAAGGCAGCATGTCCAGCATTATCAGTATTAGGGGAGAGCAGAAGCTGAAATACAAACAAATCTGTAAATTTTAGCAGTACTTAGCTGCATCTGTTTCATCTTGCCCTACAGCAGCACTGTAGACTTATTTATGGACGTTAGCTAGGACTGAGTTCTCACTTCAGTAATGAAGCCATTTTACTTGACCTTTTAAAAGGAAACCACTAGTTCAAGGATCTCTCAAGCATGGTGTGAATGAGTCAGTGTAATAGAAGAAGAAATCCCTCTCAAATTCCAAGTTTCTTAGCAGCTAGGTACTGCTGCGTCTTCAGTCTAAGTTGACATTGTGAGGTTCCCCCCTCCCAAAGGTGAGATTTCCCATTTTCCCCCATTAGTATATTTGTACAATGCTCAATGGAGTCAAAAGACTGCAAACAAAGCACTAACAGTACAGTCTTGAGGGCTGCTTACAAGGCCAGGTCCAGAAACCCAACGACGGAAAATGGACAATACCATTTGTGTCATGGGGTCCTTGTCAGCATCTAAAATTAATTTTCATCTTCTGTGGACTACTTCCTCACATTACTGGAACTCTAAATTAATCCAAAAATTGCTAGCAGGTGGAGCAGATCACGGGGCTAGTCCAGAGTTTGAGCAGTAAAGGAAGAACAATCACAGCAAGCACTTGACTTCTAAAGACTGCATTGCATTCCAGCCACTGTAGGTTTAAAGCCACCTCCCTGCCGTCTCCATCTGCACTGCAGATCACCTGGTAACACAGCATGCGCTTCAACTCCCAAGATAAAGTGATTTTAAACTCATGGTTTTGTATTGTAGATTGGATAGTGGTATTTTATCCATCAGTGTGTATACAGCAGTTATTGCATCTCCATGCCATTTGACATCCCACTACTGTGGCCTTCATTTAACTTATGAACATTTTAAAGATGTTGTATTTCTGACTTTACACCAAATAAAAACTTTTCATTTCTCTCAATGCGTTTGGTTTAACATTTGTAAACCCTAAAACTTCTCATACCTATCAGTATTCAAAAAGTAAAAAGCAGTAGGGTTAGTAATCATCATGATGGTTTTGACATACCTGAACTGTCTGAAAAACTGGATATAATTAAATTAAACCTGGGTTAATGAATCTAGTTTTAGCAAAGCTTCAGTTCCTGACTCACTTGCTATTTTCAGCCGTCAATCTTACATTTCTGTCTACTTTTCTGTTCTTGCTAAAGTAAAAAGGAAAAGGATTGGAAGGAAAAGCATCTACTGTTGTCAAAAAGCCAAAACTTGCACTTCTCCATGTGGGAGACCTTTAAGCCAAGTCAGAAATGGTATTTTATCCTACACTTTTATTGAGCTTTACTTTAGACAGAAACCAGAATTACTACTTCATTGTGCCTTCATGAATGTAGATGCCAACTGAAGAGTAGTTTCAGCTCTAACTAAATAAAAGGGCCTCAGTACTACTTGGCCTTCCCTGCATATAAAAGGTGTTCAGTCTGGGATCTGGCATCCTCAGTAAGAGCTCTTTTACCAAGTTACAAGATAGCCAGAGGGAGTGCAGGCTGTGGAAGTCTTGCTACTTGTGGAGTTCCAAAGATGACTGACAGTTTTAATAGCAAGACATGCTGGAACTGAAAACCATCATTTTGTAAATTTTAAAGCTCTTTCAAGCAACCATGATAGCAAGATGAAGTATGTTTCCAGAAAATACCTGTTCAGAAAAAACTGGACAGTGCACAGAAGCGTGGGTTGAAATCTCACTGTTGCACTGTATCAATGAACAGGGGTTGCCCTTTGCCTGGCCTGGATTTCTCTAGAGCCTCAAATCCTCAACATCTCTGGTATTTCTCCTCTAATTACCAGTGTAAATCTAGATCCAAGTAAGCTGATGTGCAGAAGGATGGATGCTGTCTCCAGGTTCTAGGTGATCAAAGGTGATGGGGCATCAATCAGTACTTCATGGGAACTTTTAAATTCAAAACCCTAAGGGAAGATGAGCATCCCCCATGGGGTGACCAATCCCTGGAGTAACTAAATCAAAGAAACTACAGTACTTGTGTAACTATCACATACCAGAGGAATAAACCTCCAAACCCCCTAAGGAAACAAACCAGACCCCCAGCACACCCAAATGCTGTAACAATTCCAAAGGACTTCTATGAGACTCAGACATAACTCATTTAAAAGGTGAGCTGAAATGCTCCCTGACAGCTCACAGGAACTGCTGCCAGCAGGACACTACACTGCTAGCAGCTTCTATCCATTGCTGAGGAGTAATCTGGAGCCTTCACTTCTTACCTTTTGCATGGAGACCCTAAATAAAGAGGTGGGAATTTGAAGTTAACTTAACAAAAGACACAAAAAGCCCCAAATTAAACAAAAATCTAGAGACATTTCCATGTAATTCACACCAATAAGTCAAATATAATTAACTTTTGACTACTTCAAAACAAGCACTTGAGGACATTGGATTCTTCATTAGGGTTAAGCATTCACTTCTTAGAGACTTCCCTGGAATCTGCTGTGAAAATTCTTTTTAAAGCAGACAAATTTTATGACCGGCACAAGAAAATCTGTTAGAGTCCTTATGAGTTAATGTATTTCTACTTGTTTGTAATGTATGACTGCTTTTGCTAGCATCTACACATTCTACTACTA
This sequence comes from Phylloscopus whistleri, assembly GCA_017589585.1. Taxonomy (NCBI): domain Eukaryota; kingdom Metazoa; phylum Chordata; class Aves; order Passeriformes; family Phylloscopidae; genus Phylloscopus; species Phylloscopus whistleri. The sequence continues at coordinate 229,926 of JADMLD010000468.1, forward strand.
CTACAGGCAGCTGCCAAGCAGCAAGAGGTTTCTGGTGACTGAAATTTTATTGTTTAATACACAGCTGAACTTCAACGAAACAAAGTTTCTTTACAATAAGCAGTTTATTTAAACTATATTATGAGAATGCCCAAGTTACTCACATCGTAAAAAACTTAATCCATCAAAAATTCTTATCTATATTAATAAATTTCATATTAAGCAAGAATTAATAAATATTTTTAGGTGACAATATACACTTAGCAAGTATTCTATAAACAGGTTGTACCACTGTTTCAGAACATGAGAACTATAAAAGTTTGAAAAAATCATCTGTGTATGACTTCTGCAGATTTGATACCTGCATTCAGGAGTAAAACAAGTCACATCAATTTCCACATGGATTCTACTTTAAAATATATCTTGAAAATAAATTACTGTAACCAATGCCTAAAGTGAACAGGTGACCACCCATGTAACAAGGTCAACTAAAATAAATAATTTACAATAAAAATTGTTGCTAGCACAAAATCATCATACAAAAACAATTATTGCATTTAGCTCTGCACAGAAAAAAGTACCTTTTTTTCACAGCAGTGTGAACTGCTATAGATGCTACATCTATACTACCATCTTCTTTTAGCTGAAAACTGTAAACAGCTTATTTTGTGCTAGAGCTACAAAAGGATTATAATGCATTCATTTAAAAAAATATTTAGAGGAAGTTTATCTCCAACTAAAACTAATTTCTAAGAAACTTCAAATCTTAAGAATCTTTACCTAAAAAATCAGTTGGTCAACTTGCAGTTTCCCTTTTATTTTGAATGTGAAATACCAGCTAACTCTTCACAGATAGTATTTATCCTTAAAAAAAGGGAACTGAGGAAGTTTAGGATGGTTGAAGAGGTCAGAAAATTCAAACAGGAGGTTAAATAGCAATGACCTCCCTTTTTCCCATCAAAGCTCAGGAATTTGCCAGGCCCACTGAAGTGGCACACCAAAAGTTACTGTCAGTGTCTCTAGACCTGCAAACAGCAGCTGGAAATAACTCAGTCCTTTCGAACTCTTCTTTTGCGCACTGACTTCAGGGGTTGATCCCCCATTCCTTCATCAGTTTCTTTCTTCTGGAAAAAAAATAAATTCAGCATTAACATTTTAAACCTATTTTAATTATTCAAACTGGCATGCTACCTTATTCCTCTTCCTGAATTCCCCATTTTATCACTAAGTGCAGCACTTAAGTGATAGGACATTTTTTTCCACACTTCTAATCTGATGATGAATAAAGTGGGTAGAAGACTCTTCATTTCTATATACACAGAGAAGAGAACAGTATGTCTAAACTGATGTCAGAAATTTGTTTTTGCCCATGTCTTTGCTGGTTTAAAAGCAGTGACTTTTAAATTAATTTAACAACTTCCTTAAGTGCACCTTTTGCTGATTTTATTTCCACTTTTGAAGTAACACACATTTAAAACATTTTAACTGTTCCCTTTAGAGAGCTACAAACAGAGCAAACCATCCTTAAATCACAGGTGGTGTTCCCAGTTTAAAAGCAATGGCCTTAGGGAGGCACAGGAAAAGCCTTTCCAATGTGAAATCATTCTCAGACCTGCATTGCTTCCGCACTTTCCTGCATCACCTAATGGCAGGCACCTCCTTTAGAAGGAACAGCTGACACAATGTGCCCCAGCCTGGGTGAGGACACGGGGTACATGAGGTGGAACAAAAGAGAACACACAAAACACCTACACACCGCACACACTCAGGGAAAAGCAAGCCATGGCCTCGCTGGGACACTGTGTAATGCCACAGACACATCCAGAGCTTGCTGTTACTGTCACAAGGAGTCACAAGCATCCTAGCAGGGCTCAGTAGATACTGCACTCCTGGACAGATGTACAAGGAACAGAAAAATTCTTACAGGAGCAAAAGGAGGGGTAATTATCAAAGACTTTCAGTGCTGAAACAATGCAACCTCATGCAAGGTACAGTTTCCTAGAAGAGTTTTACATGAAAAGGAGTTAACATTATATTAAACAACTCCCTTAACCTGGAACGTGACTCATTCAGGGAGTGACAAGCACAAGATGATCAATGGGTGGATCTTAAGTGTTTCGGACACTTATGAAAGAATAATGAGTAGCTGACAAACAAGAAAAGCACAAATTCCATTCTACAATGATATTTTATGAAAATAATTTTGTGGAATGTCTGGCTAACTGGATTAATCTGCACAGGAAAAATGAAACTGCAGATGCTGTGTTCAAAAACAGTATTGTTATTTTGCTTAAAACCTTATTTTGGAATAAGAAACCCCAATATGTAACTAAAAAACTTAAGGTTTTTCTAGGCCTTGGGAAAAGGCTATTCAATTGGAAGCACATGTTCTATCAATTAGGAAACACAATGAAAACTGACCAATCTGCTGCAGCATCCAAATTTTCAAGACTTGCAATTAATTTAATAATCTGTTAAAAACTATACTCCTGTAAAAATATTTCATGTTTAGGGAGCTGCCCAATCACTTCGATACTGTAACTGTATTTATGCAGAGCATTTGAGGTGTCAGACTCAAAGGAAAGCATATTTCTACCTCAGGATTTGTTTTATGCCTCAATAGAAGAAAAACACTTGTAGGTAACTGGGCTTTGGTAGAAGATGTCAGACAATGGCAAGGAGAAGTAGGGAAAAATGTGAACTTACCTCATCTTCTGAATCAGATTTATTTAACCTATCAACTTCTTGACTTTCATCTGGAACTTGATTTTCTTCTTCATGTGGAATTTCATTTTCTTCTTCATCATCATAAATATCTTCACCATCTTCACCTTCACCTTCATCTTCTGCACAAAAAGTTAATTTTACTTGGTAAACAGAACACATTACAAATACACTATATTCAGACACACTAGTAAGGAAAATAAGCAAATTTCAGTCTTAGAATGAACTGCTTGTTTAGAACACCCCATAAAAATATCTCTGTGATAATTCTCATGAATTAGTAGAAAGTAGTAACTGCCAGATTTAATAACCAATTTTAATATCTCCAACTTTGCCTCTTTTCAGAACAGCCCATACTGTCTTAGACTTGTTACTGACTTAAAGGACTTGATTCACTTTACTTTAAAACTAGCTATTGGACAGTTTTGAGAGCAGAGTCCAGAATAGGGCAACTCAGGCATCTCAAATGTGACTAAATTCTGATTTAGATGGGGAAGTACAGTATTGCAGTTACCAGTCATCCAGCACGAGAAGACACCTATATCCTAAGGGTACTCCCCTTTCCAGCAGGGAATTCTTCTGACATACTCTGATGGATAAGCAGCTCTTTACTTCCCCCCTTCTTGTGCATTTCTGCAATGCAGAAACTAGTCAGAAAAGTGCTGTACTCCCCTCAGCTCACTCAAAGTATATCCAGCTTGTACTGCTACTGCACTGCCAGTACCCTCTACAATACTTTCTATCAGGAGTAAACAAGAAATCTTATATTGGACAGAAAGGATATTCAGCAGCATTTTGCAACTTAACAGTTTGGCAGTGGCTTATTTAAAAACATCAGTGAAGCAGTGCTCAATTCTGTCCTTGTCAGTCATACCTACATCTCATAAGCACCTCTTACATGTGAAAAAACCAGGAAAAAATCAAAAACAAATACCAAAAAATCTGTACCCACACCAAATTCTTACCATTGCATCTCAGCTGAACTGAAACAAAAGTATCCATACAAATTTAGAAGGTAGTCACGTATCAGACCAGACTCTCCTGATTCTTGGTGATGAAAATCTAGAAATACCTAATTTGTTACAATATCTGAGACTTCTGTAGAAGTACCAAGAACTTTGGCTGCAATATATTTTGATTTGAATATATATTGAGCCAAACAGAGCTTCACTAATTGTTAAGAAGTTAGGTTTGCCATCTGTCAATGTACCTGGTTCATGCCTGTTGTGTCTTTATTTCTATTATCAAAAGGAGAATTTGGACCAAATAATGAAGATCATGGTTTAAGAAAGATACAGACGAAGATCTCTGTCCTCAAAATAAGCCCTTAACAGAAGAGCTTAGCAGAAATTCACAAAGCTTTTGCTCATATTCTAATAAAGAGATTGGAAATGATAAATGATGCAAATCCAGCTCCTCCCATAAGTATGAATTTCAATAGAGGGGGAAAAAACCCAAAGAAAAAATCCTTCAGACGTCAGAAGCTGTAGAACCCAGAACTGGAAAACTATACTATTTAAAATTATTATTTTAAATTTAATCAAATAGTAATTTAAGCATTATTTCCTATAAATTAATGTAGAACTTGACAAATAAGGTTCAGACTGTGCCCCTGAAATTCCATTTTATGGCAACATTCTTTTACTTTCTGCAATATCATTCTAGAGGTCAAGGAAAGCAAGGAGACAAAGCAGACAAACAGACAATGCTACAAAAATTAACACAGAACAAAATAAAACAGTAAATCCCATGGACAATGCCCTTTAAGAAATATTCTGCCAGCAACTCATTGTCACTGGTGTTAAAGAAATCACCAAGTGTTTCCAAAATTTGCTGTTGTGCCACACTTTTTCTTTCTTTTTTAAATGGTCCCACAATACAATGTGGATCCCAAGTCACTCAGTATTCCACAGCTCAAAACCCATTGCCTTCAACTCCAAAAAAACCAAAGGAGGTGGTAATGACTATGAAGGAACTGTAAAAATCATAAAGAGAGAAAGATACTAGTAGAAAATATTTATGGCTACAGATACCATAGGGAGGAATCTCAGAGGAAACTTGCATCTGCACCTGATGGAAGCTGCCATCCACCAGCCTACAGTTCTACCATCAACCAGCAAGCAGAGGGAAGAAAAGAGACAGTAGAGACCCACTTGCAAGTCCTGGCCCAAACTGCTTCCCTTTCCCAGTACCTGAAACAGGAGCCTCCCTTTCCATCTTCTTTGTATCCTGTATAAGCTCTCCTTTTGTCTCCTGCACTTCTCTTCTCTCTGCAGCAAAAAAAATCAGGAAAAGGAGGCGGAAGACGAATTCTCTAATGCTCCCAGATACAAAGAGGAAAGAGAGCAATAGAAAAAAAAAGGAAGATTTCAACCTGCAAGTGGTAAAAGATGGCAGGAAGCTAAGGGAAGCTAAGCAATTCTTCTTAAAGGAAGAAACCATGAAGTCATATGACTGCAAAGTGTAATCCTTCCCTCAGAAGCCTAGAATTTATTTGAAAACCCTGGGAGAGTCATACAAAAGCTAGCTTGGTTAGTTTACTCTGTGTTCTGTTTAGTAACTAAAAGTAAAGGTCTAAAATAGAACCTACCTTTGCAACACCACGAACAGCTGTTCCAAGTACAATTTAAGACAGCTGTAGGAGCTGAACAATGTTCCTCTGCAATTGCCCAGGCCTTATTTCTAACATTGAAACACACATTTTCATGTATTATTTATTAAGTGATGTGCTGTCATTAAATAAATTGACTGACTTAACAGAAGAACATTGGAATTGAGGAATGGCAGCCTTGCAACAGCAGCATATTAGGTACAAACTATCTATGATCTGCATCAAGACTGGGTAGAATAAAACTGAGTCTGTAATTCAAGAGCAAAGAACAGGTAGAGTAGAGTAGAGTAGAGTAGAGTAGAGTAGAGTAGAGTAGAGTAGAGTAGAGTAGAGTAGAGTAGAGTAGAGTAGAGTAGAGTAGAGTAAGATCAAAAGGAAAATGTAGGAAGATACAACACTTCAATCATGTACCTACAATTTAAACTGAAGAATGTATGTAGCATAACCAGAATAATTAGTGCCTTGGTAAGGCTCTCCAAGAGCAAGGCAGATGGACTAAGCTCGGTGTGGCAAGCACTGTGTACTCAAATCTGTCAGCACGGGCATGGGAAATGCTGATGCTGAGTAAACTTCCAAGTCACACAGACAGAAGCCACCAACACTGATGGAACATGGTGCAGAGACAGACAAAACCCACCAAGTTTCAGTCAGTAACACAAAATGATGTTGGTACCAAGACAAAAACCTCAATAAAACATGAATGTCTGCTATGTCTCTAATTATCCATGCCAGTCCCTTGTCACTTTCTTTTTTCTCACCAAGGAAGAGTGAAATAAGAAGCAGAATCTTGCAGAGTTCTGAAGCTAAAAATTTTCTCATCGAAGTCAAGATAATGCATTGAAAATTAAGTGCATTGGTTTTTATTCATTATACAGACACAGGGAAATGCTAACAGCACCTCAAAGCTATAGCTGAGTAGTACCCAGTAACCTTCAACACAGTAACACAGGATGATTTTATCCTTGGATGCTGAAGTACAGCTCAACCTACTGATTTCTTACTGATTAATTTCTTCCCTAGGCAGCAGGACACACCTCTGCAGGCATGCAATAGGTTGCTAAAAAGCAACATAAAGGAAGCTGCAGACTTCAGTAAGTCAAGCCTACTGTATTTTCAAGCTTTAACAAGAATAACTCAAATCAGTGACCAACAGAACAGTATAACCCTCCCAGAGAGGTGTAAGTGGATTTCTGTCAGAGACTTAAAGCTATTCTGGACATATTATTTTAAAGAATAAAGTAACTTCAACTGCTTCAGGTACTTTTATCTGAATAATTAAAATGTGTTTAGTATATGAAATACTTAGAAGGGATAACATGTGTCATATTTAGAAGGGATAAACATAGAAAACAGTGTTGGAAGCATGTTCATTTCTTGAAAGTGACAATATGCTGAATAGAACCTTACTTTCTGCTTGTATTTATCAGAGCTATTAGCCATGGGATACCACTCACTGAGGTTATCAAAGAGGAAGAAAAGCTCAGAGCAAGGCACATTTCACATAGTCTAAGGTAACAGGTTGTAATTATTGGCAATACAATCCATGAACTAGTTCTATTCATGTCTTTAACCAAACTGCAAGCTGACACACTCATCTTACCATCTTCACCAAGATCTTCATTTTCTTTTTCCTCTTCTAGTTCATCATCTTCAAAATCCTCTGTCTCTTCTTTTAGTTCTCCCTTCGTAATTTGCTTAGATACATCAGGTTTTTTGAAGTCAATATATTCATCTGATTTCTACAACAAATTAAAAATCTATTTATATTTCGACTCCAATTAAGAATTAAACAGGCACTGTAAGCTAAGTAATACCAATGGCTCATTGAAAGGGATATTGTTGCACAGATGCTCGAGAGTTTTCAAATAAAGTGTTAAGAATAAAACTAAATAAAAATACAGTAAATTTCACTAACCTTTCCTGGCCAGCAGAACAACACGCTTAGACCAACAGGGAGTGCTAAAGTCAAGATGTAGAGAACCCAGAGCCATGGGTGTTCTTCTGCAGCAGTCACCAACTGACTGAACATACCAGGCTGTATTAAAAAAAAAAAATTAAAAGAATTGCATTTATATCCCTCTCAACACTCAAATAAGTTTATGAAGTGTACTGTATACATTTGTATTGTCCAAACCCCTTCTTTACCTTTGCTTTTTAATGACTAAAACAAAACTGCATTTCAATACTAGTAAAGCAACAACTCTACAAACTGCAAATAAATGGCAGGTGTTGAGTAAGAAGGACCAGATGTACAACTCCAAACATACCACACCAGCCACAACTCAACTTTGTAAAGTGACTTCTGGAGTCTTGGCAACCTCACACTTCATACCCTTCCCAGCCACTCTGTTTTTCCTGCACACTGTGCCAACTCAGCTGAAAGCTTCCAAAGCACCACGAGCATGAGGACAGCAGCTCCTGAGGAGCAGTGCTGGCTCCACCTGTACTACCACCTTCTCTCCTTTGACAGCCAATTATTCAGGGAGTAAATCGTCCTCCCACACTTAGGCAAGTGCCCGGTGCATCCCTGTAAGAGGTACATCAGGAACTGAGGAAGTTTGAGAGGCACAGTGGAACAAGGGGTCTCAAAGGAATTTTTTGCCATTGTGTGTACAGGTACAGATACAGGTTCAGACATAAACCCAAACACTTTGGAAAAGGGCAAGGTTGTGTGAAGAGACAGCTTTCCTGCTTGCATGGACAGAGATGCTGTTGCTACTTGCTCACTCTGTGACCAGCAGCAGCTGTAAGGAGTTGGCCACACTTGCCATGGTTTCTCCCCCACAAGTGTAGCCTGCTGTTGCCATGGAATTAAAGAGAACAGAGGGCTGTTGGACAGAAACAGGAGAGCAGGCAGCCACTAGAGGGACCCACGATCCCGTACGGCAGGGCACGTCCGTCCCACAGCAGCGGGAAGAGGGGAAGGCTGGCTAAGTGCAGTACACCAACAAAATATGGATGCACATACAAACAGAACAGATGTAGCTCTATAAACACACATGTAATATTTTCAGAGCTACATTACACACACCTAAGCAGCCAAAGGCCTAAAATTATTGAACAGAAACGAACACTAGACTATTCATTCCTCATGGGATGGAAGCATCTAAAGAATATATATTATGGATATAGCCACAAGGGAAAATAGGGCGTGAGGGGTGAGAGGGGAAGTCTTTGAATGTAAGCAACTCAGCCTTCATTCTTTCACTTGCTGTCAGGTACTGAATTTCTAATATCAATGTGAACAGCAGAAGGCTTCACAGGAAGCCAATTTCTCACTAGGTGTTTAAGTGAAATGCAGTAGCCTTTTAACCTCAGGAAAGTACTCATCCAGGAAAGGTAAAAAGCCAAATGAGAAGACAGAAAACCTACCAGTTACTCAGCAAAATTATGAATTGCAAACAAATCAATACTCTGTCAGCACTGACAGAAAATTCTTCCAACACCACAGCTTCCTCACTACTTTCTACCAAGAACACTAGTAAAGTTTATACCTCATTAGCACTTGCTACCAATTTCTTCAAGCCCCAGCTATCTGCTGCCCAGCGATCTGCTACTTCTTTCTCTGAACATATGATGAAGTTATCAAAGTAGATCTCAGACGTCATAGACCAGAGTTCTAAGCCAACAGCACTGACAGGGCTCATCTTGAATGGGTGAAGATCTTCAAAATAGTCTGGGTTTGGTATTTTCCGAGGGCTCCACATTCCCTGTTAATGGAAACAAATGGAATCACATTACCTACAGCTCACCAAAAGAACAACTTGTGAAAGAGATTTCAAAATAACAAGAACGTTTATTTAAAAGACAAGCAGTAGAGTTTAACCTATCTAAAACAGAACTGGAAATAGCCTGTAGGATTTTGGCAGATGAGTCTCAGTTTTGTGGCTTAGGGCAGACCTCCTAAGTAATTGTTTTCTTTTTTACTGTAGAGGTTACAGTAATAACTGACTCTTACCAGAAGTGTTAGAGAAAATTTTAGGTAAGGAAAATTCAGCCTTATGATACCTGTAAAACTAGAGCCAAATTTTGCTTGCAAACCTGCTTAGGATCTTACCCTCAGAGACATCAGATTCAAGTATTTCCCAGCCATAACTAATACAAAACATCTCTCTTTAATATCCAGCTGATTACCTCTTATATTTGGAGGGGAGGAAGGGAATTTAATTATCCAAAATTGATGCTTCCTCTAAAATTGAACTGGTAAGGCAATCTGCTTACTGAAAGGCTTCATTTGTTAATATTAAAAAATAAACTAATTCAAAAGACTCACACTTAAAGCTCTAATGTAATTCAGAATACAATTCTGAAGACCATACTAAATAAATGGTACCAATGCAAATTGTACAAAAGGCAACTTTAAACAGGTAAGCTGTTTTAATACAGGAAGCATTATTGTTTCCCAGTATACTTCAAGGAAAAAAAAGGCAAATTAAAAGCAAAAAAAATCTCAAATTAGTGAGGTATTCAGACTCATTCTAAAATATAAATACACTGCAAAAAAGCGTAAGTAAATATACTACTTTGATTTGCTTGCTCTGCTGAACTCTGTATCTTTTAGCAATGACCAACAATTTGGCTATTACCTGATAGTTAGGATTATCTATCATAGGTGCTCTCCATTTTCCTTTATACTTTGGGTTATTCTTCATGGGACGCACCCACTCTCCACAACCAGGCGCAGCCTCACATTTTGGATTAGGGATCTGAGGGGCTTCCCACTCCCCATCCATTTCTTCATCCCTAGAGAGAAAAAAAAAAAAAACAACAACTAAGAACTCCTTTAAGATCAGCCAGGTGTCAAACACAGCAGTCTGAAGTTAGGGTCCATGTATATTGTTGTAACAACCCCAGAACTCTGACCAGCTCACAGAACTTGACCCAACAGTATAAACACTTTTTTTAAGGCGTGCTACACCTTTTTATTTAAAGGTCACATGTTCATAACTACCACAGCATGACTGACTTCAACTACATTCTTGCCTCTGCAGACAGCTTGAAAGACTTCTACTCAGGATGCTTAGAGATCCCTTTGAGACTTACATTATGATTTCAAGTTATCAACTTGAACTGTAGCAAATTCTTTCCAAGGGGGCCTTCATATTCTGGTTTTACTTATTTATCTCAGAAAATAAAAGGCAAGGACAAGTTCATGTTTTTATAGAAGCAGTCCCCCACACCAACAAATACGTGGTCATACCTTACACATTCCAACTTACTACCTCAAAAGACAATGAGATTTGGACTGACTTCCACAACCAATAATCTGTCCACAGAGAACACTCTTATCTACAAAACACATTAACAACGTGCACTTACCAGTCCTTTGGTTTCTTTGCATTAGGGTCTGGAACATACTGTGGTTCATCATCAAGCCACCCCTCGGGCTTAACAGCATCAGGATCTTCTATTTTGGCAGGTTCATCTTCATCCCTTCAATTACAGATGTATGTTAGAAAATACAGCAGCCTGACTTTGGACCAGTGCTCTGTTCAGAGGAATACAACTGCCATGAAAGGGATGACTTTCAAAAACATAACAGAATTAAGACTCACTGGTCATGAACATTAGACATATAATTCATTATCTGCTTATAAATATCTGGATTATAGTGCTATTGTTTTATAGTGCTATTTAGTCCAGAAATTGCTGGTATTGAGTGGCAGGTGTCAGTCAGGTGCTCCCACTGAGGTTTTCCCTACTTTTCCTGAGTTCACAGAGAAGTAGAAATTCGTTGTAAATTAAGACTATATGGTAGAAAAAACTTCTTATTCTCGTGCAGCAACCTTAGTTACTACTTGCATCCATGCAGGGTACAAAATCAGCAAAGAAAGATTCTATTTGTCTCCTTAGAACATGACCAGATCCCTACATCCACCTCAATTATGTTTTCCAACTTCAGTCCTTTTGGTGAAATGTATTCCAATTGTCATTAGCAAACCCCAAAATAAAACCAATCAAATTTTTCATATAAATAACCTGTATGTAAAACACATTGTAAAAATTAAAATGTTCTCCTTACCAGTCATCTGGTTTGACAGCATTTGGATCAGGTATTTTTGGTCTCTCATCCCAATCATCAGGCTTTTTATCAGTAGGATCCTCTACTTCTTTGGGAGGATTTACTGGAGGAATCATATTCTCCAGAAGACTTCCTTTACTGACAACTGTCTGGTCGATTAATATTTCAAATGTATCATCTGGTTTTAGCACTAAATTGAAGAAATAAGGGAGTCATTTAGTTTTACAGATATATTTAAGCAAAACTATAGAATAAGCACAAACTTAGTCAAGTAACAGCAAACAGGACCCTCACTAGCAGAGGAGACAGACTCCTCACTCAGGCACTGGATCTGGACACAAAATATTGCCCTTGAGGGGATGTATGACCAGCATCAGGCCCCCAAAGATCAAACTTGAACAAAATTCAATTGCTGAAACATATCCAAGCACATTCTAAGAGATTTTTCAAACACCTACCAACTTGGCCAAAATTCTGTGTTTTTACTTCAAAAGCACAGACAGTGAAAAAAGGGATCTCTGTCCCAAACTACATCTCTGCCACTAAATTTGTGTCACACTTGAAAGCATGGGAACAAGAACTGTACCAATAACATAGCAGAAAGATCAAAGCAGCATTTTCTATCAGTTCTAACCTCTAACAGCCATTTCCCTCAAATGCCACACTGCAAATGCTTCAACATTTGAAGAGAATTTCCGGGATGTTAGCAGGTATGAGTAACTGAGAAGCCAAGGTCACAGAACTGAGCAGTGTCAGACTCAGTACCCTGATCTATTTCTAATAAGCACTTAGAAATGTGCTCACTGGTTAAATAGCAGATTCCACTGTCCATTTAACATAATGAGGATTACTAAGAAAAAGTAATTACCATGCCACTTTTATGACAGTTTTCTAAAGACAGGTTAAGAAAACCAGAGTGTCAGTCTTGTAACAGTTTGATAATATCTAATGATGGCCTTCCAGCCTGAAAGTTTTCAACAGTATTAAAATATCCACAAATGCAAAAATGAAACTCCCATATGACCTTTAGATAAAATAAGAAGAACTGATTTTTAAGCTTCTGTTATCAGTCACATAAATGCATTGGAATCACATAGCTCTATGGAGTCTGTTTGAACAATTATAACAGAATAAATGCAATCCAAGTTTAAGTACCTTGATTCATAATTTCTACCAAACAATCTAAATACAGGAATGCATGCATTCCTCTATTATAAGATTATCCTAAAGTTCAAGTTTGCTGTGGCATACTACAGCAATCTATTTTAGAAACCACTGAATTTTCTGATGGTACAGCACTTGAACATGCTTTCTGTTATTGTTATTATTCAGTGGAAGTTCAAAGGTACAGTCACTTTGGCTGGATCTGCAGCATGCCACAGATTAGCCCATTCTCTGATTGCTATTCTTCCTCAGAAGTTAGAAAAAGGGGGTAAAAATTAACTTTCATTTCTCTGTACAATTCACTGGTACAAGAAGAATTAAAACCAGCCCATACTCATTCACTTCAGAATCTGTGCAGACCTATTTGTTCATGCATACTGCTTCAGGGGCAGGTGTTGGTGAGAACTGCTAACATATGGAAAAGAGTGGTGTGTGGCATTCTACAGATTTAACTGCATTCCTCTGAATTCTGACACCTTCCTAGAATATTGGGCAGTTGTACATTTTAGTATCTTTCCCAGTAAAAATAGTTTTACTATAGTAATTACTGAAGGCATTTATTAGTAAAGGCTAGACAGGGCTGATATGATTTTTTTTCTGTAATTGAATATTAAGCAGCAGCATCTGAAAGTTACTTTAAGGTCCTGCAGTTAAACCCAGTCATAAAATCATTTAACCCAAATCATTAAGCAACTACCACTCAGTATTAACAGGCTATTACAAACAAACAAAGACTCAATTACAAAGCTTCAGCAGACAAAACCACATTTTTAATCTCTCCTTTCCCATTTAAGAGTTGGAATTCCACTTTAAAGAACTGAATAATACCAAGAGTATACAGATGTGTCTTCTTGTCCAAATAGAATTTTTTTAGGTCTACATCAGGACGTTCAGCATGTTTTTCATCATATTCTCCAGTTTTAGGATTCTTATGTCTGAAGATAAAGTGTAGTTTGTAATCTTCTCCACATTTATCTGGTCCAAACATAATAGTGTAAGGTGTTTTGTCAAAAAAGTATTCCTGTAGAAGCAAGAAAGCTGAGCATGTGTTATACTGGACATTTTATTACGTCACTTTTGGTACTTCTTTTTCTTGGCATAGAGCACAGTTACCTATTTCTAAAAGGTAAATGCAAAGTGATAAGGTAAATCATGAAGGGAACTCAACAGTCCTCCGGAGCTGATGGGTGCTCTCTGTTCTCAGGGAATGGACTAACTCCCAGTCTCTTCAAGAAAGATGAATACATTTGTATCTTTAGATTTTACCCTTATGTTAAGTAGGAATGCCTATCACAAATCAAAATATCCAAGTATCTCTCTCCCTCTACAAACATCACACTAAAAGATGGAAAGGAACTAGTTACTGTTCTTCATAACAATTTCATTTTCCAATAAAGATAAACCCCCGGGATATTAATATCCAGGATTTTATCAGTACAACAACCCTGAACATATCAGATGTAATTACTGTCCTTCAGAGTATGTTGCATTACACAGTTATGTCAGTATCTTTTGACAATTTATGTTTTCTGTATTTGAATACACAATAACATGCATGTGCTGTTCAGTAAAAAAATTGTTTCACAAGCAATTGTTTTAAGCAAGAGGACGTACCAGATTCAAGTCATTGCTACTGGAGAGAAGTTTAATATATGCACCACCACAGTCAATGCCTTTTTGAAAATTCACTTCATATCTGGGCAAAGAGAAAATGACAAAAACATTCAGAGTATCAGAAAAAGATGAATTAACTGCTAATCTGCAGTTCTAATGATGAATGTATTAAGACTGTGTATTAGTACCTACTGTCAAAACACTTCTACGTAAGCAAAATGTTCTAACTTACTAATGAACATCAAGTAAAAAAATCTGAAGGATTACTTACTGAACAATCAAAGGTTTATCATCAAAAACAAATTCTTTTGTTAGCATTGCTGATATTGCATGATACTTTGCCACTGATTTTAACACTAATCCTTTGTCTCCAGGCACTGCGTTTTCTTTCAGCTCTTCTACTTCCCATCTTCCTAAAACACACACAAAGTTTGAAAAAATGTAATCTGAAACAAAGAAATCAAATCTTGTTTTGTTGAAAGCAAAGAGTTAGCAACAAATAAAGACTAGTTGCCAAAGTAGAGAAGAAATGTCAGCATCAAAGATGTTTTTCCTTGTTGTTCTCAAATTTACAAAAATCTAAGTAAACTTTAATACTGTAGATCTGTATCTTTAGGTTGTGGTATCCTACAATGGCTAGAGGAACAAAATATTTCTCCAGATTTTAGACTTACTTCTACCATCATCACATAAAAAACATCAGTCACAAAGCACTGTGTCAAGCTAAAGACCTGCACCATTACTTTTTTTCTGCTTACACAGAATTAGAATCTCTTGAGTCAAATCTAATCACAGAGTAGATGAAGCTCCCTCCTCCTCCCCAAAGCTTTTCCAAGAATTATCAGATTTGGTCCAAAACAAGCCTACAGCTTTGAAAATAGAAGATTTGATATTTATACATTCTCCAAGTCTGGGATAAATACACTTGAATACACATGTGCCTGATATCCAAACAACAAGATTTCTTCTAAAAGGGCAGTTACATTTTCTCAGAGATTAACAGGACAAGATCCACTGGGTTTTTTTTCCAGGAAAGAACACAGCAAAAAATCCCCTACTTTTAAATCCACTATAATCTTGAAGAATGCCTGTGTCAATGTAAAAAGGAAGAAAACATCAGGAGTTCCTCAGCATGTAATTTGGAGAAGATACATAAATGGTGATATGCAAACGAAACAGTGATTTACTTTTATTCAGCTGAAGTGTGATTAGTCAAAGTGGTTAAGGAAGGGCAGATGTGCAAGTCAGTAACAAATTCCTGGATTCCTAATTTCTTCTAGCCTAATAGACAAGAATGAGGAAAATTCCATCCTCTTCAATAGAGTTCCTTCCTAGAAACTAAGGCCAAACAATAATGCAAGGCAAAACAACAAGACTGGAAAAAAAGAATTGGAAAGTAGTTCAAAAATGTCTTTATCACAGACTTTATTAAAAGTTGAATTTTCTGAGTTCAAGCAAATATGACTATTCTGACATTAAAGACAATTTTTTATCTAATCTGAAGCCAAGTAATCAGAGAGACCTCATTTCTCATAAGCATCTCATCTGTGTGGCTATCTCCTCTGCAACTTCTGAATTTTACCAATTATTTTTGGTAACCACTAAATCCAGAATCATCAGTTCTATTCTGTTCTGCACAGAGTTCTACAAGTTATGCTTCCTTACCACTTTCTATTAACATAGCTCATTTCATTTGACATAAGAACAGTAGCAAATACTTCCCCATTGCAGTAGAAACTTTTTCTCTTCTCCTCACTCCCTCTTGAATGAAATAAACTCAGAATACAAAATTATTGCTGCAGATCATGCATCTGCCAAAATTTTAAGCAGCCAATTCTAGACTAGGAAATCACAAGCACAAACTGCAATGATTAAACCATCAGTACAGTGTTTTCATTAGTGCTCTCTGTTTGGCTACTCTAAGACTAAACTGTACAAGAAGCACTGAAGAGCCCTACACTCAAGCACAGGCAATCTGAAAAAGTATTTGAAAAAAACATTGTGCAGTTCTAAACATTTCTTGTTTCAGAGGCCATACCAAGAGACCAATCCATGAATCAGCAGCAGGACAGATGGAACAAAATGGAACACAATGCTTTAGAAAACTCTTTAACAACTGAAATTGAAGTGGTAAATCTCTCTCACATGATTTCAGAGAAGACAGTTCTAAAGAAGCAATACTCATAAACAAACAGTACTAAACATTCAGAAGCCAAAGGGTACTCTGGTATCATCCATGGCAATACATTGCTGGAATGACAAAAAATTATCTTCACACTAAGCAACGCAATGAGCAACATTTCACATCTCAGTTTCAGGATAACAGTCATTACACAAACTAACATTTTTGACCTATGCCATGTAGATATTCAAGTTCTGTGTTATTTCTCCAAGAAATAGTAGTTATTTCTCAAAAAGCAACAGAACATCACAAACTGCATAGTGGAGGTGAACATTAAAGCTGCTTACCATCATATTTAGCAACGTTATCATCCATGTCTTCTTTCAGAGTTACAGACAACACCCACCTGAAACAAAAATGCTCCTGGTCATTGATCTAGCTATGCAAAGCTGTATTATTCAACTTACAAAGGAAAAACAGCTTTTGCTTCTAGGCTGTCAACTTGTAATACTGATTTTGAGTCAGCATCCTGGAACTGCATGTAGTTCAAAGAACATGCAAAGAAAAATAAGGAGAGTAGTCTAATACAGCATTTCAAAATACTTCCTAAAATGTAAATGAATAGACACTTATAAGTCTGAAGTAATTAAATTCACGAATTATTTAATTCTGAATAAACTTCACTTTTATATGCAAGTTTAGTTTGGCAGAATGGAATATGCATATAATGTAAAAAATGCACTGAAAATAGCAAGTTTCAAGCATAATACCTTCAATCTGATAAGAAAAGAAAAAGAAATCAGCCAAAGGAATCTTAACTTTATCTGACAGTAACAGTACACATGCACAGCAGAGGACAGAAGGGAATGGTAAGTGACAAATGCAAGTTTCCAAGTGCACTGCACACAGGAGATCCAACAGAGCAAACACATTCCTGATCCCCTCCTTGCAGGCACATTTGTCCACTGTTAACAGAGATGCTGCAAAAGCATAAACAGCAACCCAGATCCTTGGCCTACCACGGGAGAGACCAGGAGGATATAAAACATCTCTGCAAGTCATGTGAAAGATTTTCAAGGTCTATTCTCAAAAAAGCTACTCTGCTCTTACCTAGCCAATTTCTATGTACTCTTTTCCACACTTTAGGGGAGAAAGGCAGCATGCTGCTTACTTTCTCATAAATCTTTCTTCCATACTCCTTAGTCTTATGTAAATTATGCATAGATAGACCAAAAAATCCCAAGCCTTGTAGCTAAAACTTTGAACATTAGATTTAGTAGGAAGACTAACTAATCTTTGAATAGATCTCAGAAAGTTAGAAACTTGGATGAAGGATATTATTCAAGTACCTCCCATTAAATCTTTGCATCTGTTAATCAAGGTTTTCAGTGGTTTGTTTGGTTTTTTAAACAACCATTATCACCTCTTCTATTTAATAATTTATTCTGTCATCACAGGTGCTGCTGTTTCACTTAACATTTATAATTGACACAAACCTAAGATCATGTGAAAAGAGTTTGCTACTGAAATGCAATGGCACTTCACCTCTCAGCTAGTTAAATCCAACCGGCTAAATATTTGTAGTACTTTTCTTAGTGTCCACAGATTCAGAGTTTATTAAAAGCTTCCTTAAAACACATACAAAAAAGTAATATATCTGAAATGTGAAGTGTCCAGCTTTACATTATGATGTATTTGGAGCATGCATTAATAGCCTTCCCAATTCTAATACCCATAAAAATCATTTTTATAAGGATAGTAGCAGAAAAATGAACACAAAGTAAGTCCTGCCAGTGTAAGTTAAACTGCTGAAAGTGAGAGTTTACTGTTTTAAGGCATAAGCTTACCTAGACATTCCTTCATCAAAGGCTTCTGCAAAATACACTTCCCCAGTTGGCTTTGGAGTCTGGTACACAACCTAAGAGATATGTACAGATACACATGCCAACAAAAATGACAATTTTTCATTTGAAATCCAGTCTCAAACCTCCAGAAGTTATCCACCCAGGCAGACCAACTGATTTTTTTCATCAGAAATACCTAGCAGTATAAAACTCCTCCTCCCCCACCCACATTTCAATAGTTTGTGTGCATCCCTCCAACAGTGAGCATTTTCACGTCTCTGAATTTTAAAAGTTGCTTCTTCTGTTCAAAACTCATAACTAAAGCTTTGTTACATCTTATGTGGAACAAAATCCTCAAAATCTTTCTGAACTTGCACCAAATCTGCTTCCTCCCTGTTTCTCTCTATGTTTTCCATTCTTCTGTTTTCCCATCTACTGTCCACATCTATTTTGAAGAGCAGCATACAGATTTCCTGGTGATAATGACAGTGTCAAAAGGCAGCTGTGACTGATGAACTCAAGAAACTGGTCTGAAGTCAAAGTCTCAGTGAGACCAAGGTGCTTTCCCTTTACTTCTTTACAAGTGGCATGTTAGGACTTACAACAAAAGGTTCTGTGTCTAGGTTGAAGAAAAACATTTTTAGTGACTATTGGCCACAGGCAGGAGATTTTACACTTGGGCATAAGAGATTCATTGATTAAGTCTGCCCTGGATGTCACATGTGGCAGCTGAAAAACTCAGACTGCTATACTGGAGACCCACTCAGTTGTCACTGCAGGTTAACCTGCTCTGGTTATAACTGTGCATCTTGTATTCAACCAGCTTGGACTAAAGACTTGGGTAATCTTACCTCTATAGAAGATTTCTCTCTGTCAACATCAGCTTCTTGGGACTGCTTGTCAAAATTCTCCACTTCAACATCTGCATCCAGATTTTCTTCATTTTCCATTCCTGCAGTCACTGAGCTAATTATCAGAACACCCAAGCACAGCCAGTCCCACTGGAAGTGCATCTTGGTTAGCTGAAGAATTGAAAGTGTTAGATTTTAAATATCATTTCAAGGATATTATCAATACTACCCCATTTTTACCCCAGACTTTATCTAAAAGAAAAAAATCCCATTAAAATAATGAGAAATGACTATCAGAAAGTGTTGTCACTATAATATTATCTTAATTTGCTTTTTAATTTTTTTATTACTGAGCCCTGACTCAGACTCTCTTTCCTCTCCTGTTTTCCCTACAGAAATGCCTGTAGCCTGTTCCTTTACCTTGCCAAATCTAGCAAGAATCTGACTGCAATACATGTTTTTTTAAAAACTAAGCAAGACTGCTTTTATTTTTCTCATTTGTCAACAATCTGAACAAGTAATTAAACTGAATCAGTCTCTACAATGCAGCAATAAGTAACATCCCTTTCATTAGGAAAAACAAAATTATAGATTTAGAATGCATTATTATCCACTGCTAAAATTGCATTTGTATTTGTTCAGCAGTTTGAGGAAGTGCAGTGCCAAAAATGCCTATGCAAGTTTCCTCAAAGGTCTTGCAAAAATGCTTTTTCTGAAATTATTTTTGTCTGAATTTGGAAACAGAACAAAGACAGATTCTAGACACCTCTGCACAGGCACTTATCACTTGCTCCTTACTTATTTCTATTCACAGTAAGCTTAAATAAATGCTGGTATTGATTCTGCTATTGCAAGACATTTTCAAGCCTTGCATGACTTGCAGCCACTATTAGTTACACTGAATGCCCTGGTGCTGCACCTGAGAAAGCTCTCAGCTGCACCATCTCAGTTACATCATCACTCCTTGGAGATTAAATTGTTTACCACCACAACTCTAAATATCCCAGCAATTACAGATACTATCTTAAAGTGTGAGTCTCTTTCTTTCTTCCTGGTTTTATCAAATTTGGTAAGCAATTCAAACATCATAACTGCACCAATAATTATTTCATCATCAATTTTTTTATCACCTGCAAGTTTTATCAAGCAACACATACAGAGATCAAACAGTATCAGGGCTTTATTTCTTTTAAGGTCTATTAATTTAATATTAATTGCACTGATTGTATTTAGAGCCAAAACACAGGATTATCACAAGGAAGTGTTTCACACAGTACTACTATGTCAATTCTAGGAAATAATCAAAAGCCTCTTTTTTTGGGACTAACACCTATTTTCCACAAAACGACATTAATCTTATGACCATTCTTATTTTCTCCCCCACTACCACCCACAATCCCTGCCACTCCGTGTGGGATTTCAGAACCTTGCTTGAAGATGCTGAGTCTGTGGTTCCCTCTTTTTTTCAGGTGATACATTTCAATAATTATCGACAAATTTTACTAGGGTTTTGTATTTGACTCTCTTTTTTTAATTTTAGTTAAAAACTAGAGATATTTTTAACTCATAGACCTCCTTAGCAGTTCTAGAACTTAAAATAATCTTGCCCTGAAGACTTAAAGTAATTGAGTTTATCACAGGTGAATGTTTAATCTTACAGTGTATTTTTGAACACCTCTGCCTGAGGAGTATCAGTTTTACCAACCCCATTTTCTTGTTCCTTAATCATCCTATTAGGACAAGCAGTCAAAGAATTCCAAATATCAACATCTTGTGCACTGCTCTGCTCCTGCCTAAAGTGTTCTATATTAACTATGTACCAGACTTGCATTTCTATCATGCAGCTTGCCTGCCTCACCTTAGCTAGCTGGTCATGCAGATGCTCTGTGCTTTTGCTGAAGCAGAGGAAGAGGTACAACACATTTCAGGTGTGTTTGTGTATGATCCAAAATGCTTTTCACTTACACAGCTGTCATTTTACTGTAATTAGCCCCATTCACTTTTGTTCCACACACAGACTAACGAGGCCATCCAAGAAGTCACACTAGTACTCACCTTTCCAAACAGCTCCCTTCCAAAATTTCTCATGCTTTCACTTTGTTCCCACCGAATCACTACACCCTGATCCTACCTAGGGCTTCCCTAATTTCCTTCAGCTTTCAATTATCTCTCTTACTTCTTCCTTCAAGAAGAGAAGGTGCATTTTAACCTCTGAACTTTTGATACACTTTTAAAACAATCCCAGAAATGCTGAAATATGTTATCAAGACCAATTACAGTTATCACTCAAATGCCAGGCAAAGATGCTTTTAACCAATCCATGATATCTTTCACTTCTGTGAACTCTGCCACACTACAATCTTAGAATATAAAATAAATCTTTCAACTAAGCCAATGAGCTTCTGGTCTCATAACAAAACTTCACAGTACACACTTAATTATCTTTAAAACCTACTGAACTTTCCTAATTAACAGATGAAGACCTATGAGAAACTTTTTTTACTCTGTTTTCAAGGTGGCAATGAGAATAAGCCAAAAGGTTTCCCACTGTTAAAATTTCCTCAGCAGAACCAAGCAAATTAAGAGCCTATGGCTCTCATAAACCGCTGAACATATCTACTGGCAGGCTTGACAATGTATCTAAGTTCAGACCTGCAATTTTAAACATACATTTTGCATGGCTTGGTCCCTTTTTACCCTGGGTAACCACAGCACAGCTATACATCAGAAGGACATTTAAGCCAGCAGCACTATTGCAAAGCACGCTCTAGGGACCAGCAACACTGCTGCAACACCAGCAGAACATTGCACCTAAAGCAACAAGCTGCCTTCTTCTGAGACACAGACTAGCATTAATGAAAGACAATGGCATAAGCTGAAAACATATTCTGACTGGATATTAGAATTTCTTTCCCCACGAGGACAGGTAATCAGTGGTACAGGCTGCTTAGGCTCAGTCCTTGGGGTGTTTCCAAGACAGCCCAGATAAAATCTCTGAGCAAGCTGGACCAGCCTCCAGGCTGCCCCTGCTTCGAGCAGCAGGTCAGGAGAGACCTCCCGGTGTCCCTTCCCACCTGAATGATTTGATTTGGGTAGCACAGCGCACACGTGTCAGCCTTTACAACTCTGCTCCGTGGTCTTTTGCCTATTGCATACATGCCACATGTTAATGGCATCGTTATTCCATCTGCTGCAGAGCTAAGTAAGAGGTCAGGATCTTTTAGATTACCAACTTTTTTTTTTTTTTTTTTTTAATGGACTTTGAAAATGGTTATGCCTTTTCCATGCAACTCTCAGAGTTCTGGATCCTCAAGCAGAAAGGGAATGAGACAGCTATTCTCACTCCAAAGTTCAATGCTGCTGCATCCACTATCAACACATGGGCTTTTCATAGTGTCAAATATCAATTCCACCCAGGGCCACGAGAAGCGGAGCACTTTTTCACATACCCCTTCTCCCATCTGTAACCATGAGCTGCAATTATATTCCTCCCCCATTCTGCTACACTGGCATCAACCTGACATAACATCCAGCTGAAACGGCTCCATGAAAAGCATGCAAGAATTCTTACGCAACTTTAAATTTTTCCTTGGTTGGGTGTGAAAGCTGTCCTTCCCTCCCTTTACCTAGGATGCTAAGCACCCTGTGCTGGAATGGATGCCGAATGTGGAATTCAGCAGTTCCTCCAGCCGCAATGCTGCTTTTCCTGCGGGTGCCTCGAGATATTTTGCTGCTACAGCGAGCTCGACTAAAGCCTTCAAGAAGACCTTATATTCCGTATTTTAAAATAGACGTTTGGGTCAAACGGCCACGCGGTGCTCTGTCAGTACCCAGGCCGAACCCACTTTTTGGGATAGCTCGAAGTGAGAAGGAGGGCGGCGGGCGCTGTGCCCATCGCTCACCCCCGAGGCCGCGCTGCTCCTGCCCGCCCTCGGCTGAGGGGCCGAGCTCCCACACCCTCCCCCGCGGCGCCTTCCGCAATTCCCCGTTCCCACCTTCGGGACCCGCCGCCGTCCGTCAGGCGCGGGCGAGCCGGGGCCGCCCCCGCCCCCGGGGGCTGAGGCGAGCGGGGCGGAGCAGGGCGGCCCCCGCCCCCTCCCCGCGCTACACGGGATCCACACGCACCTCCCGCCGGCACCGCGGGGCTGGGCGGCCGCCGCTTCTCCCGGCCTGGTTACCAAGCACCGCGACGCAGCTCCTCCCAAGGCGGGCGTTTACCGGCGGTCCCGGCGCTGCCCGGCCCGCGGCGGGCGGTTATCGGTGGCGGTCCCTGCGCTGCCCGGCCCGCGGCGGGCGGTTACCGGTGGTTCCCGGGGCGGTCCCGGCGCTGCCCGGCCCGCGGCGGGCGGTTACCGGCGGCGGGAGCCGGAGCCGGGCCCGGCCGCTCGTCCCGGCGCATCCCCGGCCGCGCACGCGCGCAGCGCCCCCCGCCGCTCCCGGGGATGCGGAGCAGGTGCCGCCGCTCGTGCCGCGCCGCGCCGGCCAATCACGGCTCAGCGCGCGCGGCCCGGCCCAGCCCGCGCGCGCGGCAGGGCCGAGCGGAGCCGCCGCGGAACGTGTGTGGGCGCGGGAGATTGGCAGCGAGCCGCGCCAATCGGAGGTGCCCGGCGTGAGGCGGGAGCCAATGCGCGGCCGGATCCGCGGCTGCCGGCCCGCCCCGCGCGCGGTGCCTCAGCCAATGGCCGGCGTTGGGCACCGTTGAGGGGGGCTGTGCTGGTATGGCCGCGGTCGGCGGGAGCCGGCATCGCCCATCGCCTATCGGCCCGCCGCACACGGCTGCAGCCAGAGAGCGGCCAGGGAAAAGAACTTTCCAGCCTGTTACCTCGAATTAAGGAAACCTCAGTTACGGCTGGGCGCTCACCCTGGACGCTTGAATATACATGCCGCGAGGCAGAGCAAAATAAAAACTTTTAAATAAAACACTAAAGCCAAGGTCATATCTGCCTTTTGTACTGAAGACAAATGTTGGGATGCCCCTTTCAAAAGTCCCTAAAAAGACTTAAGACGAGAATGGAGACACATCATTTAGAGAAATTGAGGAGCTGTGCTCCCGTGAAAATCAAAATTGTTTGAATAAAACATAATTAAAACAGAACTGTTGAAAGTCGTATGCTTCTTAACTAATTTTTAATTAGTTGGATTAGTTATTTGTAAGCAATGCCTGCTTTTAGCCAGCACTAGTTTCCTTCACAGACTTATTGTTACTGTGATCATTAAATTAGTGAAACCTTAAGTTTGCTAAAAATAACCTGACAAGCTTCGATAAACAGAGCCAAAGGGAACTAAAGTTTGGACAACTGGGATCTAAAGTTTGTGGCCCTTCAAGGATACTGAAGTTACCAGAAGACAGAGAGGGGATTAACACCTGAAAAGTTGGAGACTTCCCATCTGAGAAAAAGATGATAAAAGGACTAAAAAATGTGGACCAAATTAGCATGAAGAGCACGAAACCAAAACCCAATAGAGGACAGAATACTAATTAATTAAGAGAATTATGTCACTTGGAACCAATGAGCATTAATTTCTTTCTTTGCTAAAAATGTATAAATAAGCCTCTGTCAGCACAGAGGCTGAAACTCTGTCAGCTGCACACACCTATAGAATAACGTAATGCCTTACTCCCTCGAACAATAAAAAGACAAGTGTTGAGAGAGGCTTATTTTCCCCAATGTTTTCAGAGGATTTTGGTAACAGAACTTGAGCAGCTTGAAAATTGTGGTTTCTTACCACACAGACATTTAACATGATTAAGTACACGCACCATGAGCCTGAGGTAGACCTTATTTTTAGGATTTATGTTTTAAACTACGTGAAATTACTGAAGCAAAATTTCCCACTCAGTGAGCCTGGTGATCTGCTTTGTAACCTGAAACTCTTTTCAGAGTCATTTTTTTTCACTTACGGTTTACCACCTTGGGTAATCACATTGCCTAGACTTCAAAATCAGTCACCTGTAAAGTTAGAGGAAGTTCCTTACTCCCTGGAGCTGAACTGAACCCTTCCTAGGGCAAGGCTGCTGTTCAGCCTTTGATGTGGCCTGGGAGCCTTGGTGTGTGAAGGTTCAGTGCAGAGGTTTATTACATGGAAAACCACAGGAAAGGCCTTGCTTGCAGGTGGAAAGGAAGCTGCAGGTGTTCCCCAACCACTCCTTGTCAACAAAGCCAGCCACTTCACTCACCAGGGCTGGCTGGTGCCAATAACACACAGAAGTTGTTATTAATTGCTGAAGTATTCTTCCACTGCACGCCCTTGCTGTAAACTTCCTAGGGCTGGAATACTCAGCTTTCCCGCTATTGCTTCTTCAGGGAAAATCCAGAATTCCTCCGAGGAGGTTCCTTTGGTTTTACAGTGCTTCTGCAGACTGTGCAGGAAACCTCTGCTCTTGCAAAAGCACAGGGAAGAATTAATGGTGCTTGTGAAGCATTAATTATTTACAACATCGGCTAAAACCTCATTTACATCAGGGTGAGGGGAAGGGTATTCTGTGATAGCAACAGTTATGTAAAATATGTAATAACAGAAACAAGGAATGAAGCACCAAGCTGGCAGCACAGGAGGAAAAATTTCATTTAAAAATGTATTCTTAAAGTCCAGTCATTTCCTGATATAATTTCAAGTATTCTGATGAGTTTTTCAAAAGTACACTTCAACAACTAGAGAGAAATCTCATTTACTATGAAAATAAGATGTTTTGGTAGCAAAATCTATTATTTTAGTATATTCTGTGTTTTCACTGATTTAAATAATTCCTTAGTGACACTGCCTTGTAAGAAGTGAGTGTAAGGCACCCTGAATGCACTCCCAACAGTGAATCTGCTGCAGAGAAAGCAATGGCAACATAAGGTTTTATGTTTTCACTGTAAGTGCTGTAGGACAAAGGGTCTTCCCCCAGTACACCTCTAAGCATGCTGGATTACTGCACTAATTCTTAACTGGCATTAAACTCCTAACCTAATGAAGGCTGCAATATTTGGTCCAATATATGTATGTACATATATCTACATGCATATATATATAGCACCACAGTACATAAACAACCCTGTACTTAAAAGTCTAAAAAAATAAAGTAAAATTAATAAACAATAAACCTCTAAGTAATATTATCAAAATATTACTAGAGGATGTTTTTGAAAAAAAACCGCTCTTCTGAACTGTTTTAATGTAAAAAAACCAATTAATTCCATCTCATTTTAAATGAAAAACACTGTGGCATTAGGAATGCAACTCTGCATTAATGTAACCCATTGACTACAAATCCATATATTGCACTTTACTTGCTGCTGTCAGGATGCAATGCCTGTGCAGGGGAATGAGGATGCAGTTGTGTTTCACATGCTAAGGAAGTGATAGTGGAATTCTGCCCATTAACAGGTGGATGTCCAAGGTGGATTGTCATTTCCCCAAAACTTTTCAAATGAGACTACTGTGGTTTACTTTTTATTTTCAAATTAATGCTGAATTTGAACTTGTGACAAGGATTGAAATGCCAGTACACACACATTATCTAATTTTCAGATCCAAAATTTTATTTAAATAGATTTTCTTTCTACAAAAATATAGTCACCCATAATACCCTTATTTCCTGTAATTAATTCAATGCACAAATCACTGAGATGTTTTGAAATCTTCAAAAAAAAAACCCCAAAAAACAAACCAAACCTGGTTACGTTTCAAGTTATTCAAAAGATAACTTGTAGGCACTTCTCATTTAAAAAAAAAATTTAACATAACTTATGCTACATTAAGGCTGAAACACATATTAAGCTTGAGATCAATTTTCATAACATTAAGTTGTTGCTGTGAACTGCTTTAAATACTTGCAATGAATATTGACAACTTTTCTTTCAGTTACAATTTCCCTACAAACTTGACCGGTGTTTTTAATGGAGTTGAATGTTGTGTCCTTAATATTTTTCAAAAATGTCTGTATTTTTATTTCTGGTGAAACTTTTCATACCTTTATGCTTTAGTCCCTGAGGCAGGCTATAATGCCTTATCAATTGTTTATAATAATATCTATTGAATGTTGCCAAACTAAGGTGGGATTGTTACATATGACATATTACTCGTGAACATTTTACAGAAATTGCTAACATTCTTTTCATATACCTTGTCATATAAAGACCTAAGATTTATCCCAACTCTTTCCTAATACAGAGTATTAATAATTAAATGGGTATGGAATTGATCTTTTGACCCAGTCCTTTTTTTTGATTGTTGTTGGAGCCAGCCTTGTTTTCAAGCAATACAATAACAAGTGACAAATCAAAAATGTTTGTGTTTTTTTTTTTTTTTTCAGTTTCCAGATGTCTTGATAAGTACCTGGAAAAAAACCAAAATCTGTTATTTTCTAGAATCTACAGGAGCTTTTCCTATGACATTAGTTCTTCCCTTCTTCCAGCTATGCCTAGTGTTTAAGGCTGTAGTAATTCTCTTCAGTGACTTCCACTGAGTATTTTCTATTTATGGACTTACTGACATTTAAACACTCAGGAAAAACTTGGAAGAATTAAAAAAATCAGAGGTTCATCAGAAAATGTTGGCCTAATGCAATTAATATCCAAGATGATGACTGAAAAAAACTTTGTTTGTCAAAACCCAAGTCCTAGCAATTACAGTTACAGCACTTCAAAACTGGAGAACCATCCCATTTCAGCATTTCCAGCACTTCCAATGAAGCACGTTTAACTTCTCTCCTGAAAATAATTAATTCTTCACTTGTGTTTTTCCATACTAAACTCTATTCAAAATTAAGCAAGATAAATGCTTGGCAATATTATATGATTGGAAGAACTAAAATTAATTTAATAATGAATAATAAAAATGCTTTTATTGACATGCTTACCTCACTCAGTATTGCCCAGACTGGAGAATCAGAAGTGACTGACAAACGAATAGCCTGTATTCTTCCTATGGACTGGCTGATGCTGCCTTCTGCAATGCCATTTTTAAAAGCCCCTAAAAAAAAAAAAAAAAAAAAAATCACCACAAGACCCACATGAACATTTATTAGAATGAAATACAACTTCCAAGCAAACGTGTGAAAAAGCTCTAAATTACAAACTATAAATAAAATCCAGGAACACATCGGGGAAAAAAAAGTTTTGGAAAAGACTCATGGGTTAAAATAAGGACAAGGAGAGATCAATCAGTCACAAATTACTCTCATGGGCAAGCCAGACTTGACTTGGGGAAAAAAAAATACTTATTCATATCAGAGTAGGGTAATGACAAATAAACCCAAGTTTTAAGAACTCCTTTCCCCAATCTTCTCCTTGGGCTGAACTTTACTCTTGATTTTCTCTACCCAGGTGTGCAGGGGTACAGGGAATGGGGGTCATGGTCAGCTCATTACATTGTTGTCTCTGATCTTGGTGTCTGCAGGGTTTTTTTTTTTCCCCATGTATTCCCCCTCCTTTCTCCAGCTGCAATTGCTGTTACACAGAGCTTTTCTGCCCCCTTTTTAAAATGTTATCCCAGAACACACTACCCCCATTCCCTGATGGATTCAGCCTTGGCCAGTTGTAGGTCTGTCCTGGAGCTGGTTGCCACTGGCTCCACTGGACATAAGGGAAGCTTCTGGCAGCTTTTCACTGAAGCCACCCCTGTAGTTTCCCCCAACCCACCAAAACTTTGCCATGTGAACCCTTTACAGGGACTGTAATTAGTTCTCCTTCTGATTAGATGTCTTGGCTTTTACCACTGATCATATTTAAACCGAAACAGGAGAGTCATTGGTCAAACACCACACACTACAATATGCAGTAATGAAAAGGGTTTCTTTTCCTTACTAGTTCACCTTGGAATGTTGAATTTATCACAGTGTTAATAAAAATCCTTAAGAGCAGAAGCATTTTATACATAGGAACAAAATTTCTGGTTTTGAAATGACAATAAAAAATTTACCTATTTTTAAATATCCGTCTTTGGTTGCTGGGTAGTTAAATTTACTTCCATTATCAGCCAATTCTTTTCTTAGTGTTTCCTGTAAAAAATAAAGCAATAACATTTCAAGAAGTATTTTCTAGGGTATGATATTTTATGCTGAATATCATTCTGAAAATGAAATATGGTTCTAAATGAGAGACTTACATCAGCTGGCAACACTTCCACAGTAGTGTTAAACAGTTTATCACCAGGGTGCTCCATGTTTCCACTCCTGAACAAGTACCTGATGATAAAGGTGTATTATTTCCAGGTATTTTATACTTCAGAAGAGTTCTGGGAAGTAATTCTTTCCAGTTTGCAAGGAAAGTTTCAGATACCTTTTCTTTATAAATTTTTGGGGTATAGAGAACAGAAACAGGCCTTGAAACTATAAAACAAACCATAATATAGTACTTTTATTTTAAACAGAACAAATATTTAAACCATCTTTCTCTGGGAACAGAAATGCAAGTGTTCCTCCCTTTTTAGTGCTGAAGTTCCAAATAAATTAACTTCCCATGTGTAAATGTCTAAGGAAGACATGCCCTCTGATCTGTTTCTGTAAATATAAGACTGAAGTTGAATAGGCTTCTGGAAGGCGAGTGGCAGCAAAAATTTCTGTTTGTACCAGGCCATATACTACATGCCAGGAGAATTCCCCTCTTTTATCAGTACTGGTCAAGTTCAGCTGCTTGGAAACTATTTCCTTTAGAGCTGATAAGCAAGAGCATTGGCCAAACAAGAATCCAAGCAATAACATCTAACAATAAAAAAATCGCTGTTTGGTTTTAAACATCTGGCATTAAAAGTTCTCAGGGTTTTAGATCCAGAAGGAACTAAGATAATTTAAATCCTCAGACTCTCTCCTATGATATCAAATATTCAAGGCTTAAACCCACCAAATATTGTAGGATTAACCATACATTTTCACAGACTGGCAGTGTAGCTGGGCTGGGACCAGCCATTAGACAATACCACATGTAAGTTAGCTTCATCCAATGCAGCTTCTCAGCAGCAGGAGCATGGAAAACTACAGCCCCTACCCAAGTTTCAGAAAACATTAACCAGTTCATTACTACAGAACATCAGTGTTTATTGTAACAACTGTCATTCACTAGGTGGAGATACAGACTTGACATCATGCAAACAGCCTTTCTGTTGGCAGCTATGCAAATAATGCACTGACACCACTGATGAAATTCATCAGTTAAAAATAAATTCCTTTGAAAATTATCATGAGAGAGTGCAAAATATTTACCTGAAGAAACAAAGGAAAAAAAAAAAAAAAGAAGCTTTCTAATTACCAATGAAGAAATGTATTTCAGGAAGGCAGTTCAAGAAGAACAGATAAATAGCAAATCATGGAATTTTTTTTCAGTAACAAGGTTTATGCAAACAGTTCAGCACCAATAATTTCAAACTGGATATAGGTGGACTTCCATGTTCCATATCATGTAATACTTACTTTTCAACTTCCAGTGGATTTAAAAATGTGAACCTGATGTAGTCACCTGCCAGTGGAGCTGAAGCCCAAAAAAAGTCTTCTCCTTTGTAAATTTTTTCCAGGGTATATTGCTGGTATATTCTTAGGCTTGTATCCACTTCTGCAGGTGGATTATTATGTGCTTTATATAGCAGATTTTTTCCAAAATCTTTATCCTGTTGATATAACGAATGTAATTTCACCCATACAATGGAAAAAAAGTGCATTGATATCTGTAATATCTACAGGAAGCTATTCCAGAATATAATCACCTCCATATCAAAAAACATACAATCTACTTTTAATTGATATAGAATATTAATTTCAGTGTAATCACTGGTACTCAATGTTACAATTTGTAGACAGAGCTGTACTGACTGCTTCTTAGCCACCAATATTTCAAAATAAAAATCTTCACAGGAAGCTATTCAGAAGGTTGTCTAGTGTTGCAGCAGCCCTCTTGTTAGAGGGTAGAAATGAGCCCAGACACAGACTCCTTGTTCCTCACAGCATGAAAAGGGCCCTGGTCTATTCCTCTTTACAGCTCAGCCACCCTGACCCCAACCATTCACTGACTCTGCCTGCAGCAGCTCCTGCTGTAGGGTTCCCTTGCAGCCTCTGACTGCTGGTTATTGCCTGCTGAACTCTGACTGCAGGGATCAGTTTGCAGCCTCTGACTGCAGCTTTTACCCAGCCAGACTGTGACTGCAGGTTCCAACAACAGGCTCTGGCTGCAGACCCAGACTGACCTCACAGCAGGGATTCTCTCTGCCAGGATCCTGCTCCCTGATTCTCTCCTTCATGATCCTCAAAGTTCCTCCTCCATAATAATCCTCCCCTCACCTGCTAACCCCCTCTTTTATCTCACTCATCCTTATTGGATACAGCTGTGACTCATCGGGGTGAGGCTGCACTGGGTAATTAACACAGCTGTTACTAATCAGGGGTGAGGTCACCTGTATTCCCTTCTCCTACAGTCTAGGATACCTTCTGCCAGATGTGATTGCTGGGCTCTGCTAAGGGCTACGTGAATCTCCAGTCTGATCCAACTGAGAAGTCTTGTCACTAGTCTAGATGGCACCATCAGATTCCTGAAGTCTGGTTCATCATTGCTCATGTCCTTACCAGAGATGTGGTTTGCCCTCCAAACTCTCCCTAAAAATCTGTGGCCATCACTTTAGGCACACCTTGTCCTACCTTCTTAATTGTCCCTCATATTGGGAATGTGAACTGCCTAGACAAAACAAACCATCATGGCTTTGTTTGCATGGAGCAGAGCATCTGAAACCTTGTGTTGTTAAAAGGGTTCCTACATGCCACGAAATGCTGCTGTTCAGATGAGAGATTCAAAGGTAGTTTATGCAGGAGCTGCACAAACTGCAGCTTACATGCCAGATCAAAATTCTCAACCAAATCTGCAAAACAACATCATTGGATATGGAAATGCCATCTAATGCCAAAGATGTGGTCCTTGAAATTCATCTGAGAAGTAAGTCAGAACACAAGCATATAATGTAAAAATATTGCATTCATTTCTTACTCTTACTTTCAAATTCTGTATCTTCCCAGCCAATGATGAATGAATTCCCATATGCTGAAAGAGAGATGGTTTAGCACGGATACGTAACTTTGACTTTTCCGTTTCACAGTGTGTCTGGAAAGAAATTAAAAGGGAGTGAAGGATTATTTAACCAGGGAGAGACAAACTATGTTCCATAAGGCAATTTCATTATGTAGTTGAGGGTATGGGTCCAGATTTTTTATCCATATTTAAATAATCCTTAAATTGACAGTCACCTTATGTCAGATTGTTTCTAGACCAAAACTCCTGATTCCACTCATGCTGTTATTTAGATTTGAAGGCTCAACCACCAGTAATTCAGGGACTTCTGCATCGTAGGTGATGAATCACATCTCAGGGTTACAAAAATGGACTCAAATCTGAAACTGATTGATTTCTTAGCTGTTTCTGGCAAATTTTATTTCAACTCTTAGCATCGTCATATCATTCTAATTAAACTATTTTTGACCAAAACTGACCTTCTTAAGATAGATTCTGGTTACATTTCAATCTTCATAATTTTGCCTCTTTCTGTTGTGTTTGGGAAGCTTTTAATGTATTGTAAGTTATGGATCTTTTATCCCATAATTAGATAAAGCCCTTAAATATTGTGTTTCAACCACAATTTTCCAGTTTACTACACCTGGGACATGACAAGGAATTAAATAACTGTAATTGGTACTAATTTTGGAATTTCTTGATCTTCAAATGATAGCAAACTACTTCTTTAAATGTATTTTTTTTCTTTGTATATATATAGCATCGTAGTTTGATACAAGGACACAAACATGCCACAGTAATTAATACAACAATGAAGCATAATGGCAAGGAACAAAGCAAAGAGCTAAAATGAGACTCCCTGGGTTGTACTCTTGGTACTGCCACAGAATTATATATGAGTTTGGAAGATCATTTAACTTTTCTGTATCCCAGGTCTCATACCTTAAAATTTGAGAGGATAATGTGCTTACCTCTTCCATCAAGTGCTTTCAGTTCTATAAAAGAAAAATGTTACATGAACTATATCAACACCTTCTAAAGCCAGAAGTGATTAAGTCTTCAGTCAGCTGGCTTAAAACCATCAAAACTCAGGAGTTTCCACAGGAGTACTAATTAAAAGTTCAAAACGCCCTGGAAAGCTATTAAAAAACCTAAGTATTTTTATTTTTGTCCACAGCAAAACAATGTAAACCACAATAGATTGTGTGCAAATTGATTTACTGGTAGCTGTTTCTCTGAAAGGCACACTATACCTCAGTAAAGAAGAAATAATTTTAAGATAAAAAAAGTGATCTTTCTACTGACAGGGTTTGCAATTCATCCCCTGCAATAATGCAGGCTCTAGAACGTCTTGTTTTGTGCTATGGCAGCACTACCAAAGAGCTGCTTCTGGCAGCATTGAGAATAATCAGTGGCATGAGGCAGGTGTGGTCATTCCTGCAGAAGCTGAGATATGGCTGCCTGTTGAGTCAGGGCTTCTATCCTTGCAGCCTGTAGTTCCCACTGCATGTGATAGACACAGGCCACTGCATATGATTGCAAAACCACAGAATGGTTGGGTTCAAAGTGACCTGCAAAGATCATCTTGTTCTGACTCCCCTGCCATGGACAGGCTTCCACTACACCAGGTTGCTCAGAGCCCCATCCAGCCTGGTCAGAAACACTGGATGTGGCATCTACACCTTTCCTGGGCAACCTGTGCCAGTTACTCACCACCCTAACCATAAAACATGTTTTCCCTATATCCAGTCTAAACATACCCTCTGTCAGTTTAGGACTGTTGCCCCTTGTCACAACAAGACATAAAAAGACTGTCTCCCTCTTTCCTACGAGCTCCCTTTAGGTACTGGAAGGTGCTATATGGTCTCCCCTGGAGCCTTCTCTTCTTCATTCTGAAGAGCTCTGACCCTTTCAGCCTGTCTACAGCCCTGTGACCATTTCTGTGGCCTCTCCACCTGCTCTAACAGGTCCATGGCTTTTTTTTTTGTAGTGGGGACCCCAGCAGTGAATGATGGTTCACAGGAGGCAAACATGACAAAGTTCTGAACCATGCAGAGCTCTGATCACCACAAACTGTCTTCTCCCATTTGGTGAGCAGATGTAGCTGAACCTTGATATGTTAATAGTCAGTCCAGGCTGAAAACTTGGACAAGGTTGAGGAGCCCATGGGAATCTCGTGAGGTTTAACAAGACCAAGTCCCAGTGCTGCAGTTGGGTTGGAGCAACCTCCAGTGTCAATGCAGGCTGGGGGTGAGCAGATGGAGAGCAGCCCTGCCCAGAAGGGCTTGGGGGTGCTGGTGGGTGAGAGGCTGGGCATGACCCAGCCATGGCACTCACAGCCCAGAGAGCCAAACCTGTCCTGGGCTGCATTCAAAGCCCTGTAGGCAGCAGGAAAGGGAGGGGATTCTGCCCCTCTGCTCTGCTCTGGTGGGAGCCCACCTGCAGGGGTGCATCAGCTCTGGGCTCCCAGCACAGGAGGGACATGGAGCTGGCTTGCTGGATCCAGAGGAGGCCACCAAGGTGATCAGAGGGCTGGAGCACCTCTCCTGTGAGGAAAGGCTGAGAGAATTGAGATTGTTCAGCCTGGAGAAAAGAAGGCTCTGGGAATTGCAGCCTACCAGTACCTGAAGGGATCCTGCAAGGAACACAGAGAGAGGCTTTTTACAAGAGCCTGGAGTGACAGGAAGGAACGGATTCCAGCTAAAAGAGAGTGGGTTTGGATTAGCTATGAGGAGGAAGTTCTTTCCTGTGAGGATGGTGAGGCACAGAAACATGTTGTCCAGGGAACCTGTGGATGCCCCACCCCTGGAGATGTTCAAGGGCAGGCTGGATGGGACTCTGAGCAATCTGATCTAGTGAAAGGTGTTCCTGCCCATGGCAGGGCGTTGGAATGAGATGATCTTTAAGGTCTTTTCCAACCCAAACAATTCTATGAATGTAGGCATGTTTGCATGTGTTAAACCATGCCAAGCCTCCATCACCGACAGGATGGCATGTAGGAACCACACACAAGTGCCCTGCTGACCCTCCTGTGTAGCACAGTGTGTGATCACTTTGTGACACTCTTAGTTGGTTGGAAAGGAGAAAGTGTAAGGAAAGTTGTCAGCTTGCCTTCTCTGGCACCTATAGAAAGTTCCCTGCTTTAACCTGTCAAACAGAGAAGGTACTGCAGCTGGGATCCCCAGCCTTCTCCCAGTCTCCATTTTCTGCATTCTCATGAACAGTCCCAGCAGGGTCATTCCCACCCAAGGGCCTTGTGAGACTGATTTGCCTCTGTAGCTTTTTGCTACCCACAGCAACTGAAATTGCAAATGCAGAAGTGAAACTCAGTGGAAACTTGTGGACATGCCTCTGCTTTGGCTTGGTCAGAGCAGACTTCCATGAGCTGCCTGCCTGCCTTTTGGGAACATAGCTTCATTTTAGGTAGGAATCAGGTCTCAGAAGATGGAGCAGCCATAAATAAAAGTAAAGTATTTCATCTATTGGATGCAAGTTGGCACATGTTAGATCTGGAATGCGTGATGTCAACATAATAGCATCTGGTTTTTAATCTGTTTTCACAGGCAGGCAAGAACTTAAATTAGTTTCTTGATGCTCACTAACTCCTCTGAGCTGGCCTAACCTACAGAGCAGGATTTAAAATATTGCTCCTATCTGTATGAAGTGGGTCTGGAGACTCTGCAATGCATTACTAAATCTAAAACCAGGGACCTTCTGCTATCCCCAGAAGTCATTTCTGCTACAGGGTAAAACTTAAAGCTTGTTTGTTCCACTCCCCTTAATCTCCTGCTCTGCACAACTCCTGTCTGTTTCTTCTTGCTCCTTTATCAACACAAAAGTAACATCTGCAAATCCTGGAGCAGGAACTGGCTGCACCAGTTAAAACTCCTGAACCCTAAAACCCAAGAAGGAGCAGAAACTCTGGTCAGTCCAAAGTAAGTCCAGTTTGAGAGATTTATATTCCACTTTTTGAAAATAAATTTTGTCACTGAGAGTGCTTGAATGTTATTTATCTTCATAAACTCACTGTTATACTTACTGCATCCTTTTCTGGATTGCACACTTTAACCCAGAGCAGGTGGTCTATAAGCCAGTCTATGGGCTTATCCTTACAGAACATGAGAAAAAATTCCACTATGAGTGGTAAGTCTTCTGATTTAAACAATTTTCCTGAAAGCAAGACAAGAAGTTAAATTTTTATTGCTATTCAAGAATCACCAGCTTTATGTTTAAATGTAATTTATTTAAATAAATATTTAAGTATCATACCAGCCTTGTACACATGAATGTAATCATGATATTTAATGAGAAATTTCACATAGAATCTGGCTTTAAAGAGTTGCTGATCATCCAGCCCTATGGTATGGGATGCACATTCTCCTCCACAAAGAAAAGGAGGAAGCATTTTTTTTTTTTTTTTTTTTAATAGATTGTTCAAATTCCATTCTTGAAAAGAGAGCTACACATTACAGGGGTGCTTAGTTCCCTGAGGTGGAACAATTTCCTCCTTATAACTTATTTACAGATTCTATGCTAAGACACTCTGTGTCAAAAAGACAGTTTTAAAGAGAACAAAAAGTAAACTACTTTCAGTGGGATGTCTCCTGAAGAACCAAGGAAGTTTTAATATGCAAGTCCTTCCATGCTTTGAGATATAATTCTGTATGAGACCTTTCTGATCTACACAGCTCCAGATCCAGCTGGTCCTGCTGAGGTTTTAATACTTACCAATAAATCCAAGTTGTGAGAACTCCAGAACCATCCAGTCTTGGGACTGTTGAGCAGCAAAGCTTTTTATGCTTTCAATATAATCAGGTTTGGCTATAATATCATCTTCCAGCTGGGGGAAAAAATGCAACAGAAAAAGAGAAGGCAGGCAGTGATTCTCGTGCTTGCAGAGGGGGTGGTGACATTGCCACATGCAAGTGAAATCTGTGTTGTGTTTAACTGCTGTGCTGCATGTACTGAAGCTGTTCCAAATAGCAGTGCATTGCTATTCAGCTTCTACATGGAACTCTGGATTAGTACCACTCATTAAGTAATTATCTACAGGAGTGACCATACCACCATGGGTGCTTCTCCCTTTTTTGATGAAGGAGCACTCCCTGCCTTAAAGAGATCTCACTTAGAAGAAAACATTAAGCAAAAAGACAAGGTTAAGGAAGACAATAGCAAAGAGTTTGTTCTTTGGTTGTATAAGCACTGATAAGCAGCAGGAACAAACTGTCTGAGAGGAAAGGTGTCTAAAAGCTCTGGTAGCCTGGGCAGACTTTGCCATTCATACAAAGTGACTGAGAAGGCCTGTGGATGATTACTGAGATGCCAGTAGAAAGCAAGTTGTCCCAGGGAATACTGGTAATGAAGGGGTGTGCTCTGTGAATCACTGAAGGACAGGAATGCATAGAGCTTTCAAGGTGCTGTAAAGGCTGGCACAGAGTACAGCAGCAGAGCCAGCTAAAGGGTACTTGGAAGAGGAGACTGACATCCATCAGGGAAATGGGAAAGGCATTGGCTTCATTTTTGCCTGGCTTTCAGACAAGATCTGGGCATCTGAAAAGCCAGAAGCTGTTCCTGCTACTAAAGCTGAGAATTATGAATCCAGACAAGGAGATTGGAGGCAATGACACAAAGGAATAAATGTATTCCAGAAATAACTAAGGAGTGAGTAATTCACGGTTTGAATTCAGTATGAGTGTGAAAACACAGGAAGAGGAGACCAAGACTTCAGGAAAATATTGCTGGGGTGTAGAGTAATCATAGAGTAATTAATTGTAACTGCTGTACTTCACTGGCCCTGCTGCATGTCTGGTTGTGCTGGAACCTACTTCAGAAAGCTACATAGCTGGAAAATTAATCCTTTGAGGGAAAAAACAAACAAACAAGCCATTATTTCCTGCTGGTTTTGTGTCTTCAACTGCTGCAGGTCAGAGTTATCATCAAGAGCTTGAGATCAGGCCCACAGTTTTTAGCTGAATTTGGGGATCACTACAAGTGTAGGGCTGGCTGATAAGAAGAGTGTTGGCAACAGTAAACCCAGGATTACATAGAATGAGGTTAGAAAGATGAGATTAAGAGATCTCTTTTGACCCTGTCAGTTTTGGCTGATGAAAGATAAAAAATAGACAGAGATAAACTGATCAAGATGAATGCTTCTTAACAGATTCTGAGGTCTAGGGATTAAGTGAGTTGACAGTTATGCAGAAGAGAACAACAACAAAAAAACCCAAACATCAATTTACAAAAAATTTGGTGTAAAATTAAATGAGCTTAGAGGTTTTGCCAGGAGCAAGGTGTAAAGGGAGAAGAGCAAAGAACCAAAGAAGGTTTTAGAGAATCCTTAAAGAGAAAGGAGGGGCACCAAAAGCAGACTGGAGTATCTCAAAGACCTAGGGAGGCCACCATATCGAGAAACACTACAGACAAGTATGCAAAACCAGTGAAGATTAAAAGCACAGAGGCTGTCATGCTAAGTGACTGTGAATGTGGTTATGAACAGAAAGTAATTCTCAAGTCTGAGATGGTCTTTCCTGAAGCTGACAGTGATTATTAGAGGATGTAGTTTGATATCCCATGTAGCATAAGCCATTAAAGTTATTTATTTAACCCCCCTGCAATTTGTGCTCAACTAAAGCACATCTTCTTGGAGAACATCTCCCATTGCTTAGAGATTCCAGTGTCAGTTTTTTTCAGTATCTTATACAATATTTTATTATCCTGAATGTTTAATACTTTGTTCCAAATTCTAATTTGAATTTTTTTCTGCCTTCAGCTTACAGCCACTTTTTTTCTCATATCCTCTTATCTACCAAAGGAAGTTGTGCAGTGGCTGCACACAGCTGGGTCAGGAAGTTTAAGATATGAACTGCCTAGTCCACTTGCCCCATTGCCATGGGAAGGCCAGCAAAACGCATAATCACACTAACTTCCCTTCACTCATCAGTGCTTTTGAATGAAAAAATACACGTCCACTACAGCAAGACTATGAAAATTTCCAACATGATGGGTAACAAATGGGTTTCCATTCATTTTTCTTATGCAGGCTGTCTGTCTAAGAGAAGTAAAAATAAAGTAGTAGCAAAAAAGTGGAAGAATAATAATAAATGAAAGTTTAGGCATCAGACAGGAAGATTCTTCCTTTCTGAATTTTATTAATTATTTTGTTTTGTCTCACTGACAATGAATATGTGGAAACTGTGGAGCTCCTTATAGGAGCTCTACCAAATAGCAGGCCTAACCTAGAGTCTAGTGAGGGGAAGAAAAAAAAATCCATATAAAGAGTCCCAGTGAACTCACTGAGATATTGCTCAGGTTTTAAACCCATTAGAGAGGTGCTGCTGGCAATGCATATTATGTGTGTGTACATATATATATATAATATATAAACACACAAAGCTTTTCCAGCCTCCATATGAAGTGATAAAAAAATCACAGCAGTAGTTCAGATAACTACTACAAGTTAAGTGAGAACTTAATAACAGATTTCAACTGAAGAAACTAAGATTTATTTAATGGTTTATTTTTCCTTCATCTCAGTGCTAACAGAAAACACTTAAAAACTGCTGTATCTGTGTTTCTTTCAGATTTGAAATGTTTGATTCCTTCAGTGAACTAAGTCTACATGACAGAAATAACAAATGCATGTCCTCACTCTTAGGCTGGGATTGGATTGCCTGCTTTTATGGCCATGTTATGATCCCATTATTGTAAGCGCTTCAAGGGTCTCTGGTGAATGCCAGGAGGTTTAGTGAAAGTGGAAACAAGGACCTCAAAGTTCTCTCAGTGAAAGAAAGAAAGAAAATATATAGATGCTTCAAGTAGAAAAGTTGATCAGTGGTTAAGGTTCGTTCCTAGTGTAAGCCTGTTAGCTTCAATGGACTTCAAAAAACTACTTACTTAAGTCTGGTTCAGCAGTATCCTAAAACTAGCTGTTTATTCAGCAAAGATCTTGTCTGATTCATGACATCAACTGTTCTGTAGATGTCAAGACTAATTTTGTGTGCTTACCTTCTTTCAAGTTTGAGAGTTAGCATCAGCCACTCAATCACTACTACTCCTGACTAAAGTTAATAAAAATCTAACCTAGTTCGAATTTGTTTAAGATTACTGAAGTAAATCTTGCACCAGGCTAAGGAAAAGTGGTTTTCATTTGTCTGCTTTCCTTTAATACAAGACTTCTAAATAGAGGGAGGACATAATTAACTTTATGGCAGCAAGTGTTCATTCTTCTCACCTGCACCCTACAGAGCAGTTTTTGGGCAGAGCAGCATCTGTGCTACAGGAGCAGCTGCAGGCTGGACATACAAACAAAGAATAGGATATAGTAGGAACATTATCAGGAATGGTATGAGGAAAGTATAGTTGGCTTTTGAGAAAATTCTGAAAGCAGACGTAACTCCCAGCAGACCACCACCATCCAGCCTTTGCTCTTAATAACACAGTTCAGTTGTTATATAATAGCTCAGAAAACACAGGTTCTCAAATTCCTTTAGAAATACAAATACACAAGTAAGTCATTGTGGTGCAAATATGAATGCTTGGAGAACTTGCTATAACAGGAAGGGACATCAAGTGTTTGGCAGCATCTTAACATTTCACTTCACTGGGTTTCCTATGCCTTAATGCTCTAGTGCACTCAGTAAACTTGGATAATGTTCTTAAAAAGATACAAAAGCCACAGGAAAATACTTATTTTTCCATTAAATCATAATGGTTCAAAATGCAGCATTTTTGTTTGTCCACCTGCATCCTGAACACCTATGCCACATTTGAGAACAGAGCATGGGCACTCTTAAGTATCCCAGCTCAAATGTGTTTGTGTTGAATCCTGAGAAAACCTGTAGGAGATGCCAGGTCCTGCAATCTTCTGTTCCCAGGAATCTGGTGATGTCCTTATGGAATACAGACTCTGAGGCAAAATGCTCTTCTGAGCTTTTTTAAAAACTGTTGACATTATTGAGCTATGTGAAATTTTATAGACCTGTTCCATGCTTGACCAGCTCTTAGAAATTTTGGAATCTCTGGTGGTGATTAAGATCTGTATGGAGTGCAAATTAGCACAAATCTAGAATGATGGTTAAAGGTAAGCTTAAATGCATGGGGATCTTCTTAAAGGCTAACACAAAATCTTCTGGAGAATTAAGGATCTGTGCCAACTTGTAGTTGACCTTATCTCAAGTATCACTCTACTGGTGTTTCCCTGTCTGAAATACTTCACAACATTCCATATTTCACTTCATTCAGGGCTATAACTTGGAACTATCACCACTATTTTTCCTGGCTGCAGTAAGTAAAAAGATATTAAACCCTGATTTTCTTAACCTAATCAAATAAGGGTTCATACTTCAGTTACCTTGCTCTTCAATCTCACAAGTGACAGGAAGGTAGAGATGGTTTTAATCAGATAGTACCTGCCTGCAAGATGTATATAAATACAGAAATACATGGATGCTTGTAAAGAGCACAGGCAAAATACACAGAAAATGACAACAGATTCCTGGTTTTATTGAGGCCTTTGAAACAAATTAAAATTGCCAAAGCTAATCAGTACAGAGGTATTGCTGCTACTTAATGATAATATGGACATACCTGTAAATAAAATGTTCCCTTAGGTTGAGCATATAGCATTAAAAAGCTATAATCCAAATTCTGTTTAGTTCTCCACCTAAACATAAGCAGCAAATTCTGATAAGCTTTTTGAAGGGGTTGTAAGAGTTATTTCTATAATAAGAGAACTTCTAATGCTCTGCCTTTTTTGTCTCTACAATAAAATTGTGAGGTTGAGTATTCTAACCCACTGCTAAGTGCAAAAGCATTCCTCTACAATCAGTGTAAACATTTGTAAATAATTTTATTTTCCTATACAAGTCAACATTAAATAAACAAAAGAATTTGATCTCTGTCAATGGAGCTTGAAACAAAATGTCTAACAAGTTATTCCTGTCAAATGACTTAAAAGATTCTACTAATTATTTTATGAAGTAGAAATAAAATTAAAATGGACTATGTAAAGATGAAAAAGTAAGTGGTTTTACATGTGAACAGAACAAGACCAGGTTGATAACCTTAGTTTTCATGTTTAAATATAAACATGTATTTTGTACAGTCTCTCATTTTACCAGAAGATGATGATGTTTGATAATCAACACTGAAAGACTACAGAGTCATTTATCAGTATTTAATTAACATAAAAGT
This sequence comes from Phylloscopus whistleri, assembly GCA_017589585.1. NCBI lineage: Eukaryota > Metazoa > Chordata > Aves > Passeriformes > Phylloscopidae > Phylloscopus > Phylloscopus whistleri. The sequence continues at coordinate 272,019 of JADMLD010000468.1, forward strand.
ATAACTGATACAAATCTAATCATATCTAAACTATAAGCATGTAAACTTGTTTATGGTCTATGGTATGAACACATAAGTTTTATCATAAAGCCAATATACATACACATATATATATAAATATACTTGCTGATTTCCTCCAGCCTAAACTCTCAGTACTGCAACTCTCCTGCTGCATTGTTGTGGTGGCTTCTGATAAATTAGTTATTGTTCATTGAAAGAAAATTACTTTCCTCCAATAAATAAATAAATAGGGTTTTTTTAGATTATAATCTCTGTCTTAGTGAGTTTGGGGCATGTGAGTGAATGAAGTCACTGCTAAGGATGTATTAACAGCAGATAAAAAGTCAATGATGACCAGAAGTTAGGTCATTAATTAAACCACAGTAGTTGTCAGTAGTTAGCTAGAGGGCCACATGGAGTTTCCTCTGTGTGTTCACAGAGACTCTCCCTCATCAGTTACATTAAAGGTTTTTCTATTTTTTATTTTATGACCAGATCATATAGCCTATTGCTCATTGGCATTATCCATCTGGTTTAAAACCTGTTGGATGCCATGGGTCAAGACCCAAAGGAGATACCTTGGTTCTCACCCTGAAGCTGATGTGCAGCATAGCTTTTCTCAAGATGCCCTTGTAAATTTGTTCTACAAGTACAATTGAGGTCCTTTAGCTCTGAAACACAGAAACATTATCAGCTCAAACAATGCTGACTCTATCTGAATTTTCCATTTTACACTCTTAGCAAAAGTCCCTAGGTTTTATATAGCAATCTTACCTTACTCGGTCCTCAGAATCTCCAAGTGTTTTCTTCAGGTTGGAAAGATCTGGGTAATAAGAAGCAGGAGGAGAAATAACCTCTAGGACTCCAGACTGGACTTCTCTGGGGAAGCTGGGAAGAATCTTAGTAAGACCCCATTCCTCAAAAAGACTTTTGAGGGCAACCACAGACAGCAGCTCCCCAAAGTTAGGTGTGCTCCTCCAGAAGAGGAATTCACAACTCTAGCAAAGAAGCTGACTGCAAATTTGGAACCAAGAAGGGGTCTTTAGCAACCACCAGAACAGACAAGTCAGGAACTCATCCAAGCCTCAGAAAACACTGGAGAGAAGTGTGTCCCAGAAATCCTGCCCCTCCTGCATCTGTAGATGCTTACTAACAATCCTGAGATGGTTGCCAAAATGCAGCAGTAATTCACAACCAAACCCACTATCTAGAACAGCACTCAACTGTTGCCCCTTGCATGAGAGCTCCCCGTTTCCTTACCCTTGCTCCAACTCTAATTCTACTTTCTAAGCAGAATTACACTGTCCCAGAGCAAGAGTTTAAAACGGGGGGGTCTGGGTCTAGTCTCCGCTTCAAGAATTAAACTTTCCATTTAAAGAGACATTGAAAAAATGTGTAACCTACTTTGGGAACCAAACCTAGAAGTCAAATTTCCCCCTTCCTCCAAAAAACCACAAAACAACCAACCAAAAAACCAATAAACTAACAAAAAACCCCAACAAAAAACAAACAAACAAACAAAAACATTTTAAAACCCCAACACAAAACAGGTACAGTAGAGCTTTCAAAACTGCGTTTCCCATTTCCTATGATTAGTAAACAAAAGATAACACTAAAAATTAAACACATCATAGTACCAGCATTATGGGAAAAAAATACCAATCTTACTGTGTAACCCTGACAAAGCAAATATTTTGCAGTATTTTTTTCAAAAGCTATAAAGCATTCATTATCTGAGTGTTTAAATTGCTGCACGTATTGTACCTTGGCAGTGCCAAGAAGGGGCCTCTGCCCCTTGTCCTTGCCACAGTACTCCCACTGAGATAAACCCTCTGAAGGCAGGAAATGATGAATATTACTTAGCTAACAGCTTCAGTATGAGGAGCCTTCTGGGGGAAACCCACGTACAAAAAACAGTCTGAGAAACCCCTGAGTGAAGAAGCATGTGCAGAAACCCTCAAACGAGGAGGAAGAGGTCAACTCCTCCAGGGATCTTGTTCAAGAGAGATAAGAGCAAGCAGAACTGCAGTGGGAACCAAACTTCCATTTGACATCTCTAAGGTTAATTTGGCAGGGCAAAGACTGCCCATCTCATGTTGCCCATCATGTAGTAGCATTTAACTTTATAAATGTAATCCCATTCCTGTCCCAAGTCTATTGCCTTCCTGAAAAGTAGTTAAAAAAAGGAAACAAAGACTGGGAAAACATGGATGTGTGGGACTTGGGGACATAGTTTAGTGGTGGCAGTGCTGGGCCAGTGGTTGAACTCTCTTGATCTTACAGGTCTTTTCCAAGACCTGTAAGGTGCATGAATTGCATCATTAATTTCGTGGGGAAAAGACTTAGGCTCAAGTAAATATTTATCAGAGATTTAAGCTGAGACCTTGACTGGTTAGTTAAAGCATATTTATCGAATAAGAAATCAAAAATAAACTGATATACATATTTCTCAATTTCACAGTGTGTTATGGCACACATACTGAGAGTGCACCTTTGCCTCAGTTCCATTTCAGTGCTGAAATGTTCTAATTCCTTCCATAAAAGCTCCAAACATGTTCACACTGGTGGTTGAGTGCTACACTCTTACCTGGTTTTAAGACTTTCTGCAACACTCTTAACATACTCTGCATTCACCTAAGGAAAAGAAGGGAGGGATTCATTAAAAGTCACCCATTTTTGTGTTAAACAAAAGAAACTTTGTAGGGAATATCTATATATAAATACTTAATTTTTTTTTCCTTCCAAACAAACCTGTTATGTTACAGCAGCATTTCTACCAAGGAACAGTATGGGCTTTTCAAGCCAACCAAACTGTCAATGTAGTTCACTTTTCCTTCCAGCTATCTCCAGCTGCCATTTCTGCACTTTGTTTTCTCACTGCTTTTGCAGAAGGCCAAGCTATTTTCTGGCTAAAATTCTGTTCAGCTATGCCAATAAAGCACAGCCATATAATTATCAGTAAAAAAAGAGCTGTTTTGGGTTAATCATCCAAAAATCACAAAAGAGGCCTAAGGCTGATGAGAAAAATCACCTAAGCAAAATATTCTAAAGCCAGCAATATTTAAAATTTTTATTTATTTTCTTCCTAATATAACAAACTTATGGCTCTTTGTTCGGAGATTTTGAGGACATTCATTACTGGTGTTTCATAAAAGTAACAGATTTAGTGTTACTGTTACCAAACATATCTGTTAATTACCTTAAGAATGCAAAGTTTATGAATGTAATGTAATTTCTAAAGCAACACAGTAACTGCCTTAGAGTTCAGATTTTCCTTTAAATAAAGAAATTGTTTAATATATAATTGTTACCAATTATACATTAAATTTGTGGTAAGTTAAAAAAAAAGTGAAGAACAGTGATAAGAAAAAAAATACCCAGAACTTAAAACTCACTCTCAGTCAATAAGTTGCTCAAGCTTAACCCATGATGTAAACATTTACTTTGATCTTTTAAAACCTTCTGGGAAAAAGAAGGTGTGGATTTATGACCAGTGAACACACCTGCCCTGCTCTGATAATAAAATGTTCTTATCACCTCTCAGATCAGCACGGTTATCTGCTCCGATTCACTGCAAAAAATGGAAGCTGTGAGGACGTGACTTCTGGGTTGGGAGAAAAGGAATAGTAACTCTTACAATGGCACTTTAATCCTGAATTGGCCGATATGGACTATTGCTACAACCACAGCTCCTGTTTGTCCAAAGTGTCACATTAGGACTCTCCACAGTGGGAAACTATTCAAAAGTTAACCCTTAAAAACTCACAGAGTCCTCTGAAGCCCTGTAATAAGAAGCTTACCTGCATGGCAGCCAGGCAAAGCTCATCACTGCCAGGGCTCTTCACTGGGAAATACCAACTGCAAATTAGGTTCAGCTCCTAAAAGCTATGCTGAAGAGGAACTAGAGCCAACAAAACTGGTCCTCTGTACTCATCATTGTGATCCAAACAGAAAAGTGGAAGTCATGGCCAAACTTATTAAAATGAACTATACTCTGCTTGACACTTTTACACCTGCAAAAGTGATGACTAAACAATAGCAAACTATAACTGTTAATGAATACATGCATGAATTTAATGCTGTCTACAGAAGGACAAAGAAATATGAAGTCTGAATAACTGCACAGTCATTTTACCTGCTAGAAGCTATTACTAGCTAATTCCCTTCTGCAGCTTTTTTTTTTTTTTTTTTCTGATGTAATCAAGGTAGTTCTGAATGACGGAAAAAAAAGCATTTATCCCTTATATCTTACCTTGAGCACTGCTTACTTTCCCAAACGTGCTCAAGGCTCTGAACAGTTTTCTTTTGCATGGGAAATGCCAAAACACATGCAGAAGGCTCCAGTATGTCAAGATGCTTTGCAAGATTTATGTTATCAAACCAGCAATATAAATAATTTGAACATTTGTAAGACTAAGTTTACTTTGCTCAGGTTCTATGGCACTTTTCTGTGGAGGACTTACATTTCATTCTGGAAGCACAAAAGCTTACTTTCAGAGATAAATAATGAGTTCATAAGGTTTTGTTGGAACATCTGACCCAACGACCATGTTGGTAGATGTAATATGACTTTTTTTCCTCTGATCATCAGCATTACAGGGTTTTTTCCCACATATGAACACTGGGGCACTAACTGCTCACCACCTCCTCCAGCCCTGAAGAAATCCCTCCCAAAGGCCAGGCTAACAGGGTTTTGCACTATTACATTTAGACATAAGTCTCCATATTGTCTATCAGCATTCTGCATCCATGCAAACTTACCTCTGCTATAAAGATGATTATTACACAGTCCTTCTTTTGCTCTTCAGAGATTTGGTACAGTAGGGAATGCAATGTATCAATCAGGTAATTTTGTTTTTCTCTTTTCACTGTAGGAATACCCATCACCAGGGAGACTGCAAAGAGAGAATGCCCCAAGCCGTGTAATTTTAAGGGAAATTGAAATTACATTTTAATTTTGATTTGATGTGACCATGAAACTCGGTGAGAATTAATATTTCCTTAGCACTGTGACAGCATTTGCTCTGCTAACCTGGAAGGAGAGATACCTCCAGCTATGTTTGGTTTAGAGACACCTGTGTCTGTGTTATAAATACCAGGTCTACACTTGGGAACTTGGAGATACCACTACCTCTGGCAAACACCTAGGTGTTTGCTACTGAGATTCAAAAGTGAGTATTGCAAAATAAGTGCTTGCTCTTGCTTTGGAGACCTAGGTAGGAAGAGTTAAACTGACACTGCTCTATGAGCAGGTTCTCATAGGAAGTGAATGCTGTGTATTTCACAGAGGAATCCAATTCAAAAATCCTTCTGAGCACATTAACTGATATGCATCAATGGTTTTCATAGCATCAATAAGAGTAAAAGAACTAAGATGTTACTGTTATTAAAAAGGAAGGAACTGGAATTGTCTCTGGCAAAGGCTGCACTAGTAGCAAACCTGTGCTGTATTGCATTGTTAAAGCATAAGCAGGATGTCTCTTTTTTCATTAGTATGGGCATTACTTAAATCAGCAGCCAAACATAGCTCAGTAATACTGTGGAATCTTACTCCTTGCAGATGATTTCTATTCACCAAAATCCCAGAAGGCTGGTGGGGAAGCAACAGTTTGAAATAAAACAGTAGGTGCAATTGGTGACTTGTTTCTGACTAACTTCCATGCCAGTGTCAGCTCAAAAACACCAAAGTGCCAATGTTCCTTCCCAGCACATATCCTGATAAACCATTGGAGATTGTTTCATTTTATACACTGAAGGTCAACCTGTACTTATTAAACTACAGTCTTGCTATTGTGATTTTCCTGTACAAATAAAGGAAGATTAAACACAGAGTATTTGTTTATTAGTGACACTGATCTGCAGGCACTCCAGTGAGAACTACAACACTGGATCACACTGTAGTACAACTACACCTACTAAAAATGCAGCCTGTAGAAAGTTATCCACTATCATCAGCATGGCCCAGGGTTTGGGGTTTTTTTAGTTAAATCACAAACACTGCCAATGTTTCTTCAAATAAAATCACCCTAGAGAAAAGTAAAAATTTCACCAAAATACAAAACTCAGCAAAATGGTTGACTAGTTTCTTCTTTGCTTACTATTTTTGCGTGTTCCTTTTCCCTGTCCCATGGCAGTTAGGACAGTGCATTTAAAATTTGTATCACTGGAATTCATGATGATTTCTACAGGTGTCAGCTGATTCCTCACGTGGATGAAAAAGCTACATTGAAGATACATTAATATCCTTTAAATGATCACATCACCTTTCCCTTTGCTTCTCACATTGGCAAACTGAATGCATTGTAAATTCGCCTTGGCTTCCTCACCCATACTAATTCTGTGGGGAAAAAATGTCAGCTACTGCATGATAGCCATATGAATACATGATTAAAACAAAAAATAATCTTGTTTTTCAATTAAGATTACTTTTATTGATATTTCAAAAGCTTTTCAGAATACTTTAAGATAAAGACTTGAAATAGAGGTGGGCATTTTAAAAGTACTTTTGCTATTGCCATTCAAATTCATTCAGCTTGGCAACATTAGAAAGTTAAGGGAGAAAATCCATTCCAAACTTCTGAGTATGCTTCATTGTTAGAAATTAACAAAAAAATACAAACATATAGAAAACAGAAGCCAAACTTTAGTTCCTACCTCCAGTTCTCTGTTGCCCAAAAATAACATTTGGGAAAATTGCATCATCATATTCTCGAAGGTGAGGGAGGTAATAGTACATATTTGTAAGATGCACAGGGAGTTTTCTGGGGAGGTTTAACTCTTTCCACTTCATTTCACCTTAAAGACACAACAAACACAGAGATACACATGAAATAAAAAGCAAGCAGAGAAGCCTATTTCTTCACCTGTTTTGCTCAGCTGAACACTGGCAGATTACACACACACAAGGTTATTCAATCAGAACTATTCCTCAGAAGTGATTGTATGTCATATATATCACATAATATTAAATTGAGACTTTCCCAGTACAACTCCTTCCCACTCAGGTGGTTGTGCAGAGCTCCAAGCTTGAACACCCTGGGAATACCCTCTGTATTTCCCTGTGTCTGCACATGTGCAGGATTAAGTCATCTTAAAACACTTAAAAATAAGTAGTTATTTTAAAGGCAGCAGTACAAAACTGTTCGGTTTGGGGTTTTTTTACATGGTTGACAAACAATTTTTAAATGAAAGAAACACAGATTCTGATTAATAACCTTCTTAACTACTTAATAAGCTTAAATGCTTTCCCCAAAAAGTAACATGTGGTGGTTTTCACAGCTGAAGCAAAAGTTGTCAGTTTATAAAAAGTCCTATGGTAAAAAGAATGACCAAATACAGGCCTTTAAAAACTATTCAAGAAACAAAAGGCTATAGCAGTAAAGAGAAAAGTAGGGATTTTTTTTTTCTTGACTACATTAAAATGAAGATGAAAGCAACAGAACTTTCATTGATTGGGATAGACAATTACTTTTCCCAAGAAATGCATATAAGATAACTCCCCAAATTTACCCCCCTTCAAAGTTACATACAAATATCACAAAAACCATCATCAGCTTTATTCACTCAGATTAAGAAAGGCAGAGGCTAACTGACGGGGCAATATTTTAAGTTTTTCAATTTCCAAAAGATACTCCCACTGAAAATTAAGAATAAAGGGAGGTTTCCTACCTTACAGAAAACAGTTAAAAAAACCCTGAAACAACCATATATATCTGCCCAGAAATTTGTGTATGAGCCAGAGACCCACAAGTCCTCCACACTGTTAAGCCATTAAATATACTGGAATTTTGCTGCATAGAAACCACCTTCACAACTTTTCAAAGACCTTCCTTCTTTATTTGGAAGTAGTACCTATCAAGTATTGGGTAAGGGAGTTTCATTCCATTGACTACCGTAAACCTTTCAATTTTGGTTGTATAATAAAACATGGCTGGAATGGGAAGAAGAAAGGTAAGTAAAAATAAAAGGAAAATTATTCAGCGATTTGAAGAAATTTCTGCCTTAAATCTTGTGAACTGACAGATTTAATACATTCTGTAATTTAGCTGGCTCCAATAAGAATCAAAAGCAGGGGAAGGGGAACTTGCACTCTCCTTTACTGCTATTTTGTGCATTAGGCAGTAACTCTTTGCCCACAGTGTGTGAGGCTACTGGGGGCTGACATGACTCTATCCTGAAGCTCCTAAGGCCACCACCCTGCCAATGCTCAGCCCTTTGTTTATACAGATCTGAGCAGTCCCAGTGAACTAATCTCAGATATACAGACAAAAACTGGCAGGGAGGAACATGAGAAGAAACAACTCTGACTATACAAAGAAGAAATGCACCTTGTTCTTTCTTCCCCTGTAACAGAATAGATTAACTCCCTATTTTAGTCTGATTATCAGCCTGCTGTACTGAATGAAAATAAGGACTGTGAAATGGCAGTTCTCAGTCACACTCAGACTCTTTCTGAAGTTGGGGTATACTGTGAAATGCCTCCAGCACAGAGATGCCTCTTCTAGTTTCCCTTCTCTCCCCAGGGAAGAAGCTCTGCCCATCTCAACAGGGAGGAAGATAGATCCTGCACAACTACATAATTTATTTTAGGTGACAAAATCAGTCAATCTATTGCATGTAACTACAGTGTGCAAATAGAAGAAGATGTACAACAGTCCGTAAGGCAAGGTAACTAAAAAGTTCAATTAAACAATGGGAAGAGGCCAGATCACTAAACTTTACATGTTGGTGTCCTAAAAAAACAAACAAACAAAATACACACAAAAACACACAAACAAACACGACAAAAAAAAAAAAAAAAAAAAAAAAAAAAAAAAAAACCCACAACAAAACAAACAAAAAAACCACACCAAAAAAACCCCAAAACCAACAAAACAAAAAAACCCAGAGGAAACTCCTACAAACCTGTGTGATTTTTTGTCGTGTTCACTCTTCTTGCAACTATATGTTTAATTTCATCTAGGGCACTGCTCAGTTCATGTGATCTTTTTTTATTTTCTTTTTCAGCGTACAATAGCCTTTGCTGAAGTTCCAGCAACTGGTCTTGGTACATATCTACGTCATTTCCTGCAATAAGAACATAATTTCTTTTCTAAAAGGTGATTTATAGGATGGAATGAAGTTAAAGAATAGGAGATGGTCCAGAAGGTCACATCACCAAAGTGCATAAGCAATAATAACACTTATTCAGGAGAAGTAGTCTGGAAGAGTATTAAGAAGGTAGAGTTTAGAAGCACAATTGGGTAAAGGTAAATTGAAGACAAAACCAAGAATAAGAAATCCATACTAAGGAAAAAGTCAGTGAAAGACTGAGTTGCAGGGGAAGGTGCTAGGTTTTTCACCAAATAACAAACTGTGATGACTCTTTTTACACTGAAAAATATAATTATGTAATGGCTTGTCTTGTGTATCAAACACTATTAAGAATAAAACAGAGATATTAAAAGCATTCAGTCTTCATCTATGAGTTACAAGGTGTCTGGAGTATGTTAAGAACTATGACTAAAGATGGTTAATATAAAGCAATACTTCAGTAACATCACCCCTTTGCAACAGAGAGTAAACAAAGTAGAAGGGGACTTCTGCCTCATTTTAGAAGGTTTTATAATGCTGCTTCTTTTATTGGTCTTGTGGTTTAGTTTGGTTTTTTTCCTAGTTAAATGCAGTTATTTAGAGGCTTCTCCCATTCTGTTTGAGGGCTGTGCTAAGTTTTATCTGTGGCAGCTCTTGTTTTGTAGGATCCACCCCTGTCTCTCTGGAAAAGTGAATTCCCAGGGATTCTAACCTGTAAAAGACACTACGAGCAAAATGCAAATGTGCAAGGATTTGCAGAGGTGTTTCAAACTGGAATCAATTTGCATTTTGGGTAAAGGGGGTGGGGGAGTGGGGGTGCATTAAACACAAGTCCTTAATTTAATCAATAAATGTGTGATTGGAAGACTGAAGTTTAAAACATCTAGGAAGAAAGTGGTTAGAAAAAAAGAAGTAAACATGTGATGTGTACTATCATTTTTTACCTCATTAAAATTTTAAAGGATGATTTAAAAAAAATTATGGGATTTTTAAAATCCCATAAAATGAATGCTTCCTAAAATTTTTGACACTCTTAAAAATGTTTTGATTTGCAAGAAAGGCATTCATATCTATGAGTATGTTATACTATGGAGCTTTGAACATAAATCTAGCATTGCTGAAGGGAGGGGAAATCTGGATTATTTCAGCTTCATGCAACAAGACACTTCTACTTGATTGAAGTAGGCTTTCCTAGGAAAATTGGAGAAAAAAATTGAAAAAACCCAAAAAAACCAAATGGAAGGTTGAAACAGATGAAGAGTTCTCTCTTTAAACAACATAAAATAGATAAAATAGATTAAAGCAGATTTGAAATTAAAAAAAAAATCTGTCACAGGGCATCAGGCTGCAGAGCTAGAACCCCAAACAAGCTCAATTTTTTTGGCATACCTAAGGAAGATCCCTTAGCTTGGATATCAGGAAAAGATTTTTCACCCAAAGGGTGGTTGGGCACTGGAACAAGCTTCCCAGTGCAGTGGTCACATCAGCAATCCTGACAGAGTTCAATAAGCTTTGAACAACACTCTCAGGCACGTGGTGTGATTGTGCAAGGCCAGGAGTTGGACTCAATTATCCTTGTGAGTCCCTTCCATCTGAGCACACTCTGGGATTCCATGTGAAGGCTTCTCTTCTTGGGGAGCTGAAGATGAATCACTCTGATGGGCTAAGAGTGGTTCACTCAATTTCCCTTCTAGGAAAAGTCAATGGGGCTACAGTAGCTACAAGCCATGGGAGCAAAGAAAGACCCAGCCAGCTCCCAGACACAGTGACAGCACTCAAAAGCTTTTGCAGTGAATTTTCAGCTCTACTTTATTATTCCTCTGACTGTTAACTACACGTTGGCATATGCATAGCTATGGATACTGTAATTCTAAGATAGAAACATTTAAAATGGTTTTAAATGTGCTCTTGTGTTATGTCCTAATAGATACATTATATATATAAAACTTTCTGCACTGCAATTTGAAACTGTTTAGAAACAATACCAATCTCTATAAAAAATACTCATTCTAAAAGCCAACTGATTATTTCTCTTAGCTCCACACATATATACTTCCTGCATGATCATAAATGCCTCCAGTCTCATTAATGATTTCTGGCAATATCCAAGAGCTGTAGAACAATCCATCACTCTCTCTTCCTAGCACTCAAACAGAAAAGAAAATAAAAGGAGAGTTTGGAGTGGCAGAAAGGAGGGAAGAAAACACTTCAAAGTCTAGAAGTGAATCTTGTTCCTATTTCTTATCATACCCAAAGACTGTTTCCTTGAGAAACTGATATTTGGTTAATAGCCTCCTTAAAAGAAAACTATATAAGCACACCAACTGCAAAAGATCTTGTCATACTGTGCTTGGAACCTGCTCACTGCTCAGGTTAATGAGGCATATTAAACCACTGAGGCATGCACTGCACTAATAACTGGCAGCTGATTCTCTCTCCATAACTGATCCAATATGAGATACCTTTCTGAATCTTGTTACATGCTTTGCATGCTCAGCTTCTCTGCTGAGTAAGGAAGGAAAAAAAAAAATCCCCAAACAATGCCTCTGTCTCAGGTCAGAACAGCAAGTTCTTATGCAAACACTTAAATTCAACAATGTGCATTACTTTTAACTATTTTGTTTAGAGTCTTACAGCACAGCATTGTGTCTGCCAAAACGTCAGAGATGTCTACTTGCCTTTGACAGTGCCCACATCAGGAGCTACAAGGCAGTGGAGGGACTTTGCATTAAGCCAGGGGCATCAAAGAAAAGCACTGTGCCAGCGATTTGGGGCAGGGGAGATGGGGTTCCTCTATTCCCATACCAGGAAGAAAATCAGAATACTTTCAGTATTAAAACAAACACACACCTTACGGAGTTAAAAGCATATCAAAGTTAATACCTGGATTTTAAAACCTCACAATATTGTCTAATGAACATGCACTCAGTCTTGAGTTTGGAACAGAATATTTTTTACTGAACAATTTACATACTGTAGCTAACTGAATATAGATATGCAAACTTGTTTCAAAGAAAATACAACTTAAGCTCTAATAATATTTTCTTAAATGTTGTAAACAATCCTCATTTTAAACTCCAGTATTCTCCTGTATTAGAATGTAGTGAAAAGTGATCTTAAAACATTCAGTCAGAACATCACTGTAAAGGAAAATAGTATTATTAAAATAAGTGAAAAATATAGAAATTGAATGGATATTGTATGGTGTTTGCCCATAATTGGTATACTTTGCTTTTAAGCTAGTACTCATTCACTTCAAGTGATTGCTATTGCTTTGTTCTGGTTGCTATTTTAAATATTTTACTTCTCCTCCTGAGGTAGCAACAACTACTAAATTATGCACACATTTAGTTAAATGCCTAGCCACTGACTAAGGTATTTCTAGACAAAACTCTGTTCCTCAAGATTCAGTACAGAGCACTAGGAAAGCATGAAGGTCATATGTTTGTTTACACTTGTTTAAGTACAGGTTATGAGGAGACACTGTACAGCAAACAAAGAGAGGTCTGAAATTCTCCTTTATCCCTTTCTCTACAAAACCCAACAATAACTTGGCCTTCTTTAGTACCACAAGATTTACGGCTAAGTTCCTCTACTCTTTAGGCACAGTCCTGCCTGAAGTAAAATTAAGAAGCAGTAGAATCTTCATTTAGCAAATTACACATTTTGAAGCCAGTAAAACTAGACAGCTTTTCTAAGTCTTGGAAATGAATTTTGGTACAACATTTTGGACCAGTAAATACTAAGCTTTAAGTGGACCATTTGAGGCTGTTGTATGCTGGAGGGTTTTTTTTAATGCCAAAATGCAGAAGTACACAAAGAAACTGAGTAAGCAGTTGATGGATTGAAAAACTCTTTCCTTATCTCACTGTGCATTTCAGCCACATCCCAACTGCATGTTGAGGCAAAACCCGAGTGTGCAATAACCTCTTTGCTCTCAGTGTCACTGGAAGGAAATGTACACATGAAGGGAAGACAGAGCCCACCAGTCAGCTGGGGAAAGTGGGGTTAAACACAGCCTAGCAGTCCTAGAGAAGACAAGAAGGTTGGCTTCTGCATGTTGAGCAATCTGGATAAGCTGTATTGGCTGAAGTGAGAGCAGTGTAATTCAAGACTTCCTTAACAAATCTGTCAATTTGCCACTATTCAATTGAAGCTTTGAGCCAGAGTGTGCCAGTTGGGACTGGACAGGAAACCTGCAAAGAACTCCATCACAAATGACAGAATCTCCTGAGGACCTGCACTTGGCTGCACAGCTGAAACAAAGCATAACACCACAGGTAGAAGATGACTGGAAATACAAGGAAAGTGTAATCATGGACTAGCATGTACATTACTGTGTTTCAACAGGGAAAAAAAGTACTTTCATCAGAAATACCTCTTTAACCCTTTGCAATGATGAAACTCCCCCCCCTCCCCGATTTGTGGAACAAATTCAAAATGTAGATGTTAAAAAATTGCTGATCCTTACATATACTTTTGTGAATGTAATCATATGAGCAGCTTCTCTCTTGTTCATCCCACCTCAAAGGAATAACTGAAGAAATTCAGGTTTCACAATGTTTGACTAAACATGTGTACATCAACATTTCCAGATCCCTGTGACATTGTATTTAGGAGCATCAGCTTCTCCTCACTTCCAGACAAAGCTTACTTTTAATTTGCTTGGACAAAGTATCCTACACATTTAGGTAAAGAGGGCAGCACATGTTTATAAATCAATTCAAAGAGATTTAATCTTGTAACCCTTGAGAGCAACATGAAGAAGCACTGCCAAAAGAGATTATCTGAGTTACTCGTTGCTGTGACTTACAAAAATTTCACTGTTATCCAGCAAAGACACCAAAATTCCTTTTTATTCAAGAATACTGCTTCCTCTGAAGAAACTTTATGTAAGTTCATGAGTTTATAACATGGTTTTGCCTTCTGTTTTTCAAGCCGGGAAAAAATTGCTACCTTCTCACATTTACTTTATTGTTTTTATATGCCTGTGATTTCTTTATGGATTAGTATTTATGAGGAAAGCAACAGCTAAAACTGTGTGAGAAAATCACTACATATACTGTAAGTTGTATACTATTTTTCAGAATTCCAAAGCTATATGCAGAGTGATTTTGTGAGAGCAAACCATTTTGGCCAGGTGAATTCACAAGTGAATTGTACCTCAGTTTCACAAGCAGAAACCTCTGCATCATCCTAACAACAGCCTTTCCTATGCTCAGATCCAAACCGTTTCCTTGGGGCCTGGGGAGGGAACAAAAAGTTCACAGCAAAACCTTGCAGGACATGGAACTGCTGCAGCAGGCCAGCTGATAGCAGCCCTTGTTCACAAGCACTCCAGTGGATGCTGAAGGAATCACCACACAACTTCAGACACAGCATTGGCTTTTGCTGAGGATCTGATCATTACCAGTTGTCTCCACAATTGCTTTTATCTCTCTCTTTTTTTTTTTTTTGCCTCAAAAATATCAGCATATTTCATATGAAGCCTCTGCTTATAATTATAAAGGAATGGGAAAAAACTGGTGGGCTAAGTGAAAAGGGCACTAGAATAGAAAACACACATAATTTGAAGAGGCACCAAAAGTGGCAATTTCTGTAGTGCTCTAAGCATGACAATGGAGAGCAAATTCAGCAGTGCAGAAGGAAAAAAACCAGAGGTTTAACAACATCTAAGCAGAGATATCTGCCTGTTTTCAGAGCAAAAGATTAATTTCAAACCACTTTATTAAACAAATACCCTGTGAGAACAACAGAGCATTCGTGGGTTTGTTCCCAATGCTTCTCTCTCTATAGAAAAGGACAACAACCTTTGTTTCAGGTTTTCTGAATGGGTAGAAGGCTTGTCTTCTAACACCCCTTGGGAGCAAAAACTACATTAACAGTAAAATAAACATAATACAAAGTCATTCACCATGTACTGCTACTTTCTCCTTTAGCTACTAACTATTTTATTTACACATTTGTGAGATTTACCAAGCTTAAGAGAGTCTTTTGGACTTTAGACTACATATTCACATATGCAATGGTCAGAAGTTTGCTGAAAAAACAGGTGCTAATAATAATAGTAATTAGGAAAATTATACCATCTGAGAGGAATTAGTTACTCAGTTTACTGGGGAGGAGGAGCCAACTCCTGTGGAAAGAAGTTAAGACAACACATACACACCACAACACACTTTATCCCTCTTGCCTAAAACAAACAAACGAAGCGCAAACAAATAAAATCCCCAAGCAAAACAGCCCGGTATGGAATGTCATCAGAGAAACGTCAAAAAGAAAGTGAAATGAAAATGTAATGTCAGTAATGAGGAGTCCCAAAACATGAGGCACAAGACAACACAATGGTAACTGCAGACTGGACAAACACTTTCATTCTGACATCTCCTAAGGCATACCCTTCATTTTTCCTTCCCCACTCCTAGCGGGAGTGCCACTGAAGAAAACATACAATGTTGTAAGGTAAACAATCATATAGTTGACCTAAAAGGCAGGAGGATCAGCACTGCCCTGACTCTATTCAATGTGCCATTGTTGGGGCCAAGATTTCTAGCAACACTTTTAGTGGTTACAGGAAAAATCAATATAAACAAATTATCTGCTAGCTGGAGTTGTGTTCATCCCAGAAATTACTAATTGGTTTATTCTAATTCTCCTGCACCTATAAAACCAAACCTACGACAAAGGTGTATGTAGGAAACACTCAAAGATCCGTTCTCTTTCACTCACCCCAAACCAACCACCCCTCACCCATAACAAGACATGTCTGCAAGTCTCAGAGATACTATTTGGAAAGACCTTCTCATTTCTTTTTGGAAAATACCATCAGTTTTGTCTTTGCTATATTGGCTCAGAGAACCTTACGTGTGGCTTTATGTAGATCTATCTGGCATGTGCCTACATAACTGCTAAAAAGATGGTGTATCATTTTAAAGTTTAGAAATAAAATATAAAAATTCAGGGTTTTTTCTCTGTATTCTGGTCCTGGAAATATACACAGGAAAAAGTGACTGTAGGTGAGGAACAAATACAATTGCAGGACGGATAATGCCATTGTATCCTCCCCGACAATAAAATCAAAACCACTTTAAAAGTGACAGGCACAGCAATCACGTTTAGATTTTTCTTTTCATCTTAATGCAAGATACTTGTTAGAAAAAGAGTTGGGAATAAAAAAGCGTTAAGGAAAAAAAAAGGTAAAAAGAAACTTTTGCCGTTTCTTAAATTTAGGGTTGTACTTTTAATAGGGCCCCAGGACCCAAACCTGTAAGCTGTTTCGCAAAGGTTGTGCCACGACCCCCGGGGAACAGGCGAGACCCGCACGCTCAACCTTAAGCGCAGCCAAGCCTCGGAGCCACACAGGTTCCTCATTTGCCCAGCACGCCCGGAGAGCCGAGCGGGTCCGGAGCTCCGGGAGGGGCTGGGGGGATCCATCCCGCAAGCCCGGCCATGCCCTGCCCGCACTCGCCGCCGCACGGCGGGACGGAGCCGCACGACGGCCGGGGAGACCCCACTGCCCCCGGTACCGTCGGGCGCGGCTCCGGGCGGGCAGAGCCGGGCGGGCAGAGCCGGGCGGGCACCGGAGCCGCGCTGCCCCGACGGCCCGGCCGAAGGGGCACAGCCGGTGCCACCGCGCCCCCGCCCTTCGCGCCCCGCACAGCCGGGACGGGGCGCCCCCGCCGCCCGCTCTCACCTCGGCTCCCCTGCCACAGCGAGTACCACAGCAGGGGCAAGGCGGCGCCGAGGCACAGCGCCGGCAGCACCTGCCCCAGCCGCAGCCGCATCTCCCGCGGGCGCTGCCCGCACGACCCTCACGCCACCGCCGCCGCCGCCTCCGCCCGGGCAGCGCGGGCCGGGCGTGTTGGCGCTGCCCTGCCCTGCCCTGCCCGCCCCCTGCCTCGCCGCTCGCCGGGCGGGGCTGCCGAGCTGTCCCGCCGCACATCGGCGTTCCCCGAGGAGCGGGTGCCCGTCCGGAGGGACGCGCTCCTCCCGCCGCCCGGCTGTCCCCCGGGAGACACCCGCCTCGCCAACGCGTGCCCACGCCAATTCCCGCTGTAAAGCCCCGGGCAGAGCCCGCCCCTGCCCGCAGCCTCGCCGACGCTCGGACACACACCGAGAAACCTCAGTAGTATGGACAGTTTTCGCGAGAAAGACATCTCGGCCCGGCACTCCGGCAGGTGCTGGTTAGCTCCAGTCATAACACTGAAAGGAGTAAGACGAACTTGTCTTTACAAACAGATGCTGTGAATCTCCTTGTAGATGGGGCCAGAGACGGTAGGCAAGGAGCTAATGGAAGAAACTACCAATTTGAGAAAATGTCACTAATTGACAAGGACTACTGCTCAGCCAAGGTCATGCTAAATTCCCGAACTTTGAGAAAAAAGAATAAAGACTTGCTAGAACTATCTTTTGCAAAGGGTGGCGTGTGTGTATGTGTGTGTGTTAAGGGGGGCATAGTAGGTGAATCGAGAGGTCTGCACCTTCCCAGTACCTCAGCCTATGGGGAAAGACAGAGGGTGACGTGGCTGGGAAAATCAGGATAATAAGGGGGCTGTGTCCTCCAACAATAAGAGAGATCCCATGGGAAATGCCTCATGGCCTCTCTCTTTGTTCATCAATAAAGTTACAGGACTCCTCTGTCTCCTTTTTGGAGACGTAAACCTCTGGTGATGTGAATTTGTTCTGCACAACACAGCAATGGTCAGAATTACTGTGCTCATTTAAAACCAATGGGGCATTTGTTTACATATTGCTTGCAAGATTGTATCAGGAAGCCAAGCTGTGTACAATTAATACACGCATTTAGCAGAGTCACAGAATCAGGTTAAATAAGCCAAGCTTTTCAGTTCACCCTTAAAGAGGAAGGAGGGCAAGCAGCTGCAAAATCTAACCTGATCAAAGTCTAATGGCTGTTACCTCTACACTGGTAAAGGTATTATTATACTTCAGCCATTGTACCTTGCTTCACACGTGTGCTTTCCATTTAGGCACACACACTTGTTTGCCTTTTTAGGTATTCAGCAATCCATCAGGAAACAAAACATCAGTCACTGTTCAGAATACATCTACAACACAGTTTATGAAGAGAACAGATACCTTATTTACCAAGGGTCCTGGAACCACTTACAGCAGCACAGTTCTAATAGAGCCACCTAAGTTTTATAAGAAAAAATGTTCCTCCTTCTTATACCTGATTAGCAGGTATTTAGTGGCTTTTGCTTTGACATGTTCTCTACCTGCTCACAAATCTACCTTTCACTCTACACCTATGATAAAGAAAATATGGTTTCCTGTCCTGTGTTGCAAACATGCAAAGGGCAGCTTCAGAAATCAGACTGGTAGCTCTCCAAAGCAATAAGCTTTTTGCTATCTAAACTGTTATCTACTTCCTTAATGTATTACTAGCATATATAATTCATTACCCTATTTACCCAGAGGACGCAGGATTTTAGATCATTTGTTTTGTAAAAATATGCTTGTATTATTAATACAGTATCTCTTCGTTTTCTCTATTCACTTACTTAACAATTTACCACATTTTGTACTAAACCCCCAGATCATTTTTGAGGTGTGGTCCCACAACAGCTGTGTTCAGACACAGGTGTGCTGGAGTCCTAAGGTCAATGCTGCCTTTATGTGCCACTCTTTATATTAACAACAGTATATTTATGTCCTTTTTGAAAATCTTAGACCTCACAAACTGCATATTGCTGCTCTGGCAAGGTTAATGTGACCTCCTTGTGTTTGAATTATGATATGGATGGGTTTACATCTCTGTTTACCAATCACTTTGAATTATAGATGTTATTATTCATTAAAAATGCAGGAGACTGCTAGTAGCCTGCCTCAGTATACACATGAACTAAAAATCTGTGTGGCTCCATAAATTATTGTGAAGCCTTGAGTTAGACCTCACTATTCCTGTCCTGTACTCATTTGTTATAAACTTCCCTCCAGCTTCAGTTTCTGTGCCTTTGAAATTTTTTACTGAGAATTCTTCTTTAAGCTACACTTGGGATATGCATTTATAACGGGCTAACAAAATGCAATGCAGTCATGACACAATCCTCCTCCCTACTGCCTCCCCATCACCACTTCCCTCTCCCAGTTAATGAACTAAAAGCTCAGGGCACTAATTTGGATGGAGGGTCAATGTAGATTTTGGCACATCTGCAGCAAAATAGAGATTTGGAACTAAGAGAAACAAATGAGCATTAAATATGCCTCAAGTAATGAATAAAATGTCTCTATTGATTTGTGTTCTATCTGCAATAATGCCAAAGCAAACATGTAAATGATGTAGTTGAGCAGGAGGCCTGCTGAAGATAAGACTAACAGAAATCTAACACGTTTAATTTTAGCTTAATCAGAGCAAGTAAGAAAAAAAAAAAAAAAAGACAAGACCATCACATATTTCCAGAAAGTAATAACATATTGACACAGGGTGCAGGGAACATCCATGGAGACTGCCATTGACTGCATTTGATGTTATTTATTAAGGCAGCAGAGAGTCACTCAGCCATGCTGAGTTGTGGTAACCATTTACGTGATGCTCACTTCATAGACCAGCTCATTAACTTACCATGAGGCAGTGCATTAAGTGTTCCTCAAAAAATAATCAAAAACTTCATGACTGAAACTGTGATGAGCTTCCATTTCACATGGACCTACTTGCAAACAGGGTCCCTTATCTGCTTCATGCTTTCACAGCATCTCCCTCCCAGGGCTCTCTTCGTCTGTTATTTCACATGCTCAAGAACATGGAATAAGTTGTGCTGGGGGTTTTGGGGGGTGTTAATTGTTTCAGAGCAGTTTTACCTCCTATCAGCAGACTTCCTCTATTTTTAGCAAACAGATCACCTTCAGAAAGACTCCACAGAAGAACACGTTGCTGAGTAACCTGTAACACTTAGCACTAAGCAAGAGATTCAGTGGACTGGTTCTCCTTACCTGCAAGAGAGAGTTGCTAGGCTTGTCCTTGTGCCTTGTAACTAAATGTCTCTTCCTGCTCAGATGATTGCTCCACGTTTTTATTCTGTTTTCACACATCTGTGTGTAAGCAAGGGTAGAGATAAGAAACATTAAAATAAATATTTGACAAAACACGGGCTCCTGGCTGAGCCAAGCAGTGGGTTATTCTGCATGCCCTTCATCTGCAAAGGTGTATGAACAAAGAATAACTACCAGTAATAATACATAACAGATGTGGAAAGTCTCCTGACTGGAGAGAGATCCAACTGCTGCTGCTGGTTGTTTGCCCTGCTGTCACCCAAGAAATGAGATTTTAAAAGGTAAACAGGCTGCGATCTTTACCTCAACCAAAGTCTCTGTGAACACAAGACTTGAAGGCAGAACAAGTTCCTCTACTGAACACAAGAGGAAGGTAGAATTTTTCTTCTACAGCATGGTATTTTTGACTGTACTAATATAATTTATTAATTGACTGAACATGATGACACAGAAGCATCTCGCAGGATTCGAGTGCTAACATTTGTACAAAATCAAACATGCTTGCTGTTTTGCAATTTACAAACAGCTGTGGAAAAAACTGTCAAAAAAGCATAATGCTATAATATTTTTAAATCATTAATTGGCTACAGATTTTACTTTACAATACAGATTTAAAGTGACAAAAACATCGTATGAGCAAAAATAAGTGCAAGACTAAAATTTCCATGTTTTAAACTCACATTTCAGAAGGTGCTTAATTTAAAGCAAGACCTTAAAATGTGTCAAGCTTACCTCAACAAACCTAATTATATCACACAGAAGAGTTGTGCAATGTACTGTCAACAGCAGATACTCTACACATCAGTCCTGGACAATGGAAGCATAGAGAACTGAGAAAACAATAATCCTGTGTGTATGTATTGTTACAGTAAATCACAATAATCCTATGTGTGTGTATTGTTACAGTAAATCACAACAGGAAATGGAACAAATTCCAAAACATGTAGTAAAAGCTACTTTGGTTCTTAACATTCCACACAAAATGTAATTTCTGACATGAAAAAATATTCATATTGGCATGAAGCTATTTAATCCCTTAAAAGATGCCACGGAAAGAGAAACCCTTGTAGCAGCAGCAGAGTTTAATTTTGGTATTAAAAAATCAACCAGGGTCTCATCAGCTAGAAATTTCCCTCTGTTATTTGTGCAGACCCATGCCTTAAGGATGCACCTGCTGGACCTCCTCAAATTGCAGCAGCTCATACTTTCAGTGAACTACCTCAGTGCAATCCATGTGTGGGCATGAAGAACCTGACCACCCTTACATTTCTTCACATTGCTGCAATTCTTCTGCCTTCCCAATATCAACCTAACACCCTCCTGCTGCTGGTGTAGCCAGGACTCCTCTGACAAGAAGATTTCAGCCCAGCTGCCTTTAAACACCACAGCAGCAGCTGTCAGGTGGGAGGGATTAGCACAATTTTTTTTTTTTTTTTTTTTTTTTTTTTCTTTTTTTTTTTTTTCCCCCAAATATTTGCTCAGAGTTGTTTCATATACAAGCTAGGTAGGAGCTGTAGCTTACACCCAGGTCCTGCAATACAGAGAAATTTCTTTCCTCCAGTTTCTGCTACCAGTTCTTAGGCACTGGATCCTTGATATTTATTTTATTTTATTTTTTTATTTTTAAAATATATATTTCCTGGGGTTTGGCTACCTTGGAACAACTTACACCCAGGTAATGTGATACAACCATCATGTCATCTTGTCACCAAGTAAGAATACTCTTAAATAAATGCTTTCAAGCTTATTTTCAGGCAATGCTCCAATGCTTTGAAAGTCAGGTTGCTCCCTAAGCAGTTACATTGCCTCTTAACACGCCACATGCAACACCTCTCTGCAGTTTTTAAGAGCAGGAATAAGATGTGCAAACAATTGAAGTTCACACATCAATGGTTTCCCCACATGAAGCTCTGCACCCCTGTGAGTGTAGGAACTCAGAGAGAGGATGCCAAACAAGTTGGTCCATGCTCTGAAATCCTCTGTGGGACATAGGCCATCAGACCTGCTGTGTGGCTTTTGATTTTGTGCAGAAGTCACTTCAATTTCCACACATCAAAAAATGCATCAGAATGCAGTCAAACAAGTCTGCCAGCTCCCTCTCAACACTCCAGATTTTGCACACAATTCTGTGTTCAACCAATGTTTACCAAAACAGTCAATTATAATACAATGGAAGTAGTGACTGAAACTAAATGGAACACTCAGGCTGAACCTCCATTCAGCAGAGGCAAGGCAGGATCCAGGGCAACACACACCCTAAAATCATCTACCCAACTGTTGCAAGATGAGGAATATGTAAAAATTTCCTTAAGAAAGAATAATATCCTTTGGTGTTTTGATCTTTATCTACTTTCAAGTCTAATCAGCACGAGATTTAACTCATGAAACAGAGAGCACCCAACAAGCTGTGGGTGATGTCCAGGTCTTAGGAAAACAAATTACTTTTTGGTAGAATTGTCTTGTTAAGGTTTAGGGCTGGACATGTTCCGATGTTCCCAGAGGCAGGGCAGGTTTAACCAAGCCTGGGAAGGAGGATGCACGGCTGTGCACACAGCAGCCGGCACATCGTGCACACAGGGATGCAGAACTGAGGGGCACAAGGACATCTGGCACAACGCCCCAGACAAGGCAGAGACAAATTGTTGCCATTTGATTTAATAGACTGTATTAAGATAGTAGCAACAGCTAATAGTTGACATTAGTTGACATTAGTAGTAGTCATGCTAAAGCTTGGTAGGCCGCATGTAACCTGCAGATGAACTATTAGAACAGATTTTGCAATGCAAGCAGTGTAGCTGAGAGAAAATCATTTAAGAATGTATACTTATCTTAAGGAGTGTATCCATTTATCTAGAGAATGTACCTTTTTGGCAAGAACTTAAATGTCATAGAGATAATTGTACTAAGTAGTGAAAATGAAGTAAGAATTTGTTATGATGAAGAAATCATGTAGAAAAACATATAAAAACCCTGTAAATTTTCTGTGAAATAGGACTCTGTCTTTAGACGCTAGTCCACAGGCGCCCGGGCCCTCAATAAAGCACCGCATAAACGACTTCGGTTGTTTGTGTCTTCTTCGGATCGGGCAACAAAATGAAGACAAATCCGTGATTGTGCTGAAATCGGCTCCGGCCGGGTAACAGGGGATTCCGGCAGGGGCAGATCCCGACCCCAAAAACCCACCGGCCCAAAAGGAGAGAGACTGAGCATGGGATTAATTAGCACGGGAACAGAGAATAATTAACCAATATTAGACAGAATACCGATTAGTAAGAGAACTGTGTAACTTGCAGCCAATGGACACTAATCCCTTTGTTTGCTAAATCATACAAATAGGAAAAAGTTCTGATAGCTGAGGCTCTTGATCTGTGGATTATCAGGGACCACCCAGGGTTGTGCAACTCTGAAATAGGTACTCGATGTCTCTCTCCAGCGTGTCATTATTGGCTTGTTGCACACCGCGCCATCAATCCGGTTTCTGCGGGCAGCAGTGGCGGCGCTGCCCGGCCCGGCGGAGCCGGAGGCGGCCGGGCGGGCGGCGGCCGAGGGAGCAGGGGAGCCCGAAGGCGGCAAGGGCCACCGGGAAAGGGAAACCTCGGCACAACCTGCACTTCCGCCGCCTGCCGTGCCGGCGATCACTTCCAGGTCGGGAGCGGCTTCCGGCGGGGATGCGGGGGGCGGCCGGGCCCCGCTGGGTGCCCGCCATGCTCTGAGGGGCGGCGGCGGCCCGGCCGCGAGGGGGCGCGGGCGGCAGCGCGCGGGCGGGGCGGGAGCAGCGGCCGGGGCGGATCGGGGCCCTCCCCGGCGCGGGGCCGCCGCCGCCGCCGCCCGCCGAAGATGTGGGCGCACGTCTGGGGGTTCCTGTACAGCAAGTACTTTCGGTACTGGCTGAAGTGGATCCTGCGGCTGCTGACGGGCAAGTGCGAGCTGCAGCGCCTCCTGGGCGGCGCGGAGGCGGGCGCGCGCCGGACGCTGAGCGTAGGTAATGGAGGGGCCGGGGCGGGGGCGGCGGGGTCCCCTCGGGAGCGTCGTGCGGAGCTTTTCCCACCGAGCGTGGAAAAGAGCTCCGTGATCATCGGCCCGGCGCTGCCAAACCCGCCGCTAAACCCTGTCTGCCGGTGGTGCCACATCCACACGTCTTGCAAATCTCTCCGGGAGTGGTGGTGACTAAACCACTGCCCTGGGCAGCCTGTTCGGTGTTTGACAAGCCTTTGGGTGATGACATTTCCCCTCACAGCCAACCTAAAGCTCTCCTGGCGCGTCCTGAGGAGCTTTCCTCTCCTCCTGTCACCGGTTACCTGAGAGAAGGGACCGTCCCCCTCCTGTGCACAGCCTCCTTTAGTGGCTTTAGGGAGCGATCGAATACCCCCCGAGCCTCCTCCTTCCCAGAGATGGAAATCACAATCTGGTGTGCATCCCCAGAATTGCATCTTCACTCTTCCTTTCGTCCCAGCTATCCCAGGAGAATTCTAAATCAATGCCACAGTTAGGTAGCTTCCTTGTCTGCTTGCTAAGGACATTCCAGTGTCATCAGAAAGCGAATCAGACATCCCATCTTTTCCCCCAGAGTCTTTTCATCACTTTGTCTTTATGCTTTTACCTCCCATTTACTAAAAAAATTCACGCTGAAAAGACGTAAATGCATTTCTTTGGAGGTGAGGAAAGGAGAATAATTTAACTTACAGTTCTGCTTGATGCAGAATTTTGATCTAAAATAGCAATTCAAGAACCTCCTGAACATCTTTGTGGTTTTACAATAACTTGCAGAAGTGGCCGTACTTCCTTATTCTTCAGTAATAAACATGAAATAATGTCTGAGAACAGGAAAATATCAACTGACGTGTTTCTCTCCTGACACCTTTTCAAATTTGTCTTTGTTTTGTACACATGATTGTTCAAAAAAGCCAAATCTACTTTCAGCATTGTACTGAAGAGTTATAAAAAATTGTGTAAATTGGCATTCTGTTACCTGATAACCTGCTCATTTTAAGATTCATTAATTTTTTATTGCATGTATAAAATGGATGTAAAATTTTATAATACTTATATACTGCAAGAACACATTGTCAATGATTTAAAACAGTTCAATTTAACTTTGACATCTCTTCTTTTTCCCTATCTGAGCAGAACATTCACTGGAATCATCAAAAAATAAGGTAAGATATACTACAGATGAAACTGTAATAAAACCTTTTTTCAGAGACAGAGACAAAAAAAAACCCAGATGCATTTACTTTTTGAGAAGGGAGAACTGAAGAGGAGTAAAGGACAGAGAGAAAAAAACTTGGAATTTTGTGTTCTGTACGCTAGATTTATTTAATGGGATTATCTAAAAAATAATCCCATGTCCCTTCAAATGTTTGTTTCATTGAAATTTCAGCTTTGTTAGCTACCTGTCTCCTCATTCTGAAGCATTATTTTCTTGGCTGCACTTGTTTCACTTGGATTAGGAAGAAGATATTTCAATTCAGCAGCTGAAAGCAAGCAAGAACCTAGACCAAGCAACTCCCCCAGCTTTGTATTTATTCTTTATGCAACTCCTGTGTAAATGTTGTTTACAGCCTGACAGAGTTACAAATCATGCTTTCATGTAATCATTGCAGATCTTTTATATGCACTTTGGGCCAGTGCATTGTCAGCAATTGCCTTAAACTGACCCTTTTCCTCTTACAGTAAATAATAAAACAGATGTACAGAATCTGAACAATAAAAATAAAGCAGATGATGTCTTCATTCCTCATTAAGTTGTTTACTGTGTTAACTTCCTAGGTTTTAAGAAATGCTGTACATGTTGAAGAGGCTGAAGTGGAGAAGTATGTCAGAGATGTAATGAAAGAAAAGAACATTGATCAGAAGGATAGCAGGTGTGTTTGGAAACCTGTCTCTGTTCTCAGTTGTTTGCATGTTCTTCCACTTGCCTAACCTAATGCAACATTTAGGCCATTTAAGACAAGTGTTCAGAATGAAATCTGAAAATAAGGTGTGGTTATGTCCTCATCAGTTCTGGAAAATAATTTGCAAAGTTTTAATTCATGTGGATTTGGCATTACTGTATGTCTGTTTTGCAAGTCCCTTCTGAGTTAATCCATATTTCTAACTAGTATGATCATGGCACAGGTTGATTACAAGAACTATATAATTCCTTAGATATATTTGAGAGAATATAGTGATACCTGACTAATGTTTGCATTCATCTGCATAAATAATTAGTGAGTGACAGGGAATAATCAAAATTTCAAAGTCTAATGAAATTCTTTGAAATTCTAAGTGTTTCTGACGAAGTTTGACTGCAAGACACAGAAAAAGTTTAGGGGTAGGTGAAGGTACAGTGGTGAGGATAATATATGGAGTTTTCTTGTGTCATAACAGATTTTAGCTTTTTTTTTTTTCCATAATTTAAGGTAATAGAGTCTCTGACTGCAGCACTGGAATCAGCTAGAGATGTTTAAAGTATGTAAGATCCATGTAGCAGTGTACTGAACCAGTATGCTGGAGTTTGTAAAGATACACTTAAAGCACCTCCTAATTCTGGTGCTTTCATTGCATTAACATAAGAAAGGTCTTATCTGGTAATTCAAGCTAGAATTTATGGGTGAGTAGGCCTATTTAAAAACTTCTCTGTGGTGTTTTGTTATTATTTCAGGTTTAAGACAAATTTGCATATATCCTTGCTACAGATATCAGGTTATAAAAAACTGTATTTGAATGTGGAAAACCTAAGGAAGGTCCCGTATGATTCAGAAAATGAAGAACACGAGGAACAGTTAATTGAGGTGAAATAATTTTTAAAATACATGTGCTGTTTGTTTGGTTTTTTTCCCCTCCAAGTCCAACACCTTGAAAAAACTTTTTGGTACCATTCTTACCAGCTGGCCTATTTAAAGATCTTTTCTACTTACAAACTGCAAAGCCATTGTAGAAATGACTCATTAAAATAAAACCTCAAGAAAAAAAAAAGCAAGCAAGAGTTACTTGCAATGGAATTATTTTGTGTGAAATCAGACATAACAACAATATATTAAGTAGAAAAATAGATTTGTGGTGCATCACTAAAGAATAACTATTATAAAGATATATAAACCTTGTGCACATGTCTAACTTTGTAAATTACTAAATTACTAAATTTTAAAAAAAGACACTTTTTTGTATTACTGCATCCCAGTCAATCTCAAGGAAGATAGTTTGATACTGCAAGATAAAAACTATTTTCTTAGCACTTCATAATTATTTCAGCTTGCTGTGGAAGCCCCAACACTGACATGTTAAACGAGTATTCCTTGAGAATTTGTGTTTCAGTTCATAGCTGTCCAATTCCAAAATGATGCATAAATTAATTTCAGAGGTGAAACAAGTCTTTGTTTCTTTGGTATTCATAAAGCATCTTTGTCTGTGAAGGGAAATGACCACATCTGATGTTAAAAGTAATAACTCCCATAATTGCTGAAGTGAGCCATTGTAGCAGACTGCAGCTTGCTGCTGACAGAAAAGAGCAGCACGCAGATTGCACCCTGCTCCTTGGAGAATGGCTTCTAGTGTGCAGCAGCAAGTGTTCTGAATGATGTGACTGGGAATGCTTGAGCAGCATGACATGGAAGTGTATTTGTGCAGCTCTGGAATTTGCTGATGCCTCACGAGAACCTGAGGGCCAGGATCAGCAAGCAGTGGTGTGACATCGGCTTCCAAGGCGATGATCCTAAAACAGACTTCAGAGGAATGGGGCTGCTGGGCTTAGTGAATCTGGTGTAAGTGGAAAGAAGTATTTCATTCCTTTTGAATATTCATTTCATTCCTTTTCAATATCTGTATTTTCTTTTCTTTCTAGTTAGTTAATGCTGTTTCTAATAAAAAACTGATCAGAAGCAAATAGAAAGCAGTGGGTTCAACATTTCTAGTGGCTGCACACTGTAAATGTGATGTGGTTGGGTGAGGACAAGGTGAGGGAAGGGACAAAAATTTGCCCAAGACACCTTATTTTTTTGTTGCCTTGTGATAGAGTTGGTAGGTTGTACCTAACTTGTCAAAAGCTTTAAAAATTCCTGAATGTAAAAATTCCTACTGTGATGAAAAATAGACAAGGTTACATATCTTTGCTAAGCTAACTTCTGGACTAGGTTGAACTTCATGTTTGATGTTCAGATCACAATTTTTTTTTTTACAGTATTATTTCATGCTGAATATAATTTAATTTGCTACCTTTTCCTTGGTTTTCATTTTGTGCCATTTTCCAGTTACAGGCTAGCTTTCACCTTTAGTTTAAAGCTACAGATTTTAATGTTGATATTAACAGAGAAATTTTTTTCAAAGCATTTAAAATAATATTTTACACTGCCAGGTATTTCAGTAAGCATTACACCAATGAAGCTCGGCAGGTCCTTTCTCGGTCAAATCACCCAAAGCTGGGGTAAGTCATTCTAGAACTTTTTTCTGGCTGCTTCTATATAAGAACTTACATGAAGACTGCTAAATGTGTCCAGAAAGTAAAGAGGAAAATATCTGTGGGATTTTTTTCCGTTAAAGAATGAAAAAAAGGGTCAAAATAGAAAGGTGTGAGAAACCAAACACAGAAAGCAATTTCTAGCTGGGAACTAAGTGCAGCTTGTTGTTGTTGTTTTCTTTCAGAATGTATTTTAGGGGCAAAAATGTTGCAAAGTATCATCTTTATTTAACACAGTAAATACCTTTAACATCTCAGTTTTATTTGCAATACACTTAGATTAGATTTAGAAATTCATACTTATTTTTCACCTTACTGATTCTGTGTTGGGATAGTATAGATTACCTCTTAAGGTCCTTTTTTCCCCTCTAGGTTTCTGCTCTGTAATAAGTATTTACAAACAGGTGTTTTGTTGTTGTTCAGCTTTAAAATTTTTTTCAAAAACTTTGCACATTTAAACATATAGCTAATTTTACAGGGAAATATACTCTCAAAGCAGCCAGATACAATAATCTGATCCATCTAGTCCCTAGTTAACTTGATGACCTACCAAAAAAGAGGAGCCCTTCATGACTTTGATTGTAAATAGCATTACCCTGTGCAACTCTGTCATGAACAGGGTATGTGAGAGTTTTTGCTCAATTACATAAGATATAATTGGCACAAATAAATTAATTTTTAGTTTTCCTCCTCCACAAACACTTTAACTGTTAAGAATTTCTATTATAATGCTTTTTATGTCATGCTACAGAAAACCAGATTCTTTCAGCTTGAACAACAGGCTGAAATAGCCATTCCATTTACATTGCAACAATTTTTTTTCACATCCAATTTGTAATATTTCAGCAGATCTAAGGATTTCAAAAGAAAGTTGAAGTCAATGTTGATCAGCTTTGCCATCTCAATATTACAGTAACTTTTACAGGGTTGGATGTACATGGACCAGGGAATGGTCTGTAGATTGGAATCAGCTCATCAAGTTTTACAGGATAATTTTGGACTGTCACAGCTATCCTAAAGCAGAGTGTGCCAGGGAGGCTCCTAAGTCTTTCAGTCCCTAACATAAACCCATGATTTGTGCTGCAGATACTCCTATGCCATCGTTGGGATCAATCTGACAGAGATGGCATACAGCTTGCTCAAGAATGGTGCTCTGAAGGCTCATCTCTACAACATGGTCTCTGGGTTGCCACAGATGGAGCACTTCCATCAGTTTTACTGTAAGTACCTAGAGCTTCTCTACTCAGGGTAGGCCACAGTGTAGAGTTTGGGCTCTGTGGAGTGCATTTCCACTCTTTTCTCATTAGCCAGAGCAAGCTGTTTGTCTTCTGCATCAGGTATTGGAAATGCAGCTGCTGCTTAAACATTGTGCTGCAGACATGGACATTTAAGGATCATTTCTGTGGCTTTCTATATTTTAGATACTCCAGTCTGAAAACTCAGTGTTTGAAAATTTTTTTTTTCTCATTATCACAGCATCCAAAAGCTTGTTGTAGACCAGGATGGGACAGTCCTTGTTTTAAGGGGTTGGAGAGAGTCTAAAGGATCACTCTAGGACTGGCTAGATCAAGGCATGAAATTGTGAGGGTCATTTTTGCAGAGCTGTGTTCTATTCTCTTCACAGGTTATCTAGTTTATGAGTTCGACAAGTTCTGGTTTGAAGAGGAACCAGAAAGCATTATGCACTTCAATCAGTACAGAGAGAAATTCCATGAAAAAATTAAGGGACTTCTTCTGGATTACAATGTGGTACTGACCTTACAAGATACAAAGAAACCTTAATTTCTCTGCAATATATGAGGTTCTGTATCAAAAATTGAATGATGCATTTGGATGGAAGTTTTGTGTGTTTCACCAAAAACTGTCTAACAATAGAATTTTTTTTACATTAAAAAAAAAAAAATTAGCAAAATTCAGTTAAGGAAGCTTGGACAATCAACCTCTGTTTACAGGTATTTTTATGCTATTCTCCAAAGGGCAGCTTTTTGAAAAGGAAATGAAACAAAACCCAACCAACAAACCAACACAAAAAAACAACCCACAAATCTCAAGAACCTCTGGATTGCTTACTTTTACGTTTTCCCTTATACTTCTTGGTGCAGGAACATGAAGCAGGTATTTATGCTGCATCATATTTTCTATGAATGGGTTTGACTGTTAATGGTCTTTTAAAAGACAGTTTAAGTTCAGCTTTTCAAATTTGAATTTAAACTCCAACCTTTTAACATAACGGTTGAAGTTAAGCTTTTAGTTGAAGTTAGTGTGGTTTTAGATTATTTTGTGTTCTTGTTCTTTTATATGTCATTAATTGTTCACTCAACAATGTTAAATTTCTCTGTAATTAAGAGGTCCTCAAAGGAGACATATTATTTGTTTATAATTTTGGAGAAGAGGCTTAATCAATCAGCTTATTGATGTACTTTACTAGAAATTACTTCTGCATAAGGAAGTTTATCTGTGGATTTGTACCAGCCAATTCCTATGCTTGGAAGAAGTTTAGTTTGCAAACAAACAAAAAGAGCCACACGTCATCAGCATGAGGATAAGATCCTCAGGCTAAAGCTTCTCTTTCTAAAAGTATTCCTATTGTAAAAACTTTTGATTCTTTCTAATCTGACTTCAAATGCTGAGGATGATTGACTCAGAATCTGTTGTCAGCCCTTTCTTTTAGCAGCTAAGGGGGTATTTTTAGTGGGAGGTACAACAGATCTACTTTAGCCCTTTTATAGTTTAAAAATCCCCCTTATTGCAGCTGCAATCTTTATCTTGTAAAATAAATTCACATCTGAGTACAAGTCAAAAAAAGATGTATTTTCCGTGGAAGGGATGCAACTTTGATGTGTTCCTTGGTCTTGCCATCCTCAGACAATCTAATAGATAGAACTTCATGTCTGTATTGTGACTAATTATTGCTTAGAGCAACTTTAAATGGATTTGGTATGACCATCACTTTGTTTTCTAAGACTTTCTATTAAATAAGTGCCTTCTGCTGTTTTCAATCAGCTTTTTATTTTAATTCTTCTAACTAGATCACAGCCTTAGGAACTTGAGTAATTTGAGAAAAGATTTTTTTCACCATTTACCTAAATAGCTCACAGTGGCACAAAATTTGTATGCTGATACAAGCTTTCATATATTTTTTTTCAATCATCTCAGGTAAACTAGTTAATTTCTAGTCAGTGACTACTCCAGAAGAGATTCCTGAAGAATATAAACATTGAACACAATGAATGCAAGCATGAGGGAAAAAAGGGAAAAAAAAACCCAAACAAAAAAGCAACCCCCTTTTTGTAATGAGCATTATTACACTACATAAGTATGAAATATAATATGTAATACTGCATTTCTTGGAGGTCATCAAAACCCACCTGGACATGGACGTGGCCCTAAGCAGCCTCCTTTGAGGGATACCCTGCTTTAGGCAGG
The DNA here is from genome assembly GCA_017589585.1 of Phylloscopus whistleri. Taxonomy (NCBI): domain Eukaryota; kingdom Metazoa; phylum Chordata; class Aves; order Passeriformes; family Phylloscopidae; genus Phylloscopus; species Phylloscopus whistleri. Next base: position 303,961 of record JADMLD010000468.1, read on the forward strand.
GGATTGGCCTTGGTGATCCCCAGAGGATTCCCACCCCAGTAATTCTGTCAGTCTGCGTTGTGTCCATAGTGACCTGCACTGCATCCACCCTCGTGCTCTCGAGCCCTTAAATGTTGGGCACCTCTTGCTTGTGGGGAGCTGCTGATCAGGGTACACAGGACACGTCCATGGGGTAGCACAGTTCTCTTTCCTTTTTATGACACCTTAGGTACAGACAGGAGTCAGACAAGTTGAATGTGCTCAGGGTGGGGAAGGATTCAGTCTCACCTGTGTTGGCTTGATGCTGTTCTGCCAATATAAAATAAACCCCCCAAAACAACAAAACCACCACTGTGAAGATGTGCATGGGGAAAGTATTTATGGTTTGCCCTGGATTGTAAACTGAACAGCTGAACTGGCCAGATTAGATCCAAAGTGACAGGGGAGGTCCAGTTCTTTTGCTGTTCCCCCATATGTGGATCCTGGAATACTCACCACTGAAAAGCTGAGATCCTGTGGAGAGCGTTCTGGGATTCAGGTCCTGTGGTAGAGCTCTGTTTCTCTGAGCCTTGCAGACACTGGACATGCCAAAAATCCAGGGAAGGAAGTGGAAAGTGGACTCCTTCCCAATGGCCCAAGTGATTACTTTCTAGCCCCATCTTCTCTGGAGTTTGTCTTCATTAATTGAACTTTACTGCTTGTAGAACTCCTTTGCAAGCAACACATGACTGACTTTTTAAATTCCAGAAGTGACCCCAGCTACGTTTGGCAGCAGCAGCAGTGGAGATCCTAATTGTTTTCCTCTACTGCCTGCCAGCTAGTAACAAAATTGTTTGAGCCATGTCTAAGGGCTCCCCTGAGCTATATCTGCAAGGTGGGGGTTTTGTTGTTGTTGTTTGTTTGTGTTTTTTGTGGGGTTTGGTGGTTTTTTGTTTTGTTTTGGTTTTTTTTTTTTTTGCAACAATTGCAAAAGTAATCTACACCCTTGTCTTTCCAGCATTGAAACTTTCACTGGGCTCCTTGTTCCCTGGGAGACTGACATTTAACTATTGCTGAGGCTTCTAAAGCCCAGCCATAGAGTCTCAGGGCTCCTATCACACACCTGAGATGGTTTAGTGTCAAATGTATTTCAAGCTTTTAATAAGATGCATCTTTGCATCTAATTTTAGGCTTTTTTTTTCTTCTTAAATCAGCGGGTAAATCGGATCTGGAAGTAAACTGTGGCAGTATACAAGGAGAAAAAGTAAACCCGACTGTCACCAGATGAGTGGGATAGAAGGGAATACATTAGTTTGCATGTAGTAATTAAGGGGAATGTTTATGTTAGGCTCCAGTGCACCTTTTCCCAGGAAACAGTTAGAATTTGCATGTGGGGTTTTTTTTTTTTTTGTATGATCAGCTAGCCCAGTAATTCTGTCTAGGAGTCACTCACTATATGTAGACTAGTCCTGGGTGTCCCTGTTTGCACCCCTGGTAGGTTAACTGTAGTATGGTGATAGCTAGAAAATGTATTGAAATAGGTGAAATTGTGTTTAGAGAAGGCAAGAACAAGGCTTTACTAGTCAGTGGTGTTTTATGCTAACTCTGTTGTAGGGTGACAATCCTAAGGTTATGGAAGACTGGAAATGGAGGTAGGCCACTTTTCTGCAAGTTGATATAATCTTTAACATCAGAATTTGTTGCTCACAGGTTATTCTACAAATCTTAAAAACTCAGTAAATTATTGTTTATTAACCATCATGTTTTAAATACATATTATTTTACTAGAACTTGCAAATGCTGTTAGTTTTCTAACTTGCTGCCTCTTTAAAACATTCACTATGTGAAAGCTTGTATGTAATAGTATTTAAAAAAAACACAACAAACCAACAAAAACTGGAGACAAGGTAGTTCTCTAAATTTGTTGTTCCTGTAGCAAATGTTTAACAAACTACCTTCACTTTTGTTGTTTACTGTATGCTTGAAACATGGTGCCACTCTATGAACAAATTAATCTGAGGATAAGCAGAAGTTTACTGCAAGCAAATGTAAGATCTAGTCTTTCACTAAGTAAACACATTGTTTCAGAAGTAACTAACTTGACTGGAAAGCCATCTGCAGACAGTGCTACATAGGAGGAAAGAAACAATGTTTTTAAACTGGTTGTGCTTCTGTCATCTGATACAGCCATGGAAAGAATAGGGCATTTTGTCCTAAAGGGCAGTAAGTGAAAGGGGCAAATTTAAACACCCCAGGTAAATGATTTTGGACTTTCAGTCTTTGAAAAAACAAAACAAAAACGCAAACAAAAACTACACACACACACAGCCCCATTAGTTTTCCAGATTTTCCGTCCTAGTTTAAAAAAAATTCCACAAAAGAAATGACTTAGCCTTGTTTTAGGAATTATGATGAGAAAGTTTGTGTTTAGTTAGGTGGGAGTTGAGCAGTCAGTGTCCTCGACAGCACTGCTAGTGATGTGTGGTGAAGATGTAACCTGTGGTTTCCTTCTGTCATTCTTGTTTGTGTTGCTGTAGTGCCATGGTGACCCATCCTTGGCCTGATGTTTCTCGTGCTGGTCTAGATACTGTCCTTCTCTAGGGAATTAAGAACAACCCAGCCCAACACAATTTGTGGGCAGTTTCTTCTTATGACACTGTGCTTAGATAGCTGCATACTAATAGGAATTCCTGTTCACCACAATACAAAAGCAATAATGTGTACTGTGATGTCTGTGTAATAGAGATGTTTACAATGGTAGCAAATAAAGAACGGGTTATTCCAAAATATTGTCAACAGTCGTGTCTTTGGCCTGCTGGAACATGTAACAATTTTCACCTTCATGCACCTGCACTGGGATAGGAGTGAAAGCTTTGCTCTGCTTTTTTCTTCCCCCAGCCTCCCAAGTTACCTCCAGCTTGTGCAGAGGTTCTTGGTTCTTGATGCTGTTATGCAGATGGGCTACTGGACTCTGCTGCAAGGGGTAGAGGTTTATTACTGCTTCATTTCAGTTGCTTTTAAAATCCTCACTTGAAAAGAAGCTCTGTCTTAAGGTTTTAAAAAACCAAACATGCACTAAAAAAAAAAAAAAATTAAATAATTCTACAATACCAAAAACCCCCCAACCAAACCCAAACCCCCCCAAAACCCCACAACAATGATTTTATTTGAAGGATCTCAGAGGCAACTCCAAATGTGAGCATTTTTGTTCAGGATGAACAAAATTTAAAAGCTGGAGAACAACTCTGGAGAAAGAAAAAGAAACCCTCAAGTTTGATGGTTTGTTATTTTTTTTAAAGACTCTTATCTTCTGGCGTGCCTTCATATAAGCTAAGTTAAATAATTTGCTTGGGTTTTCTTTTTTTTAGTTTATTTGTATCTCTCAGGCAGCATTTGTTTCTCCTCCTGAATTCTGGAGAACAAACTCTTCTATCACTGTATCAAGGTGCCATTCCATGAGAACTACAAGGCTTCACCTGTAGCAATTTTTTATTTCTACAGAAGCACAGAACAGGCCCTGCCACTACAGGAGCATCACAGTCCTCCAAACTCCAAATGTCAGGTTGATCAGTTATGCAAATGTGTTATTTTAGAAAATAGGACAAGCAAGCAGCTACTCAGGAAATTTATACTGAGATCTTGAGTACCACAGGAAGGAGAAGAAGGAGAGCTTAATTGTCTTCTGAAGTGACATACTTTGAGATACCTGCCACCATTTATCAGGAACGCCCTGCACTGCTGTTAAGGCTGACAGAGTTGTATTTCACAGCTTGTATTCCCAGCTCTAAGCCACTCCTGCACAGCGAGCTGCTGCTATCAGCACATGTTGCAATTTTCTATTATTAACCATTTTCCAATGTAATGTTCACTGCCACATTTTTGTTTTTATTATTTGCTGTCAGGCCAATTCCTGGCTCTGCTATTGAATAAATCAATGTTTTAAATTGTGGCAGTTTTGGCTGGGGTAGATTTAATTTCCTTCCCAGTGGCTGCTATGGGGCTGCATTTTGGATTTGTGCTGAACACAGGGATGATAACACAGAGATGTTTTTGTTATTGCTGAGCAGGGATCACACAGAGCCAAGGCCTTTGCTGCTCTTTGTGCTGCCACACTGGAGGAAGTTGGGGGTGCCTGGGAGGAGGCACAGCCAGGACAGGTGACCCCAACTGGCCAAAGGGACATTGCAGACCATGTGACACCATGCTCAGTGTATGAGGTGAGGGGAAGAAGGAAAGGGGGCACATTTGGAGTGATGGTGTTTGTTCTGTGTGATGGGGCCCTGCTCTCCTAGAGATGGCTTAACAGCTGCCTGCCCATGGGAAAACAGGGAAATCATGCCTTGTTTTGCTTTGCTTGTGTGTGTGTGGCTTTGGCTCTCCCTGCTAAACTGCCTTTGTCTCAGCCCATGAGTTTTCAGGATTTTACCCTTCCAATTCACTCCCTGATCCCACTGGGGAGCGGGGGCGGAGAGAGTGGGTGCCTGGGCTTGGTGGCTGCCTGGAGTTAAACCATCATGTTAAAGATCATAATTGTGGCTTGAAGTACATAACACTTGACTTAAGGCTATCTTCTAGTTGAAAGAAACAGAAGTAGCATAGAAGGAATGTTTTTTCCACCCAGAGGATAAAGCTCAGTAATAGATACAACTGCTTCACTTTCAGTCTCACCATAACACTGCTGCTCACCTAAACTGGTGAGCTCTAGTCACAGACCAGTCCTTTCCCTCAGCACCAGGAGCTGAAGGAACACTGAAACCTCACACACCAACCAAGCACAAGGCCAGGATGCCATGGCACTCTCCCATAGGCTAAGCTGACCTACCAACTCATACACAACTCCTCAGTATTTTCTCATTTGTTCAAAGTGTTTTACTCTAAGCCCAACTAGTCAATGTTTCTTTCCAAAATGGGCATGACACATCAACTACCTTCTACTGTTAATACCTAATTTCTGATAAAAGGTGTCTTCTAGCTACAGCATCCCTTGTTACTGGATTACCAAGAACTGGAGCAGACAGGGCACTACAGGGATGGCAGAAGTTTGCAAACAAGCAGCATTGGGATTCACCAGGGCACGAGCAACCCAAACTTGTCGAGCTGTTCTTCCTGCCTTTAATACCCTGGGACAGCCTTCTCTGACCTTCTGCTTCTACATTCAGGCAAGCTGTAGATTCAGTGTTTATGCAGCAGCTTTGTTGTGTTGCTCTAAGCATTCTGATGGAACTAAAACTCTTCCTGATGCCATTTTGTCAGTTACTGTGTGGCACCTACTGCTGACAAAGTCAGTTACCAGAGTTCCATCCTGATGCTGCAAAATTAAAGTTTAGTAACAAAGACTCTCTGACAGGCCCTCCTCCAGAAGCTTGTGGAGTACCTTGGAGGTACCAGACCTGGCTGCACAGCCTTCCAAGCAAAAGCACCATCTCTTTGCCTGACCAGCTGCTTTCAGGCTGCTCCTGTTCTCTCCCACAGTTCCTTACATGCCACACCATACATCCCACAGCAGCCTCCACCATCTGAATTTATGACACAACACCTGACTTCTACTGTAACAGAAGCTCCAGCATTACTGTGTAAGAACTCATAAAGTGCTTTTCTATTTAGAACAGTTTTGATGTCATTTTTCCAATAGGTTTAATATATCACATAATGAGCTTCTTATCTGTGTAACACAAACATTTGCAAGTCTCTACCCTCAGCTGTAACACCTAGAACTCAGGAGCTGCAAGATGCTACAATGAAGGAGGTAAGTGCCACAGAAATTCCAGGTGTTAACAGCTTCTGACTAAACTGAAAGACAGACTGAAAGAAAAGCCACAAAGAAATATACTTCTCAAGTTTTTTGTTGTTGTTGTTGGTTTTTTTTTTTAGTAGTGAAAGTTCTATATAAGATAACCTATAAAAACCTCTAAAATAGCAGCCCCAACTGAACTCTACAATTCACAGAATAAAGAGACTGTATCTAAGCACGAAAAGCACAAGACATAGGTACTTCTGAAGCCATGCTCTCTGTGTAGCACGCCTGCACATACAGTAAGCCTTTAAAATACTTACATTTTCCCAAAAGTTGCAGACCATTGCATGCTGGTCAGTTGAATCCTTGTGAAGAGCTTTCTGTTCACCAGCTCCCACACAGCTGCTAAAGAACAGGGCACAGCAGATCTTGTCATCAAACAGGCAACTGCCAGATGGTCCTGATCAAGTGAGCAACCTCATCCAAACAAACCTGGAAAGGATCAGCTCACCTGGCTGCTACCTACAGCAATGCCACTCTTAACCAGGACCTGGCTCACACTTGGGAGCTTTGCTGATGTCATCAGGAAGGTGAGGAAGGCTACTAGAGCAAAACAAACAAAAAAAAAGTTGCCTTGCAAACAAGGCTCGTGTTCCACCAGAGATCCACTTGTGGATGCCTCTTCTTGTTACAGAGCCCAAACAGCAAAATAATTCCTGTCAACCGTTGCAGCTGTGGGTGGGAACAAAGCTGATAAGCCCTTCAAAGATAAATGTTTTGCAGCTGTGTCCTGCCTGTCTTTAGGGGTGTGTGTAAGCTTGCTGATAGGCTTAAACTCACTTTTACATAATAGATAGCTAGAAGAGGAATATTTTAGGGCTCTGTAAACTTAAAAAGTCCACTTAAGGATGCTGAAGACTTCTGTGACAGCTTATTCAGCTGCCAGATGTTATAATAAAGCACCCCACTCTGGCCTTGTCATCCTAAATTAAAGCAACAGTATTCAAAGTGGTGATTATGGCTTCAAATTAATATCATTATTTGATACATATGTAAACCCATCCACAGCCACAGCAGAAAGACTACAGTGCTTTTTCATACCAGTAGACACACTAACATTTGTCTGTGTAATAAAGCACAAGCACCTTATTTTCCCTCTAGCATGACTTTAATAGTTAAAAATCAAATCTGTGCAGAGTGTACTTTATTTGTTCACATTACCTATTTGTGGTTAAAAACCACTTCATCTGACAGTTTAAAAGCATTCTTTTAAAACAAAAGAATTAAACATAGCTTGTGCTAAAAAAATCTGCAAGTTACATGGATGCAGTATTATACAGGAGTATAAAAAAATCAACAGTATTCTACAGAAAATATTCTCAAAACAGCAAATAAAGATTAGGCATGTAGGCATGATCCTGAAACAAACAAATATGAATTAAAAAACAGCTAACAAAATTTAAAAAAAAATCCCAAATATCTGTATAAAAAAAGCAAGGATTCAAAGTGCAGGTGCTCCAGTTTTCATTTTAACATCTTATTCAGTAAGTCAATACAGGATACTATTCATTTCATATAAAGTGACAGTGTTCTCAGTAAGATTTAAACATTCAGTTACATTATCTCGCAGATTTTTTTTCATTACTGCTGCTTTACACTGTAGTAAATAAAGACTTATGCAATACAGGCTTTTATTTTCTTAATCTAACAAGGATATAATAGGTTGGTGGTAAAGGTTAGTTTTAAGAACTAAGCTATATTTGCTGTAGATCCAGCCTTAGAAGTAGATATATAGAATTTTTTTTTCCTAAGCTTTTAAAAACTTTAAAGACTTAAAATTTTGAAGAGAGACTACCTTTTCTCTTCTGGGACCTGCATACACTGTCTTTGGAGAGCACCAGCAAAGCTTCCAAGTCCACTGGTTAGGAATAGAGCCCTGGGCAGGGTCATGCTGGAAATCTTCCTTTGGTGGCTGCAGCTGGGAAAGGGCTTTCTCTCTGCTGGACCCAGGGAAAGGCAAATGGGCAGAAACCATCACATTTACCCACATTTGCCTAATGTGGCACTAGCTTGGGATGGACTTCCCACTTTCACTTGAGCATACCAGTCTCAGGCAGAGGAAGTTAGGAGCCAGGCAGGTGTCACTGAAGTGGTCTTTCATATATTCAGAAAAGTAAAATCAAAGCTTATGTTCAAATACTCTTTGGAAAAAAATTATATGAAATAAAATTATGCTTCAAGGACGTTGCCTGGAACTTATTTTCACCTGAGGTCCTTTTCAGGTTGACAGTGTCCCTTTAAATTTTAGGTTCTTCCCATTTTGTGGGGGTTTTTTCCCCGCAACCAACAGATCTCTATATATGTCTATTTTAAAAATGCACATAAATATTGGCATTAAGTTTATATTTAGAAATTAAGAACTAATCTTTACCATTATACACTGACAGCAATATTAATAATACACACACTTCACTGACAAGCGTTATTTTTTTTTCTGCATTTTGAATAAAATTTGCATGTGTAACATTTCCCACAGAAAGAGTGATTATACTTGAAGATAGTTACGTTTGCACCCCCAACATTTTCACATTAGTGAAAACAACTATGTTTTGAAAATACCAGGGCCTCTGCCAGGTACTAATAAATAGAGAATAAAAAGAAAGGATGAAATAAAAAACCCGATTGCCTTTTATCCCGACATAGTAGAGATTTCATAGTCACTGGCCGAGGTTATGGGTTTACCCCTCATCCTGATGTTTTTAGCATTAGTGATCCTAGCCATCATGGACACAGGCTTGTCAAAGTACCTGACCAGCGCCGGCTCAGTCAAAAGGGAGGCTAAAAACTGCTCAAAGGTGATGGCCCAGTCCCTGTCAATGCTCGTGCTCCTGCGGAGGGCAGGGGCGTGGTTGCTCCGCACCAGGACCGTGTCCTCCCCGATGTCCTCGCAGTGCAGCTTCTCCTCCTCGTGCGAGCCCGCGCTCAGCACCGAGTAGGAGGACATGGAGCTGTCGTCCTTGGTGTCGTCATCGGAAATGAGCATGGAAGAACAGGCTCCATTGTCCCTGGGGGAGGAGTCTTCCAGCTTAATGTCTTCCATCTGCATGCCCAGGGCACTGTCGCTGCCGGCGGCCTCCTCCTCGCCGGCCACCAGGCCGCCCCGGAAGGCCTTGTGCTGTTCCAGGGAGTACTGGTGGTGCTCCTTCTTCTGGAACAGCTCGCTCGGAATGGCTTTGCTGCAGTTGGTGCTGCTGTCTGTGTCGCTGGGGGGCTGCACGCTGAAGAGCTTCCCGACCTCCCCGATCTCCAGGAGCAAGCTGGTCACGGCAGCCGTGGCGTGGTACAGGTCCTGCTCGTTGGGGTCCTCACTGAACATGTTGTACATGGTCTTGCACAGCTCGATGAACTGCCCCTAAACACAGGGGGAAAGAAGGTTAACAGGAGCAGGAAAAGGTCATGCTGACATCTTTCAAATCAGTTTTAAAAGTCCGGGATTGTGGCAGGGTGCAAGAGTTTATGTGACTAAAGTGAAATTTGAAATAACCCAGGTGCAGTCTAGGAAGTATTTTCTATGACTGGGCAGTCAGGTATGTTGTGTCTCTCAAAGGTATGTAGAATAAATTATTGGATGTTTTGTCCAACATATCACAAATATCATTCTCTGCAGCCACAGGGCAACAGAAGCTGAGCAGTGAGACACTGTGGATTCATTCTGGTGGATTTTACTGTAGGGACGATGCTAAGTATAACTAAGGGTGCTAAAACTGATGAGAAGCAATGAAAAATGAAGACCTGCAGCACTCCTTAGCTGACAGGAGTAACTTAGCTGGATACAAGTCTTTTGAAATTCAAAACTGATGAATTAAATAGGAAGATCTGCTCAGGGCTACCTTAAGTAAGAATCAGTGCTCTACAGGAAATAAACCTTCCCTACATGCTATCCCAATGGGATTCCTCCTCCTTAGCAGCTATGGATCTAAGGGGATTGAGATTGGCAGTACAAATTACAAAACATAAAATGCTACTTTCAGGTTATGCTTATTAGACATTAAGAGCTGGCTGGTGATATTCAGCATCACATCCATAGTCAAGAGATTGAGATAATATGTTTTACTATTCCTATATGTGTCTAGCTCATTTTTGGGACATATTGGGAGCTGAATGCCTGTTAAAGTATTTTGTAATCAATAAACTTCTGCAATCAGCTGACTGCTACTTTGGTTAAAAAGTATCTGCTCTAAGTAAAACCCTTGTTCAGTGTTAATACATTGAATATCTATAGTTATGTGAAGAAAGTTTAAACTGAAAAAAGAAAAGCATCAGGAGAAGTACCTGATTCAGCTTGGGCAGGTCCTTTGTGTTTTTTGCTTTGGATTTATTCTCTTGGCTCCACATTCTCAGGTAATTTCGATTGTCTTGTGAGCTCTTCTTGCCTATTGCCAACAAATTACCCAGAGATGGAGGAAAAAGTCCATGAAGAAACCTTAAATTATTACCTTTAGTCCCCATCTTCAAAAGGAGCATCTTTACATGAAATGAAAGATGTAACTCACACAGAGACACCAAGCATACCTTTGTCTGTTTTCAGACTCACTGTAACAAACCCATCATCTACTCCATGTTTGTTCCTGCTGTCTAGGCCAACAACTAGGAAGTGGAGGGGCAGGGGGAGAAAGAGATCAGTGTGGATTTAGATAAAGACATTGTTTTCATGTGTACAGTGCAAAATCACAAAATATTTACAAATATTTACAAACTCTGAAAAAAAAAAAAAAAAAGAGTAAAAATAACAGGAATACATGATGATTTTTGCTTATTCTTAAACCTGCAAACACCTCCTAGGCATGATATATGTTTGGTGATTATACCAGTGCTTCTTCTTTTGCCTCTCAGGACTTGAAATTGCCATTTCTAGACTATTAACTGTTACCTGTATTTTCAAACAACTTGCCTCCCACTTATAACCTGAGAGATGGGTTATATTTTTCTTGAATCAGAAAGAAATTTCACATCAAGTATGACAAGAAAGAGAAAGCCATTTAAAGCAGCAGTGATGAGACCCTGGCCCTCATTAGTGCACACACGATTTCAAACGGCTGAACTACATTTTGATGCATCTTTTGCTCTCAGTTTTTCAAAATGTTTTAAGTTCTAATCCAAATACAGCTTGAAAGCCAATCTATTTACTCTTATTCTCCAAAAATTTACTTCTGCTGCAACGCACTTATGGCATTATTCTGCAAGTACTTCTGCAATGCACTATTCAGGGGGACTCTCAGTGTACACATGCCTGCACCTCTAAAGGTACCAACACATGTACAAATGCTTCATACTTCTTTTTAAAGAGAATGCTTTGCTAACAAAGTTTAATCCAATTAAAAGCAGCTCCCTAAAAAGACATGCTGATTGAAATGCATCACCTCATCTGCTCATGCCCGAGACAAAAGATGCCTACCATGTGTACAGTCTGGTGTGATGTCCTCAAAAAAGTACTGAGTAGCTTCAAAAGCAGAGTCTGGCTCTTCTTGCTCAGGGGATGGATCTAAGTAACACAGTAAGATTCTTTCATTAAATATTCCACCCTTGAATTAAAAAGTGAAAGATATTTCCATTAATACATTTAGAATGTTGATTTCTAGAAGTATGAGGATGTGATGGGCTAGGAATCATCTCTTTCTAACTCACAGGAGATGAGCAACCGGACCTGAATTGTCTCCTTCCCAACATCCAATACTGTCTCACAAGCAGCTGTTTGCTTTCAGAGGCTTGCTTACCCATCTTCCCATGCCTGCTTCCACTACTTTCTTCAGTGTGCCCTAAGCAGGCTGTGATCTCTTTCCTACCTGGAAACAGTCTGTCATCATTTGGTATGAGCTTACCAGCCCCCAAATATGAGAAGCTGCATTCTTAAAAACAACTTTTTTTTGTAATAGTTCCATTTCTTTTTTAATTTTAAGTATTTTTTAAAAGTATTTAAAGTATTTTTTCCCAGTTAAATTACTGAATCGCTCAGGCCTACCTCCAATCAAAGCCAGCTGGGAGCAATCAGAAATGTTTAAAGCATACAAAGGTGAATGTCCTCTCAAAGTTTTTAGATATGTTTACCACAGCATGTAAATGTGCTCAAGAATTCAACTACCCAAGCAGTTGCAATGTTCTTAAAGTGCAGCTTCAGTGAGGACAGCAGTAGGTTCTTTATGTGGCATGTGTGTGACAAGCCAGAGAGGACACAGTTCCAGTATAACATTTTCAGAACTGTTCTGAGGTGTTTTCATCCCCTCTCCACCCTTAACTTCTTCTCTCACTTAGCTGAGTCCAGGTGTGTACAGCTCCCTGAAAAACACCTCTATGAAACGATCTGGAGCTTCCCTCTGCAAGCAGTTGTGCCAGCCCAGAGGGGAAACCAAGAAGAAAGCCTGAGAACAGAAATGAGGAGCCAGGACATGCAGGAATGTTTCAAACCAGCTTAATTTTCAAACTCTTAAATGGAGTGTGCATTATGGTAACATATGTTGAACACTGGATTTATGCCTGGAGGACATCATCAAGCCCAACTTAATAGGCAAGAGACTTAAATGTTTGTGGAGGGAGCAATTGAGGGCTGTGAGGGTGCTTTCAGACTTTCCAAATCTCTGTCTGGTTAGAGTAGAAGCTTCTTTATTTTACTGCTGCATAAACAGCTACAATAATTCCCACAAATTAATTTTTAATTGGGAAAGCCAGTCATAAACAACTCTGCTCCAAATTCGTGTTCTCATCAAAACAAGAGCTATTTTAACATCATTTACTTACCAGGCAAAACATGCATTTTATACAGTAGCTTCAGCTTCTCTGTAAGATCTCCGTGGCACGCTGCACCTAAACAACATTACATGCAGTGCATTACTAGTCAGCATTCTGTACCATTTTATTTGTTATTGCTGCAATACTTCGGTTTAGAAGCTGCTACATTCATTCTGGGAAGTACTGTACCCTCAAGATCATAAGGCAGTCAGTCACTTGACTTCCAAGATCATATAGTGAAAGCAGTAAGAGAACACAGACAAATCTATGCTGAATTTCATACTTCAATCTTAGGTCCTTTATTAATGCCTATTTCATAACACTCCATCTATGGTTATGGCATTATCACTCAGAAAGGCCTCCAGCTGGAACTTAACAAGACCTTTCTTGTGTGGACTTTCTGATCTGAGGATCCAATAACAACATCACATGTCACAGAGCAGTAAGATAATTACAGAAAAAAAAAAAAAGTAAAAAAAGAGAAATTCAAGTAAACAGCATTTATCATACCCATCAGGCTAAAGTGATGTTCAGGCAATCCTTTCTAGTGATTTTTCCATATCAACCCCTATTTGTTTCTGGACTACACTAGAATTAGCTGTATGAAATCCAAGAGGTCTATTGAAGCCCCTCCTTCCAATTAATTAAATGGACAGTAGTTAATTTTAAAGTAATGAAATAACTGATAATCAGCCTTTTTCATAAACCTCACTTCTTGTGACATGCCATCCATAAATAAATTCATTAACTTTCAATAATTAGGTTGTGCAGAGATTTATTTTACCTTATAGGTGACCATGTCAACTTGCCTCTGCTGTGCAAACTACAAAGAGTGGTGTGGCAAGTACTAACAACCACAGTCTCCTGTAAAGCTTAGCTCTCCAATAAATGCAGATGTTAGGCCAGAAAATTAAGCACATCTACATTAGCCATTTTGCTTGGTCTTTTTTAAGCACAAAAGCCCAAAACATGGGTCTTTTTTAAGCACAAAAGCTCATTATGTTCCTATCTGGTGTGTCACACCATGTAGATAATGCATTCTCTTCAGGTAAAGGCAACATGCCATAACCAAAGGACAGAATGGGCTGCACTTCTGCAGCCTCCATCAACAGGGAACTGCAAAATAGGATTCAGGGCACAGGGTGAAAGGTGTAGGCTTGTTCCTCTCTCTGTCCCCAGATATGATGAGAACTGAAAAAGCTCCACAGCTACTCTTTGAGATAAATCTGTGTGTGCTTCCTGATGCACACTTTTCCTTCCTCCTAATGTGTTCCTTTTTTAGGAAGAGCATTGCCAGCAGGTCAAGGGAGCTGATCCTGCCCCTGAAAGGTTTGGAGAAATGGTGAGGTTTCCACTGTTTTTTGAATATACTCCTGCATTCTGTGGTTGAAAAAACCCTACTTGCCAAAAGAAAAAAATAAAAAAATACACTCAAGTACTCCTTGCAAGACACAGCTTTCATGGTGTTGACTTGGACAGGAGGCTGTGGCAAGTACTGCAGTCAGCAGCAGCCACTGAAGAAGTGGGAGAGCTGTGTGCTCTGAGAAGGGAGTATTGCAAAAACATGATGGGAGGCAGGAGGCCACTTTGAATCCATGCAGAGTTCTCTGGAGCTTACCTGGATGTGCAGTCAACAACTGTCATGCCATAATCCAGTGTGCTACAGGAGTGCAGGGGAGCTTTGTCCAGAGTGAATAACCCAAAGAGCCCTGAACCAAAGCTGAAAACCTCTTTTGAGCAGCACAACTCATTGGGCAAACCACTGCTATATTTGGACTATATTATTATAACAGGGCACAGAGTAAACATAAAGAATATGCCAGGTTATTCCATCTTTGCTCAGCTGAGGTCCTAGAGGCACCTGAAGTAGGAAGTTCGTGAGCTATTTGTTGTAGGGACAATGAAAAAGAAATGGAATTATTAAGAGTCCTGGGGCATGGTGAAATATGCTCAAACAGGTGCATTGTTCTTTTGTTGACTGCGTTGTCCTTCCTACCACGCATGTCCTTCTCAAAGAAAAAAGGGGTCAGGAGGGTTGATTTACTTTTTAGGGGGAAAAAAAGAAGTTTTTCAAATTACACCACACTGGGCTTAGTTTCTGAAAAATATGAGTTTTCAGAATGAGCATTTTTGATTGTTTTGCCCATTGAAGATTTTAGTTCAGTCATGTTGGCTTATAGCCACACTTGTGCATTTTACATTCATTTCTGTTCACAGTGCTCAAGACTGGCCCTTGTTCCTATTACTCATGATTGGTTCCAAAATGTGCTGTCTCAGTCAATAGCTGGCTAACAGCATCCTGTAAACTGAAGAGGAGTTAATTCCTGAGTCTTCAAAAGGCCATTGAGTATTACCTGGCAAACAGTAGCTCAAATACAAATCACTGCATCACAAGAAGCACTGAGATTTTTTGGGTGGTGTGAAGGGGACGTGTGCAGCCAGTTTTCCTGTCACAGCTATTTTGCACTTACAAGAGAACAGGTGCTATGACTCCTGTACAGAGGCTTTAATGCAAGGCTGCTTTTGGAGCCCTAATGCTTCAACATACTGTTACAAAGAGTTGCTGAAAGCCAGACTGGGAAACTTTTTCACTCTCAAAAAGGATCAAAATGTAGAGCTGGAGGAAATTCCAGATTGCCATGAAATGACACATGGTAGATGGTGAGATGTGACTCACATACAGCAAACAGCTCCTGCTATATTTAAAAGAAGAGTGGCCAGCTCCTGCCTCATCTTTGCTTCCTCATGCTAATCCTGGGGCTCACGATGTCGACTTCCATGTCCTGAAATCTTGCTTCTTCAAGACTAAAAACATTCAGCCTCCCTCTCTGACCTGCACCTTCACTTTCTCCTTTTCAGGGGACCTCCAAACTGCTTTCTGCAACCTTGGTTACTGATTTCAGAAGCAATAGAGGTAGTAGCTCACACTCTAACTATGCCTAGGGGAAATACACCGTTAAGCACCCATGCTGCAGGTAATTCTTGTGTTGGAGTTCGCAGTGCAATCCTCAGATCCTAACAGATCTGTTCATGTGTTGTCCTTTTCCCAGTGTGATACACCACTGGCCAGTGTAGATTCACCTAAGAGCAGCCTAAACCCCAGAGGGACCCACTGTCACAGGCATGATAAAATGAGCTGAACAGAAACAAACCGGTTTGTCACGTTAGTTTGAAAGTGCTGTGCATCCTCCTTACTTAGCCCAGAGACGAATTCACGGAAATTGATGAGCAGATCTCCATTCTCATCCAGGAGCCTGAACAAGCGTGCAGCCAAGGTATCTGAGTGAGTCCCACAGGCCCAGGGGAAGAGGAGGGCGAACATGCCCTTGAACTGCTCGAAGTCGATGCGGTACTGCTCCAGGTAAGGCAGGCTGGGGTCGTGCCGCTCCGTGGCGTTGCTGTTTCCTCCCCAGTAGCAGCTGGTCAGGTGTTCTGCCTGAATGCAAGGTAAACACAGTCAGATTGTCAGCACCTCTATGGATAATTCATCACTCTCCATGATGAAAAAACCTCCAAACAACTCTTCCACATGCATTCTTAAAACGATGCAAGATAACAGATGCATTTCAATTTATCCAGCCCTTCCACTTCTGGAAGAGGTTTCTCCTCTAAGCAGCATTAAAAAAATCCCTCTATTAAAAAAAAACAACAAAATAAAGCAAAATGTTTTCTGCCTCCCAGGCAGATGAAACACAAATTATCTGTTTGTGACTTTACAGGCTTGTTGTACTTAGTCACCCTCTGCATCCTCACCATGCAGTCAAGTCAGAAGTCTCATGAAATCGTTATTTAATCTTTAATAATATGAAAATAGCTGTTTATTTGAAATACTACTGTAGATTCTCAAAAATACTGAATAATATATTATTCTTTCAGTCTTAATGAAGTCAGTGGAGGTTCTGGAGCTGATTTTGGCAGAACCTAATTCAAAACAATTCAGAAGCTTGGGGAAAAAGATCCCAGCACTGCACAGCGATGAGCCAGGGAGGATTGTCTGACTAGGTCTCACTGATTTCGTGGAAGACTGAAAGAAGGCACTGCAGGATTTGGACAACTTAGACTTGTCATTACAGATGGGAAATTAAAAGGAATAAATTCTTCATTGTATTAAAGAAAAATCTCTTTTTATAACAAAACAGAGGAAGAAAGTAATTTCTTTTACGACATTGTGCATGAAGGTGAAGCTAACACATTTAAATGCTCACCTTTAAATTTGTGGATTTAATGGAACTGCTGTACAACCAACTTATGAAGGCACATAATGCCACTTTGTGGCATTAAATTCTCATGTAATGCATTAAAGCATTAACAATGGCAAAAATTAGTTATTGAACCAGCTACAAAAGTATTAACTGTCTGAGATAATAGAATAATTGTGATAAATTCCAAAACTTGGGTCAGGTAGAGAGAGACATATGTTTAGTTTCTAATGATTGATCAAAAGCCTCTATCCAATTTTTATTCCATTTTTTTATCAGTATATACTTTTTTCCCCATGGACAAATCAATTAGTGAATTAAAGCTTTCCTGATGTTTTAAAAACTGCTTGAGTTTAGGGTTGGTTTTTTTTGTAATTCAATAATACAGAAGCTAGTTCAAGTTTGTATCAAGATATCCAATAATAACTGACAGACTTGACCTGGTGCTTAGAAAAGACAGAGTCCCCCATCAGAAATGAACATTTACACTTCCTGGAGGCACATGACCATATCTTCACTTCGCTTTACCTTGAAAAGCGCATATAGTTCCTCCAGCTCATCAATAGTAAAAGAAGTCTCTGTCACGATAGTTCGTACCTTTGGAAAGACAACATTAACAGTTACAGGTCTGAAACCCATGTCTCACTGAAAAGCTAAGTTAAACTCCAGTAACTGACTGAATTTACTAATTGCAAAGAACATGATTTCAGTACTGACCACATTGCGCTTTGTCGTATCTTCGAGGGTTTGGATGACTTTCAGTCTTTGTTTGAATCGCATTTGTTCAATTAAATCTGCCCGGATACTTCCAAATTTCTTGAAAGAGAAAAAATAGCTCATGAGTGTCTGTGCATTAATATTCTGAATATTTAGCTTGCCTTTACTGTATTAGAGAAATTAATTTAATTACACGATGTACCACAAATGAAACTGCTGTTAATGCATTTTTCTAGCACATTACAAAATTACAAAGACTTTAGGAATATATCACCAGATTTTATTTTTCCCAAGAACTTATTTTAATTTGAAAGGTCTTTATTCAATTTCAAGCTCTCTCATTTCAAACTGTAATCTCAGTAGTTAGAAGCTTTTTGCTTGACAAATCTCTGTGAATAGATTGTTTCCTAAGTCCTTCTGCAGTTTTATTTCAGCTTGTCATGGAATGTCTCATAATCACAACAGAAAGGGGATATTGAACTCACTGGCTGAGACAGTTCAGCAGTGCTTACATTCTGAGGATCTGAAACCAAGTACCAAGAATGCAATTTCCACTAGGAAAATATTCTCTTTAATACCCAAGTGTTATTTCCAGAAGTTTTCTTCAAAATGCACATAACAGAGTCAGGGAGCTCCTGCACATACTACAAAAGCATCATAGGGGGAAAACACAGAATAATATTCCATGTTTTCATATGCAGAGGAATGCCTAATCCCTAAGGTTCATTTTTGTAGAAGTATCATGAGCAGAAGTTTCTTGCCATCCAAAATCCACACACCTAGGAATGCACAGATAGGAATGCACAGAATAGTGCCAGACACCAACTACATTACATGTAAAACATTAAGGGGTGGCAGGACACACTTTCATACAAGATGGGTTTATATTTCCAGTGCAAGTGAACATAAGCAGGTCATAATAAGCTGGCAAATGCTTGTAAAATTAAATTAATGCTAAAGCTGCATTTATCTATAAAGGTGCTCACCTTTATCATGTACCTTGGCAGTAAAAAGATGCTTCATGTACTTGTGAGCATGTTGCAAATAAAGAAGTCTTTTGACAAAAACAGAATATATATAAACAGTCATGAATATCAAGCATCACAGAAGTCACAAAACCTTGAAAAGACAGATCTTTTGTGGCTCTGAGGCCACATCTCTTCCAGTGATCAGAGTTTATTCACTGGTCTGGAGGCCAAATAAAGTCTGTTCACATCCATAAAACTAAAAACCATGTAGTCTACAAAAAAGGAAGGTTCCAAGTGATTACCTTCGCCCATGCTAAGTTTCAAATTGTACAAGAAGTTGTTGGAAGGATGTCACCCGTTCAAGGTCAAAACAAATCAAACCTTTCCACAGCACAGACCTTTCAGTGTCAGCTCTTTAGTTAAAATGGCCAAGATTCAGATAGCACTGTACACACAGCTGAAGTGTTGAAGGCCTATTTTTTTCCTAATTAGCTAACACACAAATTAAATGAGTTCAACACGTAACAGCTCTGATTATGAGTCTATGCTCCACAGACAGCTAGTGAGTTATGCACAGGCTTTTAAAACTGCAGTTATTACACATTATTTCAGTCACTTCTACTATAATTATATAACTTCTACTATAATTACGACACCAGGATCTATGGCTTCTGAATTAAATGCAAAATTGAATGAAAGGATAAGAGATTTCTTACTTAGAATTATTTTCAGTAAATTAAGAAAGTACTGACAGTGTAAAATGCACTTGTTATGTATATTTTCTTATTTGAAGATGGTTTCTCCTTTGAAAGTAGAAAGTCTGCTCAATATCATTGCAGAGAGGGGTGCTAATCACTTATTTACCAAGAAATTCTTCTGTACCCCTTCAACTTTCACTGGAGACTTCTCATATATGCATCTGACACGATTACCTAAGAGCTGGACAGTGTCAGAGCATGATGGAAAGCAAGTCCTCATAAAACAATTCAAATATTGTGCCTCTGCCAGTGCCATCAAGTTCTCAGACTCATCACATTTCCATGACAAATATCATAGGACAATCTGGAAGGGACAAGGTTTTCCCCTCTCCTTGGGGGTGGTGTGTGTATGCTTGAGGGAAGGCAAAGGCCTCCAAAAAGCCCCACATTTTCTTCAGCTGCAGGTCTTCCTATAATTTTTAAACTATTAATGTCTACAAGATTAAGAATAGATGGTTACCCAGCAAATACTCTTAGCAGTTTAAATTCTAAAAAAAACCCAAAAATATGCTCATTTAGTTGGTATTTCATTTGTAGCTGTAACAAAGCTAGCAGTGAGTTCCCAGCCCTGACTGCATGTAACTAATCAAGAAACATAACAGATGCCCTAAAGCTTTTGAATCTTAATAGTTTACTAAAGAATTGTTGGAGGTTTTTTAATAAATGAATTAACATTCTTGAAATTAATTCTCTCTTTGCAACCAGCTCCTGCTTTCCTCACAGCTCCTCACTCCACATGCTATTTGTTTTGCCTAATTATACTGAAGTGCAGTTGGTTATTTACTTAGAAGGAGGTACAAGGTTCTGTGCTGCAGAAGCCCCAAAAAGACAGACCAGCCCTGCTCAGAGTCAGATTATTCATCCTAGAGCAGTTAAGCCAATGCAAGGAGTCTTCATGATGAGGAAAATGGAAAAATGCAAGGGAAACATAACTTGACATAAAGGCTTTCCAGGCCATTCTGACATCTACCAAACACCCCTCTACCCCGATACAATTTTCCCTTCAGCACAGAATACACTAAGGACTGCCTACTTCCTTATTAAATGTGGTATGTTAAACCAAGGGGGGTTTACAGGCACAGGAAGTGCCTTTGAGAAAGCTCTGCTATTGCTAAGTGTAAATCGACTTCCTGGACTAAAATTACTCATTTACCCACATGTCAGTGGAAGGGAATAATGGAAATTAAGGAGAAAAAATCCTGACAGTTTTTCCTTAAGTTTTATAAAATATGGGTATGTCAGTGTAACCATCAGATATTTTAACTGATGGGTTTTTTTTTTTTTTTTAATTTAAGGACAATTAAAGCAGTCTGCAGATTTTAGTTGGTTTTGCAGGCTTTGTCCTGTCCTTTAACAGATATTAGTTACTACCAGCTCCTTTCACTTGAATTTTTTTTTCAGCTTTGGTGATACTAGAGAATATAGTGGCCCATGGCCACAGTCAGCACTTTTAAGAGAACAAAAGGCAAAAGAAACAAAGTTTCACTGATAATAGAAAGGTCTTCTGAAATCATACAGATGTCACTACTATTTCAGTCTGGAAAAGCACAAAAAAGCTTAAATGAGAATTAACTCTTTTCAAGTTAAAAGCTCAGCTTTTGTTTGTAAATAATTTTTCGGTTGTGAGCTGCTCTCCTTTGAGGCCTCCGACTTCTCTCTATGAAGCAGCTCCAGTTAAAAGTTTTGGTTAAAAGAAGAATAAAGTCTAGCTCCTCTTCCTTGCTCCATTTCAGCCTTCTCAGATGAGTCTGCATTTCTTTTATGTTCTTTCCATTTCAAGCAAAGCCAAACTACAGAGTATCAAATGCCTCTGTGAAGCAGAAGTTGTGTGTGTTGGCAAGTTCCTGTTAAGAAATCTTATCCTACCTCATAGGAAGACCTGATTAGCCTGAAGATATCCACCTCAGGATAAGGCTCTACATCATCACTGAGCAGGGAGTGAAGATGAGGAATGGGAGGAAGAGTGCTGTCCTTATTAGTTACACTGTCCAGATATCTGGTGGGGAAAAAAAAAATGAAGAAATGAGAAACCCAAGGTAAATCTGTAGGCCCTCCCTTCTGAGGGTTAACAGCATACGGGTTACATATTGATTACTACATGTAAAAGTGATCAAGCCATTCTCTAGGAACAGTTAAAGTGATAACTGCTGAAATGCATTATGGAAAGAATTCCAAAGTTCCAACAGCATCTTGAAAACTAAACACTGCTACCAAGCACAAGAAAAGCAGAGGTTACACTCAGCAGCATTAGTTCTGGTTAAAGGACTCAAGCCACTGTATTCATCATCACCCTGTTTCACTGAAATCTATTTGTTCAAGAGCCTACCTAATTCTTCTGAGTCCTACTTAGTCTATTCCCAAACCAATTTTCCTTGACATCCAAGTGTTTTTCTTAGGAACATTTAAAAGGTAGCAGGTTGAAGTAACAAAACTCATGTAATCCACTCAAATAATGAATCAAGTTAAATTTCTATAACCAGGTTTGGGAAGTTTATTTGAATGTCCTGAAAGAAGAATTTATATCTTGTTGGTCCCTTAGCATTATTAAAATAATATAAGGAGTACCTTATGTGGATGAAAGGGGACTAGAGACATGTAAAAGAATTACATCTATGGTACTGGTTTAAATTTAGTATTTCAACCAAGAATGCAAAATAGAAAAATACTCAAAAAAACCCAAAAACAACCAAACCCACAAAGATACTTAATTTTCTGTAATAAATACCTTCCCAAGACTGTCATGGCTTCTCCATCATCTTTACAGTTAAGCAGCTTGTCTACATTAGCTTCAAGGACAGCAAGGGCTAGCTGAAATATCACCTTTATTCCTTCACAGAAGAAACAATCCACAACTACCACTGCACTTTCAAATGGCATTACACTGAGGAAAAGAGTGAGGAACCAGGACAGGGAGATGGTGGAGATGACACCCAAGTCCTGCATGCAGTCATAAAGCTGTGGAATGTAGTCACGAGCCAACTCTTCAAAGACACCTTGATCCACCAATGCTCCTGTTGAAGATAAATGAGGTTGGATTAATTCAGGAGCAACTGATACATTGCCATTTAGGGGAGGGAAAAAAAATCTATATATTCTATGTATATAAATACAAATCCTATGAATATTTTGCATGGTGCTTATGCACATTTTCTCACTCTCAAATGAGTAACAGATTCCATTACACTACTGAGCTATACATACAAATGAAACTGTAATAAGTTTTATTCTGTTTTAATTATATACTCCATAGTAAATTTTTAAAAAAGATTAATTTGGTCTAGCACCAGCAGAAGTTAAATAGTGGCTTGATAATACCATAACTAATTGGAGTAACACCTCAGAATCACCTGTTGAAAGAAGCCAAGGTGACTGTGAGGGTTTAGATTTACCTCTAGAGAACCCCACACATTCCCATGCCATAACATCAGTGTTTTAACCAGGCCAGGAAGAATAATTTCTAAGGCTGAGTATCTCAAGTATTTGTGAGATATAGTAAAAACAAATTTCATGATAAATTGAAGTCACTCATTTCCACACACACAAGGAAGCTCATTTGACAGCAACAGCTTTCTGATACTTGTGCCCTTTCACATTAGAGGTACAGGCACAAAGACTTCCACTGCAAACTGCTAAAGCTCCTGTTTCCACCTTACCTTAATCAGCCAACTGGATCATCCAAAACTCAAATTTTAGCCTCCCATCTCTTCTTAACAATCTACTTTGCTTAAGCCCACTTTAGGATGCCATCTGATCCTAAGTAAGTGATAAACTATTAACCATATTAACCTCTCTAGGAAATTGCCTTTATTCTCCTGAGCAAGCTGTCTTGTCACTAGCATGCATCTACCCATATATTTGTTTCAGTACAAATAACAGCAGCTAATTTGGGGGTTTTTTTGGTAGTGTCATTTCAAAAATGTCCCCATAGCATACCAACAACTCTTGTGTTGTAGTAGTCAGGCAGCATACGCTCACACAGAGCCACCAGCAGCCAGAAAGCCTCCTCCTCTTTTGCATAAAGGAGGAGCACTGAAGTGACAATATTCATAGCCTAAAAGAAAATATAAAGGAAATATAATTATTCAATATCTAGCACAGTACCTGGGCAGATAAGTGGTTAGGAAATTAGCTACATCTCTCCCTGCAGATCCCAAACTGTTCAAGTACTTCCCTGTAAAAACAGCAGTGTTTTCCAGTGCTCAAAGAAAGGCTTAAGAAAGCCTCAAATCACAAAAAAAATGTAAGGTTTTTCTTTAGTTTTGTTGTTGTTATTTCACTGGGGCTTTTTGGGGTTGGTTGGTTTTGTGTTGCAGATTTTTTTTTTTTTTTCTTCCTAATCAAGGACTGACTCAGGTCTGCAAGCATCCCTGTTACACTGCTACTGATATCCTGCCATAGGTGCTCTTGGGGAATCTGGGTCTGGTACAGCCAAAACACCTCCCACAGCACTAGTGATGTCCCTGAATTCCCACTGCAGCTGAACCAAATCTCAAGGTTATTAATCACTGTGACAGCTTTAGGGAACAGAACTGAAATGTCCTTCTACTGCTCCTCTGTTAAATAATCTTTACAAATTTTGTAGCTATTATTTAGTACCACATGTGTTATTAAATAAGTTATGATGGTATCTGCTAGAACTGCTTGCACTTACTCATGCTGCATCTAGAAGTCTTAACAGTCAGACATTAACCAGGCTTCTTAACACTAATGGATTTAAGTTTCCTCTTTGCAAAAGTATGTAGGAAGGCAAAAAAAGACCCAGGTGATAAGCCAAAATTTTATAGTAACAAAGAATTATTTAGGATCAGAAACTGAAGTGACTTGAATTATGGGCATAAGAATCTCATAACCATGCACTGGGGTCAGCATTAACTCCACAGATTTATGGTTGGGACTCACAGTGATATCTCCTAGGATGCTTTATTTTTTGCCAAGCATTTGGGTTTTTTTTGCTTGGTTTTCTGGTTGTTTTTGTTTCTTTTCATTGTTTTGAATGATGGCATGGCATCATTGAAAGAGGAAAGGAGGTTCTGGAGGGTTATGACTAAAACATTGAGTAATAATTCATTATAAGATGGATAGATAAAAACAGATAAAAATTTAAGGCTGAACACAAAGTGTTTAGGTTTTGAGGGGATTTTTTGTGTTAATAAGAAAATAACCTTTCTTCAGGGTCCATTGTCATTTTCTGTAGACAGCTGTTATCACCTGTCCAGTTTCTAGATTTATGAGCAGAAAATATGCTTACAGAAAACATCTCTCAACGTGTGCTGCTAATAGTGCTGCTAGAGCAGATCCTTGTGTGACATCCCTCTGCCCTCAGCATTCCTGCCTCTGCAGCACTGAGGCCTGAGCTCACAGCACCATCCACCCCTCACTGTGCTTCACACAGCCAAACCCTCACACGCAGGACTGCAAGGAAAGAACTGGAATTCCAGAAACTGAAGGAGTTTCAATTACCTGACAGTATCCTATGTTTGGATTTCTGAAAGCATAAGCTGTCAAGACTCTCCTTAAAGCAGCAATACCCATCTCATTCTGGAATGCAGGGTGTTCTGGAAGGGAGCGGTGCAGGTCCCTCTCTATCTCTTCTGTGGCAAGATTGTATTTTCCCATGGATTTCTCCACCAGGTCCTCATAATAGCCAGGATGAGTGGCCATTTCATTAATGGCTCCTAGGAGTAGGAGAACAATATTAAAACCAGGAGAAAACAGGAGGTTTAGCAAGTACAGTGTTCCATGATGATCTGCTCCCCTTCCATTCCGAATGTCACCAAGAACTTTGAAAGCAAATATGAAAATATTATTTCTTTAAAGCTGATTAAAAAAATAAAAAGGAATATGCTTTGGTGATTACCACTCCTTCCTGTCTTCTCTACAGGCACTTTTATAATGAGATTAAAATCTCTCTCAGCCAGAACAAAACAGGAGGCATGAAGAACAAACCAACTGTGCAGTCACATGGTATCATGAGCTCCCTCTGCAGCTGGCTGTGGGTTTGGTTATCCTAAATAACTCAAAACTTGTCTCTGAGAAAGCTACTGGCCCTGAGGACAGAGTAGATTCATGTTTGGTTGCAGAGAGTATGATATGTCAGCCAAAAAGCAAGAGACAGAAACTCCTGAGTTCTATTCCTACTTCTGAAAATGACTCTGCACTCAGCCTTAGGGATATCACTACATGTTCACAGAGTTGCTATGAAATTTCACTATTGACTTTAAAGCTCCTCCAGAAATGAAAATCAAGTGTCAGTAGCCCAAAGTACTCTACATAGAAAATATGAATTACATATACAGAGTGAAAATTAGTGCAAACTAGCTGTTAATAGGACAAAAAACAGCTGTGCATTCCTGCCTGTATCTTCTGAAAACATTCCTTTAGTGCCCAGCAGCAAAGAGAAAATGCACGTGACTGTGTATTACCAAGGAAGAAATGCAAAACAAACTTGGAAGCATCATGAGGTGATCAGATAAAGGACTCACGTGGTGTGGGTAGCTGTGGTAACTGTCTTGGGGAGGGTAGAGCTAAAGAAGGCATACGGTGATAGGCTATGAAGAAAGCCTGAGGTAGGATTGATTTCCATATAACTAGTAATAAAATTCTTCAGCTTCAAGAAAAAGAACCTTTAAGTAGACACAGATCTAGAAAATCCTTTATGGCACAGAATCCCAGACAAAGATTTTTTCACGTAATTCACGTAATGGAAGCACCTAATAAAATGTTAGAGTAGCATTTTTTATTATCAACAAAAGAAAAGATAGTGGTTCCATGCAACGTGCCTAAAGTTGGAATACCTTACAACAATTGCTGTGAAGGCCAAGAGCCTAACTGGATCCAGAAATCATTAAATAAATAGGAATTAGGCCTGCTGGTGGTTGCTGAACATCTAGAAGGCCCCTAAACTACAGGCTTCTGTTAGAGAGAGTATGTTCTGCTTTTTGTACGTTCTTTCTTAATTATGTAAGCCTGTTTGAGAAAGGGTATTTGCTGGTCTGAACAGAAATCTTGTCTACACTTGTCTGGCACCTGCTAACAATCACAGCCTTACTTACTCCAAATATTTTCAGACACTTACTATGTGCACCTTTAATCACCTTTGAAATCCTTTCTTCCCTCAAGCTTTTGCTCATATCCCACAGACACACTCAAATGAAAACCTACCTGAGAAGAGCAGCCAAAGTTCCCCTCTCATGCTTTCTGGAATGCCCTTTAGCACAAGGTCTCTGGTTTTCTCTGTGCGATACATACAGACCCCTTGGCCATATTCAGCAAAGTGAATCTTCCAGGCCTGCTCCTTCAGGAACTCCTTGGCCTACAAGCGAAGAAAGGCAGGCATAAAGATGCAGCTTCTCTCTCTAACACTCTGACCCACTAAAATCTTGAGTGCTAAAAAGCCTGCAATAACCCAACCTTCCAAGTGAGCAAGAAATAACTTGGCTACAGCCCAGTAACCTTCTTAATGGGCTGCCTCCTCCCATTTCCTAGTTTCTATGCCAGTAGACCTTGCTGTTAAGAGAAGCAGTTATACTTAAGAGCAGGAATACAACCTCTCCTTGAATTACATCCAACTTTGCCTTTATGTAGTGAAGTTATTTGTATTGGTAAAACAAGACCATGTTCAAGCCTTTACTTCTGTGAAACATACTGCCTCTTAACTGTTCATTCTAGCAGAATGAAACTCTTCTGGGTCAGAAACATGCGTTTTAAGGCAAACATAATGTAACAGCCTTTTCAGTCAGGTGGAGCACTCAGAGGTGCATTTTACCAGCTTAGGGTTGAACTCCTCGGGTGACCTGCGCCGATACATTGTCATTAAAGCTTGAGTCGCTGTTGGAATGCCGTTGTCATTGAGGTTGAATTGTCGCTCTCCCTCCGACTCGGAGCTCAGGCTTTTGTGAGGGCTGGCAGAAATTAAACTACTTGACCTTGTAAACACCTGCAGAAAGCAGTCACAAGCAATACAGGCATAAGAATGAGCCAGTGTCTGGACTTTTTACTTCACTTTACTTAAAAATTTATATACATGCTGACGGTTAACAAAAACATATGGCAGCAGAAATTAAACCAGTAGAGAATAATGAAATAGCTTCCAGTTTCTCAATAGCTTTCCTGAAACACAACCAAATTCTAGATCTAGAACTGCAACTAGTGTTAACCCTAAGTAGCCCAGGGCAATTTAACCAGCTCCCTTGATCTGTCAACATCGTAGGACTGTTAGATTGTGATTTGGAAGAAAAGTATTTTGAAGAAAAAGGATTTTCTGACTTCTCAAACAGCTTTGAAACTGCATCACAGTAAAATCTCACAGAGCAGTTCACACCAAATGTCTGAAATTGCAAGTAGTAGTCATATCTAGATATGCAGTCATACTACAAATTGTAATAAAGGCTTACAATTAATTTGTTCATTATTCAGTAGGTAGAATACTTAGATCCATTTATGGCAGAAGTTCCAGCACTATACAAGCCTATGTGCTCTGGCATACAACAACGCAGAAATTATGCCTCACCATCAGCAAAGCAAGTAAAAAAGACTCTTTTAAGACACACATGGCAAACAGGGTAGTGCTACTCAGGACAGTACTAAGGTATGACTTAGGACAGGCTTGGAATGCAAGATCTACCTACATAATACCAAAATGATACACCACTCCTACTTTGAGATCTGAATTACTATACTTGGCTGGGTTTTAACAGAACTGATGAAGTTGTTATATGAAGCATCTGAATTTCATACATAAAAGCTGGAATTCAGCAGAAGGCTTGACACTCAAAGACCTAAGAAAAGTGTATCTAATCATCTTTTAAGAACCATTTAGTTTGCACACATATACAAGGAGGTGGTTCAGAATAGGGTCATTCAGTGTTTTCAGGACAGGGCCGCTGTTTTCCTGTTAGGTCAAATGTTCCAAAGTCCACTAGTAGTGCACATGCAAACCTGCTTGGCTCAGACATTGTTTTCAGAAGAATCAAAAGATGGGATTTAGCAGCTAAAGTCTTGAATAAAAGGAGCTTCATGCCAACTGATAATTTCTTCAAATTATTAAAATTCCAGAATTACATTTGAGTTTGTCTTGGGTTATGCAACCAAAAATGTGTATTCTATTTCATCTGCTGAAAGCAGTTGGGGAGATGTTTTTTTCTTTATCTCTTGTTATTCTGGGGAGAGGGGGGCAGGTGCCTTCTGATAATGGGCCAACTGTTAAAACCAGGTGGGGCAGTGTTTCTTATCTCTTTGTCCTCCCTTCAGGGGGATATGTTCTGCTAATGGGCCATTAAGGCTCACTAACGGCACAACACATTCTATCATCCCATTGTGAGATGCTCCACCCAGTGGGGGGAGCCAACCATTCCTACCGGGATAAAAACTGAGACACAGGAGCAGAAGGTGTCTAACTTCTCACCCGATTCCCGGAGGAAGACTGGACCCTTCTCACCATCACTGGACCCTTCTCACCATCACTGGACCCTTTTTTTCTCTCAGGATCATCTCTGCTCCAACAGAACCAACTCTGCCACTCCAGGAGGACTCACTTTGGGACTGCTTCCAACACCCTGACCAACAGGGTGTCAGGTTGTAGCTCTGACTCTGTCAGGGTTTCTAGGATTGTTGTTTGTTTGTTTGCTTGGTTGGTTTTGTTTTCTACTACATTTGTACTGTTAATATTCCTAGTAAAGAACTGTTATTCCTATTCCCAAATCTTTGCCTGAAAGCCCTTAATTGCAAAATTACAATTTGGAGGGGATGAGGAGTTTACATTCTCCATTCCAAGGGAAACTCCAGCTTTCCCTGGCAGATACCTGTCTTTCCAAACCAAGACAGAGTTGGACAAGTAAATAGATATTAAAAGTACTGTTCAATTAACCAGTTAATTAACTATGACACTTTCCAAGAAGATACACTGTAATTTCAGAATGTGGCAGCAGGAATTAGAGTAGCTCTTCCTCAGCAATGATTTCTCTTAGGTTTAACATGAAAAAGATAGATATTCTAACTGACAAATTTTAACACTTTCAGCTCAAAGACATTAACACAAAAGAGGTCACATTTCTGTGCATAAAAGTTCAACTTCACAAAAACTTGAAGGTGTTTCCTCTCCTTACACCAGTTAAAATCCCCTTCTAGTAAATTATTCATGTTCCTTCACATACCTCATCATCTGAGCTGATATAGCTTCCAGAAATATTTTTATCCAAGTATATTTTTGAAGTGGTTTGTTGCAGAAAGTCTGAGATCCTCTGTACAAGGAAGTCTCTGTCTTTCAAGTTGGCAAAGAGGAATGTCATTCTGTTTTTCGTGCTGATTGACAGTGGGCTGGGCAGCACACTGGAGCTGTCTGCCTTTTCTACTATTGTCACCTAGGAAGAAACAGTTGCTAAAGCTTAAGATCTTTAGTTAAACAAGCTGCTTGGTCTAGGAAACCATCTTAATACCATCTTAATACATAAACCCATGCTCCTTCCACCCTTATATCAAACCCCTATGGACACCCCTTTGTCAGAAAACACGGTTTGCTACAGGGGCTTACAAGCCTAAAGATGAAAGCTGTAATCCCTCAAACAACTGATTTCAGTACATTTTATATCAAAACTCCCCTGCACTACTGAGTTGATTTTCCCCAGGCTCTATTTTAAAAGAATCAGTGAAACAAAATTCCATGTGTGGGATACAAATCTATCAGCTTTTTTGTAGGGCTTCCAAATCCCTCTCCTGCTTCCTAGCATCGTCAGCACAGGCTGAATCCACAGAAACCTTGGCCTACCTTTTACTGCCAATACATGTGAATAAATCATTTTTGAGATGATGCTCCTGTATGACTCTATTATTGTTGCATACTGTAAAAATAGCTGCATACTGTTATTTTAACTATGTGAAAATACTGTGTATTTTCATAGTACACAGGAACTTGCAACAAAGGGAAATTAACCCATGTGTTCCCTTACAAAGGAAAGTATGTACCTCCCTGTGAGGTGGAGGCTTCTGTTTGGCCTTCAGTTGTTAGGGAAATGGTCACTAATCTAACTGAACTCCAACCTGTAAACAGTATCCATACCACAGCCTACTGAGTACAGGGAACGAGTTCCCCAAGGTTTTGGTAAAGCACATTAACACAAAGAAACCTCAGGGATAAGTCATACACACACTGCTGATGAATTATGTAACAGTTGTGTGTCCTAAACATTACCAACTATCAGCCTTAAAAACATATCAAGCCATCAAGTTTGTGCAGTTCATATATTGAACAAAACACAAATCACAATTGTAAATACATTTAACCACTGCTTTTATGACTTTAGATTATTTCTTAGGTAATGAAAGCTGACTTGCTGCCTTCAGAATAGAAAGTGGCACGTTTAATTTCACTAGGACTTTTGCTCCTCTAACCCTTTTAAAAACAGAAATCAATGGCAAGACATGAGTACTGTAATATTAATAGCTCTCTAGCTAAATGGATAGGGTAACCATTTTTCATGCATTCTCTTTGAAGACTTAAAGACTGCAGTGCACCGCTCAGGTGCTAAACCACTTCTCTGTTCTCTCCACTTCCTTTTATGTTTCTGTTAACTACAAATCTACTAGTTATTTGTTAACTTCAAGGACTGCACTAATAGCATATTGAAGTTAGCTAAAAAGTGTTCCCTATGTTTTCTGTTCCACTTAAAAACCGCTCGAGCTGTGATCAGCACAAAAGACAGACAAGTTCTAAAGGCACAGGACAGACATTATTACAGCAAGCTTAATTATAGCTCTGCTACAATGAGAGCTGATATCCACTTATTTCCTATTCAATAGAGACACACACATATCTGAAGTGCTTTGTCTTGGAGAGGGCACCTGCTGAAGGTGCAGTGAGCAGTGCAGTCAGCAGTGCAGTCAGCCACTGAAAAACATCTTTCCCCATCATAATTTCTGAATCAGTGCTTTGCTATTGTCTCATCAAGTCAAAACACTTCCAGGATATTACAGAACACTGGAATTAACTCAGGGTTTAACCCAAAGCTTAAATTAAATAGAAAGCTTTCCTATAATTACTAGTGGTACTGATCAGTTGTTCTGAGGACTGGCACTACCTCCTGGTTTACTGTTCTCCTTGCTGGTGCAGAGACTTAAAGCTGTTCTCACAGAACCACTTACTCCTTCAGCTACCTCTCTCTCTTAAAGCTTTAGAGTTGCTCTGAATCCCATGCTGCTGTGACCATGGCTATCAAAACCAGTTGCTGAATCTGCATCCAGGAAAAGAGGCCTTGCTAAATGAAGACTTTGACTCTTCCTCCACCACTTCCCCTGCAGGACTGCCATTCCCATTAATTTTCAGACAAACAGTGCAGCCAATAATTGAATATCTCATCCCAAATAACCGAAGTCATTGCAACAAGCTGCCGAGAAGCTGTACTTCAGTTTCTGAACAAGTACCTGTTTTACTCTTAATGAGTGGGGGAAAACAGTGCCTGGAAATATTCTGTGGTTCTTCAGTCGAGCCTAACTGTCCTTGGTTACACCAACTTTGCTACTACATCCAAAACTTACTTAACACAATTTTCCATTAACCCACAAATCAACCATAAAAAAACTCCCCAACATAATCTTTTTATTGCATCAAACAAACTCTTCTAACTGATGATCTGTTTCAAGTAACCAGCTTTAAAAAGGGAAACACACTCATCTGAAAAATACTGACAAAATATTTTCCACATACATAAATAAACAATTGGAAGTATATGTGAAGAGGCAATTCAAAACTTAAGGATTATGAATCTTTTTAAATCTGACAAAAGCCAATCTTATCTCACAGATTCTTTAACAGAATTTCCTCTCATCAATCTAGGAAGTTTCACCCTCCACTCCTCCTTATGAGGCACAAAAAAATGTAAAATTGGGCTGTAAATCAGAATAGAAGGTATGAGAGGAAGAACTCATAAGGGTTATGAAAACTGATGGAAAAAACTTGATGTAAACTTTAGTAGCAGGAACTGTGAACTAAGATACACTGTCACTGAATATTACTTAGAATACATCAGAATGGCATGCTCACAAGAGATTAAAAATATGAAAGGAGGCTTGTTTCCAAAAACAATAAACAAATAGTAAAAAGCCCACACCAAAATAAAAAAATGCAAAGCCAGGCTGAAATATCTAATAAGATACTTATTACTTGCCCTATAAATTTAAACATGCAAATACTTACCTCTCGAAGAGGGATAATAAGGCTGCACAAGTTCTCTTCTTTACTAGTAAAGCAAATGTAGTTTGTAGAAACAAACATCTGACCCAAAATGTGCATTTTGTTGAAGGGAGTCCAAAGAGTACAGTCTGTGTGTCCATCTAATTTCTCATCCTTGGGAAGTCGGAATAACGCACGGTATCTCTCGCTCTTTGCTCTGGCATCAAGATCCCTAAAAAAAACCCACAGAAGGATTATCTTGGTTTAGGGAATATATAAAACATTTTAAGATGTGTTTTATGCAAATCATTGCAAGTTACCTGCAACATATAACTCAGCTAAGGACTGTACAGCAGGAAGTTGGAAATAATTTGCATATAGTGGAGACATAGTCTTCACTTTTGGAAGGTTCTAAAACTACATGAAAAAAAAAGTCTGCCATGAATGACTCAGACATTCATCCATACTTCTCAGGGAGGAAAGACTGAGTGAGCTGTTCATATTCAGCCCTACTTTCTGAGTACATGTACAGTGAATCCATCTTTTGCTGATAGTAATAAAAAATGCTTCTTTGAGGCTTATTTATTAACATTATGGAATCCTTAACATTAGAGTTTGTTAACAATTTCAAGACTTAGTCTTGATAATGCATTCAGTGCAAACATTCAACAGTAAGGACAAACAAAAGTGATACAATGCATGTCAGATGTCACTAAATAATAAGAAATATAAGCAAGCACTGGCTATAATTCTGTATGGTAAACTAACATGAACAACACATAAAGAAAAAATGAAAAAGACACTAACAAGCTGAAATATGGCATAAAAGAAGAAGAAATATTTTCCGGATAACTTTTTATCCCTTAGAATTTTATGTCAATTTTTGTATCACTGTTACCTAAACTACATTCTAGATAGAATGAATAATCTAGTGTCATTTCTCAATTCCAGTGATAAGATCAAGTAGGAACGCTAGGCACAATTCTTAATAACACATTAATTACCTTCCCCTACTGACATAAAATAGCCTTACAACAGATACCAAAATGCAGCCAGTGTCAGGAGATGCACTAAAGAGTTTCTGAACAAATGAGCATTTGGCTCAACTAAGTTTATTTTTGTATTCAAGTGTTTTCCATTTCCTATTTCAACAAGATACCAAGTAATTATATTTAAATAATTATTCCCACTTTGCCACTGCTGGAATCAATCACTCCTTTTGGAGTAACAGTAAATGGCCATAACATTAGAAAAGTTTTGGACAAAATCCTGCAAGTAAAAGGACTGAGGAGGAACAAATGAGTAAGAGCCAGCGCTACCTACCGTTTTAGAGCAGATACTTTTTTGGGGATTTCTTTTTCAGTTTGGGTAATGACCTGTCTTGTTCAAATCCTTCATTGTCCAAAAGCTGTCTCATAGCTATATTGGCAAGTTGTTCCATCAGTTTAAATGTCTCACTGATATTAAGGAATACTGAGAAGAAATGTTCACTTGACCTTGTGCTCACTTTGATCATATCAGGGAAGAGCAGTGTAGCATTCTTCTCAAGCTGAGTGATATCAACCCAACGGATAACTAACTTTGCTGAACAGGAGCAAACAAAGAAATAAGAGTCAGTACAAAAATGAGCATATTCAGGAGCTTTTAGCTTCCTCTTCTATAA
This sequence comes from Phylloscopus whistleri, assembly GCA_017589585.1. Lineage (NCBI taxonomy): Eukaryota > Metazoa > Chordata > Aves > Passeriformes > Phylloscopidae > Phylloscopus > Phylloscopus whistleri. The sequence continues at coordinate 337,903 of JADMLD010000468.1, forward strand.
AATGCATTCAGCTGACTTTTTCTTGCATCTTGAAAAGTTGGGAGCACAGCATTAATAGACCAGGTTTGTACAAACAAACCACTATCACCTGACAAAGAGCAGATAAAAGAGTTTAAATGTCATTTACTTTATTTACAGAACACCATACAAGCATTACAAAGCTAGGTGAGCTAACTCTGATGTCCTCTTTTCTCATGGAAGCAAAGAAACACAGTCTAAACACATCAGACAGCCTTGTGTTATTTTTATACAGCATAAAATTCCAAGTATTAAAGCCACGACAGAACCTTAGCTTTTCTCCCAACACCAATTCAGGTGGTGTCCTTAAAGCAGGGGCTAAATCCCAGGACTGATCCATTGCCCATAACCAAATACTGCTGAATTGTTCACCTCCACCATGCTTCGAGTTAACTCTCTGTAGAGCAGACTAGCTGCATCTACACTATGCACACTATTCTTTACTCTGGGTCTCCTCTGAAAACTTTCTGATGTTCTGGTGTTGTGCAAATGTAGATGTGTCATTTAAGGTTGCAAAGTCTGCCAGAGTAGTAGTACTTGAAGATTGTGTAAGAGCAGAAGAGAAAGCCAGAACTGGTGTGATCTTGTCCCTATTCCCTTTTGGGCATAGCTCCTGAGGTGAACCATGTCCCTAGACAATGCCAAGTACTGTTTTACTGCTTCGAAAAGACCAAACAAACAAGGAACAAGCACACAGTTAAGCAGTGTGACAAATCAGGGAATTGCTCCCTGCTCCTCTTTTCCTCAGCAGTGTCTGTACCCTTAGTGATCAGTATGTGAGAAGTAACAGGCTACAGGAGATTTCCTAACCATTTTCAGATGCACAAATTACCATGGATGATGGATGAAACATACCTTCCCTGCCCATGAGAAAAGAGTAAAAGCAAAGGTGATTAATGCTGAGATACACCCAGCCCTGACGAGGAACCTTCCCCTTCCAGTAACTGCAGGAGTAGTAGTTCACTAATTTCTCCTCTTCTGGCATCCCAAACAGCTTGTGAAATTTCACAATGGCTTCCTTGAATTTTTCTGTGTCGTCATCCTCCTTGATGCCATTGATTTTGTTGTACTCAGCAATGATGCCCTGGTAGGGAATGAAGAAAGGACATATCCTGTTAGTGGCCACAGGCTATCAGATATCCTAACTCCCATTGCTGTCCAGGCCACAGGCCACAATGGTTATTGCAATGCCAAGGAAGCCTTTCAGTGAGCTCTTTTTGTTCCCCTCACTCTTTGGCTTATGTAGTTATTTACTTTATTCAAGGCTTTCTTTCTGGTCACCTTACCCCCTACTGTGCCTATGGCAAAAGCAACCAAACACCAACCACTTGCCAGTACCTTGTTTTAAATTAACCAGCCTAACTCAAATACTCTTAACAGCCCTGTGAAGCACCTATGACCTGTATTTTCCTCTTCCTTCCTCGGGAGACAGACGTGAGATTTCACAGGGAATTTTTCTTAAGAGAAGGAAAAAAAGTAAAAGGGAGAAGAGGAACTGTTCTTCTTTAGGGAAAATTTTAAATTATCTCTATGACCCCTCTTATTGGACCTTGAGCACAGAAGAAGAGCAAAAGGCCAGGGGGAAGAAGAAAAAAGAAATCTTCAATTAGATTAACTAATAGGATGGAAAAAAATTTCCCACTTTCAGGTGCAGATGACCTTCATGAAATTTGAAGAAGCAACTGGTGAAAAGATGTTTTTTGATATTTTTAAAGACTATGGTTCCTTCTGTTCTATACTGAAACTCTGTTTTATTAATTTATTTTCCCAATCTCCTTTACAATCATCTCTATTGTCTTTTATATTAAAGTTATAACATTTCTGCCTTTTTTTGTGACTTTTTGCCTTCAGCTTGCTCCATATTTACATGAAGAGCAGAGTATAAGACAGAGAACCATCATTCACATTTAGTATTCATCCAACTCTAAGAAGTAACAATTTCCTGAAGGATTGTATTTCAAAACACACATAAGGTATTTCCATGACCATCTATAGCCCTCATACCTGATTCACTGGGGAAACACAAGCAAGTGTGGGATATAAGAGAGCTGACTTACTGTATGAATGGTAAAAGGGGAATGAGACAAAGCCAAAACTTTGAACACACACCAGTAAAGAGAATGATTTTGCTTACAATCTTTGAACAAAGTAATTTTTTTTAGATGATTCTTAGTATTGAAAAAAGTATGTTTTGCCAGTATAGCTATTCTCTGTCCTATAAAGAGAAAAAGAAATTCTGAGAAAACCAACACTCCCACCTCCCACCAAGGAAGCAAATTAATGAACCAGCAACCCTTAACACCTATATGAAGTGTGACTGTCAATACTACATGATTTAACACAGAAGAGAGGGAGGAGACATTATGAATGCATTAAAAAAAACTAAAATTAAGCCTTGCAATGGTAAAACAGTTGCACAGACAACTGTCAATGTTTAAGATGGTCAACAGTGCAACTGATTTTAGAACTTACAATGCCTTAAGTCCTGCCTATATATTTATATGGGTTTTTTAAAAATCACACTGCTGTAAGCTACATGTACTAATCCCAGTTTCCCTGATTTTTACACACACGTTGCTATGTAGCACCTGGTATTCCTCAAAAGGCAGAGCAGCCTGGGGACTACCAGCTCCAATTTATTTCAAATTCACATCAGTTTTCCTTTCACAGTCATATTTTTCATTAACAACATTTGTAGTAATTAATACATTACCTGTATTTTTCCTCTGACAAATGTATTTATGTCATTCTCATTTTCAAAAATTGAAAGAGTTTGCAACAAATTCTGTTCCAGCCATTCCCAGTGTTCAGTGATTTCCTTCCTTGAGCAACCTGTATAAAAACCCAAGCCAACAAACCAGAAGTCATAAAATAAACAATTCACCAGTGTCAGTGTCCCTTTAATCATAAACAAAAAAAACCTCTAAGAAAACTTCCAGTAAGTGGAGATGCAATATTTCACTAGACGCTTTCCTTCTGGAAATTCCAAAATTTTCTCCCACTGTATTTAATTTAACAACTCCAATGAAGGCAACAGAAGGCAACATTCTGTGCAACTTCCAGGGGAATGTCCCCATTCTGGCTGTAGTACAGATACATAAATCATGTTGCAGAACAGCCTACATACTGTAATCAATACTTCAGAACCACAAATGATCACCACTGCTGCTTCTCCTTAAAACTACTAGATGCAACCAGACCTTTCTGGAACTCTGGAGGTGGTCTGAACACTATTTTATTTCTTGTTGGCTTTAACACTGCTGTGAAAAGCAATGATGAAACGCATGAGCTATGTATATAAAACTAAACTGTCATCAGAAAAATTGCTTCGCTCGTGAGAGCAGTGACAAGCAGTGCAGACACACTATCATGATGAACTATTTCTTAAAGCTGTCTCTTTCTTGTTTGTGGTTCATCAATTATTTTTCAGCACTTCTGAAACTGCTTTGGCTGATGATTCCCAACCTGTAAAACTACATCTCTTTTTTCCCCCACTGCTTTTTGTCTCCATTATCTCACTATTTAATCACCCAGTCTCCCCTACAGCAGAGCACACAATCAGCCCAAAACCTACACCCCAGTTCTCAACAATTCATCATCACAGGCTAGGTCTTTTTCTTTGCTTTGTTCACTCAGGATTAAAATACACATTAGCTGCAATGTTTTAAACTACAGGTTATTTTATCTCTGTTACTGGAAAGTTTTTGCCTATCTTAGCATATTAGAAGTATTCACCATTTTGCCACCATTGGTCTTTTGGGTAAATTAAGCAATTACTCTGACTCTCAGGGAAGGGGAAGAAACCCAGTTTAATAACAGTTAAAACACTGCACTTCAAAATACAGATCCCTTTATTTCCCTGGCAGGAAATAACAATGAAAATAGCTACAACATAGCAACTTGCATAAAAATGCATATAACTACCATTATCACAAAAACCCTACAGCAGTTCTGTACCTGAAAAACACACAAAGCCACTGTAAGAATGACTGATTTTATAGGTGGAGAAGGATCTAAAAAAGTTGTTCATTTCCAAACAGAATTTAGATATAGCACCATTTTAGCCTTAAACTGAGCACTAGCAGACTGAGGGGGAACACTGGCATGGGACACAGCAGGGCTACTACAATAGGAAAGGCTGATTGTGTACAACATTGTGCATTCCCAGACCATCAATTGTTCCTGAAAAGTAACTAAATAACAATTCTCCTATATAATTCAATAGACAGAACTCTAAGCTGTGACACCTTTAACCCAACACTGCACTGGAGAAAGGGCTGTTAACAACACTTCTCTCCAGAGCTATAAGGCTTCAGATTCACCAGCCAGAATCCTCATACAGCCCAGATCAGTAGAGCTAATATCCAAGAACATTCACATCCAAATCTGTCTAAACAGACATTTTACAGCAGAAACTCCCTCCCTGGATTACTTTCACCCTCAGAATACTCTTGTACTGAGCAAGACCAAATGTCATAAACAATTCATGAGAAAATTGCGTTTCTTCGCCTCACTCTGTACAGCTGCTTCCTGAAGATGGAGATTATTTTTTTATTGAAGGCAAAGACAAATTTCTGTAAAAATCAGAAATTACATATACCAAATAACCAGCAGTCTACCCTTAGAGAACAGGGAGGGATAATGCAGGACAAATCAGAGTTGCCTAGCTAAATGCAGCCAAAGCCCTTAGTAACCTGTATAATTTTAACAACCCTTGATCAGTTCAGAAGGAATTGCTTTAGTTGCAATTTCATAAAACAACCACAGTGCAGAGCCTTAGGGAACACTGTGCTGCTCAGCTTCAAGGTTGCATAGATAAATTATTTGCTCTTTGTAAAATTTTACCACCCTGTAATATCCACACTATTCCCCTCAAGTGACAAGACTACCCTAATGCAGTCTTTTAATTTAACCAAAACAGCCAAGCCATCAATCAGATATTAGGAGACTGAAAACTTCAAGAAACACTCCACAAAATGGAGTCACAGATATATACATTAACAACATTAGCAATTTTAATTAGGGCTAAGAGTCATAATTGAAGAGCATGCTTATTAATACTAGCTTAAATGTAGGCAGAGTACTGTGCTTCTACATAAACCCCACAACATCTTTCTCAGAAGAAAAACAAAATTCTCACAGTTCAGCAGCACCACAGATTTCTGCATGTATGGTACATTTATTTATTCTGGGGCCATAACTCGTAACTCTGCCTTCCATTTTATGCCCCTGCTTATCTTGAGAACACATTGTAGGTATAAAATTACAGTCATTATCTATAGGTGTCATGCAAAAAAATCTAAAGAAAAGTCAGATGGCCTATTTCCAAAGCCTTAAAAATCATTTCTGAATACATGCACACTATAAGGGTCTTTGAAGATTTTGTTGTGAGCTTTGTGATACACTATTTTCTTTGAAAGGGAGTCTGCAAATAGCAAGAAAACTTGTGTCCTCAGCTGCCCGCTTTCAAGTTTATGGGATGAAGGTGGTTACTAAGTGCTGTGCACTGACATCTGGATGAAAATAAATAAACAAGTAAGCACTATTACTGTTCTTTCTCTTCTGAGATCCATGGAAAGCTGACATTACTCATGGTCACAGCAAAGTAGATGACAGTAAAAAGCATGCTGTTAAATGCAGATTTGGGAACAACCTCCATAATATTGACAACTCTGTTAATATCTGGTTTTAATATTAGCTGTCAAGTAAACTGTGTTAAATGAATCTTAAATTAAATGTAAATTATCTTATATGAATTCTAAAACCTTCAGGGAGTTGGTACTAATGGGTGTAGAGAGGAAAAAGGTTGTTTGAATTGATGCCCTCTTTCAGGTCTGATACTACCAAAAAGAATAAGAAATACTTGTGCTAATAAGGGCTACTAGCAAAACTTCATGTTGGATTCAGAAGGTGGCACAGCATTGATATCACCTTTGCCAGACAAAGAAATTATATGCTCCTAAGAACAGAGCCTGGTTTGAACTAAAATTATTAGATCTATAGCAAACCTTCATCTGTTCTTCCTTCCCTTCCCAAGAGGGTATTCGTCTGGAGGAGAAGTCATCCAAATAATCTAAATGTCAAATTTCACTGGGAGGATGGGCACTAATGAAGTGGCACAGTTAGTAGAGAAGAAGCCTTGAGCATCATTTACCAGTATTTTGGAAAGCCAGGCAGCAGTGGGCATGCTGGAGGTTACCAGGCCATTAAAGAGATGACAGGCATGTAGGCACTTCTCATTTGTTTTCTCAAATCTCTTTCAAATTAACAGACTTTTGGCTGTTGCCAAAAACTTAATTGCCAGTGGAACTTTTGAGCTGGAGAAGCTGAAAAGTTTGCATTTGCTAAGACTGAAAAGCAAAACTATCAAACCAATGATCTGACCTGGCAAGCTCAGCCAATCAAAGCCAAATGACCTGGATCTTCTGCATTTAACTCCAGACACTATTTTCAGAGACAAAACCAGAGACTGACTCCATTCAGTTTTATGTTACTTGCAATAGGTACCTGACCACAGAAATAAGCACTTAGTACAGGATCTGATACATGCAAAAATCCTATTTAATGTACAGAAATATCAACTCAATTGTTTTCACTACTATAATGACAAAGGAGCAGTTTTACTGCTAGATCTGTCCAAGCTGGAGCATTAAAGACCAAAACTCTTAGAAGCTGTTGCATCCATGTAAGAACATACACTTCTGTAGCTAGCTTTGAGCATCTTGCTGAATTCTATGTACATCACATTTAGAAAGACCACACACTGTGTGAAATAACATCCAGGAGCCAGGGCATCCCTGGGATCTCGATGGTATTTATCCTGGAGGAGACAGGAAATGTCTCCCTGTTTGCTGTTCAGTATTCACATGAGTGCTGGGGCTGCACTTTCTTCCTGGTTACCATTCCAAGGGAAGCCAGGTGCCCTGTCTGGGTATCTGGGGTGCTGTAATCCAGGTAGTGCTCCCACCATCCTCTTTAGAGACAGCCCATCACCCAGGAATGCTGCACTTTAGAAGTGCTGTAGGAGTGAGCCCTGGGCATGGAGAAGAGCATGCAAGAAGGAGGAATGGGTACTACTGCTCTGGGAACACCTTTGGGAGAAGAAAAGTGGGAAATAACAGATGTGTCATCCCTGCTCCGTGGCATTTCTGGTTTCATTCAATCACTGTGCAAACACACCCCCCATGCTGGCTTTCAAGGTCTGACTACCAGAAACTCTCGTGCCACTGAAGTTTACCACTACAGCAGGTTTTCATCCTGACCCATTTATTAGTCCTGAGATGACTGTGCTCAGCAGCAAGGATGCTCTCTTATGATGTTATGTGACACAGTATCCAGGGAGAATAAAAACCCACATGTCAGTGCATTTGTCCTTACCACAGGCAATGGTCCAGTAGACCAAGGAGTCTGGTGCTTGGTAGAGGATTCGATACGGTGCCACTCTGGCACTGGAGTCCAGCACAACATCAAGAGTACCCACAAGGAGGCCTGTGGAAGAGGAAACTCTGATGAACACACAGTGATGGAAAATTCAAGATCCCACAGGGGAGGGCTCTGCAGCCCCTCCCCATTCCATTTCACCCTCCACAGCAAAATCCAGATTTACATACACATCCTCAAGCTTGTTGTCTCATGTTGTAAAGAGTGATTTAACAGGGAAACATCTTCAGCTTCAACAAGACTTCAGCTCTTTAACTTACATCAATGCTAGCATAAAGACAGGCAAATTGAGGCAAAACAGAAGGTAGTTATGTTATAAAAGCATGTTTAAAAGTTATTTAGTTCTTTCCTGTGTTTCATATACTGCTGGAGCCCTGACCAGTAAAAAACCTACAAACAAAACAACTACAAACCCTCCTCCAACATCAACAAGAAATCCCAAACAATACACCCTAAAAGGGTTCAAAACTTGAATGTCAGCTGGGTAAAACTCAAGACTTCCAGCAAAAATAATTGTGCTACTTAACAGTCTGATTATTTAGGGTAGGAAGGATCAAAATGCCTTTAAGAGTCAAGCTGTTTTTCAGATGAAAGGATACTGAGCAAAGACAAAGCCACACTGTTTTCCAGAAGGAGCTTTGAAAATTCTTTGCTACTGAGAGCCACCAACAGTCACATACCAAAAGCTACCAATAATTCCTAACGATATTTCCACAAATATTAGATCCTATTTTTATGATAAGCTACACATAAAACAAAACTCTAACCTCCCAAATTCTCTGCAAGAAGGACCTATTTATTTTTAAACTATGTAACTTTTCCCCCTTTTCACTGCCACAAAGAAGTTTCACCTCCCCTGCAGAAATGTCAGATTTAAATTTTCATGTTGAAGTTCTCAGCAAATTGTTTCAATCGTTTGAAAAAAACCCTTTGAAATATATAAATAATAAATGGATGAACTTTCAGAGATTTTTTTTTGGTGAAATATTTATTGGGGTAGAAATTAGGGTGTTTTTTTTTAAACAGCTGAAATAAACTGTATACACCCAAACCATTTTTAAACTCTCCTGTTAAAAGTTCTCTTCTCCTTTCAAGTCTCATGTGTTCATCTTTTACTGTCATAGTTTCTATTAGTTCCCCATTTTGCTCTGTTGTAACTGGTATACACAATACTGCTTCCCTTGCTGTTCTTCTTTCAGATTTGTGCTGTGCCTCATAAAGATACAAAAGCAGTACCCCTTTTCCATCTCAGTAGATCCCTCAAATCTGAACTGAAACTGATACTGAACTGAAACTGAAAAGGATTTTGTATTTCCCCCATTCTATCTCTTTTATTTGTATTTTGTTTTACACAGACCTTCTCAGGTCAGATCAACTGTAATCTCTTTCTGTTCAGTGAATTAACAGGCACCACTTGTTAATCCAAGAATTCTGCAACATATGAGGAACAAGTCTGGGCACAACATCAGGCCATTAGTAAGATGTGCTACAAAGCTATCTGACAATGATAGGACACAAACACAAAATATGAATGTAAATTATCCCAGTGTACATTAGACTCACTAGCTTCAGTTGCCTCTCATCTCTCACACATTTTGATTACTGGTTGTACACTGACTATTCTCCACCAGCCCTTCTGGTACACCCTGGCTCCTTTCAAACTCAGGAGAATGAAGTAGGTTAAAATGTACCTTTAATTATTTTTTTTTCCTCTCCCTCTGAGCTTCACAAATGCAGTACAGCCCTGGCCCAGAAAGCACTTTAACCAAGGGCAAAATCCTCAAACACATAAAGCTGCCAGTACTGCTCAACTGGAGTGGGGACCAAGCCAGACACTACACTTTGTTCATCATCTGGGTTTGCTGCAAATACAGCAGGAATCTTTTCTTTGTGCTTTTCAGCTTCACATGACTACTGACAGTAATAAATATGCAATAGGCATGATGTAATACCTAAATAAAGTTGTATGCTGGCCAATCTTCTCCGAGATACAGCAACACTGTTAATTCCCTGTATTCTTTAAAAATATGCTTGTTTCTTTCCTCCTGCTGTATTTCCAAATTTCTTGGCAAACAATTCTGCCCCTAGCTCTCGGAGTGCTATAAAAACTGGGATATGCAGGTAAGATCAAGAAGCCAAAACCAACCTACTGACTTGTACAGCAACATCAAGTTCAAAGGAACTTCCCATCCCACCTTCTTCTCCCCTGGATATGGTAGACAGGAGAGGAACATCCCCCTGTGCAACCAAACACTCTAAGACAGAGCAATGTATTGAAGAAATGTGGAGAGCACTATGAAAAAAAAACAAAACATCAACAGAAGAGAGAAGCCAGCAGTGACTGAAACAACAGATGGCAGGTAGGAAAGGAAAAGAAAACAAAGAATACTTTCCAATGGTGCAGTAACTAGGAGTTGGTCAGGGGCTTTTCAGTAAACAGGTAGAAAAATAATCACTTAGTGAAGTTAAAGGAAATTCACAGAAATTCAAATCTGAGCTTACTGAGATAATTGCAACTGACAGTTTATCAGTAACATTTTACTTGCATCATGCAAGAGCTGTTTTGACAGATGATATGTGTTATTAAAAAAAAGCATGTGTTTTTATAACATGAAACCTCGTGCAATTGTGCAGCTGCACCTGCTTGCTCTCCTCCACAAACTGTTCCTTTTTGTGTTGCTAGGTCAGTGCTGGTTGTTTTGGGTTTGGGTATTTGTTGTTTGGTTGGGTTTTTTTGTAATGCAGACATGTGATGCAACCAGAATGAAATCACAGCAGTTCATACTGATAATCTGTTTGAGGATTTTCTACATGAAGTAGAAATGAAAATTTAAAAAAAAAAAAGTTAAGAGAATTTTAATACTGTTCATTAGTTTATTAATTCTTCATGCAGCAAGTACCTTTTCAGACATGATTAAGTAACCGAGTTTCTATAGAAACAGAACAGGCAACAAAGAATCATATTCCTTAGATTAGACTGGCCCTTGGGCAAGAGCCAGTGAATTACCAAGGCATCAAATCACATGACTATACCGATGATTGCAATTTTTTTCCCATTCTTTCATCAGGTTTCCGACTGCATAACGAAATAAGGGGAGAAATTTCCAATGTAAGAATACGAAACCTGCAAGCCCTTGTTGAAGCAAGAGGTTTGCATGAAAGAAGGTTTAAAGCACATGATATAATTTGCAGGATTAGCATCTGGCTAATTGATGGGAGCCCCAGTCCTGAAGGCACTCAAGCATGAGTAACCATTTATGTATGAACAGTCCAATCACACACACCCCCCGAATTTCTAGAGCAACCAGATCCATACATGGGGCAGGAGGGGAAAAGGGAAGGATACTGCCTTCACTTTGCTTGATACAACTTTTTAATAAGGTCAGGTTCCTCTTTTGTGAACTTGAATTCTAAAGTGAAGGTCCAGAAGACAGAGAATACTAATTCTTTTCTGTAAAACATAGGCATTAGCAGAGGACAAATAATGATATGTAATATCTGGAACCAGGGAATACAAAGCCACAATTGGCTGAGGGCCTGGGCAATTGCTCTTGCATCGTGTTACTGGAAGGACATACAATGCACTAGAGGGAATTACTGGAAAAGGGGTTTGGTTACCTGATGCACTTTGTGCTGAAGGAAGAAATCACACTACATTTTACTTATCTGACCACATTCAGTGGTGGTTCACATTTAGTCATAAACTGGAGGGGGAGCCTATGACCCTTGGAGAAAGCAGAGATTAGTAGTCTTTATTCATTAATTTATGATGTGCTCTACTTGTATCCTTACAACAGCAATTGATTTTCAACCTGTTTTTCTGCTAGAAGGGATTGTCATCACATGATCCTCCACAACACAGACACCCTTCACAAATTATTCCTATCTCACCAAAGGGTATTTTTCAGAAAGGTAGGTCATCTTGGTTTGAAAACAAAGCCAATAGCCTCAGCCAGCTGAGATTCTTCCAAGCACCACTGCAGCCCTTGCTCCTTGGAGCCCACCATTCCAGATGGCTTACAGTCCAGACTGATTACAAACTACCCACAAAGAGTAATGAAATCAAGCAATGACCTGTGGAACCAACCTGGTACATTTTAAGCACACACACCTCGGAGTGCATAGACTCAAACACCTGTCACAATTCACTGTACCTGTGACTATTTGGCGCAAATCTTTGCTGCAGGAGTATTCCTCTCTCTTTCTTTTATCTTTCATAATAATTTGCAAGTGTCTTAGTAAAACATCACTTACTGGTGTTTTTAAAGGAAGAGCAAGTTTATGCACTGTAGACATGAACAAACTCTTTATTAGCAAAGGATTTTCTTATGACAAACACTAACCCTCTTCCACAGAAAGCCATGTTTTCATCTAAAAACACAAAGACTAAGCAGTCTTTATCACCCTTTTACGGTCCCCCTCACAGCAGTATTATATTTGAGAGCTTTTGTGTTTTACCTGTTCAAAGTAGATTGGATTACATATTCAAGAGTGAGGATCTGGATTATATATTACCTCTAGTGCACCTCATTAAAACACTGAAGCCAGTGAATTAGAATAAATAATGGCACTTCAAAGCTTAAGAATTACCAGCAGCCATGGCTTTGCTGCACAGCAAGCACCAAAAAGCTTGGGATGGTATCAGACAGTGATGCTTCCTAGTCACCTCTATCCTCAGAGCAGAGGTGCTTTCAGCCCACACCAGGGACCTGTGACACATCCATTCTTCAGTGACACAGGCAACTCGTGTCACACCTTGCCTGCAGCTGAAGGACGTCACCCTGCAGTGGGTGCCACTGACTGCTGTGCCCTCCCTTCCCCCAGTTTGCCAGAGTACAAACATATGTTGTTCACACTGCTCCTGGGAGAAGAGCCCTGCCCTGTCTCATCCTCCTTCCAGCCTGACATGAATCCATGCATCTAAATACCTTTGAGGTATCAAAATACCCTCCATACCTTTTGTCAGAAGATTTTTATCTGAAAACGTCTAAAGACCATACATGTTTTTGGCACACAGAGTAAACACAAAACAATACCCTGCAAAGGAGCTGAGACATAATACAGGTCTGACTGTGACTCCTGGAGTCAAGCTCATGAGCTGTCACTCAAACAGTCTCATGGATGTCAGCAGCCTGTTTGTGTAGGAGCTCAACACCACAACCAGGAAAACCTGGAATGTCACATGTCAGAAGCAAGAACTTTTCAAAATAAGCACTGTGACACTCCACCACTGAATAAAATCCAAAACATAACTGCTTAAAAGGTTCTCAGTATTTAAAGCATGCTGCTGACTCCTCTTTCCACTGAGGTAAGATGGACACATCGTGAGCTCCGGCCATAAACCTGGAACACCCACGGCACCTATTTAGATTGTAGATGTCAGCTGATTTTCAAGAAAGCTGCAATCAATAGGGTTGATTTAAGGCATATTTACACCCTGAGCATTCAGGTTTATATTGATTTAATGGACAATGAATAAACCCTTCCTAAAGTTTAAGTGTTGCTTCCTGAGCTATAAAAACAATAACTCCTAACAACACATAGCTAAAGCATACAGCACAAGGTATTGTTTTCATAGTAGCAATAATGAATCACCACTCTCCCATTCTTTCTCAGGGCAGTTTATGTGATTAGCTCTCTCATTTGTTATTACAAGATGAGATCATCCCATTACTTGTCTGTCAAAACTCAACCTAGAGCAATAACCCGAACTCCACGGATAATACTACAGACAAATCCTTTTAAAAGGGAGGGCCAATTCTACTTGACTTAATTTTACAAGAAAGCCTGTATGAATTGAAAATATTATACACCACACAGAAATAATTGAGAGTTAAACTTCCAATACTGGCAATAACACCCACAAAAGTTACAACATAACCTCTTCATTGTGAACACTGCCCTTAAAACTTTATGAAGGGCTACACTTTTTAAATAGGTGCTCATTCATATACATGAAGGTGAAATGACCTCTAATGACTTATTTCCTAACTGTCTTCCTATGTGGCTTATATGGGCATCTAATGTGCTATCAGGAAAACCAAATTCTTCCTCTGAACTTATGACAATTAATATTCTTTAATTAACTAAGAACTTAATAATTATATCTATTTCTTAAATACATATATTTCTCAAATAATTAAGAAATCAGGATTTTTTATGTTTTCCCTAATGTCTGCCTTTGCTGCTCTCTCTTCCTACCAACACAGTTCTACAGAGCACTGATTTGTCCAGCCACCCCTTCCTTTGCACAGCAGTTTTCAAACATGTTCAGGGAAACTGATTTTGAGGAAGAATGGTCACTCTACTGACATTTAGTAAGAAAAGCAGCAAAAGCAGTACTTACTTTCTCTGTCTTCAGGCTGATGAACACAAATGAGGGAAAACTGAAAAACCAACCACTAATACTTAGAGAAAAAGCTTGGGAAGGGCCAATGTGATGTCTGGCTTGATTACCAAGGGATAGAGCAGCAACAAAGTGTAAAGCTTTCATCATCCCTTCAAGTTTAACAATTGGGATTGAATGAGATTATCTTCCAAATATGTTAATTTAAAAGGGATCAGCGGTACTTGTTAAGGTGTCCAAGCAACTCATGACCATCCCTGTAAAAAATCTGTATCTTAACTTGAACCTAAAGCTGGTTGGGTTTAGACTGTCAGCTTTTACAGCTTTTTTTAACTTCTGCTAAGCTGAAGCTCACAGAAAGAGATGAACACTGACAGGACACGCCACAGTTACAAATATGTGAAAGCTTACAACACAGAGAAAATTGATATTTAGACAAAACCCCAAACAATTTATCTCACACTACTGACAAAAAAAATTATACTACACATCAATCACCCCAGACTATGTGAAATTATGGAAAAACAGTGAGAAAAATATAGATGAAGTTATCAAATGCCTTCTAGGTGATAGAAATTACTACTCATAAGTTTGTAAAAAACACTTAGAAAAAGCATAATCAAGTATCCCAGACCAAAACAGCAGAGAAGCCACTGAACTTCACTCACAACTACTTATTTTTAAGTATCCCATTCTGTCAGAGTAGCATAAGCAAATTTAACAGAGTTCATCCAACAGGAAAATTTAAATCTGTGTCTGCACCAACACACGATTCAGACAAACTGTGTAAGATGAAAGAACAAATTAAGAAAGTATGAGCAAATTAAGAAAAAAAACCACCAACAAAACCAAAAAAAACTCCAAACATCACCACTGCTAACCTAAGAAAAAACTGTTAAGAAGATTTCAACAAGCTATCAGGGGAGGCACTTCACCAGGGAAATGAACAATGCTGAGCAGAAGATGCCAATAAGTCTGGCTGACAAAATACTGGAAAAAGAAGAGGGGAAGGACAAGACAATGAGGAAAAAACAATAAAATCCAAAACATTAAAAATGCACCAGCTGAAATGAAGATTACTGCTGTGATAGAAATTCAAACACCTCTATCTGGAAACTTGAGGGAAAAAGCAACCACTAATCCAGCATAGAAAATACAACCCTTCCTTTGGAAAGAAAACTAATGGAAATATTCGTAAGAGCTCTCTAGAGGGTTCCTCTAGAACCTAAGATCACCTAAACACCAGATTTAAAGTCAAAGTGCAAATGTAGTTTCTGAATATCAACATTGATCAAACAGAAGTATGGTTAGTGGTCAACAAGATAAAGAAAAATAAGATTTCAGTCAAATGCTCACAGCTCTTTAGACACATTGTATCATCATACTTTAGCAAAATTAGTGGCAGAGACAACTCCTGTCTGTTACAGGAAAAGCCATATGAAGTGTGATACTGTGAAGGATAAAAACAAGTAGATTCTGCCTCTACCAAATATTTACAAGAAGAAATACTGTATGAGAATACACATGTTCAAATTAAGTTCCAAAGGCATTTGAGTAGGTGCTAGCATACTTTGTGGAACCTTTTTTAGTTCTGCAGGAATCTAATTGAAACTATCAAGGGCCCAAACATCTGTGAAATATGATATATTCTTACAAGGATGCATAGCTGGAAATACAGAAATTGACGTGTAGAAGCTACTTCTGCACCTTTCAGTGCCAGACCAAAGAACAGCAACAAAAACCCAGTAAGCAACACAAACTCTGGTGTAACACAGGAAATTAGTAAGTGGCCTAGACACTGATTGCTCAGTACCTTGTGATCCTGTGCAACACTTCCAACGGGACTTCCTACAAACAGAGACCTCAGGAGAAGTAGCAGGCCACCCTGGAATTCCAGGTGTCAAACAGTAACATTATTTCAAAGGCAAAAATGGCAAAAGGCCTCTCAGCTCAGCAGCCTGGATGGGCCACACTACTCAGTGTTGGATATAAAGTATCATTCAAGGAAAGTCTTTGACCAAGAAATATTAAGAGGAGAGAGGGCAAAGCTACACCAAGCAGCATCTCAGGTGCTGTGTCTCTAGAGCCAACAGTGCCCTGCTGCAAGAGCTGGAGATGGAGAGAAGAACCAGGCAGGAAGTGAGGAACTGGGAAAAGCATCTGGGAATTCAACAGAAAGACTGTGAGCCAGTCTGGGGAATCACACACCAATTCAGCCCTGGACATCTGCATGTTCCTTGAAGTGGAAATGCACTGGTGTGGAGAAGTAAACACACCCACAGCAGATCAGAAGGAGCAGCTCAGAGCATCAGAGCAGATTTGGTGTACTGACAAACAAAAGCAGAGCAGAAGAGACCAGCCTCCACTCTGTGTGCCAAAACAATCATGGCAAGCTGATGGATAGGCTGCCCACCCCTATCCATTATGCTAATTGCAGCCATTTTGATAAACATTGTATTTCAAGTATCAGAAAGCACACGCTTTCTACTCAAGTCTGACATGCGAAATCCTAACTCTTTGAGTCAACAAGGGCAGAAAATGTCAAGTTTGTTAAAACATGGTGTTGAGGCAGGTGATCAACTGGCCAAAAGCTTTTCTAAATCTTAAGCATAAACAATTTTCAAGTAATCTCTTCCTCAGCTCTCTGAACTGAGAGGCTGCAAGACAGAATCTTAGCTCCAAATGTGAAATACTAATTGTGTTGTCCAGCAAGGCTGCAGAAAAGTCTTTCAAGTTGGAAAGACTGTCCCAGTATTAAAAATCATACTAGATTTGACACTGATATGTCAGATCAGCCAGTTGAGCTCAGAACCTCTCCTTTTTGCCTTTCCAATGTGGAAATTAAATGACAACTCCTTTTGCAAAAAGTATCTGGGGAGAAGTAGTATTTCATCAGATCCTTTTATCACCAGAAGTCAGCAAATTTCCATCTGCTGCTCTCTTCTGCTTAAAGATTTGAATCATTCTTGGCAACATGGCATGGACTTACAACTCCTACTGCATCTCTCACACAGGCAGGGTCCCAGCTGTAAGGCACACGTACTCTATTTGCAAAACAACTCACTTCTAAAAATGGTTCTTGCTAAGAACAACTTATTTCCCTTAGGATTCAAAGATCTCACAATGACATTTTAAACAATGCCACTCAGAATTTCATCTCTACTTCACACACACCAATGTACACAGGCAAAAGGAGCACAGCAGCCACCAGCTAACTGTATCACAGCCTCAGCCTCTCTTCCTGTAAGCTCCAAGAGAATGCACTGCTCTGCCTTGCACTACCAGGCACAATAATTCCTTACTATAAGGTCTCAAAGTAGAAGAGTTGGGCAAACATGATCACAGTACAGTAGAGAGCAGTTAAGAGACATTTTTAAACTTATTTGTTACATTCAAATGAAAGATACACTTAATAACAGGAGCCTTTTAGTTGTTTATAAAGTTTATGACATGTCGAAAATCTTTATATCCATAAAAGTCATGCTGTCATACAGGGCACGGTGTCCAGATGATGGTAGAGATCTGGGTTCATGTTTTGTCCATGTGTAAATAAACACACCACATTCCTCTGGAGAAGAAATTATTTCATCCAGGCTAAACTACCCAGCTGCCCAGGGAAGCAAGAAGAATATGAGGAAAGAAAATGCTTTTTTTCCCCTCTTGGTGAACAAAAGAAAGATGAAACACCTGACCAAGGGTCACACAGAAGCAAAATATGGGCATGGCATTATGTGCAAGGCATGAAACAAATTAATTACAGAGAAAGCTCATCAACCATCAAATACTTTTAAAGCAGAAAAGTACATTTTTTGGTCTTGTCCTGGAAGATTAATGCAGTGATGCAAGATAATGTGAGTTTGCAGAACAGCTATGAAAATCCAATTTAAAATCCAATTTACAATCTTTCCTATTTTCTTCTTCTTCAAAAGGAAAATAAAACCCAAACAACCCTTCAATTAAGGCATGCTTATGAAGAAAATCCCACTGATGTGACTAGTACTGACATCAACATAATAATTTAAATGAGTCCAGTCCCTAATTCTGTATAAAAATGGATCCACACTGCTTATTAGAAAAGCTGTATCTCTGAAGTATTGATCTAATACACCTTGTTAGCAGAGATTACCTCGTTAATCAGCACTGCCCTAACACATCAAAAGATCATCACCATTCTCCTAACTTGTTACAATACAATACAGTGGAGAAAATGTCTCCAATGTCCAAACAAGTATTTAAATAAGAGTTTCTCTGTTCAACTGCTACATAAACCAAGGCCAAGAGGAGAGAACCAGTGTAGAAAGGGCAGATTTTCCACCCCTGCCCCCAAAGTGACTGATACTCCTTTGCCTGCAAAGCATTGGGGCACCCAGAGTGGATCCAGGAGAACAGATAACTTGAGTACTGCTCTGCTCCAGCACAAAGCCAACAAAAAGTACTTTCACCCACTCCCAAGACTACATAAAATACTTTAGACTGAGACCTGCCAAAAGAAGTCTGCCATGATCACAGCTGGAGAGAAGGGCATTGCACTTAACCCTGATCAGTTTGCTGATGACAGTTTCACGGCAAGCCTAGATTTGAGGGCAGTGCCAGAGAATCAATGCTTCTCGTTGTCTAGCCACTGCTTAAGTTACATGGTGAAGCCATCTAAAGTCATCTTACCCACAGCCTCATCAATTGGAAAGTCAATTCTCATTCTACAGTTCAAGACAAATGGCTTCAAGAGTCAATAACGAGGGAGTACAAGTCAGCAAAAGTTAGATCACACACACACAAAAAAAGGACAGCTGTATTTACATCCTCTCTTGCAAGTATGAATTGAGATCATCTCTAGCACAGCTAAAGATCTTGTAAACAATATTTCTAGTCAACTTCAAGGGCATATTCCCACAGAGCAACCTGGCCAAATTTTATACCATATTCATGGGTGGCTAACCTTCTTAGATTATATCTGAGCAAATTTCAGCATTATGTCACTACAGAAAGGATATTTAAGGAGGAGGAAAAAAAAAAACCAATCCACCTCACCAAAAGTTCTTTTTTCCCCTGTTTACTTTTGACCAGGTAACCTCCACCTTTGTCACAAGATCAGTATCATCTAGAGAGCTTCCAAAGGGTCATCCTAAATGCTATAATTACTACAAATTATGTATCCTGTTTACCATGTCAGCAGATTTATTCTTTAACTCAGGATCAGCTAGATCTCTCGATACCTTGCTCTTAACAAGTCTTTCCTACCAAGAACAACCCACTGGCTTTCTCTACCTTCCTTGCCCCTCAACTGGCAAAGCACAGCTGTTAAAAGAAACCAGCAGAAAATTCCAGTATTTCCATGAAAAAAAAAATAAACCTAAGTTCCACTTATTACTGTGCCTGTCACGCTGGGAGTGGTTTAGAGATTATATCCCTGCCTCCCTCCCTCTCCCACCTTTTGTTGACCACTGTGTCATAAACTCTTGCCATTTTAGCACATGGTCTGATAAGTTCCCATACATTCCCTTAAATACTGCCAACTCTAATCAATTAGTTAGTTACAGGGGTTTGATTAGCTATGGTTTTGGCAACATACTGAAAAAAGCTACAACTTTTTACCAGCCCTTTTCTGTACAGAAAAAAAACCCCTGGAAATGGACTTGTTGCTACTACCTCAAAGCCACATCAGCTGCAATTCCAGGCAAAGCAAAGGCACCAGTAAGAGCTACATGGAAAGCAGATTTCAAAATATGTGGAGAATTTCACCTTCTAAATAATACTCACTATACAGACTTCATTCACACACTAAAATAATGGATACAACACACAAATATTTAAATTTCAAAAGGCAGGGGGGGTAAAGCAGAACTAGTTCTCTATTCTGAACTTCCACCAAATGCTGCAGGCTTATCTGGCCTCCACAAAAAAAAAAAAAAAAAAAAAAAAAAAAAAAAAAAAAAAAAAAAAGGAGAGCACATTTATGAATCCTACTTCCATTCAAGAACAAAATCTTCCAAAAGTGTTTTCTCCATCTGTAAAGTGGCATCATCAATCAGACTTACACATACAACTGCAAGAAGACTTAGGCATGCATGCACTGTGCACACAGGCTGAAGAACAGAACCCTAAACTTTCAACCTGTCATCCCAGTAACTGAGAAATGACTGGAAAATTGATGGCTATCTCAAACCAACTCTAATTCAATGATAACAAAGTCAGAAAGGTAGAAGAATGCCTTGTCAGACCTTGAGAGGCCAGGGGATAATCCATGAAAGAGCCTGAGAAGAATTTTTCAGTAAGCAGAGCAGAGGTGAGCCTTTGAGGCAAAACACATTTTTTGTGGATTTGTCAATCCTGTCCACACTTCAAAAGGTTATTTTAAAAATTTAAAAATCTACAGCCGATGTGAAGTGGCTGCTGGTCACTTCCCACACAAGAAAGAGGTAGTTTATCAACACACAACACTGACTGAAGATCTCAGCAGTCTACATGAAAACACACTTCACAGCAGTGCCTTAGTTTACATTAGGAACTGTTTACAAGTCCACAGAGCATTGAAGGGCTGAAGAATCACTTAATCTCAGAGTAAACACGTATAGGACCCTGAACCAAACACAGACGCAGTCCATATGTTTATTTTGCTTAGCCTGAAGGACTAATTGCCATGCAAGTGTGCAAAGAAGAAAGCACAGGTTTCAGGAGAATGAGCTTGATTATTCCGTACCAATTCAAGAAGTACCAGTGGAAACACCACTGGGTTCCGTATCTCCAATCTCATATAAATATGTTGCCTAAGAAAGGGTGGAAGACCTCGATGAATGTGTATGCACAGTATTACTAAGACCTAGATGAGCATGACCCAAACCTCTACAAAAGCGTGTCCAGCTGCCAGCAGTCGCAAACAAAGCATTCAGGGAACATACTTCACAAGGACATCCGGAGAACACGGAGAAGCCGAACCAAATCTGTTCTCTCCGTAAATTCCTGAATTACAACCTTGTCCTCTAACCTACGGAACGCGTGCTAAAGGCTCGGCAAGGAAATTCTCCCGGAGCCCGGGGCAAGGCACACCCTGACGCACGGAGCCATGGCTCTCACCGGTGGTCTCCCACACAAGGCTCCAGCGCGCAAATCCGCCTGGGAACCCCGGCGGAACCCAGGCGCCGGAGCTGGGGCGGGCGGCGGGGTCGGGGAGCGCCGCCGCAGCCGCGCCCCGGCCCCTCCTCAGGGACCCCGGGAACCGCCGAGGGCCCCGCCCGGCCCCGGCCCCGCTGCCGCCGCCGCCGCCCTTACCCGCCAGTCCCCCGCCGCCGCCATCGCCGCCGTGCCCCTTCCTCCTCTGCAGGATGAAATAGGGGTTGGCCCGCTCCGTCACCCACAGCGCGTTGGCCAGCAGCACCTCCTCGGGGTTCACCCACATGCTCCCGGCGCGGACGAAAGCAGGCCCGGCGGGCGGAGGGGCGGCTCAGGCGCGCACCGCCCGCCACCATGCCCGGCCGCCGCGGCGGACGGCGCAGCCCCGCGGGCACCGGCGGGCACCGGGCGGAGGCAGCAGCCGCATGGCCGCCCTACCCGCGCTCCGCCGGGCGCGGAGGGGCGGCTGCTGCGGCCCGAGGGGGCGGCGGCGGCGGCGGCAGCAGCAGCAGCAGCTCCCGCCGCAGCGGTGACATCAACGCCGGCCCGGCCCCGCCGCGCTGCCGCTCGCACAAAGCCCGCGGGGCCGCCGCGCACCCGCGCCGTGCGCGCCGCCGATCGCTCCGCCCGCCCCGCGGGGCGCGCGCCCCCGCACCTGTGCGCGGGCACGGCCGTGGCGGGGCCGCGCCCGGCAGCGCTCGGCAGACACGGTGCGGGCGGGAGGGCTCGGCGTGCCGGGACACCACGGGCTGGAGCCCAGCCGGTAATGAGCGCTCGCACCCCGGAAAGCCAAACGTGTCCTGGGCTGCATCCAAAGCACCGCGGCAGCAGATAAGGGAGGGGATGCTGCCTCTCTGCGCTGGCGAGAGCCCGCCTGAAGTGCTGCATTCAGCTCTGGGGTCCCCAGCCTCCTCTGCAGACAGTCCGAGGCAGAGTTCTGGGTGCTCATCCTGGAAAAGAGAAGGCTCGGGGAGACCTTACAGCGCCTTTCAGTACCTGAACGGGCTACAAGAGAGCTGGAGAGGGACTTTTTGATAGACAAAGGAGTGATGGCTTCAAACTGCAAGAAGGCAGGTATAGATTAGAAACCAGGAAGAAATTCTTCAGTAGGAGAATAATGGACAAGTGGGCACAGGTTGCCCAGAGAAGCCGTGGATGCCTCAGCCCTTAAGCCGTTCAAGGCCAGTTGGGATGGTGCTGGTCTAGCGGGAGGTGTTCCTGCCCATGGCAGGGGGTCAGAACGAGACGATCTTTAAGGTGCTGTCCGACCCAAACCATTCTAAAATTCCCCTTTTAACGGCCCACCTTGAAAGATCATGTGGCTCAGAGAATTCTGTAAAATTGGGTGTTAAAAGGAAGAGCAGGCTCTGATCTCAAACAGAAGGGAGCCATCCACCAGAGGAGGTGGCACTTCGCTCTTGCCCCAGCCGTTTCCTGTACCTGCTCTCTGCCATACCCCACACCACGTTTGAAGTTCACCTCTGCTGCTGAAGACCACCTTGTGTCTACTGCTAAAGGTGGGGGTAATTTTTGAGGACCTGAAGAGCCCTGGAATAAAGCACACTCAAAGGGAACACTAATGTGAATAGATAATACATTTTTCTACCCTTGCAGCTCTGAATGCTATTTGGCCTCCAAGTTGTCAAGAAAGGACTGGACACACCTGTGGTTGTCAAAAAGACATCCACAACACTCAGAGTGCTTCAATAAAACTTCAGAAGGCTTTAAGTATCAGCACCTTGTTATCTCCAGGGCTCTCATAACTTCTATTGCAATCCCACAAGCAGCTCCATGCAGCTCTGGTTCTTTCTCTCCTTCTCCATTTCTGGCTCTCTCCCTCCTGTCCCTAGCAGAGCCACCTAACCCTGCCTGTCCCTTGTAAGGCCTCCTGTCCCTCCCTCCTCACAGCAGGGCCAGCAGACTCCATCTGACCCCAGCCAGCTAACTCACTCTTTATCACACCCATGGCTGTGAGGGCAGGGCTGTTCCCATTCTTTGGTAATTAACACAGCTGCAATATATCAGGGGCAAGATTGCCTTCAGCACCATCTCTGTCTCCCGACATACACAGACCTCCCTTTAGCTATAAATTGTTACTTTCCAATCAGATATATATCTATTTTTTAAAGATGTTGAGAAGGCTAAGTTAATCCCCAAAGACAGCATAAAGCCATGTTCTGGGCACAAACTGCTCATGCAGGCTGTACTTTATAGTAGAGCCTAGCTTTTCATCAACTGCTGCTGGCATGGAGCTGGAACTCAGTGTCCATCATGTGATGACAGAAACACAGTCCTGGGAGAAATGACTCTTCATCTGAGGCAGCAGTCATGTGGGTGTTACTGTAGAGGTAAGAAGTTCAGGAGAGGGAGGTGACTGTCCCTGTTGTACACGTAAAACTTGCCAGTTCTGCCCTCAGTTCCACTGCCCCATGGAGAATATTCATTGTCCAAGAAGGCAGCTGCACCTTGAATGGAAATACAGAAGAGCTTCTTCACCCTTTCCCAGAGCAGTGGAAGAACAACTTCAGTGATGAAGTGACCAAAACCCTCACCTCCCTGTCCCCCTGTGCTGTTGTTGGGAAGGAGGGAGGGGTTGGGGAAAAAAAGGTGGCTTTTAAAGGGCTTATTTTACTTCTCATTATCCTCCTCTGACTCTGTTAGTAATAAATTCACTTTGTACTTTTAAGTTGAGCCTGTTTAAGTTAAGTTTAAGTTGCCCTTGGAGTGTTTTCTCCCAGTCCTTATCTCACTCATGACCCCATTGTTAATTTTTTTTCTGTCCCCAGCCCAGCTGTGGCAGGGGAGGGTGAGCGAGTGCCTTTCGTGGGTGCCTGGCATTTGGCCAGTGTCAAACAATGACAGGAACAAAATAATGAACTTCTGGTCAGTCCCTTGAATTATAATAGGGATTTAGAAAAATCTGAAATGGAAATAAAAGAATATTTGCCTCTGCATGTTTTATAAAATTTTGTTGAAAAGACTGTACGAGGTTGGAACCTCGGTGTGGTTTTAACTGAAAGGGGCTGTTTAAAGTTCTCCGAGCCACTAGATTTAAAACTACAATGTATGTCATTCAATTTTGAAGAACAAAGAAATCAGGAGCAGATATCAATACAAACTGAGGAGTTATTTCATATAACATATTATAAACCTCCCAGGGAAGAAAATAAATATGATTCTAGAAGGACAACCATTCTGTGCAATATCATCATACTAATGGACATTTACATTACTTAAGCAGGAAAAAGATGAAATAAAGCAGACATTTTATCATTTATTCCCCAGGAGATCATCTTAAAATGGATCTCTTCATTAAACACAGCCAACTAGCATTTGCTAGTGGTTCAAGACAGCCATTCAGTTGACTAGGAGCAAAGTTAAAATATCAAAATTTTGAAAGATTATCTTTGAGAAATATACACCTTACTTAGGTTGGAAAACCAGGTGTCTATATCCAGAAGAAACAAACGGACTGCAAGCTTTCAGTCTGGATGAGGAACTTACCTTTCCAAGGAAGGTTAAATAAAAGAGTTTCTATTCTGAGATGCACTTATTTTCTAACTCTCCATGATTATAACAGCTATTCTTCAGTATGCCACTTACTACTTTTTCTCTCATTGTGAATGACAGCTTTCTTAGGCTTTTTTTTTTGGGTGTGAAGTTCTGCTATTCTTTCATGACAAAAAACAATTTGTTACTGGTAGGTAAAAAGTGTTTCCCTATATTTAACTCCCCTTAGGTGTCATATTGACCCCTTTACTCTTTATAAAGCACTGTTGGTGTTCCAGGTGGTGTTGCATGGGTCAGGCAGGTGACTGTCCACAGCCCACACGTCTTTTTGTGGACTACCCTGCTTCCTGAGGTGTGTTGGATAAGACTCAGTTTCCAGCTCTCCTTCATGTCTATACCACCCTGTGAACTATGATAATTCCTGGAGTGCAGGTGTCAGAGGTAGACTCTGTATGTTAACAGAGCTTTACCAGTTTTGGTTTTGTTTTGACAGAAGCAAAGTCTGCTAGTTTGGAGACACCTGTGTCTGAATTTTTTTTTTTAATTTTTTTTTTTTTTTTTTTTTTGACACAGCACTGCACTGGGAACATATTGAGCATTTTATCCAAAATCCTCATCCAGAAAAGCTTTCCAAAGCAGTGGTCCCTGTTTGGGTTATAACTGACACCCTTTGCCTTATGTCTGGTCTATGGGCATAAGCATTAGGCTATAGTAGAGTGATCTGAGTCCTGATATAGCAGTGACCTCACATCACTGTTTATCTTGTCAATCCCTGTGTCATTCAGAAAAATTGTCATAAAGTTTCTTTAGCACAGAATTGATCATGTAGAAGATTAAAATTATACAGGGACACCTACCAGCTTTCCTACACACTATTATCCCCTTATTCTCCAATATCTCTGTGGGTTTGTTTTACACCCAGATGTTACCACCAAGTTAATTTTATATACAATCTGTCGTTAAAATTAAAGTTTCTTCAGCAAAATCCAGACATATGATACCAATCCTACTACTTCTATTGACCAAAGATTTCACCCTGCCAAAATAGAAGCAAGCTTTGTTTGACAGGATCTATTTCCACAAAACTGTGCAAGAACAATTATATTCTCAGCCTGGAGTTATTTGGTAACACTGTGGCAGATTAATTATTCTGTTATTGTAGCAAAGTTCAGTGATAGACTAACCAGACCACTGTTTGTTAAGTCTAACTAACTAATTAATAAAGCTGCTTGTTTTTAAATGTGAAAACTGCATCACTATACAGATAAATGTATGAATTTCAACATCTGCTACATTCCAGTGGAATGAAAATAGAAAAGGCTTAAGAATGAAAACTCCAAAGAAGTTATTAAATTTCTTATGATAACAAAGCTGACAATGATAAAGCTGAGAAGAAAAACAGCTCTTTGAGTATGCCTTAGGAGACTACACACAGCTAACCAATGTTACTAACACAAAAGGAAAGCCAACAAACATTTGATGGCAGCTGATATTTTAATGTAACAGTGCCCGAAAAAAGGCACAGTTCCCATCTTTCAGTGCAATGCTAGGAACAACAACAAAAGAGGTATACATCTTGGTAACAGCAGAATTGGCCCTTTTTCTGAAATTCCGTGATCCAAATCCATCTTGCACCTTCCTTTTGGCACCTTCTGGAGCCACCAGCAACCAGGCAGATGAGAAGTCACCAAACCAGTTCAGCCAACAGCTTCCTTGGCACTGTTTCTTTAGCATGACATGACTGTGAATGTTTATAGACAAACACTGGCAGGAAATGAAGTTTCTTTCAAAGATTTTGATGGTTTCATTACATGCTCATGTAATTAACAGTTTTAACCAGTTGGAGATGACAGATTTCTGAGGAACAACATAAGTTATGTTGGACAACAGAGAAATGCTGGACTTAATTTGGCTTTAAGAGTGTTAACACTCAGTAATTACTCACCCCAGAATCCCTTCATTAATTACTCATGCTAAGTACCTGAATTTAAATACTCTGATATGTGTCATAAGACTTAATTAACATTTCCCCATTGAAAAAGTGGTTAGGTTTGTCTATCCCTAAATTCAGAATAAATTTTGTTTACCCTCTGATGATGTTCCTTGCTTTTCTACACACTGGTTCTGTTATCTGTGTTATCCTAAAATAGACTGCACATCTGATATGAAATAATTTTGAGAAGCAACACTCCACAAAAAATGAGGAATAAACCTACCTGCTAAAACAAACAAAAGCCAAGATACTGGTCTGCCCATTAAACATCTGTGTATTAAGGGATTTACAGAGTTAAGTTAATTTGCAGTTATTTATTTCACAAGTTATTGTGCTGTTTTTCTTCCATTTTACCCAGTTTTTATCTTTCTTTTTAAGTGTCTGAGATGTTCTATATTTGCTTACAAAACATATGAGTATGGGGCACACACCAAAGAAACTCATAATGCAACTCCAGTGCAATCAGTGAAGCTAGATTCCTCCTCGATGTTTCTTTCTGTGACTAAATACTTTAAAATTATTATTATGTGGCAGCTGGTATCTGAACTGACACTTAAAAACTTCTGTTACATGTTCATGAAGGAACTAGACTGTTGCTGAAATGTTGATAAATGTACTTGGTTTGACATCTAAATGATGGGTAGTAAACTGTTTACCACTTGCTTGCCTGCTTACTGAAAATAATGTGACAGCACCAAGATTAGTTAAGATACTGAAATGTGAAGAGCTGAATTCTTTTGAAAGTATTGCATCATTTGCAGTGGAATACATTAAAACCCCCCATAAATAATGTCATTGTACTTGGTCTAATTTAGAAGAGCATTGCCACTGCAGTAGTTGCACACAGCCTTGCAAAAACCCAAGCAGATGAACTGGTTTCTGCTAATTTTCTGAACAAGCCATGTAAAACAACACTGACCTGGTTCCTTCTCCTCCACCTCCTTCTTCACTGACCTCCATGCCCACAGAGTTGTTTCACTCACTCTTCTCTCTAGCTGCAATTGTGCAGTTGAGGCTTTTTCCCCCTGTCTTAAACCTCTTATCCCAGAGGTGCTGCCACTGTTGCTGATGGGCTTTACTTTGGCCAGCAGCAGATCCATGTTAGAGCTGCCTGGCATTGCCTCCATCAGACATAGGGGAAGATTCTGGCAGCTTCTCACTGAAGCCACTCTGCTATACAAACCTAATACGTGAGCTCTCTGAAACCTTAAAGAAGAAAGAATGCAAGTTTTAATTGTTGTTATTATTATTGGCTTTGTATATAAAAAAACCCCAAACTGATGTATTTCAGCATTCACCAAAAAGGTGTGGACAAAGGAGGCTTTAAAATGCATGTCTGCACCTTTGGGATGAGGTGATACCCTAGTGTGACGTCTACTGGACCCTCAGTAAATCTGCAGTTTGTCTAGGAAGTTTGCAAGAGAATATTTAGGTGGAGGGAGATAAAAAAAATCTTTGATTATCAGAGGAAGGGAAGAGGTATGAATCAATTTTCTGAAGTGGCATGGAAGGTGTTATAAATGCATATTTTGGAGTTGGCTTTTCGCAAATATTGAAATGAATGTAATACATACAATGTAAGAAGGTTGTACTGTATTTCCTTTTATTTGTGGAATTTAAAATATAATGAAGGTATTTTTTTTAATTGTAACAAGGAAATGAGGGTTGTAACTAGATAAAAGCCAGAAGGGTGGCCTGACATTCCTGTGACTGATAAAGAACAATCGAGCCTTTCAGAGTTTGAATCTTTGAAAGACAGATTTATAACATCTACCCAGGCTACATGGAATTTTACAGATAAATTGTATATTTCGGGGGATCTTGAGACCAAGATAAATATTTAAATCATGCATTAGCTTATTTAAATATGTAACACAAGGGTCCTTAAAACAAAGGATCTGAAGACAGACGGTGTGTTACTTTGCACCCTCAGCAGAGTAGCTATCTTTTCCTGTCTCCTAATTGTCTGTTTTTATTCTATTTTATTTTATTTTTATTAAACTTATAAATTAATATAAAAAGGTGAAACGTCATTTTTCACAGAAGGCCTACTCTGCTTATATTCCAAACAAACAAAAAACCTCAACTGCCCTCCCTTCATTGGCTTGAAGTTCAGGCCTTTCCCATCTCCATTCAATGTCTGGGATTAACTTTCCTCCTTCCAACGAGGTAGCCGAGGGAAAATGAGTCAGAAAATGCCTGGTCACAGGTGTATTGCTTCAAGT
Organism: Phylloscopus whistleri; assembly: GCA_017589585.1. Taxonomy (NCBI): domain Eukaryota; kingdom Metazoa; phylum Chordata; class Aves; order Passeriformes; family Phylloscopidae; genus Phylloscopus; species Phylloscopus whistleri. The sequence goes on from JADMLD010000468.1 coordinate 366,542, forward strand.
GAGTGCTGGCTGGCTCCTGAGCTACCTAGAGTTGCAGAGGTCACTACAGGGGGACATTGCCATGACCTGGTGGATGTTGAGGAGGGGATTTAGTCACAACTCACCCCTCAGCCTTTTTGTTAAATATGATCATTCTCACCTCTTGAGTCCAAGCTGCAAAGTTTGGTATTTCTTCACTAGAATCCTCTTTACTTTCTTCCAACCCCCTCTTCTCCCTGTAAGCTGAAGGGAGTGGTAGTTTATTTTGGTATTACAGCAGTGTGTCTACCTAAAAGAATGTAGAAACCAACACTGTGGATGCAATTTCTGCACAGCTCCTGGCTGAGTACCAGCACATATCATTGCGCAAGTTTCAGAAAAATACAGAAGTTGGCTGTGTGAAAATAAAAATGCAAAATTAGTGGTAAATTTCAGAGCACAACTCACAGCTTCCTCTCCCCTTGGAGTAAATTTCTGCTGTGGGCTCTGGGCAATTACTTCATATTTTCTTGTGATTGTCTTGTGGGCCCTATGGAAAGAGTTGCTCTGTGCTGCCTGTCCCAAGGGAACTGTATGGCAAGAATTTGGAGAGGGAATAAGGGACCAGTAGGTAAGAATAAGGAATATTCCCCTCAGGAATATTTACAAATGATTCATCAGCCATTTGTAGCCATTTCCCTTCCGTCCCACTACCTAGGAAAATCTATCTACAGTAAATCAGATTTTGCAGTTGACTACATGTATAGGCAGTAGTTTTCTATTATATAGAAAATTATATTTTGGATCTTTTCAGGTGGATTCCAAGTGGTGTAGAGCTCAAAAACCAAGCGGAATTTTGTGAATTTTTCCTCTTTGCTTAAAAACAGCCACTGAGAGCAGTCATGGAAAATATCAGAAATCTGTTGCCAAAAAGTCACACACACGCAGAGCTATGGCAATGGGATTACAACTTTAGCGGCAATTGAATTACAACATGGGCTACCCCAAGAGCTTCCAATACAATAAATATTTTATTTTGTTCTTCATTTGATTGGCAATTCACATAGACTATTACATCCAAGATGGTTTTGATAACAGCATTTCTAGGGATTTGTGTCATTTTGTTAAAAGTCTTACAGGAATTCTGACATCTTTTTACTTTCTCTGCTCACTTACCTTGATGTAGCAGAAAAGATACGTAAAAGTTGATCTGGTCCAGAGCAGAAACTTCTATTAAATGTGTGCTGTTTTCAGCTGGGGTGAAGTTAATTTTCTTCATATCAGATAGTATGGGGCTATGTTTTGGACAACATGTCAGACATTTAAAAATAGTTTTTGTTCTAAAAACCTGCTACATTTTTTCTTAGTTTAGAGATCAATGTATCAGAGGTACGGCAGAAATCAATAGTCAGGAAGAAGTAGGTCTGCATAAAGAGCTTTATTTCTATTTTAGGGGTGGAAATCTGTGTTAGAGAAGGCCTTTAGAACACCATACAAATGAAATCTGCTGTATCAGAGAGGATCATACCTGTGATTTATACTGCACGTGCTCAGATCTGTTCCTAAACCTTCTAGAAATCTAGTATACATGATAGACATACTCCCAGCTGAACTCCCATCCTGTTTGCCACTGCACATGAAGCTATCTGTAGAACCTTATGTATTGATTGAAACTATAATTTTACACATTACACTTGAGGGGGTGTAGACACCCACAAATGACCTTTGTGGTAAGGATTTTGAGCTTATGAAAATTTTAATAAATCAGTTCACTGTGACTTTTTAATTTGCATAACATGAACTTTTGCAAATTACAGATACACATTTTATTTATCCATATGCTCTTATTTATAGACAATGTATAAGAAGCATTTGCCAGTACTAAAGTAAGACAGTCAGTATGCAGTGAATCATTTGCCAATTTTATTTTCAAAAAAAAAAAAATCAGTATACATACTGTGGTCACATTGCCATGGCAGAATTTCCAACAGTCCTGAATTGCAACACTTTGGAGAAACTTGTAGTTTCAGAGGTTCCTGAAAACTGAGACAAACAGGAAAGTCAAGGTTCAGATGTAAGAAAAAAAGAAAGAGATAAGAGATTTCTGAGCCATGCATGCTACTGTTGTGAGACACATCTAAAGTAAATTAAACCTCGTATTTTAAGGTGAAATCCAATTAAAAGGTAAATAGCTGTGTCTTGGTTTGAAAGACAGGTGTCTGCTAAGGAAGGCAGGAGCCTCCCTTGGAAGAGAAAATATGACCCCCTTCCCTCCAAGTCATTATAACTTTGAAATTGAGGGGCTTTCAGGCAAAGACATAGGAAAAGGACTAACAGTTCTTTACTAGAATATATCTATACGTATAACAAGGCAAACAAGCAAACAGCAGCAGCCCAGCCGGCAGAGCAGCAGCAGCAGCCCCAGCGCAGCCTTCTCTCGCTGCCAGGCCCTTTCCCCGTGGGTGCAGTTCCAGGCACAGCCACCAGGGGCGCTGTTGGCTCCCGGCCGGGCAGGGCGGGTGCGATGATTCCCCCGCGCCTGCAGGGGGCGCTGTGGCGCGGGCTCAGCCGCCTCTCCCTCACACGGTGATGGCGGCTCAGCTGGTGCACGGGGATGGGGAAGGGGGCTCCTTTGCAAACTCACAGGCGCAGCTGATCCTGGTGCCACCTCTGGATAGCAAAGGGAGTTGTAGCAGGAACCTTGGAAGCAGCAAGCTGGAATGGCTGGGACGAGAAAAACCCCAGAGTGGTAGATAAGATGTAGCAGCATCCCTGCAGCTGTAGCTGGAACCTCCAGGCGTCCTGGCAGGGCAGGGTGGGTGAGTCACAGTGTAGCAAAAACCTGGAGCAGTGGCAAAGAAACCATGAGAGCTGGGCAGTGGCAGCCCCACTCCAGAACATGGCCAGGAGAGGCTCCCCAGGGTTTGTCACAGTGCTGGCTGGTCCCTGGGTCCAGGCTGTGCAGCAGGGGTGGCCTCTGGCAGGGAATGAGGGTGTTCCCAGGTGCTGGCATGGTGTGCACTGGCTCCGGGCTTCCCAACAGCAGAGCACTAGAGGAACAAGCTGGCAAGCCCAGTCCCAGTGCCAAAGAGGCCACCCCGGGCACAAACAAAAAAAAAAACTACACCCGCCCCCCCCAAATGATATGGGATAAATAAATAAAGCATCTCTAAGACACATCTGACATTTTGTTCTGCTTATAATCAGCACAGTTTTAGTGCTTGCTACCTTGTTCTGCCGCCTCAGGAAAAACCAGATCCCACTACTGTTTCTGATGATGGAGAAGTCCTGCTGATGCAACCCAGGAGTCACACAGCCATAGCTACAGGGAGCTTGTCTTCATTTGGGTTTCTTTGTTACTTAAGCCACAGTAAATCACGCAATTTTAACAAGCAAACAAAACTATCTCTTTGGCAGGCTGTGAACTGCAGCTCTCTCTCCATCCCACTCCTCCTGGCTGCCCACCAAGCAGCTGCTGAGAGTCTGGGATGTGTGTTTCTGTCTCCACACAAAATGCCTACTTTTACTGGCAGCAGTGGCAGTCTGGATGCTCAGACAGCTTCTCCACCAGTCTGCTTACCATCACACAGCCAGCCTCTGATAGAAGGGCTGTTTGGAGCTGAGCTAGCCCTAGCAGAGCCTAACTGGCTGTAAGCTGCACAGCTCCAGGTTAATTCAGTTCAGTACTTGACAGACATCCAGAAAGGATGCTTTCCAGACATCCAGAAAGGTCCTAATGTCTTCCCACAGTTCTGCTCTAAGGCAAAAGCAGGCTTTCCCTTATTTATGGCACTGGACCAAAACACTTTAGTATAAAGCTCCAGGGTACCTACTCATGCACATAGGCAGAAATAGCAAAAGAACTCCAAAAAGATGTTCCTGATGGAGGCTCATATCCTGTCTAGATACAAATATGCAAAATATTTGGTATTACTAGTGGTAAGTCATCACTTGTTAGCATCAGAAGTCAGGGAAAAACCTGTGCCTTGGAGCTATTCTGTAACCTGTGCCAGGACTAAGGGAGGAAGATGAATCATTTCTTCAACCCATTCTTGGCTACCGTGAAATGAAAGCGAAAGAAAGGGATGAGAGAAATGAAAGAGGAAGAACACAGAAAGAAATGGCTTAAGGTTGAAGGGAAAAGAAAAGTATATGTAAATATAGAAATAGAAGCAGAAAAAGAGACAACTAATAGAAATGTATGGAAGAAGGGATGGAGAAGAACAAGTGGGAAGAAGTTGAAGGACTGAGGGAGCACATCAGTGTTTTAATGTTGGCAGATTCTTTCCATGCCCTGCCATCTGCTTTTTTTTGCATCACAGAGAATTCAGTCAGCAAAAACATGCTGGCAATTCATACCAAGGTGTATGCAACCAACTCTGCCAGATCCTGGCAAGTGCAGGTGATGAGCAGATAGCAAGGCACTAGCACAAGGACACAGCTGTCTCCTTTTTTTAGCTCCTCTGAGCAACTTTGTTTTGTTAGGGGTAGTTTCTTTCTGGCCGTCTCTTTCAGCTTCAGTTGGAGGCAAATCTCAGTACTTTGGCTGGGATTACACAGGCACATAGTATCAAAGGAGTGCCACTGTCCTCTCTACAACTGCATTATTTTCCTTCTTCATCCTGATGGGGTGTAAGCAGGGTCAGGCATGCTCCACCACAGCAGAATGAAGTTGTTTACTTTCACTTCCCCACCCTCCCCGAATTTCAAGGTAAGAAAAAAACCTCCAAAATACAAACCACCAAAAAACCATGAAGAGCTTCAGAAGAGAGATCACTTCACACAGGAAGCCTTCTCCTGACACCACGCTGGATGCCCAGGGAAGTGAGGTTTTGGAAAAGCCCTCTGAAGAGCCCCAAGGCTCCTCCCTCCCCTGGACCCACCTAAAAGCTGCAAGAACCATTTTGGGCGTAAGGCAGATGATCAGGGAATCAATTAATCATCATGAAATCACCCAAAGACAGAAAGAAAAATAGGTTGGGTGAAGGTTTAAGCGTGACTGAACATGGTGATGAGACTAGAACAACAAAGAATTAAAGGAACTATTCCAGAAAGGGAATTCATATCTGAAGGGTCAAAAATACCTTTGGAAAGAAAAAAACAGTTAACAAATCAAAGATGACAGAGTAAATGAAAGATGACAGCAATGATAAATCAGAAAGGGAGTAAAATATGCCTGTACCTATGATTGAAAGTGGAAGAATTTACTTAATAGATTCATGGAGAAAAGTCATTATCTCACATATCAGTGTGCACACCATGACTGCCTTACTGAAATTAATTATTCTTGAAATCTCTATTTTTGTCCTAAAAAGAAAAAAAGTAGGATGTATTGAGTGAATCCTTCAAAATAATTTGCCAAGAAACACACATTTCAAGTAGTATTATATGCTCCACTAAAATACAAAAAAGCTGCTTTGTGGGTTTGGTTTTTTTTTCTGTGCAGCATCCAGAAGTAGAGTTGTTGGCAGCACATAACCACAACAGGAAACCACTTTCAGCACTTTCATTAGTTTTTCTAGGTATGACTAACCAAGAAACTGTTTCACAACAGTGAAACACTCCTCCTGGAGTGGCAGATGTGGTTCTGTTGGAGCAGAGATGATCCTGAGAGAAAAGGGATCAGTGATGGTGAGAAGGGTCCAGTCTTCCTCCAGGAATCTGGTGGCACCAGAGGCATTATTTAGCCTTTAGCTTGCTGGTTAGTTAAGCACACTTCTGAAAATACAATACTATCCCATAAAATATCAGCTACGAATTATGCAGAGTAGTCCATAAACATAGCAACATAAAAAAAACCAAAAAACCAACAAACAAAAAAACCCCAAACAAACAAACCCAAAAAACCCCCACCCCCCCCAAAACAAAACAAAATAAAACAACCACAACAAAAAAAAAAACCCCAAACCCAACAACAACCCCCAAAACCCAACAAAACCCAAACTCCTTTCTAAGTAACTCATAGGGTACCTTAAACTGATACCAGAGCTGAAACAAGTTTTGGTACCAAACACTGAAATTTTCTATTAACAACAGCCAGTCCTTAAACAAGTGAACATTTTTACCAGTTGGAAGCCCTGAAATGATTCCCAGTACTGTTCTAAAGGTCCCCCATGGATAAACATCATTAGTTGCTCTGTAGAATTAATTTATGACGTATTATTATGTTGTATGCACATGCATTATCAACAGCTTTGTAAACCCATAGTAATGACTTTGGTTTGTCCCCTTCTAGAAGCTGTCAAATGCCAAAGAAAAACCTGATGACCTGGGGTTTTTTCTTCCCCATTCAGAAGCATTCATGGGCAGCAACTATCTCAAAAGTCCACAGCTCATAGCTCTTTACAAATCAGCAACTGCAGACAAGAGAAAATTAAGATTGAAAATAATGACCATAAAATATTGTACTTTGGGGTTTTTCCCTATAGAAGCACAGATGGCTTTCACATAAAGACCAAAGTCTGTGTCATTGCATATTTTGTGTTGTGGGATGGAGGCTTAAGCATTCAATCTCTAAAATTATAAAAGTAATTTAGGAGAAATAGCTATTTTATATCTTAGAATTCAGCTTTCCTGGCAGACTATCTATGCATGGAAGTGATATTTCTGTAGCCATGAAAACGAGTTGTGGAAATTCAAGGCAGTTAATCAGGGAAGTTTAGGTTGAAAACTTTTGAAGGTAATCTGGTACAACAACTTCAGAAAAGATTGGTTCAATTTTACATAAAATAATCACTAGCCCTAACATATTTCAAAATGCATGTACATATATATATGTAATGGAAAAATCTCAGAAATCAATTTGTTGACATCTGAGAGAAAAGCAGCCAGAAATACTTTTCATTCTCTGCACAGCTTCCTGACTTATTTCGTTTGTGGCTAGCTCTGAAAAGATGAAATGTAATTGCTCTCAAGGCAAAAAGAGACACAGAGCTTTTCAGAGATTGGAAAGTCATGTGTATCTGGATCAGACTGATTTTTTTTCCTTTCCTAAAAAAAGCAAGGAGGGGGAAGGAAGCAAGCTCTTGATACAGAAAGATATTGCTATAGAGATGAAGACAATCTCACACAAGCACAAACCCAGATATTAGAACTAGGTGATCCTTAAGGTCCATTTCAACACAAACCATTCCACAATTCTATTATTTTGGGTAAGAGAAGGCCCAGCTGTTGCTTGCATGTTTCAGCAAAGCAGTTACAGGCCTTCATGCCTATCTACATTTTTATAGTGTTTTCTTCTCATTCTAATTGATTTCTGGTGTATATAAATATCTCAAAGACGGGTGCCAAGTGGATGGTGCCAGGCTCTTTGGTGGTGCCCAGTGACAGGACCAGAAGCAATGGCCAGAAGCTACAACACAACAAGTTCCACCTCACCATGAGGGTGGCAGAGCACTGGAACAGGCTGCCCAGGGAGATTGTGGAATCTCCCTCTCTGGAGACATTCCAAGCCCACGTGGACACATCCCTGTGTAACCTGCTGTGGGTGACCCTGCCTTAGCAGGGGGGTTGGACTACATGGTGTCCAGAGGTCCCTGCCAAGCCTAATGTCTTAGGTTACAACATAAGATGTAACCAGAAGTATGTATTCCATTACCATCTGCATAAACTGTTGAGATAGAGGGGCAGTGTCCTCCATCTTCTCCATGTGTCAGCCCTGGTAACTCCCCCAGGGGGCAATCTTAGCCAAGGGGCCATCAAGGTCTCACAGAGTGACTCATAAAACTACATCAGCCCAGTGTGAAACGCTCCACCCCAGGGAAGGAACCAAACACTCCTACCTGGATATAATCTGAGGCTTGGAACACCACAGGCAGCACTACCCACCGGATTCCCAAAGGACAAGAGCTCGATACCCACCATAGGACCTCCAGAGAAAGACTGGGATTTTCTACAGGATCACAGCTTTGACAGAATCACATCCATCACTCCAATGGGACTGCAGCCACCATTTAATCAGACTGCTACTGCCACCCTGACCAACAGGGCGTCAGGTTGTATTCTGACTCTGTCATTTTAAGCCAGTGTTTATGGACTGTTGCCTTTATTTTCATTTTCCTATTAAATTGGAGTTCTGACTTGGAATCTCCCACTGATTTACTTTCAAACTAGTACACCTAACAATTCAGTGATTTTGTGATTTTTTTTGTAAAAAATGGTTGTGTAGTTGAAAATGCCTCTTGGAACCAAACCTTCAAGTTTCAACAGTGGGCTCTAAGCTTTGGACCCCAATCTCTGATTATGCCTGCAAAAGTATCTAACACCCTCTGTTCAAATCTGTGAGAGTCCTCAGTGTCCCCAGAAATGTAAAGGAAACATCTGACATCTTCAGACATCAAAAGCAACCTGAGGTAAGAACAACACTGAAGGGATCCCTGAATCAGAGACAACCTCAGTAGTCATCCTGTAATAGAGATCATCAACAAAGTAAATTCTGTTTAAGCATATGGTTGTGTCTCACTGGGTTTGAAATGAAGAAATAATGTCTTTCTAAAGCAGAAGGACCTCTAGAGAACATTTCTCTGCAGACATCATCAGGATATTGAGATGGTGAGGTAGTCAGTCCATGACATTTAACATACAAAAAAAACAAGAGGCCAGTCACAGGTGGATAACGTGCAAAAGAGTTACACACCTGTTTCCACCACATTTCCTGTTATAAACCAAATAAAACCCCAACCCAGACAATTTGTAGAGAGGCATTTACCTTCTGATCATCTTGATAATAAAGTGCCAGTACTAGTTCTAGAAAGCAGGAAAAAGCAGTGCTAAGGAAGCATTGTGCTGAGCTGGTGAGGTTTTCAAAGGCTGGCTGCCAGCTCTAGGTCAATCTCTCAGCATTTCCTGCCTGCTTTTTAGTGGCTGAGTATCAAAGTGATTGGAGAAGGAGGAGGAGAAAAAAGGTAAGGGGGAAAATAAATCAGTGGAATCTGGTAATCTGTTCAAAAAACAAAACTCCAGTATAATGGGTAACCTGTGTAATCATTCCAAAATAACTCCTCAGACACATTTAAGAACAAATACAACTTTTTTGTGCTTAAGTCTGAAAGTGAATTATATTGATCTGGATTAAGTGAGTATTTTTTCCTCTCAGAATAAGATTATGCTCCAAGGAATCCTTCAGATACAGATACTGCAGTATAAACTCACACCTCCCATGACCTATGTTGATTTTCATGTGTTGACCTGTGTTTTGAAGAAGGACAAAATTAAAAATTACTGCTATTAAAACCATTTTCAAATGATACTTTAGCAGCTGCATCTTAGTTCATGAACATGGGACCAGGAACAATTTCAAGGTTTGGGGATTTTTCCTTTGATTATCAATCAGTAGAGTCCAGACCAGGGTGAAAACAGTGACACCACAGGGAAGAAGACAGTGGCTTCCACCTGATGCAAATCAGCACATCAACAGATTTATGCTGGGGTATTTCAGATGTATACCATGATCTACATTTGAAATGTGGTATTTTGTGTCCACATGTGCCAATATGGACAGTCTCCCTTTCTGCTAATGGTCTTTGTAACCATGGGTGCCCACATGTTTGATTCCAGATGTTTACCCACATGTTCATATGGAAGGTGGTCTGGTAATGGCCAGAATAGTGTAAAATATCTGTGGGATATTTTCACAGGGGAGAATTTCATTCGTGCCTCGCTCTGCTTTATTGTCTGTGGCCCTGAAATATTTTTTCAATAAACCTGCACTGCCTGCTTAACAAATTACATCCTTCAAACTTATTTATGAGGGATGACAGATGGGGCAACTGTGCAAGGGAACACTGATGGATGGTGGGAGCATGTTACAACACCAGCATGGCATGAAAAATTATTCTTTGATTATTGAGAAGGAAGAGGCCTCTCCTAGCACAGATAAACTGCTGCACTCCCCATTGTCTGCTGCATCTCCATTGTCCTCAGCACAAGAAGAGGAAGAAGTGACAAATCAGGGAAACATTATTGCTAATTTGCATTGAACCAGCTTATAAAAATGCATGTACTGGAAAGCTCAGAGGTCATGAAAGAATACTTATTTACAGGTCACTTGGCAGAAATATTTTCTTTCTCATAGCACACATTTCAGTGGTAAGCAGCATCAGAGAAAGATTGAAACACTTCATCCCTTTGAATGTTTAAACCTCTTTTTAACAATTACATTATTTCAAACAACAGGCAGGTCACTTCCATGGACTTTGCTGTGCTACTTGAGCAACGCTTTTGCCCTTGCTCCTTTGGATCTGGTTTTCAGAGGGAATTAAGCAATCTACCCACCCCCACCTGTGCATCCTCTTTGTGAAGCTGCACACTGCTGTTCTCTCACCTCTCTTCAATCTCCAGTAGCACCTAGGCCTGGGTAGGAGCTGGAAAAGGGGGGGCCACTCCACTTAGCATGAAAATACACCTTCCTATGGCACTGGGAACCAGGGATACCCAAAGACAGGGTCAACCAAGCTGTGCCCCCTTCCCTCACTGAGGCACATAAAGCTTTTTTCACTGCACAGTGAGGGAGGTGCATTTGGAGAGGACTTATCCTCCCTCTGCAAGAAATGGAAATCTTTGCCTGGCAAAGGAGGGATCCAGGAGAGCACCTTGCACATCCTGACTGTTCTGCATGTATCAGCCTTGGATACATGCAGAGTATCAGCCTTGGAGGCAGTGCTCCCTCATCCGTGAGGCTCAGCAAGCTGACAAGAGGGTAGCTCCTCCATGGGTCAGTGACCTTAAATTTCAAAGGAGTGAGGCAGTGAGCTCAGAGGAGCAGGAACCTGTGTGGGGGCAGAGAACCTGTTCCTACAAAGACATCAGCCAGGACACCCCTGCAGCACCACTATGTGACCCCTTTTCTGATGGGTGCCCCCCAGCCCTCCCACCCACTGACTCAGGCAATACCATGGGTCAGTCATTAAAGGATGAGCACAGGGAATGATGCCAGGGATGTCACAGCATCCCCATGAGCATTTACTGAGCTGGATGCAGAGGCACATCCATGCAATGGAGGCATCAGGACCACTCACAGGGAAACCCCACTCCAGCACTCTTTCTTTTATGTGATTTCATGTTCAGGGAGAAGGTGATTACTTTTGAGGTGGAAAAGCTATTTAGAGGATGTGCCTGCAGAGAGCATCCTGCTGTGCTGCATCAAGCATGATGAGGTCTATCAAAGAGTCACATTTCCTTCCTCTTCTAAAGAAAAGCACCTCAGAAATACCAGGCTAAAAGCTTTCCCTCTCTCTTCCTTGTCGGTAATGGCAACTTTGTTTAGCTACTAGCCCTAGCAAGACATCTTTTCATGTAACTTAACATGCACACTGCCTGAAAACATGTATAGAAAAGCTTATTTCCTTTTTATTTGAATGGATGACTTGAGGACTGTGCAGGGGCAGTGTGCTCATCCATACTTTTGTTGCTTTGGTCCTGACTCCCAGTATTCTGCTCACAGAGGGATGTGAAGGAACTGCCAAAGCTGCAGCAAAGCAATGCTCCCTGCCTGGCACACGAAGCAGACCAATTTACTGGACAGGGTGTTGGCATGCCCACCCTTGTCCTTGCTGTTTCCAGCAGCTTGGCCACATCTGAGCATGCCTTTGCTTCTCCCCTTGCCCATATGGGTAGCAGCCTTTGGCTGAGTGCCATGTAAGAAATCAGAAACAAGCAGCAAAGACTTTTCCAGAATTCATTAATGGGAACAGGTAACTCTGCCAGCAAAGCATGTTCTGGAAGTAGCTGTCAGGCACCAATGCCCAATCTGCTCACTGTCCATTCATTCCCTTTTTTCAGATGAGGTATTTCAGCTCTGCCTCCACCACCCTTGGACCACAAACCATTTGGTGTGCCTGGCCCAAGGGACATGTGGCCACCACAGGCTGCTGCTGCAGTGATTCAACACCTGCTCTGGCACCATATCAGCTTTTAGAGAAATAACATTAATTTCATTTATTTGTCAAGGCTCCTGATGGAGCTGTTGCCAGATGCTCATTCAGGTACACGCTGCACGTGCAGCACACAGGTATTTCTGGCACTGGGGTGTTCTCCCCTGCCTCCATCAGCATCTCTGTCCCAGCTCCCCTGCCTAACCACAGCTGCTCATCCATTGCATTGGGTGACACTGCACAACCGGTGCTGGAGGGAGATTGTAACTGCAGCAGTCCTGGTAAAGCAGACCTTTCCCTTTGGGCAAGTGAAACTCCTCCTGCAAAGGGTGTTCCACACTCCTCTGCCTGACAAGCTCCCATAGCTGGGCATGGGCACCATGGCTGATTCTCCATCATGTCCCTGGCTTATGGTTGTCCCCAGACCAGAGTCACAGTACCACATTGCCCTCAAGGACAAAAGATTTGCTTCATCTTTAGCCCTGTCCAGTTTTTAAATTCTCATTCCTCTTGCTAGAAGGCATTTCCAGCCAGAAGTCCCTCTAGTCCTTTGCTAATTACATACTTTCCTGGGGAGGATAAAGAAATCTCTTTCTGCATTACCTCTAACAATTTGTTGTTGGTTTTTGGTTTTTTTTTAACTCACTACCCATAATTTATTACATATAATATTTACTTTTTAAAAGCCCAGCTCCACAGTTAAGATCAGGAGCGTATCTGGAGGTACATAGAACCATGAAACCTCCTCGTTTATCAGCCAATGACTTTGGCTGGGCTGACATTTTCCGGGCTATTTTTAGAGCATGACTCAGACACTGCGCTATGGAGCCGGCAGAAATCCCTGTGGGCTGATACCAGAGCCTCATTCAAAGCTGTGCTGAAGCATCACACGAGAGGGAAAGGGAGTCAAAATGGGCAAAGGATTTTGTTCCTTGGGAGAGCCTGTGGGGCTCTCTTTAGAAAAGCAAGTAAACACGGAAAACAAGATATTATGGCATCATAAAGGGATAATAGGAACTGAAAGGAAAATTGTCTTACCTGGCTCTGACAGGAGTGTCTCCTTCACACATTTTTAGGCTGCTGGATAAAAACACAGAGCCTTATGAGTGCCTGCTCCTAGATGTGCAGCTGAAAACTGAGAAGACAAATTTTAAGGCTTTTTCCCCAGCCAGCCCTATGAACTAACTGAAGCCTGTTTCCCTGCCCGTGTGAAGTCCATAGCACAAGTCTCAGCTCCCACCTGGCCTCCTGACCATTTGTTACTTACTGTGAAGAGAAGACCCACAGATCTGATTAATGACTGTTTGGTAAGGTCCAAGGGTACAGATGGATATTGGGGTTGGGGGAAGAAAATGGGGATGTAGGAAGAAAGGCATCAATCTTTTGTGGACTGCCTTGTTCTCATTAATAACATAATGCATCACTTCACAGAGGGCTGATGGAGTAACTTTGGGGGCTTGTTTTCAAATCCCTGTGTGGTCTCCAAGACCAGCCTGTTGAAGTGGCATATCACTGGAGAAGAAGCTGTTCCTGTGAGCTAGGTTTCTTTCATGAAGGATGATGCAACCTGAATCCTCATTGATCAGCTTTAATGCAAGATAAAGTAGTCAAACCTTCCCATGAAAAAATTCCCTGGTTCCTCCAGTCACTGGGTTCTATTTTTATGTTTTTTTCTTCCTAATAGCAGAAAATATATTTGGCCTGAAGTGTAATGGACACTTTGCTGCATCCTGAAAAGAAATAATCTAAATTGTTACCTATTATTTCAAATAAGCAGCAAGGCATCTCAGTACTCAGCCTGAACTTGGGTACCTTGGAAGCTCTGTGAGGCTGATGAGCCCAGGAGCCCACACCCCAACTTCTGAAGAACGTGACTCTCTCTTTACCTTGAAAAAGGAAGAAATAAAAGCTATTTTAGCAGAATCCTCAAAGTAAGCTGTTCTAGTGCACACAGAAATGGTGCTTAGAGAGAGGTCGAGCTGTTTCCTTACTATCACCTGTCCCCCAGCTTTCACACAGATTCTGTCCCCTGGGTTTGCTGGGCTAGTGATTCCAGCCATGTATTAACTAGGGCTTGGAATTCAGGAAAATGTTTTTCCATTACAGCTCTGTAATGCACCATAATTAAAATGAATAGTTTACTTATTGCCATGATGCTTCTGATCACACCACACCTTCCCTGCTACCTGTGCTATCCAAGTCTCAGCACCTTGTTCCCTGGCTTGCTTTGGGATGCCAGGCTGTTTATCCCCCTAGCAGAAGAGGGTTTTCTTTCATTTCTTTCCCTCTTAGCTGGACATATTCTGGTTTTATTTCATGTGTGAGCTCCCTACTGGCACTGGGGTGGGAGGGAGCTGGCTGAGCCCCTGGCAGGGGCAGGCAGCTCCCAGAGTCAGCAGCACTACATCGATTTCTGTCAGCCAAGGACCTGGCACTCAGCCTGCCCAGGAAAATGTTACCAGTGGCTCCAGAGTGAGACACAAAACACCCACAGCACACAGACTGGGCATTGCAGTAACATACAGGAATGGCAGAAACCCCTGGACCCCATCAGCCAACAAGTGAGAAGCAGAAAGCTTTAAGCCCTAAGGAGTTTTTGTCATGGTTTGTTTCCATCCTATAATTATTTTAATTCTAGTTAGTACAACTACAAGCATTACTTGTGGCGCCATCATCTTAGGCAGTAGAAAATCCCACAGATCAATAGGATACTGCATTATGTTATTTCCTTTCATTGCTTTTAGGTCTCACATCTTCCATGCCTTTATCTCAGGCAGAAGTAAATAACTACATGACTGTTTTCTGCAATGGCATTTTACACATCCCTTAAGCTTTCTCTACAAAGCAAACACCCATTTTCATATCCATCTTTAATGGGGGTAGATAGTGCTTAGTATCCTACAGTATTTATGACTCTCTAGGTGCTTCTTATAGGAGATATTGTTTTTCTGAGGACTGACTAGAAGTGCTCAAAGCAGACACAGAACACTAGCTAGCATGAACCCAAGCATGATTTCCAGCTCCATCCCAGGAGCCAGCTCTGAAGGCAGCCATGGCTCCTCTGCCCAAGGCAGCTCCCCAAGATGAGTTGCAAAAAAAATTCCCAATCAAAAAACCCCACCATACTTCAAATTCATTCATCTACATCCTAGAGAACCATCTTTTTCTCCGCCTCTTTTTGTGATAATCAAATACCAGGCCTAGACTTGCCTGAGCACAGCCAGCACAGAAAGTTGTTGCTGCAGAAAATAGCTCTTCCTGTGTGATCAGAATGTGAACAGCTGAGAACTTGCACTAAAAGGAGAGAAGAAAAAATGTTCTGCAAAATACAGCAAAGCAGCCAGGCTGCCTTTGACCAGCAATGTGCTGCCAACTCATGGCCAAGGTACCTCAGAGGGACACTCCAGAGAGGACTCCTGCTCTTATCCCTCATGGAATAATTAAAATGCTTTCAAGAGACTGCTCCTTGCACAAGAAAAAGGGACTGGAAAAGGCACTGGGAGGCCCATACAGTGCCTGACACTCCCTGTTGGCTTGGTTTAGATGAAGCTCATATTTATCTGGTTTCTCAGTGTGCATCAGCTGCAGTAGGCCTAACTGGTAGGAGGGGATTTTCTCTTGTGCTAGGACAGTAGGAGGAAGATGAACCTTTCCACATGGCCTCAGGACCTGCAAGGTGGACTTGGCACTTCTCTTCCAGCTTCAGTGGTTACAGCAGCAGCACCAGCTCTGGGCCCAGTGGCACTACTCCTCTGCAGTACAAGGAACAAGCTGGGCAATTTCCTGGGATTGCTAGCACTGGCACAATAAAGCTACAGCCATTAAGGTACATTTTCTAAGCTCCTTTCCCAGTTTTTTTTTCACACCTGTTCCATGAACACACATACCCAGAATCACTCTGGAGTTCCTTGCATCCACAAAGCCAAGCACTTGTTGAGATGTGCTGCTGCAGGCTGAGCCATCATTGCCTGGCCTTCCTGCACTTTCCTCTACCCAAGCCACTGCTCCTGACATAAAACTCAGCAGCCTCTTCTCCCTCCCCAGTCTGTTCTCCTGCAACAACCTCATCTCACTGCCACATGCACATCCTGCCCCTTCTTTCCTCCCCCTTGCTTGTGCTTTGCAAGCTGAACTACATCGTGTCAGATATCATATGTGTATCAGGTTTTCCCAAAAACCTGATAGCTATTTTTAAGGGGAAATTCTTTAAAGCACATCCTGTTTGCAGCTGTTTTTGTGTGATGGTTTGCCACATGACAAGCCAAAGGTAAGGCCATGTCAAGTCAGGTAAACACAAGGAAACACAGCAGTAATGGAGAAAAGGCAGAGAAGGAAGGGAAGTACTCCTGAGCATCAAGGCTTCTGCAGACATGAGCAACAAAGAAAATATAAGCATTACCCAAGGAACAGATGACCTGATTGCAACCTCTCTGAGTGGGAATCAGGAATAATTCCTGTAGGGTTGGAACAGCAAACTGGGACTGACCAAGAGGCTGGAGGCTGAAAACTCATAGCAAGGATTAGAAATTTAGAGGACACAATCTATTATCATGTCCTACATATGTGGGAAACAAAGGGACCCAGCAGGTCTGCAGGCAGATCACAGATCTGACTCCTGCTCCTCATCCTTCACTCATCTCGAAATAACCTGTCCTGGGGGGTCTCTCCTGCTGAGATGCTGCCCCAGCCTGAGCTGCTGATCTTCTCCTTTGGCCACCAGCATCCCTCCAGCAAGAAAGTCCCAAACAGCACCTCCCACACAGCCCTGCTCAGCTTGTGCTCTCACAGCTCATAGCTGTGGTCCAGGACAATCAATTCCCAGTTCCAATGGTTTTAATTTAAAACCCCTCAAACACCTTTTCCTTAACACACCCACCCACTGTGCTCAACACTGAATCCTCCCTTCAGCCAGCTTACCCCCTGAAATCTTAACAGAAAAAGAAAGTATTTTAACATGTTGCTTTCAAAAGGTTTTTCTTTCTTCTTTCTTTCTTTTTTTTTTTTTTTAAAGAGGCCAGCAGTGTCACCTCATTCTGAACAGTAAAAATGGAAGCATGGACTCTGTTTGAGCTTTAAACACTAATGCAAGCTCTCCATCAGGTCCTGCAGCTCAATACCTGCAGTTTCTGTACTCTTCTGTACCCTCTGTTCAGAGTCAGAGGGTCCTAGTCCTTTCAAAGGGGGTAACAAATGTAGTGAGAAAGGAGCAACAGGGGTGACAAAATTTACAGTAAAGAATTAAAAGCAAAGATTAAAAAAAAAAAAGAAAGAAAGGAAAAGCTTTTGCCTCTCTGGCTATCAGCAAGCACTACAAATAAAAAGGCAGAAGCAATCCCAGCTTCCACCCAAGTTTGAGGATAAACAAGACAGATGTTTCCTAGCACCAGCAAGAATAGCCCTATTTGGGAACGTTTCTGGCATTACAACCAAGGGCAAACCAAAATGAGCTGACAATTCTTCTGCTAGAAAGTCAAAATCATATTTATGCTTTGCATGCAGTTTGCATTTAATGTGTCACTTGTGTGGAGTCAGACTTCACATCCCTGAGAGGGTCAAATGCATTTCTGAATTGCTCTGATGAGTATCTCCAATGCCTGAGGAACGAGACTCAGCACCATTGATTTGCCTTGCTCCTTTGCTGGTGAGGTTTCATCTCAAGGGACATGATCTCACTGCTGCACACGATTATCATCTTTAACAGAGCAGAGAGAGAAATTCTCATGGTCAAAATGAAGCTGCTTTTCCATTGATGGAGGTTGGTGGCCAACAAAACACATGTATAGCACTCAGAAAATACCATCACCCCCCAGCCATTCCTGTTCCCATGCCTTAGCTTGGTACACTGGACACTGGCAGCAATTTGCCCAAACTAAGCCCATATTAAGCAGGACCCCAGCTCAGAGTAATGCTTCCCCCTCACCTTGAGAAGGAGCCAAACTGAAGAAAATCCCCTGCCCCATGTTATTTTGGGTAAAAGAAATATGGCCTTTGATTAAATAATAAGGAATGCAAGACAAACCCCAGGAAAGTGAAGGGCCCTGTACAGCAATGCACAGGTGCACTCAGGGAGCATTTTTTTAGACCCTGAGCTGGTGGCATGGTTTAGCCCCAGCTGTCAATTAAGTATCACGACTGCTTGCTCACTCCCCCTCATTCCCAGAGGGTGAGGGAACAGAATCAGAGGGAAAAAATCCCCAAAATGTAACACCCCCTTCCCCTAAACCTTTGTGGGTTGAGATAAGAACAGTTTAATAACTGAAACTTATTAAAATAATAATGAAAATGCATTAAAAATTAAGAAAGACAGCTGATGTATGATATAATTGCTCACAACCCACTGACCAACACTTACCTGATCCCCAAAGAGTGATTGGCCCGTTCCTGGGTAACTCCTCACAGCTTATACCCTGGGATGATTTTCCATAGCAAGGAACATCCTTTTGACCAGTTTGGCTCTGCTATCCTGGCCATACTCTCTTCAAGCTTTCTGTGCACCACCTCAATGGCAGAGCATGGGATACTGCAAAGTCCTTTATTTAGGGTAAGCACTACTGAGCAACAGCCAACACATCAGCATGTTACCAATTTTATCCTCATACTAAACCCAGAACACAGCACTGACCAGAAAATTGACTCTTTCCCAGTCTGCACAGCTGGGCAGAATACTCCAGTAAGAAGCAACCAGCTTCAGGGAAAAAATGCATTCTTCCTACCTGTCAAAGCACAGGCAAGTCCTCAACACCTTGAAGAACAGGCCCCTAGCATTGCTAAGAGTCTTTTTCTTCTGCCAAAAAGAAGGTGAACAAAGCCAAAGCACAGCAAGCAAAAGGTAAAGAAGCAAGCAGTACAGGCTCAGTAGGTCCAGACCACCAGCCCCTTCCAGCCTGCAGAGCAGCTCCCTCCCACACACCTGGCTCAGCAGGAACAGCCCCAGCTGGTCATTGCCAACATGCTTCTGGGGAATTTGGGCAGCTGATTGTATTTAAGACTTTGCTAAGTGTAGGCAAAGAGAGAAGTGGGTGGTGGTTTTTTTTTTTTTTTTTTTTTTTTTTTTGTTTTGGTTTTGGGTTTTTTTTGGTTTTTTTTTGTTTTTTTTTTTTTTTTTTCTTGACACTAATGATCCTTTTTAAAGCACTTTCACAGCTGAAAGTCAGCTGGGTTCAATTTTCCATAGGAAAATGCCCTGCTCTAATTATCCTTTAGCACAATTAATTTTAAGCCACCACCCTCATCAAAGCAGTACTCTAGCCAACACACTCTGTGCAATTCTCCTCACCTGCTCTTTGGTATTTTCTGACTCTCACAACTGCAGCCAGGCTGAAACCAAAAATCATCTCTTGCCTGCCTGGGTGTGAACAACCTCCCCTGCTCCCAGGCAGCGCTGCTGGCAGGAGGGAGCTGGTGCCAAGCACCTCTGTGCTGGTGAATGAATGAATGCACCCCAGGGCGGGGGGGATGGAGCAATTCACACCCTGAAGCTGTAACACCAGCCTGTGTTGTACCTCGGGGAGTGAAACAGCCTGGAGAGGGGGGTGATGGCTGAGCTGATGAATGGCACTGAGTTAGATCTGGTGGAATTGTGTCCAGTAAAGGTGCCCATGTACAGAGGCCTCTCATGGTTGGGCTGAAATAGGATGTGGGATCCAGGATGCTACAATGGGCATCATGCTTTAAATTGGGACTTTATCTGCCTCAAAATTCCACTCCTATCTGAGTGCAATTCCCAATGCAGGGTGACTCTGGCAATTCGTGTCTGGACCTGTTCATGCCCAGTCTGATCCATAGCCCAAGCCATGCAACGATAACCTGCTTTTAAATGCTTTAAGTGCACACACAAACAGAAGTTTAACCAATTTACTTTAGCAACATCTTTTAGTCAAGTAGGTGAAATGTGCCATTTCCTTCCTCCACGGGATCAGGCTGTGGTAGGGGCTGCAGTGCTGGTCTCCAGTCCCACTTTTGTCCCTTTTCTGCTGCTCACCTCCTGCTGAAGCCACTGTCACCAGGCATCTTGACTGGGTTTTGCTTTGTTTTCCCTGGCTATGACCCGGGATAGCAGTTCTGCTGCCCCCCAACAAATCTGCTGGCTACTGGGCAAGACAGCTTTCCTGGGCTTCCCTTCAAATACACCCTGGGTGACCCGGGGAAGCTCACTGAGCGGCTGACAAGGGCTAATTGCATCCTTTTAATGAAGTGACCTGCAGCCCATGCCGCAGGTGCTCTGCTGCTCCTGTAGCTACTCACGCCACAGACCTGAAGGGGATGGTTTGGTGGCTTCCTCTGCTTCCCCACCCACACGATGGACACGGAGGGAGCTCCCGCGCTGCGCGCGAGGGGGAACATTCCAGGGAGAGCAGAGAAGCCCCTCACAGCGGGACCTTTCACTTGTTTAACACGGTAAATACTCACTGATTTGGCTCAATGAGTAAAGCCCGGTGCGGGTAGAGCGCCCGAGGCTGCGCCAGATTCGCGAGGCGGGAGAGCCTCCTGCTGGAGAGACACGCGGGATGCGGGATGCGGGATAAGGGATGCAGGCAGCTGCCTCTGCCTGCTGTCCCCACAACAAACACCCTTCACCGCTCTTTTTTGGAACCACTTTCCTCGGTCCTTGAGGCTGCGCCCCTGCCTGCCCTCCCTCTCCTCCAGCCGTTATTCCTTTGCCTCCAGGAGCTGGGGCTTGGCACCTCTGGGCACCTCTGGAGGAGCCCCGGCATGTCCTGGTGGGGTCACTGCTGGTGCTCGGGGCTGGGGCATGCAAGTCACATCCAAAACCCATGGGAGTGGGGAGTGTTTCCTGGTGTGATGCTGGGCAGTGCCTTGGCTGTGTTACTGCCACGGGGCTTGTCTCCATCCTCCTTTCCTGACATTGTGCTGTGCCTGGGACTCCGTGCCATGCAGCTAAGGAAAGGGCAGTGAGGTCTGGAGAAAGGCAGCAAGGACACAGAATCACAGAGCTACGGAATTGTTAAGGCTGGAAAAGATCACTATGTCCAACCCCACTGCTAAACCGTGTCTGTGTGGCACGTAGAGTGCCCCATCTACATCTTTTTGAACCCCAGGGATGATAATTCCACCACTTCCCTGGGCAGCTTATTCTAATGCCTAACCACCCCTTCAGCAAAGAAATTTCTCCTAACGTCCAATCCAAATCCCTGCTGCAACTTGAGGCCATTTCCTCTCTCCTGTCACTTGCTGCCTGGGAGAAAAGACCAAATCCTACCAGGCTACACCCTCCTTTCAGGGATTTGCAGTGTGTGGTAAGGTCTTCCCTGAGCCTCCTTTTACCCAGGATAAAACCCCTCAGCTGCTCCTCATAACACTTGTGTTCCAGACCCTTCCCCAGCTCTGTTATCCTTCTCTGGTCACATTCCAGCACCTCTGTGTCTTTCCTGTAGTGAAAAGCCCAGAACTGAACACATGCTGCTAAAGGCATAGGACAGCATCCCACAAAGTAAGAGTGAGCTCAGCCCCTGCAGCCAGGCAGCACTTACACCTGTTTTAGCAGTTGAACTTGATGATCTTAGAGGTGTTTTTGAACCTCAAGAATTCCATGATTCCATAACATAGTGGACCTTTTTAAAACCAGGTGCAGCATGAAGGGAGGTGACTTGTCCTGGTGTTACTCCTTTGTAGGTGTCTGCTCCCAGCCCTGGCTGAGCTCCTAAGTGGGCTGCTGGTTGGAGCCAGCACGGCTGCCCCAAGCAGGGACAGAGGAACAACTTTATCTGAGCTCTGGGCTCCAACAGATGAATGCTGGGGCTCTGCCAGCACATCTAAGGCATCACCACTCCCGGATGGCTGCTCTGTCCCTCTGCCAGGAGGGACATGCTTCCTAGCTGGAGCAGCAGGAGGGACTTCTGCCTGGGCTTCCATCTCCAGGAGTTGCTGCTGGCCTCCCTGTGCAAGCTTGCCTTTGCTCTCAGGTGAGAGGATGGACTGTGAACCCAAGCTGCAGATGCAGGTGTCCAAGAGGATGTCCAGAGGAGCCATGCAGCAGCCTGCAGCAGGGAGTGGCCCAGCCACGTGAGGGTGGTGACACTTTGCCCACTTCCATTGCTGCCAGGACCTGCCAGCAACTTGTTTGCACAGAGATCAAAGCTGAGGAATGAGAGTTTTGCAAAATTATAGCCTCACCTATTAAGCACCGATTTCCTGTAGCTGAATTCTGATAAATGCACTGGCTAATTAGATTTCTTTTGGGCCATGAAGTTCTATTCCCTCAGGGAAACCCCCAAACCTGATCTCCCTGTGCTAGATAATTGCCTTTTCAGTGTTTTTTTTCCAGAGTGGCTTCCTGAGACCCAGCACGGGTGGGTCTGGAAGCAGTTCCTGAGAGCCATCTACTTTTTGGGCCCCCTAAAGGTACATTTTCTTTGTTAGCATGGTTTGACTATCCCAGAACCCTGTGTTGTGCCTACTGCTGTGCAGTGCAAACCTGGATAAACTCCCTTTGAATCTCACATCCTCTCCATTGACTGTGATGCATCTGAGTGTCACCTCCTTGAGTCAGAGGAGCGAGTACAATTTGCCTTATTCCTTCTGGAAAAAAAAACAAAAAAAAACCACAAAAAACCAACAACCAAACCAAACAAAAACCTCAAAGCAACAGAGCACAGAGCAGCAGGGCTTCGTTTCCGTATTTTGACCAGAAATTAATTCCATGCAGAGTGGAGAGTGATGTGACGCGAGCCCCAAGTAGGTGCTCACACCCTGGCACGAATTCCCTGACGCCCTTCGCTACTCTCAGCGCCGCTGGCGCTCCCGACAGCTCGGCGTGGCGCTGCTGCCGCGCTGCCCCCGCCAGCTGTGCCGTGTGTGCGGCTCGCACGGCAACTGCGCACAGCTGCCTGCCAAGGAAAGCCGGCCCCGCTCCCCCCCAGCCAGCTAGGAAACGCAGACAGCGAACAAAGCAGCTGGCAGGCAGGGAGATGCGTGGGGAAGAGCGAGACCGGATTTCTTAGCTAGCAAGACATAAATCCTCTTTCCAAAGGCAACCCGGGGTTTGTTTTGGTGTGGAGGGCTTCTGCCCTTGGCGTAGGGCTGGTGGGATGGGAGCTTCAGGCTGTGTTGCTGACAGGAGAAAAGTAATTCCCGGCGTTGCTGACAAAGCCACGTTAAATCCCATGAGGTTTTCCCACTCAGAGCCGGCTGCTGCCCCTCTGTCGCGGGCAAAGATGAACGGGGTGGGGGTGGGTGCATAGGAGCAAGGAGGCAGCAGGGTCTGGGGCGCTGAGAGGGAACTGGCCCATAGCTGCTGCCTTCCCGGCTCCTGGGCGGAATCCAATCCAGGGCTCCAGCCGATCTGGCATGTTGTCATCTCGAACGCGGCGCTGTGGCTGGAAAAGAGAGGTGTGTGTGTGCTGGCGGCACCGGCCAGAAGGCAAAAAAGGTGGGCCAGGATGGGGGCAGGCTGGACCCGTGGCAGGGCTGTAGCCTGAGCCAGGAGTTGGCTCCTTCAGGGATTTCTCTCCGCCTTCTCTTGCATCTACTGGAAAATTTGTCTGTAAGTCTCTTAAATTACATTTAGGCAGGATTTTTACTGTGCCTCGAACCTCTCGCAAGCAGCATACCAACAACCCCTGGGCTCTCCTCCTCCCCCTGCTCCCAGGGATGCACAGCGATGTCTGATAAGGCAAGGGAAGAGCAGCTGGATGAGCCCTCCCAACAGCGGTGCAATTCCCACTGAGGCACGGCAGAGCAGTCATCTTTTAAAGCTGTTTTAACACATCGTGCCCAGTGTCTGGGTTGAGGCTGCAGCTCTCCCTCGAGGCAGCAGAAGCATTTACCTCTCACACAGCTGCTGATTTCTGTTTAGAACCAACGGAAGGGCAGAGGGGACCAGAGCAGTAAGGAGCTGGACACGTGTCACGGAGACCAGGCTGTCACTTGGGTCCCTTCCCACTGTACCTTCTGCCTCCTGTGAACGCCAAAGCTTGCAGTGGCTGAGCTCAGGAAGAAACAACCCACAAGTTTCACACATCAGGAAATTCCAGGTTTACACAGGCTGTTAGGAAATACGTACAACACAATAATCAGATTTGTTTTATTAAAAAACTTGCAATAAAATTCCTTGGAATTCACCATCTTAACTTTGAGAGTTGCAATATTTTACTAGTACGTAGTAACACAGTCTCACATATTTACATTATAATCCTCTATATAACAAAAATAGCCATGTTGGACTACTGAATAATGCTTCCAAGTATTAGCCACAACATTTCGGTATTTCCCCCAGCTGAGTCACTGTCTATGCTCTTTAGCATTTACAGTATCTAACAAAGCAAAAAGGACACAAAATAATAAAAAGTATGTGTCTCACGATTTCAGGCAAATCCCTTTAAGATGGTAGTTCTCCGACTCCCACGTTTTTCAAGAGAGATAAAGTGCATTGGAGAGGAAGATGTACATGTTATAAAATGTCACCAAAGAGTTAAAAGTTTATTTGCAAGACTGTAAAGAAAGGGAAAAAAGGCAAAAAAAAAAAAAATCTTCACAAACTGCTACTGCACAGTTTTGGCAGCACATCACAGGTAGCGGGGAAAGGGAGGGAATGAAAAAGACAACTACAAGAAAAAGGATGGCCCATGCCAATGCCACAGTGTGACTTTGCCATGGCCTTTTGGTAGATGTTTCCCAAACCAAAGCTGCAGCACAGCCAGAGCCACAGTGCAGGAGTGTAACCACCCTGCATCCCCCCAGCTTGCTGAGGCCAGTGGCTCTGCCAGGCAGGGACAGAGAGCTGAAGCCTCCCAGTAAATCTGCTCCTGCTGTCTGGACTGATTACTTTGGAGAGTTTCACTGGGACAGACCATTGTCTCTGAACTCAACAAAGTTATTTCGTTAAGCTGTGCACCGATCCATGTGGTATTTATTTCGTTTGGGATTTTTATTCCTTTTATAACACTGGCATTTGCTGGTATGGCTCTGCTGCATGTGAGAAGAGACATGGCTAGAAAAAGCTTTGTTGCCATCACGGAAAACCAGGATACTGCTGCTCTGTTCAGGAACTGCGTACAAGTGGGATGCCAGGTTTTTTTTTGGTTTGCTTATAAACTACTCTAAATAGAAACAATTCTCTTCTGGAAATGGATGGAATGTATATTTTGACAAGTACAAAACTGTTTTAAATGTTCACTAAATACAAGGAACATCTTGGTATAAAAATAACAGACCCTCCCACCCACTGTCCCCTCTTTACATATCTAATTATAAAATGGTACAGTCATTTCAGGTTCCTAACATGAAACAAGTATTGAGGATGGCATTACATACATATACAAAACATTTAGATATTTGACATCTGAAATAACTGTATACATTCAGAGCAAACAAGCATCTTGATCTGGCTATTGTGTTTAATGCTACTCAGGACCAAAGAATCAAGAAATAAACAAGAAAGAGAAAACACTATTACTCCTTTTGTTTTTTTTCTCTCATTTCTTTTTCCATTCACTACAGAAAGAAGTAACTTCCACCAATTCACAATTAAAATACCCGAGACAGACAAGATTAATTTCAGATGGAAAAATCATCTGTTGGCTTTTCATTCAAAATCCACATCTTTTATTTCTCCCTTTGAAATACAGCTCCTGCTTAGAAGGGTGCTTCCTTGAAAAAGAAATGGGCAGATAAAGAGGCCAGGTGGGTGTCCAGCCCAGTGGGTTAAGCGACGTGGCAGAGGGGCAGCCCTCCCCTTCGCCCTCTGTGTCAACCCACTGGGTTGACCCAGCTGCCACCTGCTTCACAAACAAACAAACAGTCCCTGAACAGTCCAGCTAGCATTCCTCAGTCTCTGAAACTATCAATTAATTCAGGTAACAGCTTGGTAAAATGAAAGCAGTGCTTATTTTGGATCAATTTCCCCTATTTAAGAAGCCTGTGAAAGCAACACCTCCAGCCTCGTTTTCCCTCAGCCCTAAAATTCACCACGTTGCGTTTCCCGCTGGCGCTAACCAAGCCGAATCACTGCCCCAAATCCACTCACGCATTTTTGCATCTACGAAACAAATGAATCCACATGGGCTCAGTGTTCATCAACAAAGTTCCCACCCCAGGGTCAGCACTAGCCCTGAAGAAGCTTGGCTGTCCCAAACCTGCTGAAAGCCCATGGCCTGCTTTTCACCAAGCCCCAGAGCTGAACCCAGGCCAGCTCCTTTCCCTTCTCCAACCTGCTCCAAGAGATACTGGTGGCACAAAACACAGGAGAGGAGGCAGCACTGTTCAAGTTTGATCCCGTGATCTCCTTCTCCTGCAACAAAGGCTCACCCTTGGACAAGCACTTGTGAGACAGGCTGGGAAGGAACAGGCTGGATTTCTCTGCCATTTTAGTCCTGTGAAATGGATGCACCCCAACATCAATGCCCTTCTTGCAATGACTTCCTTGGGATTTGATCCAGGGGTCATTAGTGAGATCCAAGGGACCATTTATCCTATGCAATTTCAATAATCTATTTTTCTAAATTGCCTTATAAAGCCTTTTTCTTTAGTGCCACACTCTCCCTCAAATAAAAGGCTGAATAATGAAAACTGCTTCTCATTTGACAACAGTACAGTTTCCATACTCACATCAATGCAATTTTATATGCATAGATGTCAATTTAATTCTATAGAGTGCTTAAAGAATAAACTGCAGTGCTATGATAGTCCTGATCCTGGTTTAGAGGCTCTAGAGCAGTCAGAAAATAAAAAAACCCCAAACCCTCAGTAAGTGCCAGATCTGTATTCCCAGCAGAACAGGTGAGCTGTGGGGAGAGGATGTAGACCTGGTGCCTCGCACATCTGCATGCACACATCAGGTCACTTGTGAGTGCAAAATTCTGCCTGCATAACTTTCTACACATCCTACCTATTGAACAGACCTTTGGGAAGGCAGCTTAGTGAAACCCAAGAAAATCCAAGTATACTCTGCAGTTTCTGTCTCACCAAGTTTTATCCTGCCTGAGTGATGATGAGCCTCACTAAGGGAAATACTTCTCCCACCTACCACTTGCTGATGGAAAAGAAAAGTGCTTCAGATGACAAGGTAGGAATTCCTGGCCAGGGGCACAGGACCAGCTTAATGACAAGAGTGCCTTTTCCTGGGAGCCACACAATCCCCTGGCCACTGCCCCTGCACAGGAGATGCCCCCAGGCTGAGCCATGGCACCAGCCTGCAGAACTGTATCCATGAACACTTGCTTGTTAAGAGGGCTCTAGAGGATTTTGTTCTTTCCTGGCTGCATGCTAAAGGCTGCTCTCCCTTCTGAACAGCCAGCACTGCATCCCCGGCAGCTGAACTCCACCTACCTAATGCCCAAGTTAGCAGGCAGCAGTACCAAGGTGTGCAGGGGCACGCAGAGATAGAGAATTAAGGCTTTCATACACGTTACAAACACATCAGGGGTCTTAACGTTTATAAAGCACCTCAAATTCTCAAGGGAGTTCACAGGTTATATATGCAAAGATTATTGTCAGTCAGGTCGAGCTTTAGGAAAACATTTCCTTTTGACACAGGGGCTTAATTATGCTCATAGAAGACCTATTGAAAATAATGCAATTTTGGTACAAGTCCAAAATTAATCATAAGTGTTTTTTTGAAGAAGGACGGAATGAAACCTTTACTCAAGTGCTTTCCTAAGTTCAGGCTTCAGTGATTTGTAACCTGGCTTTGCCCTCACCATTACTTAACAGAGCTGCAGAACACCTGAGGACAGGGATGGAACAACATCTCCCCTGAGTGAACCTGCAGGTAGAACTGGGAAAACAAAGGCAGAAAGATTCCTGACCCAGATTTGCTAGGATGCCTCTTCCAAAAGGCATACCACCAATTGGTGATATGTCAAAACCACTCACCCAGCCTGGCACCCTGCCTCTGCCAGTGGCCACCTGTGGACCCTGAGGGACCAGATCTAATATGAGATATTTAGGAAAAGTGTGTGCATAGTGCAAGACCTCTACAAAGTTCCTCACTAACTCTCAGAAATATGTGCAGGGTCTGAATTAACAAATCTGCGATGCTTTTTTGAGCACAGCTCCCTTTAATGATTTTACTGGGCAAAGGACCCAGCTCAGTATCAGCTGGGAGTATCCCCTCCTCCCTGGCTTTTCTACAGACTTTGCTCATTCTGCTGTGCCATGGGTGGTTCTGCTATGGCAACAGCTAACTGCTCAATGTATCCATTGAGATCAATTCAATTCAGTTCATGAAATAAAACGAAGACTTTGTGACAGCTCCTCTGAAACCCAAACAGTTTGGCCAGGAGTTCTCTGCCTGTGTGCTGAGCTACAGTGTGCACATGTGAAAGGATCACTGACAACTTGGACATCGTGTTTGTGATGCTCCTGTGGCATGTAGCACCCAGGCTCCAGTGGTGGAGAAGAAATTGTACCAGTGTGTGGACTTTCTGTAAGGAGCCCTTACTGGATTTAAGCGGCCTCACTCCTTCCCCTGCAGTCATTTGAAATGAATTTAATTCCTTGGTCAAAATTCGATGTAAGCACCACTTAAATCCCATTTCAACATTATTTACAGCATTATCAGTGGAGCTGATGCAGTACCTTGTGCAAACTCCTGTGTGTAGGGGTCAATTTCAACATTGATGTGTCAGGCCTTTCCCACAGCAGCAAGAAATAGAGAAGACATAAAAGAATACGGAAAACGAGATTACAGAACCACAAATATTGTCAAGACTGACCTAGTGTACCCTCTGGAACAGTCTGTAACTTTCTTTTTTAACCAAGATTTCCAACTGCCTCTATCTATTTAATTGAAAAAAGACTTTCATTCCAACGGCTTCTAAAAACGTAACAGCACATTTATGGGTCATTTTCACAGAATCACAGAATGGTTTGGGTTGGAAGGGACCTTAAAGATCATCTAGTCCAAATCCTCTGCCATGGCCAGGGACGTATTTCCCTAGACCAAGTTGCTCAGAGCTCCATCCAACCTGGCCTTGAACACTTCCAGGGATGGGGCATCCACAGCTTCTCTGGGCAACCTCTTCCAGTGCCTCATCACCCTCACAGTAATAATTTATTTCTAATCTCTAATCTAAATCTGCCCTCTTTTCAGTTTAAAACCTTTACCTCAAGATGACCCTGCAATTTAGGGACTAAGAACATAAACCAAAATTAAACTAGATGTTTAATTAGTTCTAAATGGACAAAAGAGCATGGAGAACATTTTTTTCTTCTTTCTACACTAAAGAAGCAAGTCTGCCAAAATTTTAGGGATAGTTCTAAACACATTTGTTCCTGAATAAAATCTGACAAACACAAATTTTGGCTGGAAGCTGGTTTTCACATTTAACAAGTAAATCCACAAGGAGATTAAATGCAGTGAGGCCCAGCAGTTGCATTTTGAGATGATGCCATGACACAGCCAAGTCAAAATGTTTGACCTCTGCATGAAATTTCAATGTAAGATGAATTGTTGATTCTGTGGACTGACTCAGGAGGCAGTAATGTGATTCAAATCATCTGACTCTCAATAGAAACTATGTACTCTTGTGTAACAGTAAGCTTCTTCACAGTTGAGTATTTTGACTGAAAAACCAAATCATACACCGAACAATTAACAATGAGCTCTTACCTGGAAAGCAGAGCTCAGGACGAAATAAATTATTATGTCAGTTCATTATTGTTTAGGTGTTTTGATTTATGTTAGTTCTTTTATTTTCAAATTCCCTCCCCAATATATTTTGGTATATGTACCTGTATAGAAATTGCAAATATTCTGTTATGCTTCCAACAACACTGACAGGGACTCTGGAGGGCAATAAACCACCTGAGCTCCTGTTAGATAACAAGCAGACAAAAACTGCTGTCAAAATGTAAGAAATGAAACACACTAAGGGAAAAGACCGAAAGCAAACCAGGAATTAAACATTTCAAACAGCTGCCTCTTGCTCCCTTAACAATTACTGACACTGATAGCAGCATCTCCAGACCCTTTGTAAGAGTACTGTCACTCACTTAATGCAGAACTGTTAATAAGCAGCCTCCTGAAACCTCTCAGATGCTCCTTTAGCTCACTGATCTGGTTTTGGTCTGTAAAATTAAGAAAAGAAATGATGTTATGCTAGATCTTTTTTTTTCCAGCTACTGAACTGTCACATGAAGGAAGGACACTAATGTACTGATGCCTGTGAATAGTAAAATACAGGACAGGACTACATGGACGGAGTGACGCTTAAAGCTTTTCTTTCTCTCCTTCCCACTGTACAATACTTGTGTAGAACAGAGCTCCAAGTAAAAGACAGACTAATGTCATTTTTGCCCAAATTTCTGCTAATTCAGAGCTCTCTTACAAATAAAAGCCTTCAGAATATACCATTTCCAAGCCTTCCACTTAATGAAAGCAGGTGTTACATTAATGCAGGGTGCTGGTGCATCATCCTTTTGAAGCCAGCCACATGTAATTCATGCAGAAACAACAAGGCAATGATAAATCCTGGTCGGATCATGAAGTGACCAGTGAGGGAATTCAGATTTCTGGACTGAACTCTTGAAAAAGCTGGGGTCAGTCAATAAAAACCGAGCGTCCGTCCATAACAAACTATAAACAAACAAATAAAATAAACAAATGCCTTTTCAAAAAACCCAACAAAAATTTGATTGAACAAGTGTAGAAAACACTCAAGCTGTCATTTCAGTTGCATGTTTATGAGCCCCTGGAGAGTTCCACGACGGCTCTCGAGCACGTGGGTAAGCTGGAAGCGTCCATCTCCCGTGTGAACCAAACCAAGGTGTGTAGATGATGAAACCTCATCCAGGCAGACACAACAGTTGCTATTGCTTTTCATGACCGTCCCAGTATGGAGTGTGCAGGAGTGACAGTGCTCTGGAGGCGTGTGCATGACTGGTCCAAATCCTAGAAAGCTGACTCGGTCCCTACCTGTGACCCTCCCCTGGAGTTTAGTGCTGGATCTCTGTTTTTCAAGACTTCACCTCTTCGCAGTCTTGATCAGTGGAAAGCTCCACATCGGACAGTCCAACCTCCATTGCCATAATCAATGAAATATCTGAATCGCTGCTGACTGCTGGCTCCTGTTCATCTGTGAGGGTAGAGGAGACAGGAAAAGGTCATGTCTTTCTGTTAACATATTACTCATTTTTAGTTCTGTAGGTGGAACCCAGAGGTCCCTCCACCAATGAGACTGTGATTAGATTACAAACTTTGCTCTTATTCAATAGCTGTCTAAAACACTTCAAAAATATCCCAAAATTCAAGTCATTCATAGTGAAAAACATGATGAAAAGGAGCCTGGATGGGTAACATTTTCTTCTCTTAATCCTCCCAGGTCTTTTCAGCCAGGTCCTTCATGAACTTCCTCCCACCACCTGAGAATTGCCTTCCCCTTCACTTCCTTAACCTGGCATCAACCTACTCTCCCCACAAAGACAGCAAGTTAATGACAGAGTCACAGGCACCTTGTAGAGCAACTCAGCCATCAGGAAAACATTCCTAACAGGAAAAAAATCTGCCCAAACCCTCATCAAGTGACAGAATCTCAGAGGACATTTTTAAGAGGGCATTGTCCAGTCTAATGGAGGAACATGGGCATCGGACCAGGACAAAACAAATGCAGGACTTTGGACCAGGCTACCTGCCTTCTCAAGTAGCTTCTCTCATCCTTCTCAAGTCTCTTTAAATTCACTCTTTCTTCTGATTTAAAGATACTTGCAGGTTCCTGATCCGGGCCAAAGGGATCTACCTTAATGCACCAAGACCCCGAATACACTAAGAGTTGCATTGTTGACATCTGCCAAACTGCAAATCACATCGCAGGAAGAGAAACTTGGTTTGGTTTTGATCCCACAGCACTTAACATGTGTATATTTAGCAGCAAACAAAACCAACAGATTTTAAAGGACTAAAAGCCAATTTTCTTTCAAGAACACAATCAGGGAAGCAAAGCACACTAGGGAGATTTTCAAAGGCACAAAACCCTCATAGGTGGCTGAATCCCTGAGAGAAAAATTTGATGGTTGGTATTTTCAAGTGGTTTAATTACAAAGACAGTATTTATACTGTAACAATACAAGGTATTTAAATCTGTGGCAGTTTTTCCTTTACATATTATGTTTTTCAGACAATAGAAGCAGAGCCTGATGGATGCTAAAAAGTCTAGAAGTTGAATATTTAAGAATAAATAAGAAATACGACAGAGGAGCCAGGAAAATAATAACTCCTCACAATTTAATTATTCACTTGAAGCTAAGTGAGCACAATTAGTCACCTCTCAAGAGCAGCATGATTTTTAAATCTTTTATAGGAAAAAACCCCACATGTGTTTACTTGTGCTGGGATTAGACTTCATGTTCTGCAGAGAAAGCCTGAATGGGATCTGCATTATTCAAACTGAAAGAGTCAGTGTTTTCCTTCACAATTCTTCCCAGTTTTCACCATGGATTAGTTTTATACTTTCTTGATTGCAAGATAAATAATTAATGCACACAACATCTTTACATCTCTCTTTTTTCTGCCCTTTCAACATGACATTAGTAAACATTTCAAGGCATTGTTTCTGACTATGAATGTTTCCACCGGAGGTGGAGGAAGTATTTACAAGATGAATGATACATTCTGCAGACTTCAGTGGCCTTCAGTGACATTGAACCTTCATTCAGGTGGGCTTCTAGACCCTAGAGTACCTCAGAGCATCTCATACACCTCCAACACTTAAAGAATCACTTTAGTGGTAACAGTTCCCTGAGCCAGAATAATGTGCTTTCTGAGCACTGGATTATTTATCATTCCTCTATAATTAACAGGATTCTTCAAAACAATAAAAATTATGCTTAAGAGCAAGTTTATATTTGCAAGGCAGAGCTCCTGAGGCTTAGCCATGTTGAACAGCCACTTGGAGCACTCTTGCAAGCCAAGGTGTTTTCTATCTGAACTAGCTGTGCAGAAGAAAAGGACTGGCTGAATAGTGACAGCCAAATGCATGCTGAAGAGGCAGGCAGAGCTGCCAACACCAAATGTCAGAGCATCCAAAGAGCAGTGTTTAATAATGCTGAAATGTTATTTCAAGAATTGCTGTTTCTTCCAGGGTTGCACAACAGAAAAAAATCTCAACTGAGTTCAAGACAGGCAGACAGAACAGGACCAGATTTGCAGTTCACCTACCCAGTATCTGATGGAGGTACAGCAGTACACACTCTCCAAACCAGCAAACTCAAGTTTTACTTCACAAATCCCATACAGTAATTCAAATTCTTGGATCTTAGTCTTTGCAAAGTGTGGGCTTTGTAGATTGTCTTATTTGGAACTGAAGTGCAGGTTGGCAGGAACAAGGAACAATCCTAAAAGCGCCCATGCCTATGCTCTGGAATTGCTTTTCCAGCACTGACAGTGCCTAGAAACTGAAGCACTCCACCCTCCCTGCTTGCTACCAGTGCAGCAGTTCAAAATCCTAAAACTACAGCTTTGGCAGAGTAAGAACAACTTGGACATCACCATGCTTATACCTTCCCTTTCAGAGAAGCACTGACATTTGTTTGGAAGCTGTAGGCAACATGAGGAAATTACTGCATCCCTCAGCATTACCTGCTGGCTCCTGTAAACAGGAGTCCTGCTACTGACCCCAACACACACAGATAAAACTCTGGGAGGGTGCAGAAATTCCACCAGACACGGATCAGCTGTAGGTAACTCCATCTGCAAGGTCTACAATCTGCCTCACCGTAGTTCCCCCACACATCACAGCTCTGCCAGACTCTGCTGGTTTGTTTTGTTGGGTTTTTTTTGGCTGGCTGCTCAATAACACAAGCCAGCACAGTTACTGTTATTTGTTAAAGGTAAGCAAACCTCAACTACATAGCAAGTGCCAGGAGCTTAGCCTGCGTTTTGCATCCCTGCCTTTCAGATCCTATTTATAATGACAGAGCTTATACAATCACACAGCTTCTACAGAAGATGCCTGACTCACTGTTTACAACCTTTGTGACCCTTTTGGAAGTTTTTTGTAATTTGCTGTTTTTCTTAAGGCCCTGAAGTCAGATGAGGATCTCAACTTTCAGTGAAGATCTCAGCTTTCACTTAAAAATAAATGAAGCTTAGGAGGCAAAAAGGAAACAAAGTGTTTTAAAAATTAAATCTCTATTTTTCTAGACAGATTTTATGTTGGAATATCTGACTTGTGATTTTAGATACTTGAAATTGGCAACTGTGGCTAACCACACACACTATCATACTTCCACTGTGTTTTACAGCACTTTTTGCCACGGGCAGAAAGCCTTTTGCTTAATGAGGCAAAAGGCACATCCCAAGCTGCTTTCCAGCCAGAGTGTTAGTGCCTACAGCAGGGAACTGTAGACCTCCCTGCCACATTCCTCTCATGTCAGTGAAACATAATACACCACAGCATGCTGCCTGTCCAGACAGACTTTTCCACTCACTTGTATTTCCTGACACACATTCTTTTGAGAGGTGAAATCAACCAAACTCCTTCTCTAGCTAATATGATTTAAAATCAATTACACTAGCACGGGAAGAATATCACCATGTAGATTTGGAAGCAGCCTACACAAAGGTGCCACAGTCCTTACCTCTTCAAAAATTCCTCAAGTGATGCTTACATGTGAATATTACTGCAATCAAACAAGGATAAAAATAGCTAATTACTCTGGTGCTTTGAAAACAGTAAGATTGCACACTAGTAACAGTTAACTACTGCTGCTGCTATTCGTAACCATTGGTGTAAGTCTGTAGCTGTTGTACACTAATAAATATTCCAAAAGAAAGAGGTCAGACAATGGGTTTCTAAGAATTTGATACTGCTTGCAAGAGGCTTGGGAGGGAGCTAAGCATTGAACAGTGAGTGAAAAGTGCATTTACAAACCCAGTCCTCTGCCAAGCATACAGACATGGGCACCAGCTGAGATATATTTGCAATGACCCACTCAAGGGTGAGAAACAAGCTGATGAAACTCTGGTGGACTCTGCACTCATGGAGGCCTCACTCCTGCTCACCACTGTGCTCCTCCTGAGGAAGCCACATCCCACACTCTCCTTTGATGTCCCTAGGACACGGACAGTACCATGGGGCTTTTCCAAAATTGCCCCTGCTTGCCTCAGAAGCTGAGATTTCCCCCAGGCCCAACGAGCTGTAAAAGCCCATAACTGGGCTCAAATGTCAATAAGCTATTTGCATCCAGGAAATCAGCAGAAAAATGAGAACACACTAAAATGTTCACAACAAAAGCTTCTTGGCATTAAATATATACATAAGGTTTGCCTAAGATGGCACTTTTTTCTTTTTCCAGACCTTTGGGTAGCTCTCTGCTATTACACCCATTAGAGAATAAGCAGAGAAATACTACTGCTCTTTTTACATCCTTACTGCAGTGAAATATATCTTATTTCAGAACTCTTCAGTTTGCAGAAGACAGATTTAAACAAAAACATGAAACCCCTGGTGTTAGTTATGCTCCCAGATCTACACAAGTACCTAAAATTCATTACCATGAACCTTATTCCAGTCTAGGGCTCACTTCTTCTAAGAAAACATTCAGATGTGTCCAGAAGGATTTTGCTTCATAAGAAACCAGAGATGTCACCATCTCCTAGAGCTTTGAGGACCTGATCAGAAAATATATCCAGAGTCACTAGAGGCATTGATATGGGATCTTTATCAAAACACATCTTCTCAGCTTGAAGCCACAAAAGAATACCAATGCAAGCAGTGCTATTCAGGTTTTGTTTCCAGTATAAGAACAATCAGGACACAATTCATCACATCTGATTTATGAGAGAGACATATCTAGAGTCCTCTATTTTTCTTTGTCTGCCTAAGAAAGCACTTTACCATTGCAGAGTTTATTGTTTCCTCCTACTGTGGCTTTACCATTGCATCACTTTGCTGTTCATAGTCTAAGAGGAAGAACATCTTATGAAATTATTACCTTGAATGGCAACTCCTTTCACAATAATATCAATTACATTTATCACTAAGACCCCTTCTTTTAAAAATATTACTGATTGTTAAAATTATTCTCAAGTTAGTAATCTCATACTTCTCCTTGGATCATTTACAAGGCTCAAATTCCTTCCATATAATCTTGAGAATTGCAACACTTTAGAATGGGCCATAACTGCACTAACATAACATAAAATAAAATACATGTTAAAAAATGCCTATAAAATCTCTAATGCAAAAGAAACAGTGGGGATATGTTTGAGGAGAAAGGGTTATAAAACCCCTTGTTACTAATGCAGTCCTTCTGTAGACAGAGGCTAATAAAACAGATGAAGAAGTTTGGCTGGCTACAACTGAGAACAGAGCACTGGGGAAATATTTTATTGCTGTTCCCTAGAATCAAAGGGAGATTTATCTGAGCAGCAAGGGGAACAAGTACTTGAGTGTGGTAACTGCTTTTGGAAGGAAAGGTTAGAGTCTCTTTTGTAAATAACAAGCCAGAGCTCTGTGAATGCACTAATGGCAACAGAGCTTCTTCCA
The DNA here is from genome assembly GCA_017589585.1 of Phylloscopus whistleri. NCBI lineage: Eukaryota > Metazoa > Chordata > Aves > Passeriformes > Phylloscopidae > Phylloscopus > Phylloscopus whistleri. The sequence goes on from JADMLD010000468.1 coordinate 402,813, forward strand.
GGAGGTAAAGCAGATGATGTCTAAAACATTTTGCAAAGAATACCCAGACACCAGCACACAGGGAAAGAACCACATGCCATGACCTGGCAAGATTAATTCAAGAGGACACTTCAAAAATATGTTTACCTGCAGCAAACCCCTAAGTGCTTGAGAGGCGTGAGAGATGGGTCTGGATATGATGTAATACTCTGGAGTCTCTCCCAAAGTAAACCTGATTTTTTTTCCTTACTACGGAATAAAAAGGAACAAAATTTCTTCCCTTAATCTTTCTCTAGGATACCTGGTTTGGGATATATATAAAATATACATCATCTCTTAATGGAAAACAGCCAAACACATGGTTCCTTGCCTTTAAACATCCTACAGTATGAAGGGCTACCATCATCATCACACTCAGTATCTAAAGGCAAGCTTGGAGAAATTATTAGTAATATAACCAATTTTCTGAAGCCCAAATTTGGAGCATGTTGTACTTAACCAATAAACTTTAACACCAGTTACCTGAAAAGACATTTTGTGCTTTAGCAAGACCAATAAACACGTTTTCAGAGAGAGTGCAGAAAGCATCAGCACCCAAATGCTTTCTCCAAAAGAAAAGAAAAAAAAAAAAGTCCAAATAAGGAAATATAAGAAAGGGAGCGGCCAGCAAACACATTTGCAGAAAGCTGAGCAAAAAAAGGGCAGAACACATACCAGATGTTATTGTATGGAAGCAGTTACACCCAGCTGGCTGGAAAAGGAAAACTTCTTTTTTTCCCATTATATATATATGTATATCTATCTTTAATAAGTATATACAAAGTCCTTGGGATTTCACCCAGGAATCAGAACACTCAGCCTTTGAAATTCACAGCACATAATAACATTATTTTAGTAGTCAACACTTTGGAGATCAGTCTCCTCTCTGTGAGAGACTGGTTGACATTTTGGGAACTTTTGATCAGCTGTCTTAGTGGGGAGCTGCCAACCTTCTCTCCGATACAGCAAACATGCCTCTGCCACGGATGACACAAGAAAATCTAATATTTTTGCTTGCAGTATAATTTCCTCTTTGTTCTTACTCTTATGGGTCATGCTCATCATGTTCCTGCCCTGGGACCAGCAGGGAAACTCCTTCTGTGGCCTTTTTCTTTTTACATGACTAGTCTTTCCTCTTTCCCACTGGAAACTCAGTCAGAATTTGGTCACAAAGATTACCAGAACAGTCAATGGAGTCATCATACTGTCTCTTGCACTTTATGCTCTTGGATCAGCTCATCCCCACACTGAAGGTCCTTCACAGTTTATATGCACATCTGGTCTTCACAGAATCATAGAGAGGCTTGGCTTGGAAGGGATCTTAAAGATCATCCAGTTCCAACCCCATGCCATAGGCAGGGATGACACCTATTGCATTTTATTCACTACAAAGTGTTTTATTCCATCTTTGACCCCATACCTCAGTCCCACACTCTCATCTTGTTCCACTGACAGACAAGAACCACTCTTCTTCCTTCACAACAGAGCATCCAGCCCTTTAAACCTTTGCAAAGCTGCTTTTCCTTTCTCCCTCCAGGCCTTCCCACTGTCTGGAAGAGAGAAGGGACAGTGGGATGCTGCTGAACACCCTCCTTTACCGTTCACCACAGGCCATCCTCAGTGCCCAAATACTGCACCAGGTGCACCTCTGGTCAGGACACCATGTTCTTCTGATCCCTCAGGAAGTTTCATAAGTAAACATGGAGGTATTGCACTCAATGTACCAACTGGTACAAATATTATTATTTAGAACATGCAAAATTATTCATGTCCTTGATTGAAAATCAGAAAATGACATCTCCCGTAAGAAGGGAAAAGATTAAAAAAACACTGAAGCACAGGGCTGCACGTACATGACAGGTTTGATTTTCAAGTACCTTAGCTACCTTTGGTAATACATTAGTGCATTCAACACCTGCAAGCTGTCCCTGCAGCAACCATGCTGTTATACATCTAAAACATCAGGTGTTGTGATATGGGGACTATTTACTCAGTTTTCTTAGCAGCTGCTGAATGACCAGTCCTCCTTGGTGTTACTGCAAAACAGTGAGCATGAAGTGATAAAAGTTACAGAAAAAACATGCTTTGTCATGTTAATGGTGTGTAAGGGATCCTGCAAGGACTATTCCAGTAGCCAAGGTGAGACGTGGAGAGACAAACACCCTTTGAGCAGTGAGCAAACACCTTTACTCACTGCCAGCCATTCAAAACTCTGAAGGGACAGCAGGTGTGAGACAAAAGCAGAGCTAAATGCTGTATGTACTAGTGTGTGTTGTACAACACACAGCCTATTGGCAGGCTGGCAGAATAAAGAGACTTTTACATCCAAGCAGTATAACCCCACGATTTAATCTTGTGCATCTCAGCTGCCATGGGCTATCCTGGGGACTGCTACTGAGACTGAACTTTCTTATCTATATTTTAAAACCTGTGTCAGCAGTGTGCTCTGCTTCCAGCAAGCCTGGAAGAAGGAAATAACAGCCTCACTAAGATATACTGGACTGATTAGCAAGAGTGTTATGGTGAGAGAAATTTCAGTTCTTGTGCTCCTAAGGAACATCAGGAAGAACATCCTCTGAAGGGGTGATTTAGAGATGAACCGGCCAAAATCCACCACACAAACCCCTCAGGGCAATCATGCTGCAGTGGTATCCCCAGCTGGATACAATATTAAAACAGAACTCTCAAGGTAAGATACGGGTTTCCAAAACCTTTTTCTCTGATCTGACCATGCTGCAGAGCTGTGACCTCTCCTTGGGGAACTCCATGGCAGAAAGGAGCTGCACAAAGCCAGCTGAGATTGCTCCTCCTCAGGACTGCAGGGAAATGCCAGAAAGCATTTGGTGCTTAGAAAAGCAACATACCATAGCCACAGAAGGAGACTAGGACATGGAAGTGGACATGCAGATCTTCATAAAGTGTTAGAAACTTCTCACTCCCTCTTCAGATCATGTGCAAGGTGGCTACTAGACAGTGAAAATCCCCCCAGGAGAAATTAATGCTGAGAACTTGATGTATAACCTAAGACTGCTGTGACAAACAAAACCCCCCATGTTTCTGCCTAATCACTATGAACTGCTTCCTCAATTACAAGCATGCACACAGCTATAACAGAGAGCAACAGCTTTTCTCAAAGACAACTCCTGCTTATTTTTGAATGAGGGGGTTGGAAAAGCTCACATAAGTCTGCCTGAGTTTGTCTGCCATGGCAGCATGTGTGTGATTTTTCCAATCTCTCTCTTTAAACACCTTCTACTGCATAAGCTCTCAAAAACCCCAGGTCACCAGCAAAGCACAGTACTGAGGAATCAGATACTGAACTCTCCAGAGGAGCTATACCAAACATCCTTGAGCAAAGATGTCACAAAAACACCTGGGCATATATTGGAGAATTTAATGAGCAAATGCACAAGGAGGTGGCTGAAGAGCTCAACAGTGGTGGAATTACTTGAATGAAGAGTGTGAGCATCTTCCCCCCATCTCTCACACATGATCATGCCTTCCTATCCAACGCTGCTAACAACACTGGGCTCCACCTGAGATGCCAAGACCATGCCCAGGATGAAGGGGCAAGTCATTAGCCCAGAACTTCGTGGGCTTTAATTTTGTGCATGTTGGTAGGAACTCCCTCCTCATCATGCATGCTGGGGACAGTGAACCTTGGCTGAAATTCAGTTCCATTAGAAATGCCCATAATAAAAATTTCATCCAGGGATGTCTTTCTCATTAAATATTAAAAAAAATACACACAGTCATGAAGGCAGAAGAGAAAAACCACACAGAGCTGGTGGAGGAACCTGCATATAAGTTATTTTTACTGCCATCACTAGCAAAATACAACTTTTAACAGTTACCAGCTTTGAAGTTTAACTTTTACATTAGGGGAAGAACAGAAGGAAACAATGTGCCTGAGAATGGGCTTGACTCTGTTGCAGCAGCAGCTCCAGTGCCTGAAGCAGGGCACAGCTGTAGGACCACTGTGCCTGAGAAGTCAGAGCAGATTAGGACAGCATTCCATGGTCCTCCATCCACATGCCCTTCAGCATCCTCCTCACTACCCAAGGGCTGCCCACAAACAGCAGACGTGTGCAGAGACCCCAACATTGCATGTCACACCTTTTTCTTTTTACCCTCTGACACCTCACGGTGACATCAGTGTCCCTCCCATCAGCTCACACTCCTGGACTTGCAGAAATTGACCACATCTAGTCTCCTGCCACATGCTCACAGGACTGTCAGGTACATGTCCCCAAAAACCTGGGAGATATTGGACCAAAGTGCACTGCTTAGGTTTAAGATTAATTCTTTCAAGTCCATAAAAACAGAATACTTGACAGAAACAGCACAGAACTGTTAAAGAAAATATGTTTTTGAACTTTACAAGGCTGTCTAACCTGATTTGATTTCAACAGCTTAGCTATATGTTGTCTCAGGACATGGGCTTATCTACTTACTGTAGCTCAAGAGATAAAGATTGAGTTAAGTGCAATTAAGCTGTAGACAAATTTGTAACAAGAGAAAAAAACCCCAAAATCATAGAGCCCCACCAATTTCTCAAAGACTGTAAAAAATCCCAGTTTAAAAGCAAAGAACACGCTTTTCAATCTCCCAGACTCTATCAGGTTGTGGATGTAGTCTTGATGGTGTGGCACCAGCAGTAGTAAATATTCTGTGGACAGGGCTGATGCATTTACTGAAACAAAGTAAGAGCCTGAACAGATCACTACAGATATACCCTACAGCTTTACTATTTCTTCTTTTCTGGGATGGGCACATAGGCAAACAGATTACAGAATGATCAACTACATAAGAACATCCATTTTTCATACAGAAGAAACGATTTCTGCTGTTTATATGTCTGTTAGCAATGAAGGAAAATAACGTGACAAGTTGAAGTGTCACCCCTTAATTTTATGAGAATTGCAATAGTTTTAAAAAACAAATGGTAGGTACTTTCAAAGCACTCTACCAATTTAAATCTCCTTCCTATGGGCTTCTTACAATATCCATATACTTCCTCTTTTGAAATCCCTAATTAAAAATTCTGCAAGGAAGCTTTCTTTAACATCCTGTTTCACAGAATCCTCACAGAAAGAAGTTTTCATCCTAATTGAGAACAGTGTACACTTAATTTCTAGTGCCCCCTGTTCAGATACACTCTTGGTAGGTACTTGTATCTGATCCTCCCTCATACACACACAGAAAGGACAGATCTGACCTTTATTGACCACTGACAACACTTAAGATGAGGTACTACCAACTGCTGGAGCTTTCAAAAATGTCTCATTTAAACTAATTAATCTTCAAATACTTCATTATTCTCAGATTTTTTCTTCTCTGGAGCCTTACATGACAATGTTTTAAAACAACAGCAGGAAAAAGGGCAGACAAGTGTAGAAACCAGGCTTTGAAACAGCTTCAGTGTAACAGTACCTTTAACACAGGGAGTATTACTCTGTACTTCCAGTGGAAGCTGTAGGAGACCTGCTCTGGAAGGGATGTCCTGGGTAGCTGAGCCTACTCTCCACAATGGTAGTGGCTGCACGACACAGTCCCTTTCAGATTTGCTAGCAATTAGCATCATTCACTGCACCAGCTCCCCATCTACTTCATTCATCTCTGTGCCAGTGCAGAACTGCAGATGGGTGGCAGCTAAAAGCCAGAATACCCCGTTTTCAAAAGAGCCCTTCATGCAACACCAAACCACACAGATTTTTTTTTCCCCAACATCCTACAGTGACAGATGAGTTCAGCTGCTATGTCTCCTTTCTCTTAAACATCACAAGCCTATCAAACCTTGCAACACATTTTATATTCCAGTGTAATTATGCAGCTTTTGAACAGCTTTATCCCAGATCTGATCTTCCCTGCAGCCTACTCAACAGTACCACCATCAGTAATGTATCTACAGCTGTGGCCAGTTCTCTGACTGAGAAGCAAATCTCCTCAAGACCCCCAACAGTAAAATGTGAATGTTTACACCTAAAAGTTGGTAAGTTCTCACTATTTGGATAGTCTGTGTACTGGGAAGTTCTTTCTGTGCCACTAGGTCTGTGGGTCAGCCTTTTGCAGAGGGTGCAAATTACTCAGACTGCTGCTGGCATTTATGGATTGGCAGGTAGGAGATGACATTGTCAGCTGGTAGGATCTATAAACCTCACATAACTGGGACAGAGTGCTAGCAGGAAAAGTCAAGTCTGGAAGTTCTGCAGTCTGAATAGTCTGAACATCTCTACAATATGTTCCTGATGGAAACTATGGGCTAGATGTTCCTGATGGAAACTCTTTTCTGTTTTCATTTCCTGAAAACTTAAGCAAAACTGCCTGATTTAATTGGTCCATGTATATAGTTGCTTTTATGAGAAACATGTCTCTTTTCATTAGTTTAGAAACAATAAAAAAACCCCAAACTCAGAAATTATAGCAAAACCTTTCCTTTTGCAAAAGTAAACCTTTTTAATGTCCTTTGCATCATCTTTAGGTTGTTTTCATGGTTTAGTTAGAGGATATTAAACCATTTTTTTTACCTATCAAAAGGATTCCACGGGAAAGAAAAATGAGCACATTTAAATCCCACCACTAGCACATGAAATGAGGATTAAAATATGACTAGGAGGTGCACAGAATCACTGTTTGCTTGGAACAGAGATGTCCAAAATGTTACTTTTGTCTTGTGGTATGGCTAGTGCACCTGATAAAATTCTAACAAGCTTGTCTGAGTACATTAATGCAAATTTAATGCACTCACAGAGAACACATGAGTACAGAACAACAATCAAGAAAAGCTCTCATAAAGGAAGAGGTCAGCTGTTTATCTTGTTCATTTTGGAAAACTTAAATCAGTTGATGCCAATCTCCTTTTAACTGGAACATTCCTTTGACAATCCTGCAATAGCTCAACATTTTTTTCCCCATTAAAAAGAAATCTGATGTGCCAGGCCTGGCCTGCTACACTCAAATATTGTCTGAAAAAAAAAGTGAAAATAGCTTTATGTAAAGAAGAAAAATAAAATCAGCCTTTACAACAACTGAAACCACTCTGACAATTTCGATTTAAAGAGTTCAAAATAATTTAATGTGAGTCTCCTTCTGATCCTGTGTCTCCTTCCTGCCTGCTTCCCTTTCTGTCCAAAATGAGCCCATATTAAAAAGAATACAGCACAGTTTTTCTTGACCTGAGGTCTGAAACCCAAGAGTTTTGTCTCTCCAGCCTAAAGCAAGAGTGCACACAGGTTCTCTCAGCATTTACCTACCTCCTTTTGCTTCCTTGCTCGTGGTTCACACAAGTAACATGACAAAAAAGTGAGTTCCTTTTACTGGATTGCAAAATGCTGGGTGTGACAAAACTCAGAGAGAGGCAACCAGGACAATAAGGCAAAACTAACACTGGAGAGGGAACTCAGTCTCACCTAGAGGCCACTAAAGCTGGCTAAAGGGCATCTGAGGATAATTTCTCACTTGCAAAGTGCCCTTGGAGCCCTGGGTCTGGCTGGTAGGAAATCCTGCAGAGACATCAAAAGAAACTGGTTTTAGGCTATATAAATCTAGAGCCATTTAGCATTTCCCTTCAAATGAGCCTCCAGTCACAGTGTAGTTTCAACTGAACAACTTCTGGCATCAGAAAATGCACTCCAAACCCCAGCTTTTATCAGGGAGGCTTGCTGAAATGCTCATGGGAACATGAGAAAGGCCAAACCCAGGACATCCATTTTCCAAGTTTCTTCTTAAAGCAGTGGATGGGAAAGGTCAATTTAAGTTTCAACAAATTGCAGCTGGAATTTTACTAGAAAATATGTTCATTAGGTCACTTGGTCACCATCACTAGTGTCAAGCCCTCCCTAACACTCTGCATGTGAAACTCAAATTCAAACAGAATAACTTAAACCCACTGTTTCTCTGCATGAAAAACCTTGGTCTGTGTTTCAATTTTTTAAGTTAATATATAGTCCTGTTCCTCCCTCTTTTGTGTTCTGAGCCTTCACAGCCCTCAGAGAAGCAGAAGAAAGCGTTTTTACCCTATATAACCATACCTCCTTAGAAAAAGAAAAGTAACGAAACCACTCTAACCACCTGGAAACCAACCATGTAACTTCAAAAAACATAAATGCCTTTGCACTGTTCATTATTTCCCTTGGGTATGCTACAGTAAAGTTAGAGTCAAAACTGTGACATTAGGTTTGCTTTTAACCCCTTTTGCCATTCCTTTTTAATTCAAGTTTCTCCACTTTCCACTCCTCTCATTGAAAAGTGGTCATGTCCAGGCAGTTCCAGAAAAAGTTGGACCCCAGCAGTCTTTAGAAAACAAAAGATTAAATTATTGGTGTATTTTATATCTAGTCTGGAAAAAGGGCTTTTAGAAGTTGAGTACCAGTTTATAGGAAATTTTAAGTTTTTACAAGGGAAATGGCCTTACATTTTTCAGTCACAATCCTTCAGCAAAAACTGAAGGATTCATTTAGGAAAAAAAAAAAAAAAGAGACAGAAGGAATTAATTACTGCAAACACATGCAATTCTTTATGCCCTGTAGAATATGCAGTTATAGTAGTTTAATTCACTTTTGAGGGTGAACAACCAAAAACACAACCCTTCTACCAAAGCGTTCCTCCAAAACTGTTTCCTTGGAGGTGCACTCTTATGCTGCAGGTTTCTCCACAGCTGGAAGCATGTTCCATCTCCCACCAGAGCAGGTTGGCAGAGGGTCATTTGTCTAAAATTTCCTTCTTTAAGGCTCTTTTGGTCTTGCAGCCTGACAGCTATTCATGCACAGAAAGAATCTGCTGGTGCCACTACCTTTTCAAAATGCAATTACAGGGAAGTAATGAAGTTTAGCAACACCTTAGCTGAATTCAATATCCTGTGCACTCGGGGGCAAAATCTGAAGTCAGGTTTCTCATGCATACGTGACACCTACATTTGGTGGCTGTCTCCTAAAGAAACCTTAGCAGCTGAAAACACTGGGTTATTTCATTACCTGTGCAAGGGACTGGCAGATTTTAAACCCCCTTTTGGTGATTTTTTTCCCCCACTGAGATGGTGCAATTTAATAAATTTCATAAAGCTATTTCAGCTAAGTGCTTTTCATATTCTGACTTTGCCAGTGGCACCCTTATTCTATACATTTTCTGTGCACTTTTCCTGTAGGAGTATTTTTTTCATTGTCTTATAGCACTACGCTACCTAGAGAGAGGCAAATAGAGCAAAAATTCACAGAGATCTCCAGGTAAGTTGTTTTGCACGTTGTGTATATTAATACATGGCTTAATTACTGCCACCCAACAGAGCATATGTTCTTGCCTACTCCCTCAGAAATGTTAACATGAGTTAAAATGAAAAGAACAGTCAAATGTATTGGCACTTGCAAAAGACAGTCACAGTAAAAGGCCATGGGTGGATATTCATTAATGTAACTCTGTTGCTAGTGTGCACTGTGCTGAGTACAGCCTTGAGTGTATTCCCCAGGATGTCAGCCTTGCCACTGGAGTGACAAAGATGGCCAAGAATATATCTAGCTGGGCAAGAATTATATCCATGTGGGTCCTATTTTCAGTGGCATATGCACCCCTCCCATTCCCAAGCTGTCAGGCAGGAGAAAATCCTCTAATGTGCGTGCCAGAAGTTGGATATTTCCTCTTGGATATTGGGCTTGACCTGTTAACCTCCTTCTCTTCCAATCAATTCCCATTTTCTGTAAACACTCATAAGCCAGTTTCTCCATCTGGCCTATCAGTCTCAAAGCATCAGTTTCAGGCACCATCTTCACTTAAAATTGCCCACATCCAGAAGAACAGAAGGTCCAGGTACTAAGAAGTTAGAAAGAACTCTCACTTCTAGATGAAATGGCCTGGTTACTCTAGCAACCCTGGAGGATCCCTGAAGCACCCTAATTTCTGCAGGGATTGGAGGAAAGTGATGAAAAAATGAGTAGGACTTAACTAGTATTTTAAGAGCAAATACCACTGTTGTGTGGGTTTTTTTAGGCTGAAATCATAGAGTATTAGTGAGTGTGAAAGTCTGAGCTGTTGCTACAGGAGTCTGGAGAAAATTTAGAGCAGAGCAGTTCTGGATGCTTCTTGCAGGCCAAACATCTCCTGCAAGACTGTTTTTATACCATACAAAAAACCATCACACATGCACACTTCCCCCCTCCCTTTCACTTGATCTCTTCTAAATGCAACTCTCTCATGTTCTTTGAGAAATCAGAACCGCTGCTTACAACACAAGAACTACAGTGTAAGCATGCACATGATCCTTTAAATTTTTGTGAGAAACCAGTTAGTTGCCTTGTGCAAATGATTCTCTTGCACATTCACAGTCTCACAGCCTGCATGAGTAAGGAGAAAAACACCATGTACCAATGACTGAAAACATTTTATCAGCAGAGTTCTTGCCTGACTTTTGTTTGAGTTACCCTCACTAGGGAGCACTAAGGCAAATACACACTCATGAAGCAATGCAGCCAGAACAGAATACATGCAACCAGAATCAAGAGAGACTGCTGCAGAAATGCCACTACTTTCTGAGTGCCTCCTGTACTTCAGCCTCTTGTTTTTACTCTCCAAGAGGCACAGCTGCCTTTTCATTGTCTTTCTTTTCCCACTAAATTTATGAGCCCTGTTTGCTTGCTGTGATCTGCTCCTACCTGTGAGGTTTCTTGGAAGTGAGTGCCTATCTGTGTAGGTACTGACTGATTCAGCAGAGCCTGATGGAGGTCTCTGAGGTCTGCCCAGTACAGGTGAGCACTACTTTTATCTTGCCTAATTGAAATGACAGCAGCAACCAGGCACCGACTCTGGAATCCTCCCCTTCTACAGCCTTACTACAGAACCACTGCTCTGCCATACTTCTTATTTTCAGGTGCTGATCCTTGTGTCTCCCATTTGGTTTTGTTTCTGAATTGATAAGAAAAAGATTCAGAACCAGAGTAGCACATTGTATCTTAAACAGCACTTCCTGATGATTTCAGTGGAGGCTTTTGTGTAAAAAACTGATGAGAACAAAAACTCCAGACAATACAAATGTGAACACGAGTCCTAAATAATCAAGGCAATTGTATACAAGATACTGAACATCTCTTGCAAGGCAAGGCTTTTGTTGTCAAGTATAAATCAAAGAGATTAGCTAGTATGAAGTCACAATTTGTATCTGCTGTGCAGAAATGCTTTGTATTTCACTTCTCAACATATGGAAAGGAGGAGCAGTTTTATAACAGAAAAACTTCCCTGTCCATTCAGAGTCTGGCAGGAGTCTTGTAGGTGTATGCAGTAATCCAGAGCACATTTTTAGCACCAGCTACATTTCACTTGGTGACTCTTTCAAACCACCAGTGAGTGCTATGTTGGCATCAGTGTTAGTCCCAAAACAATCTAGGAACTCAGCTCACTGGAAGTTTCAGTCCATGACAGTTATTTAGTGCAACATCCATACAAGATTTTAGTAGAGCCACCAGGACTTACGTCACAGGCCAGGCACATGGGACCCAATCTGCTCGGTCTAACTAGGTCCCATCAGTATTCTCTCTCTGGGACAGTATTAGGAGTTGCTAATGCAAGTGTTAATAACTTGCTGCATTAACTAGTATCTAGGGAGTTCTTCCACCTTTTCCTCCCCCTTTACATTCCACCTATAAAACCCCACTATTAATAGCAAGGAGGAACAGTCAAGTGGTTACAAGACAACAGTGGATCAGATCCTTATCATGCACTTTCATCCACTTCCAAAGGCTGACTATTCTTCACAAAGACATTTTAGACACACACAGATCAAAATAATTACCTGAAAAGTTATATTAAGAGATTTAATGAAGAGCTAATAGAGAGATTTGAAAGGGTCCTCACAGTCACGATGAGCTGTACGTTGGCAGGGCTTTATGGAAAGAACAAAATGAGAGGCAGAAAAGGAACTGCTGATATGGTCTAGACTGCCCACACTGTTGTACAGTGTGCCAAACTCTGTGGACTTTGCAGGTGATATGACACCTTGGGGGAAAGTTTGTGGTTCTTCACACTAAAAGTCCTGCTTGTGTGTACACTAGAATTATTTATGGATCTTCCTCCAACTACAGAGATAGTACTAGTGGGATTTCTGAGGCCCTATGCGGTGGGATGAGACATCCTACTGAATGGAATTTAAAAGCTTGTCCAAATTGAAAAACTGGAAGTATTTATGAAAAGAGGGCAAAGACACTGCACATTATTTACTGCAGAAATTAGTAAGTGCTTGAGGGAGACAAATGACCATGGATGCTATAAAAATTAAAACTACTTTTCACCTGCCAGTGTCACCATACCTTTAGAATATCTAGATGCTACTTTCCTAGAAAACTACCTTTTTTAACCATATCATTCAATTCCAGCTGAGCCTGACTCAAAGAATATTGCAATGGCTTCCTCAAATCTTAAATCTACTCTCTGAAGCTGGTGTAGCTCAGAGCTCCTTCAAGTTCAGATCTCAGCCAAGTCCAGCTCACACTCATATCATATGTAGAGCAGGAAATTCCACCTGCACTGAGATTTTCAAAAATGTTAGCATTTTGCCTAACTCACTACTAAAAATTAGGCACCACAGATTGCTATGATGCATCATTATGGAAAAATATCCTTAGGTTATCTTCTTTCATATGCTCTGGAGAGCTCAAAAAGTCTGAGCAGTAAACTCAGCTGAGATGAACTCTTATGTATTTCACACTGTTTTCCTCCATCCACTCTCCTCCCTGCTTTTTTTTTTTTTTTTTTGCAAAACTCCAGTTTTTCACTTTTTCCATGAATATCTTTTCAGCAACCTGTTACAGAAATCTATTGCATCATGCTATCCCAGGATCCTACACAATATCCCACCACAGAGAGCAAACAGTCACTAATACTAAATAGTGAACAGACTTTGAGCTGTGGATATGCCCCAGTGACTTGATGAAGTCAAGTCTTGCTAAAGGATCTTGCTAAAAGGCAGCTGAGAGAAACTGATAGTCTATTTTTAAGTGCTTAGTGCTACTAAACAGGAGATTCTTGATTTAGCAAGGAACCCTAGAGCTTATTCCCATCCAGACGTTCATAGTACACGACATTTCTGAGGGTCCCAGAGATATCAGAAGCATGGGGAGCAAAAGGGAAGGAGAGAAGGCGAGATGTCTGCTGAGCATACACACAGAGATAAGAAGAAAAGCACTGGCTGAGTTCCAGAAATTAAGATCTGGCCCCACTGAAGTAGGGAGGAGCTTTGCCACCAGGGAGACAGAATTTTAGCCAATGTGAAGAGTATTCTGGGAATACCCTCCCTCCGGACACACTGTGGGAGGTCTTCTAGCTCTGAATCATCAGTGCAAACACAGAAAGGGAAATTAAACCCAAACCAAGACAACAATACCAGAATGATCAATCAACAGACAAAAAGGAATGTAAGAACAATGAAGTGAAAAGTGTTGCAGAAGTGGGTGGAAAGAAAGTGGCCTGGACCACTCCTGGACCACTGAACTTTGTGAGAAGCAAGGGAGGATGCAAGGACTTATGGTGCTGGGTGCAGGAGGCCACACCAAGGCTGCACTGGAGTCTTGGAGTCTGCATAGATTCAATAAAAAGGGGGAAAAACCTGTAGTGCAGATTCAGCCTTGGAGTAGCTCTATTAGTAATGCTATATAAAGAGGCCAGAACCTAGCAACTTCAGCAAAGATTCCTAGGAGCAATCAGCATCATCACTTACAAATTCCCAGGCAGGCTAGTTCACAGGAAGGGCATGCTCAGCAAGCTCTGCACTTGTGTAACTGAGCATTCTGGATCTGAGAAATACAATAAACAGACACAATGCCTATAAGGTTCCATCTACTCTGACAGCTATGACCCAGTTATTCAGCCTACAGCTGCCCTCTGATTTACTTAGCATTTAGATTCATACCACAACTATATATAAGGTCCTGGATGCTTCCCTTTTCATTGCCTTAAGAGTTCAGGTTGCCTACAATGCCAAGTTCTACCTTTCAGACTGCCTGAACCCTCCAAATTCAAATGAGGCAACTAGAGAGGCAAATTCCCATAACCGCTGGAACTCAGTCCCTAACTCCCAACCAGAGACTTCTTTGCTGCAGCTCTGCTGCAGAAAGGGACCAAGTGGCTTTTCTGGGAATTACTGCAAAATGCACCACGCTGGATGTGGTGATGACAGCAGAGAAACTTGCACATCCATCACTGACAAATAACTGCATTGCCCTTTAGATGAGAAATCCAGACGAAGATTCATGCCTACAGGGCAATGATGAATGAACAACAGCAGCTAACTAAGCATTAAACCAGATTTCCCTGAGTGACTGTGTGACAACCACAGCATAGACAGGCTCTTAGAAGGTCCCAGGGTGCTTTGAGCTTTTCTCAGGCCTCCCTTCCTCTCAAAACAACTGGAATTCCTGCTTCCCCACCCACACCTCTGACAGGTTCACAACCTTCACAGAGCTTGGGCCATCTGCCAGTTTTCTCTCCCTGCTCTCTCTCATATAACCAGGAAAACCCCTTTTCACAGTCCTTCCCTGGGCAGTCTCCTCAGGTGATGAGGATCACCTGATGCTCTGCAGTTTGCTGTCCATGTGCCTGATCTTGGTGCAAGTTCCTTATCCATGGGCTCTGCTGTCAACCCTCAGGATTGTCCCATCTTCAGGTCTATTGTCCAATATTATAAAAGGTAAGGGGGAAAATGGAGGATAAGGTGGAAAACAAAGGGCACCAAGGCAAAATCAAGCATCTTTGTAGGCCTTGCAGTATTCTGCTGGCTCTGAGCAAGCTTTTCACCCAGTTACTTAACTTAGCTGGCAGCTTGGAAAACAAACTAAAAATGTGTTTGTTCCTTCTGCCAACTCTTGAAACAAATCTGGAGGGAAGAGAGTGCCTGGAGAGTTACTGAGCTCTTGTGCTCCCTGGCAGCCTCAACAACATTGTTACCCCTGGTGAGAAACCAGAAGAGTTGCTTCTCACCCTGACAAGATCTTGGGATGAAAAGCATAGACTGCCCCTCGTGCTGGGCTTTGGACCAGGCTGCTGGCTTTCCCCAGCATGTGTCATGCAGCTGTGTGTGTAAGGGGCACCCCACAGCCCTCCTTCCCAGCCTTAAGAGGGGGGATCTTGCAGAGAACTGCAGAGCAAGGACCATTATCCATGAGATAATGCTTCTGGAGTGCGAAAGGGCAGAGCAGAGACCACCATTTAGCTCAGTCCTTATTACACTGTAGTGCCATCTTTCCTTTGTTTTTTAAATCAGCCTTAAATGCATTTAAAAACAATTACTGGAAGGAACAAAATCCCTTCTTGCTCTGAACAGCTCTTGCCAGCACTCAAGGAGACTTGAGGAAACTGAATGGCCCCAGCTGGAAGGCTGGCCATGGAAGATGGCTGGGATTATAACCTTGCTGCTCACCCCTTGCTGGATCCAGAACTTAGACCATAAAAGGACCAAACCTGAAACCTGAAATCCACAAAACAGAACGTAAAAATCTCTTTCTGGGTCACCTGTATCTGAGGTCACAAGTCCAGTGTTTCTAGAAGTTATTTTCCCTTCCATAACACTGGCTACAACATGAGAGAAAATGGGATTATCAAGACTCTCCACAGAGTAAGAAGAGTAATGTAAAATCATTTCAGCCTAGTGCCATCATGTCTCTCCTACCTTTTACACATACTAATACTACTTGTCTTCTTTTCCATGCCCAGGCCCATAGCAGTACCCAGAAACCATTGAAAATGTACATTTTTTCCAGAACCTACACAAACCCTATACACAAACCTGTATTTTATCATATTCTTCTACCTCCCTTCAAGTGTATCTGATGATTTTCTATAATAGTCAATACACCAACTGGTATCAAACAGGTATTTTATACTGATCTGCTATTTTACCTAAAAATGAGAATTTTAGACTAGCACAGTCCTCACTCAAAACAGCTGACAACATTCCTTTTAAACTGTCAGAAGCAGAACAGAGAACATAATTTTTAGGAGCAGAGAGACACGCAGACATTTCAAGAACTATCTGTTCAAATGGTACTGCTTACACACCTTACACACATGAAAACTAAAGACACCAAAAGCACGTAAAATTCTCCTTTTGTTTTTGTTCAAATCGTCAGTGTTGTTTAACTGCACTCGGGCTTTCAACTACAGGAACTCTGACCATCAGTCCAGTACAGCAGAACACATGATAATTAAATTTACTTACCCTGTAGACTCCTGCTGGGCTTAAAATAAGGCCATTGCTCCAGTGAAAAGCAGTCAGAGGCCGCTCACTAGAGATGGGTTTGTGGCTGGGGTTTCTAGACATTTATTTCAGTGCAAATCCTGCCAGAAATTGGAACTTACTGCTTGTTGTGAAGTTACCCTCGCCAGCCTGGGGAAAGGAGTCCACATCTTGGATGACTTGTAGCACGCCCACGGTCCGGGCTGGGGGATCCAGGGCCACTGAGCTCTCGTTCACGGTTATGTCACTGGCTCCCGTGATCTGGTTGGTTGGTGGTCCTCCTATGGATGCTTCCAAGTCTGGAGGTATATCATCCATGCAATCTGCATTGGGCTAATGGGAAGAAAAGGAGAAAATTGAGCTTCTACCTGGTAAAAAGATTCAATTTACTTCTCGCCTCTTCTTCAGATTTTATTGCTTTATTTCAGTATTGAAAATGACAACATATAATGAATAATCACACAGAGTTTGTTGTCGTGTACTTAGTACAATCTGTTGGAAGAGAGACCCAAAGTATGCCATGGAAACATTGAGTATTAAACTGTGTCACCTACAATTGCTAAACATTCTTATTTATACTTTTAAAAGGGTTTGGGAATGTGCACATTAAAAAAGTAACTCACTTATTGGTATCATCTGCTCAACATAGGCAGATTGCTGAATCAGATCACTGATGTAAACAGAGACAGGAGCTGAAGGAGAATGATTATCTTTTCCTGAAATATGCATTTTAGAGAGCCAGTATCTGAGGTTACAGGAACAAGAATTCAATAAGAACTGCCTGTGGGTGCATCTATGTGTGTGGTGCAAAACACAAGCTTCTAAACATGAAAAGATCATTTCCTTTGCTAATACTGTATTTCCTACAAAATACAATTATGAGAAAAGAAACAAACAGACAATAATGGGAAACTGAAGAGCATTATTTGATTCACAGTCTTTCTTACTATGTGAAGCAAGAGCAGTGACAGAGAGACATACCAAGACTGAGCTGCAATAAGTGGAGGCCTGGTTAAGATAGGAAATGTTAATTTGTTTCCATTTATCTTTAGTCTCCAGGAGCCAGACAGCTAATCTGGATCGGTCACTTAGGTTTCCTCTAACTTCAGGGGTTTGAGACATTTTTGAGATTCATCTCCTAGCCCCAGGAGGAATTGCTCCCTCTGCCTTCCCTCTGCTCAGCAGTAAGCAGAGACAGGGCTGCCAGACTGAGAACCCGACATTCAGATGGCCAATGTCAGGGGAGGTGTGCTCTGTTTAGTGGATCTGATTTTTTTCCCTAAGCTTAGATGTCTCACATGCCAAGGCACTTTGGAAAAATCTCACTACCTGCCTATCTCCAACAGCAGGCACCAAGAAACTAAGCAGAATATGATACAGCAAAGGCTTAAAGAGAGATTTAACTTTAAGCACAAGAGAAATCCCCTTGATTCAAGCACAGAAGGTTACCATATGTTTACTATTTTTTTTTTCAGAATCAGGAATTTGGCATGTTTTCTCTTTTCCCACACATTCCCTGTCTGATTGTTGTCACCTTTTAAGTATTTTTTTTCCACGAGTGTTCCTAATGAAAAAGACAGGCGATTTAAGCAATCTTGTATCCACAAACTGAAGTTTAGAATGGAAACTAGAATTGTTGTTGTCTGGCTCCAGTCTAATACACAAACAGCAAGAATGCATCAGATTTGGGATAAAAAAGGTACATTCTATACCAGGTGTTAATGAAACTCATTGAATCTGTTCTTTTCCAAGTGAAGTACCAATCATTTATCTGTAGGACAGGGATTCAAAATTATCCCTTAGATCTATCATTCTTTCCTTCTCTCTTAGCTATTATAAAACAATATTTTCAGAATTTCATTTTAAATTTAATTTACCTTTGATGGCTGTATGTATTAAAAAGGCCTATTTTTTTTTTCTCCTATAGGAAAAATTATTTCAAATTTTCAGGGGATCAGTTGTCTGTCCTTTGCTCTGACTCTAGTTCTTCCTAGAATGGGGTTTTATCACAAACTTTTAAACCTTTTAAAGAGTGGGATTATAATTGAAAACATTAAAGATGCAAAAATAATATTGCTTGATATAATTAATCCTTTTACTCCTGAATCACTTAAATTGAAAAAAAATTGCCCAAAATGAAGAAGCAGGCTATAAAACTATTATTATGAAATACTGATCAGAAATAAACCCCAAACCATTATGGCTTTGGCTGCCAGAGTGACCCAGATACAGTTGCTAAGTTTAATTATATTGGTTTCACTTGTGCCCTGCATGCAAGTGCTTTGAGAGCACAATTCCACTAAAGTCAAGGGAAAGCTTTGTATTGGCTTCTGAGGGCTTGGCTAAGGCTCTTAGTGAATAGCTTCAAGTCATACAATCTGCTGCCAAAAATGCAGCTGACTGCATATCCAGCAGATGTTTGCAGAAAAGGGGGAGAAGCAGAGGGAAACTATTTTATGTGA
The DNA here is from genome assembly GCA_017589585.1 of Phylloscopus whistleri. Taxonomy (NCBI): domain Eukaryota; kingdom Metazoa; phylum Chordata; class Aves; order Passeriformes; family Phylloscopidae; genus Phylloscopus; species Phylloscopus whistleri. The sequence goes on from JADMLD010000468.1 coordinate 421,500, forward strand.
TATGATTGTCCCAATAGCAATGTAGCTCTTTGAAAGTGAAAGACTGGTAATCCATTTCAAATATTGCAGGTGTAGTCTGAGCTGGTTTTGTCAGCAAAGAGTGGGAAAGGTCAGGCCAACCATTTGCTGGTAGAGAGTTAGTGAATAATCTTCTGGAGCTGCCAAGTGCCACGGAGAAAAGTGGAGGTGTTGGGGTGCTCAGTGACTGTGAAAATGAGTGCAGGAGTTTTGGTGCCTCACGGCTGCCTGGGGAATTTGAGCTTAGGGTAGATAATATTTTAAGTCTCCATTACAAAGTAAATGCAGAGTTTAGTTGTGAACTGAATCGAAACATTTAGATATTTGGGGTTTAACCAATCCTTTCCTGGAAAACCCCAAGTTTTCCTGCTAAAGGAAGCACTGATTTAACAGTTGCATCACTTCTCAATATACTACAGGCAATATACATGCTGAGCAGAAGTAGTAGCCAAACTGTTTTGACGCATTACCCTAGCTACAATGCTCTGCTTCTTTTCCCCCTTTGCATGTTTTTTAATTTGGGTTATATTAGGTTTACTAACATATCTGCCTGCAACCTGCTTCCTAGTCCCCATGAAACTGAGTTCTCTGAGAATGGCTGTACCAGCTCCCCAATGCGCTGACGTGAGCTGTTTCACTTTATGTAGCTCTTTCAAATGTGACTTGGTGCATCACTGACTGAAACTCAGGGGGGCTGTTTACAGCAACTGTTCATGCATCAGCTGGAGGTGTTTCAATATTGAACTTCACAAACCTTGCACAGAGGGGGAGAGTGACTCACTCCCTCCTGGTTAAACCCCTGAGCTCCATGATAGTTCCAGCTGGGAAAGTGTATGGCAGACAGGACATAGACTATCTGAATGCCAACATGCCACTTAGAAAGATCAATTACTTTGGCCCTTTCTAACCACATTTGAATGTTCCAAATAACAAAGAGTGTAACCATTTTTTGTGTGTCATGTGTTCTACCATGTGCTCAGTAACTAGGAAAAATGGCCCTTAACTGGAATTAGGAGTACAGATCTTGCTTCAGATAGACTTTAAGAGAAGTCTGACAGAAAAAGGACTTGCTTCCCCAGAACGAGCAATTAGTTGTCCTTGATGATTATAGCAGAGAAAACCTTATTTGCAGACTTTCTGCTTTTAGATTTGAACTGAGGGCACCGATTAAAGAAATAAATCCAGTCCTGAAAGCTATGTGAAAGAGTCTATAAATCCACCAAAACACCAGTGAACAATCTTCTGCTCCACCAAGCAGGCAGCCACAGACACACAAATCCCAACACCCAACCAACCCCCATAAGGGTTAAGGGAAACTCTTCCTTGCTAATACAAGTGGGATGCAGGACAGAGGTAGAAGTCAGACATTTCCAACTGTACTTCCCTTAATAAATCAATTAATTATTCAATAGTATGGCAAAAAGAGTAAGAAGGGAACAGACAAGCAAAGGCTAGGGATATACTCAGGAGGTTGGTGTTTCTCTTCTGCCCTGATGGGCTGCTCTGCAAAGTGCTTACCGGAATCCCTAGAGCTTTTAGAATATTCATTTTACACATCGGGCAGGTACGATGGTCTAGCAGCCAGGGGTCTACACAGGACTTGTGGAAAAGATGCCTGCAATGAAAACCAGGATATCTTAAATTCAAATGCACCACAGCACAATTTACCACTTAGTACCAGATGATTCTGAATTCCTTTTAGTAAGAGTATTTCAACTGGTGCAGTTTGTGACCTCTGCAAGGACTGCAGAACTATGCACACAAGGCTAAAATGATTCCTGCAGCAACTCAAGCACATGTGCACATTTCAATGTGTTTGGAATAGAAGACATACATATTTAAAGACTTAGGGAAAATACACAAAATGCATTAGCAAACCCCATATTCTTTAAATGTCAAAGGCTGTCAGTAAACAAAAGCTTCGTGCTGGTAAAGGTAAAAATCATGTTAGTTTTTTCAATAGTTCTACAGACAAACCTAATTACACATAATTTAAATGTGAAGCCATTGAGGGTCTAGTATTTTTCAGGATAGAGCATAAAGAAATAAATTGAGTTAGAAAAAAATATTTTTCATTTAAACAGGAGAAACTAGTACAATGCTTTTAAAAATATTCTCTCTGACTTCCCTGGTCTTTAGAAGCTTCCCATCAGAGAGAGCTCCTACACAGTTCCCTGAAGGAATTGTTGCTAATCCTGTTCTGAGTCTGAAGCAACCACCTGAGCCCTGCAGCTACTAGGCACAACTTTTCCTAGACATTAATCAAGTAGAGGAACTGAAGGTTTCTTGTTCAGCTTTGCCTTTAACAATCTGATAATGACTGTAGAGATGTTTAGTGCATGTACCTGACTGGCAGACTGTGTTCTCTCTGCAGAGCATATTCTGTTACTAGGAATACTAGGAAACATTTCTTAACCCAAAGGGTGGTCAGGCATTGAAACAGGCTGCCCAGGGAAGTGTTATCTGGAGGTGTTTAAGATGTGTGGATGTGGCACTTTGGGGACATGCTCTAGTGGTGGGCTTGGCAGTGCAGGGCCCACTGTTAGACTAGAAACACCTAAATATCTGTATGATCCTCAGGCTCTGCCTGGAGCACGGCGTGTACCTGTCTCCACATGAAAATGTAATCTCTGAGAAAGCCAGAGTCACCTAATGCACCAAAGTAACTCTAAATATTTAACTGCTACTTACTCAGCAGAATAGGTCAGCAGATGTATTGTGTTACTACACGGCAAATTACTGCATTCCTGTGCTTTGTATCACTTCATACAACTATGGGAAAGGGCAAACACAATCTTGGAAGTTCAATCTAGTCTAATTATATCAGCTGGCTGGGGTATCAACCCTCATTTGATCCTGTATGTCAACATGATTAATCAAATGAAACATTGTGATATTTGAAGTTTAAGCTGCTACTTTGCTAAGGCTACTAAAGTCTGCAGCTGTCCTTCCAAACAAGACCTGACCTGACCATAACAAATGGACCAGATTTTGGTCTCTGTCCTGCTTAACATTTCCTTTCCTCTATCTTAGGAGGGGCATATTCAGTCCATCATCAGAAAAGCATCGGGGATAGGTGAAAACAAAAAGATACAGTGCTTAGGCATGTGTAATTTTACATTCGAAAGTCTAACCAACAGATTTTCTTGAATCTATTATTTCACGGAGGGTACTGAAAATCTGTATCTTGCCTTTCAGCTACATGAAATAATGATGAAATTCTTATTAGCAATTGGTTTTCTTTAATTATATAATCAAATTCATAAATATGCTTATTGGCAAACATCTGAAGCACATTTGTGCCAAAATAATCAGTCTATTTAGAAAACCTGAGATATTTATTAATCTCTCAGAAAACAAAACAGATTTCTAAAATCTGTTTTGAATAACAAATACGTAGTTTCCACCAAGACATTTTACCATAGACCAGAAAATCCCCTTTCGTTTTCCATTTCCAGCTTTGAAAGCCTCATTCAAACTGGGGTTCATATTAGAGAATTTAATGATGTTTGTTCATCATCAAAAGCTTGGAACGCTTTCATGCCTTAAAGACTTTAAAATCTGATGTTCAGTGTTCTAAAGTTGGCTTCAAAAACAATATTCTAAAATAAATCCTAACAATGCTAAGTAATTTAAATACATGACAGATCTTGTCACTTTGCACTTCTCAATACTAATTTAGCACAGTGTATTATGACTCCATTAATTTCAGATTTAATATGTACTACAGAAGGAACTTGATTATTTGACAGAAATCCACAGAATAATGGAATGCTACTGAAAATCAGATAAAGATTTGCCTTTTAAAATTTTTGTATTGCATTATACCATTAGAGCTCTTATAACATCTGTTTTGAACATGTAAACATCTGTGCAGAAAAGCAAGGTGGCAGGCTTTGCAGATTTGGATTTGAGAGTTTATTAGGTATAGCACTATGTACATGCTTATGGCATTCAACAACCTGTCAATTGTTTTCCATTCCAAATGCAAGCAAAAGAAGGGTCAGCATAAAGATGAGAGCAACTGCAGTACTTCACTGTCACATGGTAAGACAAAGATGTAAAAAGATCAACTACAACAAAAAACCCCTCCCTTTGCTGTCAGAACAGCAAAGTTTTCATGCAAGTTTTCAATGGAAGGAGAAGACAGAGCCATCATGGATGATTTCAGAAGTAATGACCCATACAGAGAAACAGTAAGAGATGTTCCAAGCTCAGGCTCAGGACATGGCTTTGACAATCAAAGTCAAAGCTAGGAAAAAATACAGTTTTCCTTTCCTGTTGTGTGCAACCACATTCATTGCAAAACAATGTTGATTTGGATGGGTTGAAAAGTTTCTCAAAAGAACTGCAATTCATTAGCTGACAGAGAGGAAGGCGAGATGTTGTCACAACCTCACACAAAAAGGTTTTCATAACGGAAAGGAAACAACCGTTCTCCACCTCTCCCAGGGGTGAGGAGCACAATGATGTTGTTTAAACTGCAGCAAGTGAGATCCAGGTTGCACAATAAGAAAGGCTTCACCACAGTCAAGGTAATGAAGTGCTGCAATAAATTATCAGGGGAATTTGCAGTCCTCATCCTGGGAGACTGCAGAGTGTGTTGGAAAAAGCTGCCAAGAATGACACGTGCGTGCCAGTGCCTCTGTGCTGTTCCAAAGGTGGTGGCCTCCTGGGATCCCTTCTGCACTCTCATGTGGCTGCACATGGCTGTGCAAAGCTCACAGAGTACAAAGCAAAAGAACCTCCAAGTCCCAGAGCATTCCATTTACTCTTATCTAAGTACCACTTCACATTTTTTTTAACTAGACATTGCTTTTGTTTGGAATGCATTTATGCTTTCTTTAAAGATGCAATTTTAATCATACAAGAAAAAAAACAAAACAACCAAACGTTGCATTCAGCCCAAAATGATAATAATAATAACAATGATGATGATGATTTTAGTACAACTATTGTAAAGTGTTCAGCTTGGCAACAATTTTGAGGGGCTTTTTTTCCAGATTAAGGGAAACTCTTCTCCTCTCATCTTCCACTCCTAGTGGAAGACCTAGGAAGACCACTCCTAGTCTCACCAATGCAGAAAGAGAGGAACATCCCTCACAACCCTAAGTAAGAGCATCAGTTGTCTGGATAAGACATAGGGCTGAAGGAAAGGACTTAGAATTTTTGTGACAGACTGAGTAGCACTGTAGTATCCAAAAAGAAGGTTTGAGATTTTGGGGGATGTATGTACAGTATTATTTACTTCTGAGGAGGACAAAAGAAGGTAATGATGAGGGTGAGAGGAAGGAATCAAAGGGAAGAATATGTGTAATGAAATTTTCACAGGAAGCTAATAAAAAGAGAAAGCAGGAGTGAAAACTCTGAAATCAGTTGTTCATGGAGTGAAGGTTCAGGGGAAAAGAATGAGCTGGAAAGAGGTCAGAGAATGTGTTTACTGGTGAAAGAAATCAAACAGCAAAAAAAAAAAAAAAGAATCTATGAGGCATTCTGCAGAGATAAGGTTTAAAGAAATGTCTTTCCTCTCTACAGAGGTTCAGTAAAGTTAGTAAAAGTTTAGTAAAAGGCACACACTGGGAGCAGCAGGACCAATACCTTCTCCAAAGCTAGAGCAGAAAAGACAATGGTGTTTTGAAGCTGGAGATGGAAGACAAGCAGAATGAAGCAGGGCTGTGACAAGATATGTCACTCTGGGAACAATGCGCTTGGGTACACTTGATCTTGTGTCAGTGCCCTTAAAGACAACTTCAGAGATGTTTGCTACCACTAAACCAGCTGCAAGTCAATGCTTTTTATTTTTACCAAGTGTCATTCCTTATTTATTTAATACACTCTGTAGAGTGAAGTTGATTCCTACAGTCAGTTGTGGGAGCTGCCCGACAAAGACAGAGGGAGAAGCACAAGTTCACTTGGAATTCTCCTCCAGCTTTCCAGGGTGGGGTACATAAACAGCTATTCCAGTGCCAGCAGAAAAGAGAGGGCATTTGGGAAAACAGCCCAAGTCCTAGTAAACATGTATCTATTTGACTTCAGAGCTCAGCCACTGCTATACTGGAGGTTTAATGAGGTTCCCATTAACTGCGCATGGCTTAACTGAGATGCCAGAGCAGGAAAACTACAGAGTCCTAGGTCTTTATCAAGATATAACACACTCCTACTCACTTCACAGAAACAGAAATTAATCCACTTTCTTTTTTTTGTTTCAGATGAGGAGATGAGATTGAAAACAGCAGAAAGAATCATGAGCACAATTTCATGTTTAAGAAGCTCAACCCCTTGCAAGTACGTAAAACACTGCCCTCACAATTTGTGTAGCAGGAAAGCCAGGGTTGGTGAAATAGCTGTTTGAGAAAGATCTTTGAGTTTTTATAATTCCAGACTGCTAAGGCTCAAACTGTGGGTATTTTACAAGACAGTTCTGCTACTGCTACCCTTTCAGCATGAGTCATTTTCTGGGCAGCCTTTAAAGTCAGCCAAGAGCTAAACACCACCTGTTAACTCTGTGTTTCCTATTCACTCTGCTTGATGCAACGCCGTGGATGACAAAGGCTCATTGAATTGTGAGGTTGGACACAAGTGAAAGCTAAAGCTTAGACATACTTAAGCTGTTGTCACTGCCTGTCTCTATCAGGCAAAATTTCCAAGCTTTATTCTGCCTTTGTGCAAACAGGCTTGCTGCCAAACCAAGGTCCACATTTTTGGTAATTTCTCATATTTCTGTATTTCTGCTTCATGAAGTGATGTGTTTGTGTCTGCTTGTAGAAAAAAAAAAAGAGTTCACATGCAATTTGTCATTGTGGGGGATTTACAGTAGGTCAAATTTATGATTAATCTGTTGCTTTGTGTTAGCCATTTAGTGATGGCAGTAAACAGATTTAATGAATCACATGAACTAACAGAAATGGACATCTTGTAACATTCAAATATCTACTAGGATACAGCATAGAAGGAAAATAAACGAGTATTTTGGTTTCTCAAGCCAGTGAACATGAATCAGGAGAGGAAAGACATTCTATTGAAAAAAATAAAATCTCTCCTCCATATGTGCAGCACTTCAGGTCTGTATTTCTAGGGAAATCAAACACTTGCTGTTGCTCTCCTAGGGACAACTGATCCTAGGAAATTTCCTAAGAAATGGATTTCCTAAGAGAAATTCTCCATTAGGTAACAGTTGACAAATGAGAGTACAAAAGCACCAAGATGAATACAGCTGTTAGGGGTGGTTGGAGGCTGCACTCCTGTGTCACACCACTGTGGGTGGATGTGTTGCACAGGGCATCTTCACAGGAGGCATGTTTTACTCAGTACATCTCTTTCTATGGCTGGGGATTCTTTTGACAGAAGTCATCCTTTTCTCAGGCCCAGGACAGCAAAAGAAGCTCAATGGGGAGCAGGAGCCTGCTCTATCCCAGGCTGCTGTGGCCAGGGCTCACCTTCAAGTCAGAGGCAAATTTTCCTAAGGCATTTACTCCAATTAAAAAAGAAAAACAAATGAATCAAAACTTTAGTTTAAAAATCCTACTGAAGACTTTGTTATAGGCCCAGGTCAGATAAAATTTTTAACTACCATACTAGACCCTCAGGGTCTCACCACCATCAACACCATTTTCACTTAATGTTGAATAAAGAGGCATTTCAGATATCTTTACCAACAGATTTTGAATAGGCCAAAATAATAAATTCACCCTTCCCTCCCCAAATTCTCAAGTAATCTCATCAATGTGAAACTGAAAGCAGAGACTGTCTGGAAGTAGAGATTATTAGAGCTAAAAGCACCTTCAATTTACCTGCAAGGCAATATCCTGACAACATCATTGGGCTTGTAGCCTTCGATACAAACAGCACAGTTATCAAAGTCTGGCTCAGTCTCCTACAGGAAAGAGAATATTAATCATATTCATTTTTTATTTTGTCAGCTAATATCTTCATAAAAGAGCCTATGTGACAAAGTAAAACAGTCACTGAGGCAGATTGCAAATCCAGTAACGCATTTCAAAACCAGCAAGCCAGATTTTCTGACATGCTTCCAGCTGGAAGCTTGCACTGGAAAGCATGCAGATTTAGTTAGCATGTTTTGACTTTGAGAATTTCCTGCATCTTTAACCGAATCACCCTCTCTCCCCACCCGTTCCATCCATAACTCTCTTACCAGCATTCCTCCCCCACCTGAAGGACACAGTAGCTAAATGAGCAATTGGCATTTCTGTTCTGCCCCCTTGTCCCAGAGGTCTGAAGGAATCCTCAGCACAGAGTTTCATTTAGTAATAAGCATTTTGAAAAATTACCTTGTCACCTTTCCTGATGGTCCTGACTTGCAGCTTGCTGATTGCTTTCTTCGCAGCATCTCCAAGCCGGCGCTGCAATACAAAATTTGCCCTTAAGCAAAGAGCATCTCTTTATGCAGAAATCAAAACTTTTTCTCCCTAGGCTTCTTAACAATTTTAAGTATGTGGAAAAGGATAGTGTATAAACATCATAATTCATAATAAGGGGACAGGAGGTGTGCTACACTGCAGCAGTGCATACCAATGTAGGTAACAAGTCCATCTGGGTATCCTGCCTCTTCCCTCTCTTTTTTTAATGACGCTTGTTAAAAAAAAAAAATACTGGGGAGTTAGCAGAGTGAACGCTGAACTTTATTCTTACATTGTTCCATAACTAGTTCATGATTTTCAGCAGGATACAACTTCTGAAAGTGAGCTGTTAAGTTTTTAACCACAAAAACTCTGAATAATCTCTCCTGCCTTTTTCCTGCAATACAGAGTCACCTACTTTATAAAAAGAGGTGGAAGCACTCACAGTTTCTTACAGGTAAAGCCCTGTATAGTCCTGCAGTAACATCCTGTCCATACATAACCACTTGCTCATTCTTTGCCTTTCTATCATTCCCTCCAGTGGACCATAAAGTGATCACCACGTGACATTTCTGACGTTTCTCCCCTATTTCCAAAACACTGTTACTGTGCTGGCAGGGTCACAACCACCAGGATTAAAGTATGTAATAACAGCCTGACACAAAACACCCTGTCCTCAGACACTGAAGATGGACATGTCTGCTCCTTGCAAGGGGCTGGGAACACTGCGGGGCAGTTCACACAATCACTGCTCAGCAGGCACAGAGCTTGCTCCTGTATCAGTGCTCCAAGGACTTGGCTGCTCACTTGTGCTAATCCAGCAACAAGACAATCTGGAGACAGACTCACAGGCTGGAAAAGTCTTTAGGAGGTCATGTACTCCCACCCCCTGCTCAAGGCTGGGTCAACTTCAAAGTCAGAGCTGCGTTAGTCAAGTTTTGAATATCTCCAGGAAAGGAGATTTCACAACCTCTGTGGATAATTTGTTCCAGTGCTTAACCAATCTCAGTCTTTTTTCTTCTCTAAACATACTAATGGAATTTCCCTTGCTGGTAATTTGTGACCATTACCCTGTGCACTTCCAGGAAGAGGCTGATTCTGACTCCTCTCTGACCACCCTTTTTGCAGCTGGAAGCCGGGCCCTTCCTCCTCCTCCACTCCCCACCCAGCATAGTATGCTCCCTTCACTCCTCCTCAGATGCCATGTGCTTCTGCCCCCAGACCACTCTGCTGACCCTCCTTTGGGCACTCACCATCTTTTCTATGCCTCTCTCACACGGTTTCGTGCAGCAATGCCCACTCCAATGTCACCTTTATAACAGTTCCTGATACAGCATGTTCCAATTTGCCATCAATAAGTGACTTGAACTCCTCCCTTCACCTCCTCTCCCCAACCACATTTCCAGCCATGTGTTTTCAGAGAGGAGAGAGACTTAGGGCCTTTGGTGACTCAGAAGACATTCAACTTTCTGAGCTGGGAAACTCCTGTGCCAGAGTTCAGAGGGGCCTGTCAGCAGGAAGGGTTTCCAGCTGGAGGGGGTGAGAGCATGAGGTCAAAAACAGAAGGAAGCTTGAGGCAGTTGATAAGTTGAGACCTAGTCACCACACAGATATGAGCAGTAAATTGCCACCACTTTGGTCTTCAGATTCAATTAAAATCACTGGATTAAATTTAGAGAGTAAGCTTATTGGATTGGAAGGGATGACAAAATACATGCAATGTTGAAAGCAGAGTGCAATTTCAGATCTGGCTAAAGAGATGAAAACAATATCGGCTATCAGGAGATTTACATATGAGCTTTCCAGCAACTTAATTATTGCATGTGAAGGAGTATCTTGTAGTTATTCAACATCTCTTTCTGTAGCCCATTTACTCACAGTCTCCCTTAAATAAAAGAATCAAATGAGAGTTGGAAACATTTCTTGTCAGCTATTTGGTTCTTTAATGTAAATCAAAGACAGGCTGATAACATACAGCAAGACAAGAGCCATTATGTCATGCTTCAGAAAGTGCTTGTGATTCGTTTTTATCATTATTATTACTTCAATGAATGAAATGTCTCAGTTCTTTTTTGCACATTCTTGAAGGGGAAAGGACAAGATTAAAAACTCATGTACATCTTTGATCTGCTTCCTTTCATGTTTGCTTTCCCTTATCTATCATAAATAGCTAAGTTCATAACTCACATGTAAATGAGGGTAATTTAGTTTTTGAAAGAACACAAATTTCTTGGACTAAAGTCACACTTTCAAAGTATTCTCCCATTTGAATGCAAGGCATGCTATCAATAACCAATGATTTTTCCTGAAAGATAAAGAGGCATTACAGCCATTTAAGGGTTTAAAGTGAGGCTTAGAGATTTACAGTCATAAATCTCATAATCTCATTAGCAAGACTGCAACACTCAGTACTGGACTGGAAGGAGTTAAGCGTATCAGGCGCGGTGGTCTTGAGGAGATGGCAATGCTCATTAAAAAGGAAGGACAGTCGCAGGGAAAGCACCACTTCTGTGCTCCTGAGAAAGTCAATGACTGTAAAGGCTGTGGAAGAGAAGTTACAGTAAGTGCCTCCCCCTTAATGGCCTTCCTAAACCACCACCTTGCAAGGAGATCACCTTGAGGCCTTGTGCAGAATGAGATGCACCACTAGCATGAGGTAGCAGACATATCTATCCACAGAGTTTGCAGACTCAGCATGGGAAGCATCTTCCCCAACTGCTTCAAAGATTGCCTTCCCTATTCATTGGCCCAAAACTCTCATTCCAAGCCACAGCCACCAGTCTTCCTTCTCAGATAAATGCTCCACATGCTGACAGTCACATACTGAAGATTAACCCAGGACATGCAAGATCCTCCTCAACTCAGTGCAATCACTTCCTGCTTTGGCTTTCATTATCCTGCAAAACTTAAGGAGCCCAACCAGTTTCAAAATTACTTTGCAGAAAACTTCCTCTGAACAAGAAGTCAAAGGAAAGAAGGGATATGGAAGAAATGTGGTAAACAAGTCTGGCACTTAAACATCATCCCCTCTTCTGTTTTCCCATCTCACAAACAATAAAAAGAGAACTCTGCTATTACTGGTGATATATGAAATCTGACACATTGACAAGGTCAGTTTGTTGTTGTTTTTAAGTCTGTGCCCTGGCTGTTACAGGGCTGTAACATCAGGTCGTATTTTGCTGAATTATTATCTCTGGAATTTAACTTGTCATGTAATTCAAAACCGCTTCTAATTAGCTCTGCAATGTGATATTTCTGGATTTAAACAATTTCCACAGCCTTTTACAAACTCTCTCAACCCTCTCATCTTCAGGAGCCCTCCAGGAACAAGCTGTTGAGGAAACAGATTTTCTTACACAAATTTATCCTCTTCATGTCAAAAGGATTCATCATCAGGGTAACCACCTACTTCCTGGACATCTTGTTAGGTGGGAAAAAAAGGTTCAATCATGTGAATATTACCACCCATATGTAACATACAGTTATCTTTGCTGGAGGTACTCTTAAAAATTAAATGTATTAAAATAAAAATTGATACCTCACCATGTTTGTAGCTGACACCCTGGCTGTGGGTGCACAAGCCCATAGGGGAGGACAATTCGTGCTCTACTGCATTAATTCCCAGCCGAGTTGGGATGAATAGGCCCTGGTGTCAGCAACAATCTTTGAAATCCTGATTCTCCACTCATCAAAATCAGGCACCTAATTGGAGTAAGCTGTGTCTTCCTTCTGGCACATGAACTTAGATTTTGCACATATGATGAGAAAGAGGGGTGGCTTAAAATGTAGATGGACTAATGTCCAGGTTTCATCTCTCTGTGGAGCCACAGGAAATGATTACAGAGATTTTTCAGTCTTTCTAGCTGCCTCTCTCAATAGGCTGTACTCATTACTTTCTTGATGGATAACTAAATCAGTTCATTTTGGATTTACTGCTCACTTGGAAACTTAAGCCCAATGAAAGAAGGGAAGCAGGCCTGGAAAGGAGAGTCACCACATTGAGAAGGGCTAGACAAAAGTGTTTATGAGGCTTAACAGAAGGACACTATGATATTAATCAAAAATTTGTGATCCCACCTTGAGCTACAAGAAAACATGTCAAAAAAAACCCCAAAAGAAAACAAACAAACAAAATAAGCAAACCCAGAACTTGATGGAAAATGGAGAGGAACACTCATGGGAAGGGCAAGAACAAGCTGAGCTCTTCTGAACTACCTACATCATTATATTCCATAGCCAGGACTAAAAGAAACAAAACTAAAAAGCTACAGGAACCCATTAACACAAATCATAGTGTTTTGTTTGTACATTGCTATCATTTTTCATATGAAAAGAGCCAATAAAGAGATTACATGTCAGATAAAACTGTATGAAGAAAAGTGCATGAAGACTCTCTAGGTTGCCCCTTATTATTGGCCAGTTTTGCCCCTCAAAATTAATATGTAATTACTCAGGAGGCGTGCTTTCTAATTTTTTTGAAGAACAGAACTAGTATAATAAGCAAGTTATTAAAACCCCTCCATAGGGCAACTGCTTGTATACATGTCAGTCCCATTCAAGCTTTGGAAAGAAAATCCTGAAAAGGAAAAATGTTTGAACATATAAACACATCAGTTTCAAACTATAATGTATCACCTGAATGAGCTGCTTATTTTGCTGAGTTTCATGTTTATGTACATCTATTTACACTGCCAAGCTGCCTGTATAATTACTTGATTGAAAGCACACTTACTCACACACACAAATTAGGCACGCATGTGCTTTTGCAGACAAAGCATCTAAAAATTATCACAGCCGTTGCAGTCACAGCGAATCTGCTGCCAATGATGTTCAGATTCCAGCTGGGATAGTCTCATCCTTGCTATCCAAAATTTCAGACTGAATATTTAAAAGGAAAATATATTCTTTCTGTCTGTAAATACAGAGCAGCTGCTCTCTATCTCAGAGGATGCCTGAATTTCGGTGGGGGAAGGCGAGGGATTCCCACACGTCGAGTATTTGTTCCAGAGTGCACAGCAATGCTTTTCTCTACAAGATGATTATTCCTACTCAGAGTTTCACCTTTTCTGCAGAATAAGCAAGGCAACCCTCCTGGCCCTGACAGTAATTTATTGAGGGTTCAGAAACCTCTCTGAATTACAGTACATTTTTTTTCCTGCAGTAAAATGGTTATCTCTTCAGATTTCATACATTGATAACTTTGTACTGTACCATTAGAATGAAATGTAGAAGCCTCAGCTTCCCAGTTCTGCTGAGATAGTTGCATCCGGACGAGAAAATATTAAATTTATTATTATTGTTGCTATTATTATTCACTGCTGAAATACTATAAAGATGGACAGTGCTTTATAAAACCACTGCTGCTGACTTCTCTTCAGCTCTATAGGCTTTTTATCTCTTTCAAGGGGTTTGGACAAGACTCCAAAACCCAAAGAATTGGTTTAATAACATTGGTGGCTATCACTACAGTCTTGTTCAGTGATCATTGTCAAATGAAGAGGGATATGTTTGCCTTTCTAGCCCAAGACCCCTCTAGGAAGCATTAAAGTGAGAATACTTTTTTTTTTTTTCCCCTTTCTTTACTTATCATGAACCATTGCTTCACACACACACACCTCACGGTGATTTAGTCAGCATTTTCATCTCAAAGGTCCTCAGTTATATACATTGCTATGACATTTGGCTATATGTACCCAAACAATCTTTTCACAAATAAACGTCACCTTTCTATTTTTTCTTGTGTTTTGCATAAGGAAAAAACCTCCATAATATACATACGCTATTATTTTTTTTTTCTTGAATCCCATTTATATTGACAGAAGTCTTGGCTTTTCCCAGCTACAGTCATTTTTATATTCCTATTCTTTTCAATTTCTTGGGTTTTCTTTTGGTTTTCTGTTTTTACTACACATTGAAAATTTCTTGAACTTTTACTTCTACAATAAATCCCGCGGTGATTTTTTGGAAACACAAACAGTTACTCCAGCCCTGCTCACCTGATTTCTGTCTCTGGCGTTTGCGTAGCGGAATCTCTGGATGTAGTAGAAGACCAGCCACGCCAGGGAGATGATCATCAGCACAATGAAGGAGATGGAGACGAACACCACCGAGGTCCGGCTGACGTACTTCTGCAGGTTGCGTGTCCCAATGGTTATGTACATCATCACAGTAATGTTCCTCTCCAGGAGGCTCACTATCTCTTTTCCTTTGGGTTCAGGAATCATTATTGCTACAACATCTTCTAAGCCTATCAGACAGAGAGAGAGAAAAGGAACCTTAAGTAAAACAAGTGATCACCAAAAGGCAATCATAGAATCACAGACTATCCTGAGTTGGAAGGGACTCACAAAGATCACTGAAGTGAACTCCGGTGCCTGCATACTACATCCCAAGAATTCCCCCATGTGCCTGAGAGCTTTGTCCAAATGCTCCTTGAACTCTGTCAGGCTTGGTTCTGTGACCAACTTCCCTGGGGAGCCTGTTCCAGTGCCCAACCACCCTTTGGGTGAAAAACCTTTTCTTAATATCCAACCTAATTCTCCCCTAACACAACTTCATGCCATTTCTTCAGGTCACATCACTGCTCACTGGAGAGAAGAGATCAGTGCCTGCCCCTCTGCTTCCCCTCCTGATGAAGGTTACAACCACACTGAGGCCTCCCCTCAGACTCCTCCAGGCTGGACAGACCAAGTGCCCTCAGCCACTCCTCATACAGCTTCCCCTCAAGGCCCTTCACCATCCCATGGTCCTCCTTTGGACCCTCTCTAATGGTTCAATGTCTTTTTTACATTGTGGCACCCAAGCTGCCCCCAGCACTGGAGGTGAGGCCGCCCCAGAGCAGAGCAGAGGGGACAATCCCCTCCCTTGCCCAGCTGGCCATGCTGGGCCTGGTGCCCCCCAGGACAGGGTTGGCCCTCCTGGCTGCCAGGGCACTGCTGACTCACATTCAGCTTTCCATGGGCCAGGGCCCCCAGGGCCCTTTGCACAGCGCTGCTCTGCAGCCTCTCATTGCCCAGAGTGTCCCTACAGCCAGGGCTGCTCCATCCCAGGTGCAGAACATAGCCCTTCCCTTGTTAAACTTCCTACAGTTGGGGATTGCCCAGCCCTCTGATTTGTCCCGCTTTGGCAAAACAGGAACAAGAAAGCTGTGCTGCTTCTGCTCCTCCCTCCTGTTTACCAAGAGGGAAGTCAGGCGGATCTGGTGAAGGTTTCAACTGAAGCCAGTTACACAGTGTATTTCTACATACTAATCTTGGTGAGATACGTAAAATGTGTTCCATGGCTTGACATAAACACAGATTTGCAGCACTGCTGAGGCTTATCTGGATGATATTGCTGTAAACACTGCAGAAAGGGAGGCACACTGCATCCGACACTCCATATACATTTATCACAGTCTGTTTTGCAGGGTCACGAATCTGTCAGAGAAGCCCCTCCAAACTCTGCATTCAGATCAGAAACACTTTCAATCACAAATTCCCACGATTTCACAACCTGAATGTGCTAAAGCATCACTGCTCTTGCACCAGGCTGGCAACCAAAGAGCAGATCAACATGTTCCCAGTGGCTCCCCACAGCCCAAACCCATACGGAAATTTGGGACTCTTTGCTGGGAGCTTGACTCTCCAACTGATACAAGTTTAAAGCCAGGAGCACAGTTTAATTCCACAAAAAACAGCCCAGATCAGCCCCTGACACAGCGTGCAGCATGGCCATGCAAGTCAGCACAGCTGAGGCAGCAAAATCCCACTAATGGGATGAAGCAGGGACTTCCTACAGTCCTGCCAAGCCTTCTGTCATGACCCTGTGAACTCGGCCCTCCACCGATCTAACTATCCTCGACTCCACACCAGTTTTCCTTTCTGTACAGCCCTGTTTGATGTTACCTGCATCACACATTGCTGAAACTATTTTCTTTTCTTTGCAATTTTATGTCCCCTGTGTACATGAAATATATGGTCTGAAATTATCTGGGATTCACCAGGTTGTTAAATGCCTTTTACAGCCTCACAAATAAACTGTCACTGCTTTGCTGTTTAATATTAGGGATATTCTGTTCTTTCACTTGTGAAACAAGCATGCAGACTATTTTTACACCTAAACTATGTTTTCCAACAGCAAATTGTTCTAAGCAGCTAAGGACAGACAGGGTGTATTGTAAGGTAAAAATGTGCTAGGAACAACAGCAAATGAAATGATCACAAAGTGGCATTTAGAAAGGTACAAACTGGGGGTGTCTGATCTCAAAGAGCTATGCTGGGGTGCAGCCTCAGAGTTTCAGATGAAATCCCAGGAAACTGGCTGACATGTTGTTAATCCCATGGCTATCTGTATTTTGACTGTGGCAGGAGGAGAAAGCACAGTGTTCATAGGGACATTCATGGAGATGGGAAGGGATCCCTTGGCCACAAATGGAGGTGTGGGACAGTGACTTGCGTTTTTAACAGCATCCCTCTCCCTCCAAGCCAGTATCCAATGTGAGCTTCAGCAGTGCAGCACTGCATCCTGCTCCTTAAAGTCCAGCTCAGACATTTCTTCACTAAAAACCCCTGGGAGGTATAAACCAAGTTTTCAAATAGATTTGGATGCTGAAGGCCATGAGGTGTTTGGCAGGACTTTGGATATACACCGGGGGATGGTGATCAGCAGAAAACACTAATGTGGTAGAAACTATAAAAAATTCTGATGGGTGCCCGGATCAACTGGAGGTACTGAAACAGCTGTGGCAGACTGCTGCTACTCACAGAAATCTGCTATGAAGCTGGGAACTGAACCCTCCTCTCTCAAGTCTCAGAGCAGAAGTGCAAAACACCACCCCTCTGCCTCTCATGAGGCTTTCCATCATAACTGTGATCAGGTCAGTCACTGAATAGAGGGATCAACAGTTTGGCCGAGTCAGGAGTTTCAGATATCCATGATTGGAAAATTAACCTTCCTGCTGATACTCTTCTAGAAAGCATTATTGTTTTTCAGCTATTTCCCTCTATTTTTTTCTACCAAGACTCTACCATCAGCAGTAAAGATAAATCTAGCCTTGCAACTCTTCTGATACCTATTTATTACAAAAGGCTAATGCAAACATTACCCTAATGGCCTAGGGGGAATTTGCCAAGTCTCAAAGTGGCTGAGAAGGGCACTGGTGCCATGCCAGTAATTTTCCTGCAGTCAAAAAGAAAAATTGTCTGGAGCAGAGCTTAGCTGTCCACATGGCTTCCTTTGTTCTTTTCCCTGTCTTAAAAAAAAAAAAAATAAAAATTTCAAATTCATTCTACAGGAAAAGCAAAGCACCAACGTCATGCATAGCCCAAAAAGAACCCACAGTGAAAAATTCCACAGCCAAAAATACTGAATTTAATCAACTGCCCTCAAAAGCCACCCCTCTGTCCAGCTGACTTATCCAGTGCTGACCTTTAACATCACTGTCAGTACAACCTAGGACACTGCATGGATATCACCTGAAAGCCTATAAAAATCTAGATAGAGACAAACCCATTTCCAGTAGAAAATACAGGTAAGTATCTTAACTATTTAATTATCTTGTATCTCACAAGTCTTTAAAAGTTTTAACAATGTGTTTAATGATATTTAATTAAATTATAGTTTATTATGTTTAATATAGCTTTAATATATTTCTGGACACAGCACACTAAGCAAATTGCCATGAATATATACTAAATAAAACTGTTTTGAAATGCCAAGTAGAAGACACTGTTATTCCAAGAGGAGAGCAGCTGCTTTTATTTATTCAAACCCTTAATATATTAAAATTTCAGGCTACCTGGTTATTTTCT
This sequence comes from Phylloscopus whistleri, assembly GCA_017589585.1. Classification (NCBI taxonomy): domain Eukaryota; kingdom Metazoa; phylum Chordata; class Aves; order Passeriformes; family Phylloscopidae; genus Phylloscopus; species Phylloscopus whistleri. Next base: position 439,666 of record JADMLD010000468.1, read on the forward strand.
TGGAAAACATTACCACTTGTAATGAAGCATTGCTGGAAAAAATAAGCAAAGCAGTGACAAATAACAAGAAGATTTTTTTTAATGTTTTACTGAGTTTATGATAATTTCTCCAAGACATTATAGATGATAGTATTTATCAATCATGTTCTTAAGCTATGTTTTTAATCTCAAATACATTCATCCTAGGAAGAAAATAAAAGAAAAATAATTTATCTTTTCTCCCTTTTTAAACAAAATGTTTGTATTATCTCAGTTTCACACAAGCTCCAACATACATAACAAGTATGCAAATAAAAAGGGAAATAACGTAATCAGTGTCAGAGGTGCATTTTTATGCCCAAATACACATTTGTTCAACAGATCTAAAAAAGAGAAAGGATCTAGTAATATGTACTGATGCTTCCCTGGCAAGTTAAATGCTACCACTGCCTTTCATTAAACACACCCACAGTGGGAACTGCATTCTGTGGCACTCTTGTTCCCTAACACATTTCTTTTCTTTTTCTGGCCAACATTAATGCAGAGTTTGACATGAATTTTTAAGTAGCTGTCAGGATGAATCAGAGATTCATAAATCAAAGGTATTCAGGCTGCAGTGAATGGATTTTATTTTTTTCTTTTTTGGCTAAGGAAACATTTAACATATCTGTGTTCTCTCGTAATGAGCCAGTAACCAAACAAGTAAGGTAGAAATTACAGGCATTTGGGATGATTTAAGTAATTTTAACTTGCTGAAGCAACTTAAATCGAATATTTCCAGGTGGAGAAAATGCTTTGGAAAAAGATCCAGAAGACCCTCTACAAACCCACCCTCTCCATGCAGTACTTGGCTATGGAAATACATTTCAGCAGGTATGCTTTCATGCAAAACCTGCACACTTCAAGGGTTTCTATTCACTAGTGACAGAGGAAATGAAAGACTTTAGCACAGGAACAGTGGCTTCTGTAGAAGAAATGAACAGGTTTTACAGACAGAAGATGTACATAAATGTGACACCTTGGCTGCAGGCTGTGCTTGCAAGCCTGTGATAGTCCTTGATTTTGCTCTGGGAGCTTCAGAGGTGACACTGAACACAGTCCTCTCTTCTCCTCATTAGCAGTCAGACACAGCAGTGGCAGGGCTGCTCCTTTAATGCTTTGTCAGTTTTTGATGGAGGCTCTAAAATGTGGTCTTCCTGACATATTTTAGAATAGGCAGTTTAATTTTTCATGTTTGGCAACAGCTACAAGTCAGTCAGAGAAGCTAATTGAACTATTTGAATGGAATTTCAATTTAGGAGGCATATAGAGTATTCTCCCCAAGATATCCTATCAAGACATAAATGAAGATTTGTCTTACATTGTAGAGGAACATCAAGTATTAAAGTGTTTACTTTTACAAATTTTGTAAATGAAAATATAAACACTATTTTGAGTTCAGAAATTGCCCTGACAGCGTTCAATCCAGCTCAGAGCCCAGAAACAGAAACCTTACAGGAAGGTGCAAGAGCCTAAGAAACTCTCCCTTACTTCTTGAAGAAGTGATTTTGTTTTTAGGAGTCCATTTCAGTAACCAGCAGCTATTGTAAGGAAGCAAACCAGACACAAATCTAACCAAATCCACATCCCACCCAGGCTCAGCCTGCAGTCTGTGCCAGTCCCAGGCAGCGTCAGGGAATTCAGTGGTGGTGGTGCTGCATCTTGGGAGCTCAGCAGTGCTCCCTCTGCATAGGGACTCACTGTGCTGCCAAGCACAGAGCTCTCCTGCCACAGCTTGTGCTGCTGCCTACAGCCCTGTGAACGGATTTTACACTATGGTCTGGAGGATGAGTAATATTTTAAAGCAAATTTGGAGCAAAGAACAGACATTTGTTAAAAAAATACTATTTTTCTCTCTCCAGAACGGCAACTCAGCTGAAAAGTTACTGCTGAAGAGAATGAAGAGGACTCCATGGTGATGGTGCTGTGGTGATTGTCTCAGGTCTGTTTGGCCATCAGAAGATATGACCTTCTGTTTTGATCTTGCTCTCTTTAAAAAGAGTATTGCTTTCCATTTGTGTTTGGTTTCTTTCCAATATAGTTACATGAGAAATGGTATATGAGTGGTAATGAGAAGCCGTGTAAATTGCCCTAATATGACAGAATCATGGAAAAGTTTGGGTTGGAAGGGATCTTAAAGATCCTGTAGTTCCAACCTCCCTGCCATGAGTAGGGATGCCATTCATTACATCAGGTTGCTCAGGGCCCCATCCAAGCTGGCCTTGAGCTACTGTCTCAGCTGCAAAATGTGCCCTTGAACTACCATCTGCATAATTGCAACAAGGATTCCAAGTCTTTAAGACCATCCAGTGAGAGTTCAATCTCAGTTCTTCCATTCTGTATGGTGCAATTACAAATTGATCAGAATAACAGCCACTACCTGTTTTTCTCCTTAGAAAAACCCAACAGCTTAGCCTTACATTATGTTTTTGTGAACTCAAAAAGTACATTTGAAAATCAAAGCAGTATTTTCAAAAACCTGACTTCTGAGCTTCACCCAATTTGGGGAAGAAGAGGCATAATATTGTTTAAACAACGTCCTAGACACTTACGTAGGCAAATGGGGAAACATTACATTACTGGTGAGAAATCAAAGTGGGTAAAAGGACTGTTCCCTGCAGGAACCTTTCCCTACTGGGCATTCAAGGCATTGGTCTCAAACTGAAGAATTAATAAATGATACTATAGGAAAAAAAGTTGGCAGGAGAAGAGCAATATACAGTAAGTGGCAGTAATACATAGTCAACACATCATGTGTCACAGGTGAATGACTACAGACCATCATTTACAATCTCTTACACAAACTGTCTCAATGCCAGAGGACTAGAAAGGACACCAATTCCTAATGAGGTTTCATAACAGAATATGGGCAGCTACAGATCAGCTTGTCCAAAGTGATTCAGTGCAAGTCCTCACCTAAGACTCTTAAGCCGAAAAGGTGGTTCTGAATAAAATAGGAAGGGCTTCACATGAGAACGTGAGGGGTTAAAACACAGGATTCTAGGTGTTCAAAACATCCAAGGGCAACTAGGTACAAAAACCATCTAGTGATCACAGACTGCTGAAAGCTGGGAGAGCCATTCTGGAGAGGCAGGATTCAATGTTTGTACCCCAAGCTTATTCTCTTCCTCAAGCAGCACCTGTTCACCATTATGAGAAACACCATCTGAGACAGATGGACCTTTGGTCTCAAACCATAGTTTTGTTTTCACACTAACTGGGAACTGAAAGTTTTAACTCCTGTGGAGAGAAGAAAGATTAATTCAAATCATGACACCAAAACAACAGGGCCAAAGTTAGAGGTCTGATTATACCAAGAAGTCTCTGTCTAAGCTGAAACAGGGAAACCATACCTGTTCCTGAGACCAGTGATGACCTAGGAAGGATTGGGGCTGAGGCAGTCAGTGCCTCTTGCTTTCCAAAGACCCAGTGAAGGAGTGACCCGAGGCAGAAGGGTGCATTTCTGATGTGGAGGCAGGAGGGTGGGTTGGTGGCTCTGAGCTCTGCACCGCATATGTGAACACCAAATGTGCAGCTTCCCCCACAGGGGTATGAATGCAGCATAAAGCAGAGGAAAGCAGCAGCAACACGTGGGGTGACTGCATGCTCCATCAGCCCTCGTGCTGAACATCACACTCAGGTCCTCAGATGGGCCTGGCCAGCTCTCCTCTCAGTGCCCATCCCAGAAAGGCATTACTGTCACCAGGGGCAAGGGGCTGGGGAAGGTTTAGACAGGATTTCAGCCTAGAGTGTTGGAAAGCTACAGAGCAGGATGCTGAAGTCTTTGTGCACCCACTTCTGCTATCCCCCAGGTACCCCCGTGCAGCGGCCTCTCTGCCCTCACTCCCTGTTGGGTGGAGGAGGAGAGATGCCAGCACAACAGCAAAGCAGGAATGTCACTGTTCTCTGTTCCCACTGCTAAAACTGAGACTCGCCAGGCAGGCAGAGCAAATGTCCTTCCAGGGTGGCCAGGCTGAGAAGAAAAAAATGCAGGGGAGGGCCAGAAGCAAAGACAGCCTAGCAGCACGCAGCCCTGCTTTTGTGGATATCAAGCTACTGAAGTTATCAGAACACAAGATTTCACCATATAATTTTTTTTATTTTTTCACTTCAGAGCTTTGCGATGATGTAGATGCTTTCATCTCCTCCCACCCGCATTTCCAATTTGTTTTCCTTGTCTGCTATAAAACAGAGAGATATTTCCTTCAACTTACCCTCTCACTAATTTCCCACTTCTCCTTGGCACTGCTAGCACTTGCCTTGGTCCTTTGCCCATCTTTCAAATCATTTAACTATAAATCAGGTTTCCTTTAAAAGGCAAATGCAGCAACCATGGAGAGAGCAGTGACACCTTTTCCCTACAGCACTTTTCCCATTTGCAAAAGAAGGAAATTAGGAAATTCTTTTATACAAACTATGTTTTTTTCTTAGACAATCTCATTGCTATGAAACACTTGTCATTGCAGAAGCACAAAAATCTACTAAGATATTTAAGTAACACATAGAGAAGAAAAGATGTACTGATGTAAATTTCTGACCACAGTATTTAAGTAAGGGATATAAAAGTTTGTTATTCTGTCCTGAATTGGACAACAACGACCTCCAGCAGAGCTATTCTTGATTCATTTCTTTTGATGCTAAATCCAGGAGAGGCAAGATGCTTCTGACTGTGATCTTTCCTGTAAAAAGCAGCTTCAGACACTTTATTGCTGTTTAGGGATGAAGAAATTTCTGTTCATGCTTTCGTGATCAATGCTGATCTTGCCAAGGCTGTAAGAGCTCAGAAAATATTGACTTTCCTTAAATTTTATGCAGCAACTGCAGCAAAGGAAAAATAAGTAAACAGCCACAAAGCTCACAAAATCAAATTCAGCATAATAGCTGCATTTTTCCTGGGCTTCTTTTCTACAGTGTCAGCTCATCAGTCTGCTGAACTAACCAATGCTAATGAACCAACGTAGTGATACTTATTCATACTTAATTACAGAAAACAGGCTGTTCTTCAAGAGGTTTTCTTAGATCCCAACCCAACCTAAGGCACAAATTGTCGAGACACTGTTATCTTAACCAGGACAGTACTTCATCATAATTGCTAAGCCTTTGTACTGAAGACCTCCCTAAAATTTTTCTTCAGTTTCTAAACCATAGTGCAAATGGCATATTTGTTTTCCATATCAGAATTTGCACTGGGATGCTTATGGATTTTTTTATGTACCAGGGAGCCAGACAGACTCCTCCATGCAGGCTTTACAGCTCAGCTATGCTCCAACTCAGACCAGAATATGCTACAGGCATAATTTATTAGTAAAATACAACCTTTTCAGAGTTCTGGCAAAACACACCCACTGTCTAAAGCAGAAGCTGCTTTGCTATTTTCAGTGGAATTGTGCCAAAAGAAAATATGCCTCAAATAGCATCTTATGTAGTCAGGGTAGAGTACAATGCAAACAGAAACCAGTTAACGTGCCTGGTGCTCTTAGAAGGGTGTAAATATATATTCTCTACACAGAAAAAATGCTGCCATTATTAAGGAGATTAATCATCATTACTACATGCATTAGTACAAAGCTTTTAAGCTAAACTTAAGACACAGAATTGTTTGGGTTTGTTTCATGTACTGCCCAATCCTGCCTACTTATTCCTAACACAAGAGAAAGTGTGAAAAAAATATTAGTGACATATGCTAAATAAACAACATTTGTCCCTGGAGAGTAGGGAATCATCAGGAAATTCTCAAGCCATTAAAACAAGAAAAAAGAAAAGAAGGCATGTACGCAAAAATATAATTTCAACCAAAATGCCTGAGTTCCAATCACTGGTTCTGATCACTGGTCCAAAGAGTGGAACTGTATCAGTTCCCCATGCAAATCCAACCAGTTTCAAAGGTGGCAGCTGCAGGCTGGTGAGGGCTCTTCCAGCACCTTCTAGGCACAGCAGGTCACCCCACCGGTTAGCAGAGCCACCTCAGCACTGCAATTATTGTGCAGGAACAGCTCAAGTCTTTCCTAGCTTCCCCTGCCATCCCCACTTCCACAGTGATGCAAGGATGGGACACCATGGACTGGAGATCAGGGAGTAAGGGATGCTGTCTCCTGCTCAGAGGGGCAGGGCTGTGCACATCTTCCTCCTGCACCATCAAACCTGCTGCAGGAGCAGCCTCGCAGGGCATGTGTTTCTCTCTTCCAGAGAAGATGAATGAGAATCCCCAGACCAAGAGATTATGACAGCTCTGGTTGAAGCCACACACGGCTCTGATGGCTCTGCGTGGGCTGGAGTGGTTTGTGGTTCACAAAGCACAGACTGAAAGAGTAAAGAGCCAGAAAAGAGCCTGGCACATCTGCTGTGGCTTTAGGCAACATTGCTGGGCATACTCCACTTCAAGTGACCCTGAATTAGCTGTGGAAGAAACAGAACAACAATCCGGAAATTTCATAAAATTACTTCAGGGAATTTCCTCTTTCCTCACTCAGGGAAAACTTCCCCAGAAGTGCAAAAGCTGTTTTTATCAGTCTGTGACAAGAACAGGGAATTAAAATGGAGCAAAAAGAGAGGAAAGAGGGAAAACAAATGGTCAGAAGCAAAACAAAAAGATAAATAAGTCACATCTCAGGTGGAAGGGGAAGAACGCATCAGCAGAGTGAAATAAGCCAAAGCTGAGGCAGCATATCACCAGCACACTTCCAAACCCTCCAGCATTGCTGAACATCCCTCAGTGCCGTTACATTCGTATGAGAGTTCTCTAGAACTCTGCAGTATGTGCCATTAGCTCTCTCTTTTCCAAGCTGAGATATCCCTGCCTTACTCAGCCATTCCACACACTCCTGTGGGCCCAGCAACAGGGCCCCTGTCTCAGCTCATTTTACTGCAGACATAAACACAAATAACAAAGTCTCTCTTGGTTTGTGTTGGAGAAATCTTGTTTGCTCAAGAACCTTGTTAGGGAAACCTTCCATTTTGAGGATGGGGCAGGGCTGCTCAATCTTTGGCCTTCATTTCCAGGCATTATGGTTAAAAGCTGATTAAAACTGGGGACCTGTTCCATACACTGCAATAAAAAAGTAAAATCAGCATAAATCAGACAAAAACCAGGGCAGAATTATATTGTGGGGGTAATAAAATTCATCTCCTTTGTCAAGAAATCAAGTTTTATTTTATTAGTCTCTAGCACTGTCAGGTTTCCAGCTGTCCCCATGATCCCTTAGGGTAAGCAATACTTAAAATGTCTAATGAAAAAGAAAGAAAATAAGCAGAAGATAAATATTAGGTATTTCCTATAAGATGAACACACTGACAGAGTTAATTATCTACTCTAACGCCAACAGATCAGAATAATTTTTAAGAATTATGAGAGCTTTTAGAGTAAAATACAAGTCTCAGTTGTTGTATTACATCACAGGCCTCTCTGTACACCATGGGAAAAGGTGTGGGGGGCAATGAACTCCTTTTTAACTATGGTGTCAGGGTTATCTACACACAAAATGTAGCAACTGATTGGTTTACATGATAAAAACAACACAGAAAAACACCAACAGAGACATAATTAAGAACAATTGGGACAAAATTGACAGCAAGCAACCTAAAAACACTGGTTTGGGGTGGCAAAGGGTTTTCTTTATTAGATTTTTGGTTTGTTTGGGGTTTCTTTTACCCAAGTGAAGTAACTTTGTGTTAGATAATGTTCTTCTGACTAATTCAGCTATCAGCTCTGTAGTAAGTGCAATTAGATTTAACTTTCCCTGCTGCTCTTCAGTCTAACTAAATAACCAGGCTGAGCCCTGACTCCTACAGAACAAGCATGGTGGAAGCAGCTACAATTCTCTCTTCACCATCACAGCCCCTGAGCTCTCTCTCTGCCAGTCCTTAGCAGCAGCAGCAAGCACAACTAACCTGGCTGGCACCATGGATTGTGCTGAGCCAGCACAGGCTGCCCAGGGAGGCTGTGGCTGCCCCTTCCCTGGAAACTTTCATGGCCAATCCCACCAAAAGGCTGGATGTCATCCTCTGCTGCTGCAACACCCTCGTTATCTCTCGAGTGGATGCAATGGTGGGTAAATATTACCAGCTGAGAGTGAGGCAAAGTGTTCAAGTCACAGAGAAAAGCGAGGAGAACACAGCTCTGGTTTCCCCAACTCATCCATGTCTACAAGCCCCACTTTCTGGCTCCACTAAAGCACAGGAGAGAATAATCCAACTCTCTGAGGAGTCAACAGAGTTGAGGAATATCTGTAACTCCCAACACATACCTATAAATGTTCCTGAGGAAAACCCAGCCCAGCCATTTCCCACAACAGAGTCTGCTTCTTCCAAAAATAGCTCAATAAAGCAGAATGAGTGGCAGGGGAGGGATGCCAAGGGTCATCTGTGGCCCTGCACATTCCTTAATGCGCTCCTACAAGCAAGGTGGTATTTCTAGGAACAAGGAAGTCAAAATGGGCAAACAAATCAGGATATAAAAAGACCAAAAAAACCCCAAACCAAACCCCAACAAAACAAAAACAGGAGGAAAGAGACTGAAAACTGGAAAGTCTGGCAGAATAGCCAACCAAAATAAAATCTGCCGTATCAGGGTAGAGTTCAGAGGTAACCTAGTGGCAAAGAAAAGTACAGTCCTGGGATTTATAAACAGGAAACAATGAGCAGAAGCAAAGAAGAACTGAGAGAAACAGAATAATGGAAATGCTCATGGCTGTGGAAAGAGTCTTTTGGAGAGACCTGAAGGATTTGGGGAGCTTTATTGAAAACAGAACCAGGAGATGACTTGATTATATGCATACACATAGAATGTCTGTATAGATATATATCTATATCTACAGAAATGTATATGAACATTTGAGCTGAATAAGAGGGTCTTCATCTACATTGGAAAGTGCATAGCTGAAGTATTGACAGTCTTTTCAAATCAGAACTAAATCACAAATAAATTATGGAGTTTTAAACTGTGAGAGCAATTAGACAGGGAAAGATTGTTTTTTGGGAGGAGCATGCTGACTGAAACTCAGATTCTCCTTAGTAAACAGATGAGATTAGAAAAATGCAAAAATCCCTCTGCTGTGTTTTAGACGTGCACCCCGGCTCCCCAGAAGCTTTGAAACAAGAGATGTAAACTTGCCTAGTCTTATGCCAAGCACATTCAGCTGAGCAGAAAATTTTACAAAACACTAACTTTCCTGTGTCTCTTTGCACACAGACAGCAGTGCAAAGAAGGGTTCAGCAAGGATGCATACGTGTATGAAAGTGTGTGTGTGTTTATTTAAGGAGAATCACCAATACTTGTCTTGGCAACTGTAACTCCCACTTGCATTTTGGGCTGAAAGGAACAGGAGTGATGAAATGAGATGATTTGATGGGAAGTTCCAGATCACCAGAGGCTGCTGTTCAGACACAACTCTCACTAATGAATTCCCTGATGTTTATCATTGAGCTGGTCATCCTTGGCTCCAGGAGGGAGACTGGAGAGGCACCACAAGCTGGACATTACCAAATACACGTGGTCTTTCATAAGGTAATGTTCCAACTTGAGCTCAAGAGCAGAAAGCCTAATTCAAAACAAGAAACAGAACTAACAAAAACATACTGGGGGAAAAGAAGGAAAAACAAAAAAAGAAAAACTCCACAAATGAAACACAAGAGAAGTGTTTTTTTCAGGCTTCAACGAGACGACTGAACCGTGTGAACCCAGAAATAGCTGGCAGAGCTCACCAAACCTCAAGCTCTGCAAGATACACCCACTCCAAGTTAAAACTACACATTGAACCTGAAAATGTTTTGAATATGCAGGCCTTCTTACAGATGAAAAAAAAAAAAAAAAACAACCACCAAAACCCCAACAATCTTCAACACCATGTGAAAGTCTAAATATCTTGGAGAAAAATATTTATATTTCTATAGAGGCACACTGTTTATCTTTCCTGGCTTCACAAGGAGAAAGTCACTGGAATGCTTTCTACTGCAACACAGAGAAACAACTATGCTCTGGAACCTTATAGTTATGCAATCCATGCACAGCTTGGATATATAGCTTCTCTTAAAAACCTTCAAAATGCACACCTTGCTATGAGAGTAATGTAAACACCTCAAAAGTGCATTTATATTATATGAACAGCAAATGCCATATGAACCTTATTTTCCCACCTCAATCAGGAAGGAAAGGTCTGTGCTTCCAGTTTGAAGTCACACACCTTTTCTCCTTAAAGCTGGTTCCCCCACAATGAAACGAAAGTGAAATCCCCCCACTGGTTAGAACAATGCAGAACTGGACATTTTGGATGTAATGTCAGCTGTGGAAGGGTTACTGAAGGGAAGGGAAGACATCTACCACTTCTCAAAAAAGCTGTGTGTTTTTATTTGTACACTGCTCTTCAGACAACAGGTTTTAATAGACCGGCTCACAGGCGTTATTTTCCCGGCATAGGATATGAGCAATTCTTACTGATTATGGATGGAAGTTACAGACATCCCAGAGAAAGGAAACAGGGCCCCAAATATCCTGGCAGGTACAAGAGTTAAACATTTTCTTAAATCCTGCAGTACATCCCAGCATTGTATATCCCAGCATTGTATAGGCTGTCATTTTCAGCAAAATAGAAGTGCAGACTTCATGAAACACCAATTCACACAGCAGCTGAATGAATCAATGCCAGCTATAAGCTTTGGCTAAAACACAATTTCATTTTGGAGACGCTGTTTCCAAATAATTAAAAACAGTTATAATTATTGAAGAACATTCCCCTGCAGATCAAAAAAATCCCTCTTCATCTGCTCAGCAAACCCTTTTCCCACTGTCAAAAGCATGTGGGCATCATGAGGAAAAAAGGGGTTGTAGCTCTGATGTGCCTTTCAGGTGTAAGGTATGGATTTTTTTAAAGACACCATTATTTCTACATCACTATTATCAAATTCCATAGACCTGTACTCTTCATACTTGAATGATACAGGGAAATAAGTCTTTATTCTTCCATCTACTGCTTCTTAGCCTTTCAAATATTTGCATGGGAAATTAGTTAAGAAAAGACACAATTCATATCAAGTTGAGTTATCTCCGACCACATTAGGAAATTAATGATATGCAGGATATACACACCACTCCATATTTCTGTTGATACATGCTACATTGGGCAAAGAAAATCTTGTGTTTCTTAAAACCAGGGCAGGTAAGACCGAGCTCCTTCAGTGAAAACATCAGCTAAAGATTTTATTTTAGGTGTTTTTCTTTGCAAACACTTCCAGTCCATTTCTCCTGGAATTACCTCTATTCACAGGCTCTCGAGACATTCACTAAGCAAAGGCTGGAAATGAAATCAAGAACTAAGACAGTGTTACCTGCCCCGTGGGAGGTACTCTGCTCAAATGAGCAATTACTGCATCACTCCTATCTATTACCCAGGGATTAGCCTGGTTTCTTGGGAACAGTCACTACCACACAGAGCCTTCCTGCAGAACTTGAAGAGATACCAGATCCTCCAAGAACACAGCTGTTTCATCCATACTTCAGCTGGAAATGTAAAACAAGTTTGCAATAGTGAGCTACAAAAAAACCTGACAGTAGTCTGGCACTTAACGCAAAAGGCTCAAAATGATGGTTTTGTGGCCTTTTTGGCATCATTCTGCACCTGCAGAAGGCATGGGAGCACAGTTCTGCCAAGAAGCTGGACTCAGGAGGTACTTGAGCAGTGGCTCAAGGCAAGGGCAGCAGCAACCCTGGAGCGTGTGGTCACTTTCCATCAAAGCTGTGCCTGTGCCAAGAGGCAAAACTCATGGATTTCCTGAGAGCGCACATTCCCAAAAGATGACAAATCTGAGAATACAAGGATTGTTGGATGTTAGGATTTTTCCTTTTTTTCCTTTCGGGGAATTTTTTTGCATTTGTTGCCCAAGAGATGGTAAGGAGTCTTTGCTCCGAAGAGCATCTGTTGAACTGAGATGTTTCCAACACCCAACCTCACTGGGAACGGGACCCTGACTACCTCCCTCTTCCCAGAGGGAGCATCTCCCGAATGCTGCAAGTGGCAGCCTCTCCCCTGCTGTTTTCTGCCGCTGCTTTGGGCTTTTTGCTGCACTTTAACCCAACATCCCAGGCCTGCCCGGACCCTCATGGCTCCTGCCACAGATTCGGAGTTTTCACTACACTTTGGTTGCCACCCCAGGAGTGCTCGCCTCTGCCGTTCCTGCCTGCTGCTGCGAGGTTCCTGCTGGAGCCCATGACACGACCCGGAGGGGCACCGAGCCCGGCTCCTCCCCGTGGGTTTGCAGAGGAAGCCGCTTCTCCCCTCTCCTCTCCCGCGGCTGAGCCGCCATCACCGTGTGAGGGAGAGGCGGCTGAGCCCGCGCCACAGCGCCCCCTGCAGGCGCGGGGGAATCATCGCACCCGCCCTGCCCGGCCGGGAGCCAACAGCGCCCCTGGCGGCTGTGCCCGGAACTGCACCCAAGGGGAAAGTGCTTAAAGAGCGGGAAGAGGCTTCCTTGGGATTTCTGTGCTTGTTTGTTGTTGCTGCCGTTGTTGTTTGTTTGCCTTGTTATACATATATATATATTCTAATAAAGAACTGTTAGTCCTTTTCCCATGTCTTTGCCTGAAAGCCTCTCAATTTCCAAGTTATAATAATTCAGAGGGAAGGGGGTCATATTTTCCATTTCAAGGGAGGTTCCTGCCTTCCTTGCCAGGCACCTGTCTTTCAAACCACAGCAAGGATATGGATTTTGTTTTCAATGCAAAGTTACTGCATTATGTGCACATTTGACAATGATAATGTTGCTGTCTGTGTGCTTGGGTGTTTAAATCTCTTGTGTCATGACTTTCGGTCTTCCCTGCTAATTTTTCTGATTCTGGCTTTAAAGCAGTTAAACATCAATTTCCTGATTCTTGTAGATGTTTTGGGGTTCTTATTATTAAGGGCAAAGACCCTAAATACCACTTGCTTGCATTAATGTCAACTTTAAATAAATCTCTCACTTCCCTTTGTGTTTGTGGTCACCCAGTCCCAAAGCAATTCATAAGCAAGGGTTCAGCAAGGTCAGTGTTATTTATGACATGAAATGAAGGAACTTCAGAAATAAAAGAGGGAAATACCAAAGACTTTAAAGGAATTTAGTCAAAAAGCAACACACTTTATGTGACACTTAATTATGTAACATTTCCCCAGAAGGTGAGCCTGGCAGTCTCAAAGATTAGTACGTTAAAAGTCAACACATAGAGGACTTCTATGCCAAAAATATTCTGACACTTAAACCCGGACAGTCACTTCCAGAAGGCGAATGAGAAAGAACAAAAGAAAGGACCCAAAAGCTAAATGAAATTTTTCTCTTAGCCTGGATTTTGTGGTGATTTTTTAATGCTCTTTCTACAAAGATGCAGACAAGGTATACATAGAAGAAGATTTCAGGTTTGTTAGTGCATTCCTTTAGATATTTTTTTCCCTCCTGCAGAGGACAAGCACTTTGGTCTACAAAGCACTGTCTGGATGTGCTTTGCTTACTTGCTAACAATGCAAGATTCAGTAGCATGCATATGGCACTGCCATTTCAGACAGTATTTATCCCATCTACAAACAAAACACACCTAGCTAAATAAAAGGTGGGCCTTTTAAAGAATCCTGAAGCATCATGGAAAACATTTAATTCAGTACAGAAAGAGCAGAGTGAGTAAGAGCACTCAGGTGAATAAAGATGCAAACCAAAACTTTGTGCCCTGTAGCAACAGTTGCTTTTACTATGAAGAGTAAAGCACTGGCCTAAATGAGTTTTTAAGGTCCCTTCTAAGGCTAATTTGACACAATTCTCTCAGTTACTAATTTGCAGCACTAACATGCTACATAATGGTGGTTCCTAAAAATGTTTAGTAGAAATCTGCATGGAAAAAAAGAAAAAAGAAAAAAGGAGGTTACGAAAAGCCCCATTGAAACCCCATGCTTGAGACATTGCTGTGGATCAGTTGTTTATGAGCTTCACCTCAAAAGATGACAATCTAAATGTTATAAGAAAAAAAAAACAACAGAAAAAATAAAACTATCACTTTGAACATGGGATGCCTAAGGCTCTTTCTACAGTGAAAAAAAAAAGATGAGATATTCATCCTCTGCAGATGCATTGCTCTTTAAAACAATAAATGGACCTTACCTGCCTCATTCAGACTACTGCTCTCACTTTAGGATAACTTCGGTTAAAAAAAGCCAGGATGATGCCTTCCAAAGCTATCCATCCACTGCCATTGGACAAAATCTGTGGGGGACCAAAGAACTCTATTCCACACTCTGGAGGCTGCCCCAAACCACAAAGCTGTTCATCTCAGTTTAATCTCAGCTGAAAAGGGTTTGGAGAAAGCCCACAGGGAATAATGGCCACACAAACCAATACCTATTTATTTACAAGAAGCGAGAGGAAAGTCAAGGAATACTTTTTTTAATATCCATAATCAGAGGCCATAGCAGAAGCACACATTGTTAAAAAGACAGAAAGCTTTGCCAAGGATCCAAAAGGGAGGTCACTAGACAATTAGTACAGTGGGCTGCACTGACCTAGAGGTTTGAAATCTGTCACTCCATGATATTCTTATTCCCCATGTGTGCAGGATGAGCCATCCAGAAACACATGAAAAAATATAGCATGCAAAAATAAAAGGTTCTCTTCTGTCTGATTTCTTCAGACTTCATTTTAGTAGGAAATACTGTTTGCAGCTTTCAAAACAGTTCTCCCATGTCAGGCAGATTAGACAGTACAAAACTGACAAACAAAAAGACAAACAAGCTGACTTCCATCTAGCCTCAGAGAAACTGCAGTCATTCCAAGGCAGGGAGTCCTGCTGCTGACTGGAACATGCAGCCTATGCAAGCTGGTGCTAGTTTGACCAAGAGTGCTACCCAAAATGCTGAAGGGCAGTAGGACCCTTCAAGGAAAGAGAGCAGTTCAGCTCTCTTCCCATTGAAGATAGACATCAGGGGCTTTTGCTGGGATGGCAATTCCCATTTCAGATTTAGCCGTGAAAAAACAAAAGTAGCATCTGGGTTAAATGATGCAAAGTGACTTTCATGGATCAATGGCAACACTCTTCTCATCTTTGAAAAAAGATTGGTTCACCCAAGCTTTCATTGCAATGTCAAGTTTTTAGAAATCACCATAATGTCAAGTTCTCATGAAAAAGGTTACCAGAGAAGGAAGTGAAGCTCTCATATCACTGAGTTATCTACAACGCTGATTGAAAATGAGGCAAATGCTGCCAGGTTGTATATTGGTAATGGCTTCAGCAGTTACCAACCCATAATACTGCTAGAGTGTAGCAAGCACAGATATTCAGTTTAGAAATTCCTGTATCACTACCCCTGACTGGAAAAGTTAATCCCCAAAAGTTTCAGAGGTTTGATACAATTTTCTTGCATTTTAAGAGAAGATGACAGCTGTATTGTGCTAATCTGCTTAACCACCATGATATTATCAATTCCCCTCACTAAGAAACCCTTTGGTGTTAAACCCCATGTTTTTTACTTGGTTGCAAATACCTGTATGCATTAAATAGATGTCTGGATTACAGCAAATGCTGCCCTTTTTGGTTTTCTTGGTTATTAAACCACTCAGCAGTTCGTGTACATTACGTGAACTCTTCCTGGGGGACTTGGTTTTGAATTATACATGACACTTCACATTTCTAGTCAATAATACAATGCATTTTGTTTGCTCAGTAGTTGCTTCATTCATTAACTTGCTACAACCAAGTTGTTCACATTAAAAAAGTATAATTTCTGCTCTTGCTATCCTGTATTTTCACAAAATCCATTTTTGCTCTTGCTATTCTATATTTTCATACAATTATTAAGGTTGGAAAAAATCTAAGATCATCAAATAGAATTGTTTCCTCATTTTTAGAAAGAAAGAGCCAGTGAAATTAAACTGTAGCTGTCAAAAGTCACCACATAAACAAAGCTGCTAAGTAAACAAACAGTACATCCTCAAGACAGGCACACAGTTAATCTTCAAAATGTTTTTGTTTGACGTACAATAGTAATCAAATGCTCTTCAAAACCTTGCTGGTTTTACTGGAGTTTTACAAGTCCACTTAGAAGGTACTGGAGAAACTGACCCAAAAGAGGCAGAAACCTGGAACTGTAAAGAAAGACTTTTGTATTGTGTCTTGGGCCAAGGCAGATTGACCCTGGGCTACAAAACTAAATAAAATTGGTGCCTGAACTACTTGGGGCCAAAGGAGTCCTTTGCTTTGGTGGCATTTCAGAGCTGCTTGCTGAATTGGAGGGTTGGGACTCAACATCTTTTGGCACTGGACAAGGTGTCTCTTCACATCAAATCCCCCAGAATGGGGTGTGGACTTAGATACAGACTGATTGACCACGATAATCAAAGCAGAGTGAAAAGGTTACACTTTCAGCAGGACTAAGGGACAGAAGTCTAGATTCATACATAGGGCAGACCCCAAAAACAACATGGGAAAAGAGCAAACAGACAAACACACGATTCAAGAACCTGGGCTGCCCCAGACATGGTTGCTTGCCAACCTTTGGAAATGGAATGGAGAGGACCACCACCTATGATGACACTCTTGAGGTTTGTCCACAACCCTTCTAGCTATTTGTCTAGAAGCCAAAAATCTGCCTGTATTGAT
Source organism: Phylloscopus whistleri (assembly GCA_017589585.1). NCBI lineage: Eukaryota > Metazoa > Chordata > Aves > Passeriformes > Phylloscopidae > Phylloscopus > Phylloscopus whistleri. The sequence goes on from JADMLD010000468.1 coordinate 456,287, forward strand.
TCAGTAGACCAAGGAGACTCTCCTGGATACGGCATCCTCCAGATTACACACAGCCCTGCCATGCCATTTACACACTCTCCATGGACAGAAATATCCAGGTAGCAATAACATGGGTATATAATGAGACAGTTGTTAGTCCAAGTTTAGCAAGTCCAGCTAAGCAAATAAAACATTCCCACAAGATATACACAGACTACGACCCTGTGACTCCACACTGAGGTTTCCTGTTATCACAGAATTGTTTAGGTTGGAAGAGGCTTTTGAGTCCAACTATTTAACCAGCACTGCCAAGTCCAGGATGGCTGCAAGTGCCACATCTACACATCTTCTAAATACCTCCAGGAAAAATACAGACTTTTAAAATCTTTTATTCTTACCCTCATTGCATGACAGCTAGGTACACACCAGATCACACCAGTGATACACACTCAGAATACATCTGAGCTTACAGGAAAATGGTAAAAAACACATATTACATTAAGATAGAACTGAAAAGTGAGCTTCCCTACATCATTCAACCTGTTTGGAAGCAGGCTGTGGAGGAGGAGGCTTTGAGCTGACAGCACAGGGTTGTCTAGTTCTTTTCTTGTCCCCTACGGTGTTATTAGTTCAGCCTTGTCTGTACTGGCTGAAATCTCATCTCTGTGATGTCAAAATATGTTCTTACATCATTTTCAGAGAGAAGAGAAAAATGCAGTCCTGAAAAGGCAAGGTTATCTGTAGCTTTAGTGCCTGTTACCAGGCTTTGACTGTTTCTCAGCATCCCCACTGCACTCTCTGCAACCTGTGAGCACTGCACATTTTCTTGATTTCATTAAGCTTTCACCTCCTAGCAAATGCTGCGTGCTAGCCAGCATAATTTGTTTTCCCCTGCAAAGAGGCTTTAGGAAAGCTGGAGCTGCAGAGCCTGGATCCACCCTGCACGAGCACACTGCAGTAATCTATACAGATAGAGCACTCACTGGGGGTCTGCACCAGGGTGCCCTTGGGGTGCGCTCTTTGGCTGCGGCACTAATGTGGATAAGAGACAGCAAAGCCTCTGAGCAGCACGTACAAGACACAGATTCCTTCACTCTAATTAGCCTCACGTCCTCCCTGCCCTCCTGTATGGCAGGAAAAGTGAGGAAGACGAACACAACAGGCTTCACCACTCAGACCTGCCAACTACCAAGCACTATATAAACTGGAACTCAGCAGCCATAGCGAGATCTACTGGACTTAATCAAAACAAGAAAAAGACAGCGCAATAAACGTATCCCAATCCCCATCTGTCCTCTAGGTGGAAAGGAAATAGTCTTGCTACATATGGATAGTTCCCACACATATGCTGAGAAATAATAATAGTGTGTCTATAAAGGAAGGAGACTAACAGTAGCACAGCTCGATTTCAGCTCATTTCAGGACTATTCTGTATGTGCTGAAAAGAAAAAAGATGATAGAACTGTGAGTTTAACAACCCAGGGTCTGGTCAGTATTAAAAAGTGATGAAAAATGTAATCACAGCCTTAGAAGCCGGTCAAGGGAGACTGATGGTGAAACTATGGCTCTATTTTTTTTCCATAAGGGAAGTTGAAGAGAAAAGCCAATGTGATGAATGTGTTGGCTGTTAATGCCAGGTTCCATAGGCAACAGTCTGAAATTTAATCCTATGAATCACTAAAAGGAAAATGTTTGGTTGAAACAGCTTGCTCTCAGAAGAGCTCTCCCCTCCTACCCTGAGTCTGTTCCTGAATGAGCTGCTGTTGTTCAGCACATCAACAAAACAGATTAACTGTTAGATAATCGGATTTCAGGGGGGAAGTTCCCCACTAGCCATGCCACACTCTGCTAAAAGCACAGGGTATAAAGAGTCACAAATATTAAGCAGCACAGCCTGGTCTTTCTCTTGTCTTTGCACAGAGTTTGGAACCATTTCTTCTCCAGTCAAAAAAGGCAAAAGGATTTCATGTGGTGACAGCCTACTCTTTGCTTAAAATGCCCACACACAACATGGAAGCTGCTCTCTGCGTTAAGACATTATTCTAGAACTATAAGCAATGCATATTATGAAAACCTGCCCTTAAAATGACAAATAAACCTCATCTAACAACACTTTACTTCTAAATGCATAAAATTGCAAGTATGTTTTTTATGTTCCTAAGTCAAGAGTTAAACCCCAGGAGTATGTCTCCTTTCTCTTTTGCTTCCAGCAGCTTTTTATTAGTCAGGCCTATTCTCCTCTATCCTTGCAGTGAACCTTTTCAAATGGTTTTATTTCTTGCTGTCAAGTCAATGTAAATGGCTGTTGCTGAATTAGAGAGATCTGCTTTTCTCCACCCAAAGAAGTGATTTAAATCATAAAGCACCTACCAGGAAAGAAGCAGGCAGTGAGGCACAGCAGCTGCTGCTTTTTTTGAGCAGCTGGACAGCAACAAGCAGACAACATCACAGCCATATTGGGGATTGTTCAAAATTTGGACTTGTGTATCTTCTGCATAATTTTTTTCACACTTACACAGGTTCTAAGAATTCATTTTGTCCAGGCTTCAAAGTCAAACCATTATTCTGTGCAACTTTAAGTATTTTGCAAGTTTTATACACTACAGTAAGATAAGTAAAGTTCATTGCCCACTGCGAAAGAAGAAAGGAGATGTGCACATAGGTACTGTGAGGTACCTGGTTCTGAAAGTCACAACCCAGCCTTAATACTTGCTGGAACTTTCCCCAACACCCAGGACAGCCTTGGACTAACCTGGTCCTTAGGGACTGTGCAGACGAGATATTTTCACTCTGTAAGCCTGTTTAGTACCCTGGAGGGCAAAGGCATGGCATAGCACAAGTCCCTCAGAAATCACTGCACCATGGCAGATTAGAGGAGAAAGATCTGTGATGGCTGGGCTGGGTTATGAGAGGCATATCTTTGCAAATGTCTTTGCCAGACACAGACTGTGATTTGTAGAGCGCCTCCTCCTTGAGCTCACTTCCCTGCAGAGGCATTAAATCCCTCCAAAGCTAAAAAAGTAGCAATCCAGACAGGACATTGCCAGTGCAAACTCTGCTGCCTTTGTTTAGGCTGCAGCGCTAAGTGCTGGAGGGCATGGAAGGCACCTCAGAATTGCTGAAGTTCTGAAGAACTGACAAATACTGACAAAAGAGTTGACTATGTTGTTTAATCCAGAGCAGCAAGTACAAGAAGAATTTTTAAGTGCAGCCTAAGGGACCGATTTAGTGCATACATGTAGGGCCACTGGATCACAGCTGAGTAACAGCACTGACACGCTGCCTGTGTGCATGATGTGCCCAGATGTGCGAAATAAAACAGCTGCAGGAGAGTGATCTTCAAGTGACAGTACAAACAAGCAGCCATCACAACATGGTCCATGCAACACATTTGTGGAGAGGGGAGAACAGGTGCACATTTGGCACTCATTAAGAGTTAGTGCCTGCAACGAGACTCCTTCATCATTAATCCCAGAAATCTCCATTTTCCAAAGATGTTCAGTCATTTGGCGAGATGTTTCTTACAAGCCCTTAAAAGAAACTGCCCTATGTCTGTGTCATAAATATTTGACTGTCTTAGTCACTCAGTAGTGGAAATTTATTTAGCCAACAGCTTATTAATAAAAAGACAAACAAACATACAGCTTCCTCTGGGTGTTTTGGTTCTTTGCCACACACAAACTACAGGCAAAATAAAATGACCCAGTACAATTTCAGATTTTTTTTAGTAGGAAAGTCATGAAACTTATACTGTCACAAAACCAACTCTGAAATAGCAAAAATATTCTTCAGTTCTAGCTTAAGTTGGTAAACAATTTTCTATGCAATGCTTTAAGTGATATACAAATGTACTCTTGCAATGGCAGTCTACTAAATAACTCTTTAAAAATTAATCACCACCCTGCTCAGGGTAGCACACGTATTTTTTCTAACAATGCCAATAACAATTTTGACCAACTAAACAAAAAGATTGAGGAAGTGGAAGCAGCGATTATACTAAGTGGGAAAAAAATCTCTAAAAATGCTTCTCAGAATTCAAAAATCTGAGAGACTCACGTCCAGTGTCAAAAGAAAAACAAACCAGATCCTATTCCTCTTGGAATGAAAATGCTGTAATCTCAATGGAAACAGTCAAGTTCCATGAGTGAACTTTTCTTCCACTGCTGTTTAACTAGCAGGAGCCCGGCTGAGTTCTTCCTAAGCTTACAGGTTAGTTCATGGCTGCAAAGAACCTGCATAGCTCCTATACTTTTGCACCAATATGGATTCTGAGCCAAATCCTTGAGTCTGAACATAATCAGCCTCTGAAGATTATGTCTTTATCTAAGCAGAAAGGGGAGATACCACCTATGAGGACAAATTTACAGAGATTCCCCTAAACTGATTTTTAAAGCTAGTCCAAAAGAGTCATTCTTATGTTTAAATGTCTCCTGTGGTCAAGATGTTCTCACATAATTTTAGACAAATCCGTAGAGCTCCAAAGTTTTAGCTGGGGCTGTAGTCCAGCCTCTTCTCACCCAAGAAATATTTTTATGCTAATTTCAGTCTAAGCTGGGAGAAATCCTGGGCAAACCAGTGCTATGGCACATATCATGCCTCAGGCACAAGCCCTCAGACATTCTGCATTCGAGGATCCATTGCCAAAAAGCTCAAGTTGCCAATTTGTGTGTGCAGACATCACATTCTAGAATAGTTTTTCTTCAAAACATTAGCATGCACCTTTTCAGATACCTCAAATCTGATTAAACTACATATAAAATATTTCTAAAGTGATTAATCAACCAAAGCACCCGCAGTGAAATCAGGACCACCATAGGTAGAAAACCTGCCATCCTTCTCTCTTCTAAGCTAAAGTGATTTATGAGGGTGGTGAGGCACTGGAAGAGGTTGCCCAGAGCAGCTGTGGATGCCCCATCCCTGAAAGCATTGAAGGCCAGGTCTGGTGGAGCTTTGAGAAACCTGGGATAGGGGAAGGTGTCCCTGCCCATGGCAGAGGGGTTGGAACTCAATGATCTTTGAAGATCCCTTCCAACCCAAACCACTCTATGGTTCTATGATTCTCTATAAAAGTTAAAGTTTGCTAAAGGAGCATTGAGACTCCTCATACATGGTAACAGAAAAAGGGAGATTTAAAACCTAGTATCAAAGACACGTGTCTCAATTAATGAATATTTAGTGAAAGTGTTTGAGTTCCTCACTCTCAGGGCCTTGGTTTGACAGAACAGAAAATTGGGGACCACCTATTTAGCTTCTCAACTTAATCCTTCAGCTTGCTTCTCCTGCCTCAACACTCTAGTAGGACAAATGAGGTAATTAGACTGCAAGCAGCTGGACTGAAAAAGGATTGGACCACATCTTGTACAAAATGCTTTACGTTTTTGTCTTTTGTAGATCCCCTTCATAATGCACTTCAAGAAAGCAAATGCATGAAGCAGGACAAAGAAACCCCAGAGGTTGTTGCTTCTGTGCCCACTATTGCCACACAGAAGTTTGGCATCAATAAGGGAAGTTACATTAAAGTCAGGAAACAGAAGGCTGTCAGTAGACCTGTTTCCCATAACTACATCAGTATTTGGTGAAGTTTTTAATTTGAGTACCCTGTACTAAACTAGACAGCCTAATTATTCTTTCTCATAACAAACAGTTTTCAGGAATGAGCTTCCGATGTAGGATGAAAATACCAGATGGATCATCCATTTAAACCATAATGTTGCAGCTAAAGAAAGCATAAGGGCGTCATTCAAATTTTGTGCCTAATCTTCCCCCTATGCTGTGCTCCAGGAGGAACCTGACTAAATGAATAACTACTGAGCACGAGGCAGTAAGATGCAATTTTTTTCTATGACTAACAAGAATGAATTTACCCTACCTTTGTGTTTCTCTGCTATGCTATGACTGAGTAATGGAAGATAGTTCAGTACACATTTATTGTCCTAGATTCAATAAACAACAGAAATCAGCTTTTCAAGGTCTAGTAAAAAGGAACAAAGAAAACTTTTAATTTTCATTTCCGTGCCTACTCTCATCCCACCATCCTGTTACTAGTAAGTTGGATTTAAAAAGCCAGTTTTCCCTCTTGGGACAAAGCACAAACCAAACATTTCTGCACCATCCAGGATTTTTTTCTGTAGTCCATTTATAAACCAAAGCTCACTGTATCCATAAAGGAGTATGGAAGAAAGAAAAGCATCATTTTGTGGGCATTATTACAGCAATAAAATGACAAGGAGCAACCTCTAATCTACCTACTGGTACACATGTAGCAAATTACCTTAGATCAGCTTAAATTATATTAGAATCACATTGTGTAGTAATGTAAGGTATAGGTATATTTTAGTAAAACCAACATTTTTTTTCTCCTAAGCAGGTTTCAAGTAGTATATTTACTTCTCTTTGATGTCTATTTTCCTTCTGCACTTAGATATGAGTAATTCTGTTACAGCTCATCTCATAAAATTATTTAGAAATTTTATCATCATCATTGTAGTGTTTTTGCTCAGAACAGCATTCTTCTTTCTTTAACTAAAAAGTGGCTAAAATATAGGAGCAGAAACAACCGGTGTGAGGATTCATGGACCTGATGACAGATCAGACAACTAAAAAATTACTCCCTGTAGGATAAGTCATCCATGTGAGGATAGAATAAAAAAAAAAAAATCAACATTTCATTTCTATTAAAATATTAATAAAACATGGGTGGAGAATGTAAAACTAAACTTTCCATAAAAATTTTATGAAATGTTTTGCCATTTCCATACATCTTCCTATCCAAATTCAATGTATACAGCTTTTTTTTTTTAACATAAAAAAGCCAGAAATCAATTTCTTTTCTGTGTTCCAGATTAAAAGAATATTCGTTTACTGTTCTACATCATTCAGCCTTCAATATAAGATGCAGCAGAACACAGCCTTTTAACACCAGCTTAGATGGGGCTTTTCAGAGACACAAACAAGGAGTGGATCCAAAGAAAACCATCATGGGAACTGTACTATGATTTTAATGAAATGACAAAGAATCACTTTGCACAATGGACACATATTACAAACACTGTTAAATATACAAAGTAATACTCTAATGCTTCATCACATTATGCTCTAATGACAGATCTCTTCTGAATCTTGAGTGATCTCAAATACTCAGAAAAGATGGAGCCAACAGAATTCATGAGATGAGAAAGAGAAGGTTTTTATTGTAAAATTACACTATGAAAGAAATAACTTCCTGCACTGCCCAGAACCAATTCCTGTACCAATAATTTTACACCCATCTCAGTTCACTTTTTCACCAGGAAAAAAGAAAGCAGCCAGACATGGTCATTTGCAGTGGGATTCAAAAGCAACAGGACTTCCCCTCAGATAGCAGAAATTTTCTTCATGATCACCTTGAATAATAGTTAAGGGCCATAAAATTGAAGAAGGCAAACGTATCATTTATGAGCTGAGTGGATTCCACAGTTTTTGCGTATTAGAAATAAATTTCTCCTTGTCTTTATTACAATTTCTGAAGCACATTAAAAAAAAAAAAAAAAAAGAAAAAGAAAGCAGGGTAGTTCAAGTGCTGATAATTGCCTGAACATCACTTTTGAACCTTGCATCAAGACAAAAACTTTATGATTTCTTTTATTTTTATTTAGGACTTTTCTGCCCCAATAGCTCTGTAGCCTTGGAGAAGTCATGCTATCATCAGACATATTTTACGACAAGAGGAGAAAATCTTTAAGTTACTTTAATTTTTTTCCTCCAGATTTCCTAATTTCCCTCTTTTAACAAGGTCTTGGAACCATTAGTATAATCTGTGACACAACCAAGCATGGAGTCTGTAAAAGACCTCCCCATCATCAAGCAAGCTCTTCTGAAATTGATGCTGTATGAGAAATGTTGTACCAGCAGGACCACAGAGATTTTAGGTGTGCAGAGTTGTTGTCCTTCTCTCTATTACTCTCCATCCATTACCTTATCACCTATTACAGGTTTCTACAAGCAAGCACCACAAAGCAAGGAATAATGGAGAAAAAAAAAAAAAGAGAAAGGAATAAATTGAACGAAAAGAAAACTGTAAGTTGGCAAAGGTGAAGAACCCAGCTTCCTCTCGCAGATTTGTCTCTTTTGCAGTCAAAACATGAGGCCTCAGGCAGAATGCTTATTATGAGTAGCAGTTTTTTGAAGTCAGAGGCTCCTGCACCTAAACACATCTGGATCTTCCCAGGATCACATATTATATACTGCACAGTGCCTTTCACAAACTCGGATGGAGGCATCACTTCAGCACTTTTTTACTGAAAAGCAGCACAAAATGAAAATCTCAGGGAACTCAGGTACTCTACTTTTTCATGCTTTGTCTGCTGAGACCTTCGTATGAATAATTCATTAATGGGCAAGTGAAAAAAATAAAAAAGGGAAAAGGTATAAGAGCTTTCTCCTATCATGTACAAAGTGTAAAAGAGTGAGTTTTCAGAACCAAACCAGCTCCTCTTTCTAGGTACATGCATATTCATAACAGCACATAGGGAAAAGCCAAGGAACAGTACAGTTGGTATCTTACATTTCTGTGGGGATTCTGTAACAAGCATAGTTAATCTTAAAACCTGAAATCATATTTGTGGAAATGTAATGCAAATCTTAAATGTACCCAGAAATGAATGCACTGGGCTCAATTAACATCTCATAAACATCACTGGAAAACTTGACTATGATGGGGGCTCTGATTTGGGCTGGAAAATTCATGGAAGCACTTACAAAGGTGGTGGCTGTGCTTATTCCCTGGTGACTTTGCTATGTGCCTGTCCCTCCCACCTGCAAGTGTCACTACAAAGCAGCCTGGAGAACACACAGCTCTCCAAGTCCTTCCTGAAATAAAACCCCACCTGTTTAGGATCCTGCTGCAGAAGCTGCACATCCTCACACCTTACTGAAACTGTGGGTAGCCACAAAGCACTCAAAAACTGTGGGATGTTCCCCAGTGCAGGATGCTCCAGCAACCTCTTAAAAGAGTGCGGGTGCTGGGCTTGTCCAAAGACACTGATGAGACTGAGGGGAAGCTATCCCTCTTTCTTCCAGAAACAATCCTCAGACAAAAATCATCTGAATGTCAAGGAGAAGTACTAAGGAAATGAGAGGAGGAAGGAAAAATTAAGTAGTTCTGCATGAACCTCACACCTTTTCTTGTTTCTGGACCTCATAGCTTTTTTGGGGAATTAAAAAAAAAAAAAGCCTTAATATAAACAAAAAACCGTGGAAACTTACAATGACTACACTTTCAAGTCTCACACAAAAACTGTCAAAGAAGAAACCTACAGCACTTTATGGTCTCATTTCGAAAAACTGACAGGTTGGAAAAACAGGTTAGAAAGAGGAGCTTAGCTGATGGACATTTGAACGATAAAGGTTGGAAGCCTGCAATGAAATATGTGACCAGTGTAGGTAAAAAGAGTACTTTGAAATACAATAAAATTCATAGCAGGAGACTGCAGTAATCATGGTGGGTGAGGAAGGGAGAGGAACATTAAAAAACGGTCTTCAACTTCTTTTACTTTCTGTCACACTGCCAGTCATTCTCCAGGTATAAGCAATGCTACATAAAAAGAGTCATTAAGAACAACAATCCTACTCATATTTAATTAATATTGTATCTCTTATATTTTTTTCTTTAATTATAGAAATTTAACTAAACAGGAATCAGAGCTCTTAATATATTAGAAGGAGGATTAATTAGCATCACTGCTTCTTCCATTTTGGGAGATTATTCAACACTCAAAAACTCAGAGGACAATTAAAAGTTTTGGCCTCTCTAACACTGATAGTAGTGTTAGACTTGGCTAAAAAAGTCCTCTTATAACAGCTTCACTTAGCAGTGCTGACAGTGAAAAATGGCTTCTGTAAAGCACTGAAATGGAAAGTTTAAAACAATAAGAAAATAAAATATTTTAGAAAACCAAACAAAAACCATACCATATTAACTAGGGAAAGAAAAAAGAAAACAAAACCAAAATGTATGCCACTGCCAGTGGAAATGGAGTGCTCAACATTTAATTAATCCACTTTCACACCGGCCTACCATTTGTCTTCATTGTTTGGTTTTTTTTCTTTCCTACATTTAATTACATTATGAACCAGGTATGTCTTTTTTCTGGCAGATGGAACTCTTCCTCCTTGCTCAGACCAAGGTTGGTAAAGATTCATGTAAAAAACCCTCTTAGTACACAGAATGTGTTGATAAATTAAAGAATAACATTATAAAAAAAATTATGGAAATAGTTTTCTTTTTCAAGAGTTATTACCTTAAGCAGGTCTAGCTTTTATATTAGATATGCCACCTGTTGCAGCAGCCCTCTTGTTAGAGGGTAGAAATGAGCCCAGACACAGACTCCTTGTTCATCACAGCGTGAAAAGGGCCCTGGTTTATTCCTCGTCACAGCTCAGCCATCCTGACCCCAACCATTCACTGACTCTGCCTGCAGCAGCTCCTGCTGTAGGGTTCCCTTGCAGCCTCTGACTGCTGGTTATTGCCTGCTGAGCTCTGACTGCAGGGATCAGTGTGCAGGCTCTGACTGCAGCTTTTACCCAGCCAGACTGTGACTGCAGGTTCCAACAACAGCTCTGACTGCAGACCCAGACTGACCTCACTGCAGGGACTCTCTCTCCTCAGGATCCTTCCTCTTCATCCTCTCCTGTTCCTGATCCGTCTCCATCATCATCATTCCCCTCCCCAGCTAACCCACTCCCTTTTATCACACTTCTCTTTATTGGATACAGCTGTGACCCATCAGGGGTGAGGCTGCATTGGGTAATTAACACAGGCTGTTACTAATCAGGGATGAGGTCACCTGTATTCCCTTCTACAGCCACTGACACACAAGTATTAGACACCATCTAATACACCTTTTTGTCAAGAAATAACAGCACTCAACAATATCAAAGCTATCCTTGAAAGGAAGATATAAAAGATATAAAACTCAGTCATAGTGCCTTTATATTCCAAGGCAGTATTCCCAATATTATTTTTTTCCTGTCATCTCAGTAAGTTTTGTGATATAGGTATTTATGGATCATGACTGGATGCATATTTAATGTGTTGAGCAATCCATTTTATTAATTGCAGAAGTTTTAATCTACCTTTCTTATGGCAAAATCTTAATTAGCCTTCAGCCATGGTACTTTGCTAATACCAGCCTTTGTCACATCTGTTCCAAGTATGTAGCTGTGTCCCATCTACTTTGCCATTCAGAGTCAGGAAAAGAAAGAAAACTAGACTGGGACCTTGTACAAGCATATACTGCACTGTCAGCTAAAAAATCTGATATTTTTTACATGAAAACATTATTTTGTAGTTGATACTGCAACTAAAAACTATGAAAGAGGTAAAGGAGACGCTAAGGGATATGGCAGTGCTAAAAAGGAAATTCCTGTTTAGAAGAAACACAGCTTAAACAATATAATCAACTGTTTTCTTTCTTCACAAAGTTAAAAATAACAATCCAAATGTACTGACCACATGTTGCTGGCTAAGATCTGAGCTCTTGATAACTCATTAAGAATAATAACGAGTACTTCACCGGGTAACTTGGAGCCAGCTCCAGGCTTAGACAGATCAGGCAGATGCCCGAGACAGCTTTAGGTCAGGGCAGGACAGAGCCCGGCCAGCTGCCGGTGCCGTGCCAGGACTCAGAGCACGTGGCTCTGCAGCCACTGTAGAGGCACAGTCCTGCAAACCATTCTCTCCAGGCTCCCCACCTCTTGGTTTTCCCCTGCTCCCTCCTCGTCTCTTCCCTTGGAGGAGCTGTGCCAGGGCTGGGCTGCCACAGAGCACAGGTTTGCCCAGCAGTGGTGGCTTGGCTCGGCTCCATCCTGAGCAGCACCCCCAACCAGCTCCTGGCCACCAGGCTGACTCACTCCCAAGTTAGTCTGTCTACAGCCAGATTTTTAAATGCATGAACTTTATGTTTAAATTCATAAAACTCACACCCCTCCGTGGCTCATTCAGATACTGCTTCCCACTGCAGCACACATAATCTACGTTTCTTCCCATTTGGATTTTAAGTCGGGCCTAGTTAGTGATACCATTGCTAATGACTCTCCAGTCACGATTCTGCTGCATATATTTTCTTTACCCCTATTTTTGGGCTTCCTATTTCCTTGAAAATATCTCCTCATTCCAAGACCAAAACAATTGTGGACCATCGATTTGGTTCATGTTAGTCACCGACAGTATTGACAAGTAAGTGAATTTGCAGACTGAGAACCCTTTGGAGAGGAATTTTTTCAAGTCTAACTTATAGAACATGGAGATATTTTATATATTAAAAGATCTATGGGAAGACAAATCCAGCTTGAACTACTTTTCTGCTACAGCAGGAGGAAGTCACTAATGTGATGTTCTGTCAAGAAGCACATGCCAGTGTATAAAATCCAGGCTCCTATATTTTAAGTTTCTTTAATTATCTGCCTGCCACAAAGAACCTACACTCTTTATATGCCTCATTCACATCTCCCTAACCACGTGCTCTGACTGTTCTTCCCCTGCTGTCCAATGTTCTGGGCTTTTTTTCCAGTAGTCCCCCCAGACACTTCCTCCTGCCACCAAATTCAGTGGCCTTAAGAGAGGTGTGCTGTGCCACTTTCTGCTCCTTGGGGTATGTGAGGAGGCTGCCCAGGGCTGGCAGCTACAGTGCAGGACCTGGGAGCCCAGGGTATGCTACAATGCCTACAATGGCACTGGAAATCTCTGTTTAAGTGACTAAACCCTGCTCCCAAAGCCAGTTTTTGTTTTTTTTGCTCTAGCCAGCAGGCACATATGACACCCTTGGTGGCATGCTTCCCATTTGAGGCTGTGTGCATAAATCCCATGCTTTATGGCAACATGATGTCCTTTAAATGGGAGGTCACCTGTTTTTTCAAGATCTGTGCCTTTTCAAAGCTGAGGAATCATACCTCCAGTAAAGGTTTAAATGCCAACTTTGATGCATAAATAGCAAAGCCAAGCTGGGCAGAGCAGAAGAGCAGGTGCTTTTGGATCAGTGAACAGATGCTGCCCCATCTCATTGGGATCTCTTTTCTGGGTACATATTGCACAAACATGTGTGACTCTGGGATATACATCTGGAACTTCTGGTCCGTATCTTTAGTCTCCTTCATGCTTTCAATCTAGAGCACACCAATAGCAAAGCACTTCTAATTATTCCAAACTTACCTATTAAAATGCAGTGCTTCCAGATTTGAAGCCTCCTCATTCTCACTCGAGAACATATTACCACACAAATACACAGGGACTGAAGAGACTGTATACTAGAAACCAGGAGTATGGTGGAGTCTTGCTATTGATTATTACCCTTTTAAGGAGTACAGAAAAAAACTCATCAAAATGTGTCCATCTGAGCTAAGCCCTGGGACTGTGGTGGAGACACATGGAATAGGGGTCAGAGACAGTCACTCATCAGCAGGCTCCTGCAGCACCAATGCCTTCAGCACAAGTAGCAACTCTGAGGAAAGAAATACCAGTCTGTGGGATTGATTCTTTTTAGGGGACAAGAAATGGAAAGATGGAAATAGAGGCAAAGGAGGAGACAGAAAGCCTGAGGGTCTCTCATCTTTATGTACCTCTGAAAGAAAACAATGGAGCTCTGAAACTTATTTCTCGACGTGTGTGCATGCATGAGGAGGGAGCAAAGTTACAAGGACAGCTCAAAGAAATGAGAATTCAGACAGAAAAGAGAGCAAGGGAAAAAAAAAGTCTGATAATCTTCAAATTAAATATAAATAAATAAGCAAATTTAAATTTTCACCCAGAATCATCTCCCTGGTCCCAGGTAAGGCAATATTCAGCTTAGACTCAGTTATTTTTCAAAACACCAGTACTTTGGTGTGAAACAACAGCAAGACAACCTGATTCTTCCAGTCACACACAGCCTCATCCTTTTTCCTGACCTTCACTGAATTCATCAGCACATCAATCTGCCCACCAGATTGGTTTCTGCTTAAGTGCAAGAATATGATTAATTAGCAAAGGAAGGGTCAAGAAGAACTCAGCCACAAAAGCAATCAGCAAAATACACCTAAATAAACGTGACTGCTGTGGGAAAGGAGAGGTGAATTCTAATTTTCTGTTTGTACCAGCTCCCACCATCTTCCCCTAGAAGGGAAGTGGCAACAAGTGGGACCCAGAAACCAGTCAGACACAATGAGTGTCACCTAGAAGGGCTGTGTTACATTTCCAAAAGGCTGCAGGCATATTCCTCATAGAGCAGTATATGTGAAGAATATTACACAAGGAACAGAGACCAAATTTTGGGACTGAGACCCACCTCATTAGTGGAGCTATATATCAAAGCACAGAAAAAGCAGTTTCATAGACAAGCACATCAATTATATAATTATCCTGCTGGCAGCAGTTCAGCCTCTTCTGCTTTCACTGCTTCTATATTCAGTTTATGTAAAAACTTTCTGTACACATATGCATATTTCTCCATGCATTTCTTATTCATAATTGCTGTTTATTTTATGTTGTTGGCTTTTGCACTCACTTGCCTGTGACCTTTTTATTTTAAAATAACAAGCAACAAATCCCACAAAAAGGAACGCTTGCAGAGTGCTTAAAGGAGAAACATCTATTCAAGGAGAGAGAACAGTACCACGTATGCAAAGCAGTGTGGTGACAAACTCATGCAATGATTAGGTATTCATATTCTGTCCTGTAAATCCCTTTGCATTTAGCTTTCGAAGAAGGGAAGCAAAGTAGAAAGGTGATCACTCTAAAGATCACTCCCAACAAGGAATAAAAACGAAAGAAACACAGCTTTTGCAGCCAGATTTTTCTCCTCAAATCCTTTTCTTCCACTAGCTTTGACACATCACTCCCAAACGCACACATCTCGAAGACTTCAGGCAGAGGACACAAAGCCTCTCCCTGGTGTTGAGGTTTAGGGAGCAGTGACAAACTGGCACCTCTCCCCTCTGCCCCTTCATTCCTACCCTGCATCTGAGCAGGTCCTTCTCTCAGCAGCTGTTTTCCAGGCAGTCTTTCCCCACAATGCTTTTTCCTGGCAGAGGCAGCGGCGGGTTCATCCAAGCACCAGGAAAACAAACCAGCAGTTAGGCAAAAACGTGAGTGCAGCTGGCAGACAAACCAGGCTCATGGCATGCTGTTTGGAAGACAGTCCTCACAGTTTATGCTACTGTCATATTTAGATTAATGATGCATTTTATCTTCTAAACAAGCTAAAATCCCTCCCTTTTCCCCTCTTGCTCATACACAGACAGATGCTCCCATCACACAACTCTCTCATTATGTACAATTCAGCTACAGCTCGCTGCAAGCTGATCAAGTTATCTTTGACACTGAAATAGGAATCCAATCTGAAACAGGCTTGCAGAGAAAGGAAGAGTATTGTTATACCTGACCAATCAATCTTTGCTGGTTAAGCAGTACCAAATAATCTCTCTTTAATTCCATCAGCTCAGATTAAACCCTCACCCAATGTGAATGCCTTTCCAAGGAATACGTAACATATTTTTTGACCAAAGTCATCTTCATGAGAATTTAGAATTCAGACTTGGTTAGAAATACATTTTCTACTTTCAGAACAGAAGACAAAAAAAACCAAACCAAACCAAAACAAAACAACAACAAACAACAACAAAAAAACCCAAAAAACCCCCAAAACAAACAAAAAAACCCCAACAAAACAAAAAACCCCAAACAAACAAAAAAACCAACGTTGTCAAAGGATGCCTAACGAAACATTCCAGTAACCCTACTTTTGAACTGCTGAATACACAATGAAATTCAAACATTTCCCAACAGAACAAACACAGAGACAAACCACAGCCAGTATCCAAGTACTGTCACAGTTGTGCATCACAATCTGCCAGGAAAGCCTCCTGGTTGCACCAGGAGCTCTGTGGAAGTCTGTGAGCTATGACATGAAAACAGGGGGCCAGGGTGAGAGACACCACTTTACCAACATCATCTAAATTGGATTTTTGGACTGAAAATCTGTGTAGTCACCAGAACTACAGCCTGAAATGTCTCGTTCTCTGTGCACCCTCCTGAAGTACTTAGTTCCCCTGAGCTATGCAGCACTCAGGACCTCCAGCTGATCCATACACAGTACATTTCCCAATCACAGAGAGAACAGAGTGACTTTTTTTCCTTTTTTTTTTTTTTCTTTTTAACTTGAGTGTTAATAAATGAAAGTATAAATCTGATTTTCCACTCAGTCATCATCACTGGCAACTGTACACTCCCCACTGGCAACTGGGGAGTGTGTGGAATACAACTCCAAGTGGGGAGCACTGGCTATCCTGAGAACATATCTTTGATTTTTGTTGCTCTGTGAGCTTCTTGTTACAGGTTGCTGCTCCACTGCCCAAACTCTTCAGAGAAATTATTGAAGTGCAAAATTAACCCATTGAGCATATTGAGGATCCAACACTTCCATCAGACAAATTACCCATCAGTTAAAACCTGACAGCATGTCTTCCATGTTTACAGAGGAGCAGGCTAGATCATTTACTTCTATGTATCCAGTTAAATAATTTTTAAAGGGTGTTACAAAACCAGATTATTAATACGCCAAAACCAATTATTTCTGACCATCTATATATTGTACATCTCTTGTCCAAGTTCTTATCTCACGTCCTGTCCTGTTGATAATCTTTTCCATATTCACCCTTAATATATCTCATGAGGAAGCTTAGTCCTAATTTTATCCCTTTGGGGGCTTGCAATCACTCAGGCACGTTACATGTTACTCAAATCCTCAGCATGCAAGAGAAAGCACTCTGAAAATGGAACAAAGTTATTCCACTGGAAACTCTCCAAAAAGAGATCAGTAAGTATGGGGAAGCTCTTGGTATTCACTCCACTGGGAAGGGAATGCAGGTCAATTCATTACGACTGCTATGATCTGACAAGTGTTCTTGGTACCCAGGCCTCCACACAAACGAGCCTTGCTGCATCTTAAGTAACAGCTCTCACAGACAGAATAGGCACTGTACCTTCTGTGGACCTGCTGAAGCATATCTGGTCAATATTAAAGAGAAAGGGACAACCCAAGGACTCCAAGAACCCATGACTTGGTGATTACAGAAACTTTTCCAACAATGACAAGCTCCTAGTCAAGCTCATTTTCCAGCTTTTTATCCCGATTCTGGTCTACTGTTAACTGAACTCACTTCTTTTTTGTTTTTTAATTTAAGTAAACATAACCATCTTTTATCTGCTATCATCAACTCTTGTTGGTGTTTTTTTTTTAGACACTTCTGAAATGACAGAGGAAGAAAGTGAGTTTTGCTTATTTATAGGTATCTGCATTCACCTCTGAGTAGGTGTTGGAGGTTAGGATTTGTTCCTTTTTTATTTTCTCTCTTTTAGGGAATTTTTCTACCATTTGTTGCCTAAGACATTGGAACAGTGGATGCTTAAGAGAGACAAAGGACTGTGGCCAAGATGGAGGGAAGTGGTGCAGCTGGCTGCAGTCCCTTAGCTGGGGGCTTTCTCTTGGGAAAGGCAGACACCTCGGGATTTTGGCTGCGGGGTCAGGGGCTGAGCTCGGCCCCGTTCTCGGGATCGGGGGAGAGAAGCTCGTGGTTTTGGTGCCAGGCTGCTGCTGCTGCTGCTGCAGGGGGAATTCGCTGCCACCGCCGAGTTCTGTCCTTCACCGCCCCTCGTTACCCTGGGGGAGCCTTTGCTCCTCAGAGCACTGGCCACTGACCCTTCCCAACCCCGATCCCATGGGAAGGACCCTCACATCTGCTTGGGTGCCTCAGGGGAAAACCCGGGACCCCGACCCCTGACACCCTGCGGGGGGAGCAGCTCCTGGCTGCCTGTGGGAGCCTGGCAGCCGCTGCCCAGCCCTGCTGTTTTCTGCCGCTGCTTTGGGCTTTTTGCTGCACTTTAACCCAACATCCCAGGCCTGCCCGGACCCTCATGGCTCCTGCCACAGATTCGGAGTTTTCACTAGACTTTGGTTGCCACCCCAGGAGTGCTCGCCTCTGCCGTTCCTGCCTGCTGCTGCGAGGTTCCTGCTGGAGCCCATGACACGACCCGGAGGGGCACCGAGCCCGGCTCCTCCCCGTGGGTTTGCAGAGGAAGCCGCTTCTCCCCTCTCCTCTCCCGCGGCTGAGCCGCCATCACCGTGTGAGGGAGAGGCGGCTGAGCCCGCGCCACAGCGCCCCCTGCAGGCGCGGGGGAATCATCGCACCCGCCCTGCCCGGCCGGGAGCCAACAGCGCCCCTGGCGGCTGTGCCCGGAACTGCACCCAAGGGGAAAGGGCCTGGCAGCGAGAGAAGGCTGCGCTGGGGCTGCTGCTTGCTTGTTTGCCTTGCTATAGCATATTTCAGGGTCAAAATCATTCTGACTGTTGAAACACTCAAAACTATGTGATTAATTATATATTTAATTTGCCCAGAGATAAACACCTTTGCTAATAGTTTTGAAATAGCAAGGAATGGGCTTCTGAGAATCAGGGCTGTTCTCAAATAGATAGATTTGTGATGTGCCTTTCAAAGGTCCTGAGCAGTCACTGTTTCTGCTAACAGAAGAGTTGCAAGTGCTTAGCATCCCTCAAAAAAGACCAAAGTTAAATCCCAGAAGACCAGAGCCATTAACTATTTGCAACTTTTCATGTTGAATTACAGTTTGCATAATAAAGTAAATCTCACTAAAAGCGACATAACCTGGAGCAGTGATATGCAACAAAAGAAATTTACAACATGGTTAAACTAAGCAAATGAAGATTCCCACCTATACAAAAGGACGTGTACTTAAAATGTAAAGTTGCATTTACGTTTTTTTTTTAAACCAGCATTGAACAAATAGAGAAAACTACCAAACTTTTAGCTGAACTTGGCCACAGCGAAACCAATGTAATTCAGACATGTCATTATTTGATTCCAGTTCCACAGGACAAAGCAGTTCAGCAAGAGAGAGTGTTCTCAATTATTCAGTTTAGCATTCACCAAAAAAACCCATTTATTATTAGCATAAGCAGATTCAGCCCCCAAAATGTGCCATTTCATCACCTGTGGTGATAATATGTGCTGCATGCATCTTACTTCTCCTTCTAAGGGATCACCAAGGAGCACTGCAGCGTCCATTGGGAACAGCATGCCCTGTCCAACTATCCCCATTCTTTCTAGGAGATTCAAGAATAAATTCTTGCTTCCATGGGTTTTGCTGAAGAAGAGCATGTACAAGAACCTACGATGTAACTAGAAAACACACATTTATGTCATGAAGTATATGATACAGGTTTGGGAGGGTTTTTTTTTCTCCTGAAGCTCTCTGTACTGACATAATTCACTGTTATTTTAGCCGTTCCTAAAAAACATCATCAGTAATTTTTTGTGACACATTCTGCATTTGACTGGCTGTTTTTTTTGTTTGTTTGTTTTTGTTTTGTTTGTTTTTTTTTTTTGTTCAAATTCTTCAAGTATATTCATTTCTTGAGAGCACTACTTGGGGGTGGGAGAAGGATGGTAAATCTGCAGCAGGTTCTGCCCTCAACTTCACTTGCATTTTTCCCAGTAATTTTAGACTGGGTGCCAGTGAGACAACACAGTCAAGCCAGGCACCGATTACTACGAGACATGTCAAACACTCATTTTGTGAAAAGCATATCCTGCTCTCAAATTGATTTCTCTATCAATAAAATACTATTTGTCATTAAATAAACAAAATGAAAAAACAGCTTCTCTGCCCCAAGCCCTGTTTTAAATGCCTGAAAGGATCATTTCTCAGAGACAGAAGTCAACATGCACTCCAAATTCTGACTGTACTAATCTGGAGCACTTAATTTTGTGTCTCACTCCATCAGTGAACATTTTCTCTATATTCTAGCAATCAACTAAAGTGAAGAGATAGACAGGATCTTTTTATGGCAAGGGAGCGAGTGCACTGGCATTCAGACAGCGAAGCTTAATCTGGAATTAAACTCTGTGAGCGTGCCTTAAATGCCACTTCCACTGCTCATTCACATTATTTTCTCTAAAGGATTTTCCTCTGAAGCAAATATAATATGATTTTGAATCATCTACCAGCATGTCAGAGCTAGAGTTAAGTGCACTTGTTTTGCATCAGTTTTTTTTGCTGCTGTTGAGATATGTTCCGATCATTCCAGAGCTAACTAGTGAAACCATCCCAAAATAGCACTGTCAAGAGCTTACAAGGGCAGACGGTCATCTCGACAATGAAAAGGACTTGTTGAAGAGCATTTTGTGCTCAGACAGAATTCTCAATTTGTGCTACACAAAGCACTTAGTTTGGTTTGGAGCCACAGGTGCTTAGCACCTGAAAAAATTGTTGCAGTTAAACGTATGGGGGAGGGAGAATAGCGCGTCTTTCATTACCAGATTAAATGGCACACAGGAAAAGATCAACAGTGCTGTGAGACAGCTGAATTTCATTTTAGTTCATGATCAAAATATATCCGACTGTTATTTTTATCACAGAGCCCAGATATGGATTATTTTTTCAAGTCTGGATTTGACGAAATGTCTGATAAATAATACTCTTACATACTTTAATCTATTAGAGCTATGTATTATTTTGTAGCTATTACATCTCATGCATTTTTCAAAAATACATCAGATCAAAAGATGGAGATAAATGGAACAAACTGTATTGATTTAATCTATACATATTTTTAATTTTTTAAAATAGAAAATGCTCAGCAAACCATATACTTGCATGAGCACAACAAAGCTGCAAGGCTATAGAAATGTATATGCCATCGTAGGCAGATGAGATTTCAAAACAAATTGCCTTTTTTGGCTATTGCAATAGAAATATATCCTAATGCTAATACTAAAGTTTCCAGCTGCACTGACAGACTTTTTTTTTACAGACAGCTTTATTCTGCAAGGAATTTCAGAGAATAGAGACAGATGAAGCTTTAACTAGTTATTTTCAGTAACTCGCACATCAAATTTTCTTAACCTGTAAGCAAAATTCCGTGATGTCACATTTAGCAAACAAGCAAAAAAGGCTAGCTCTGTTCTAGCTGTTAAGTCTTGGTGCACCTTCAGTATTCTCTCATCTTCACACAAGGCTTCAAAGGACAACTGTTCACTGCCACAAAAACAGACACGGGCTCAAGCACACAAGTGAACTTGCTGCTGAGAGACAGTTAATATCTCAGTATCAGCTTTTCAGATCCTTGCAGAAAACCACGGCAGGCATGACTTAATTTGGCTGTATACAGGGAAGATGTAATTAGTAGAAAATATTGCAGCAAAGCGGCTTCACACAATAGAAACTTCCTCTGAAAAGCAAATGAAATACTTCCTCTGCCTATCTCCGACAGCAAACCATGTGCTCCAGCACTGCTATGTTTCTGGGACTGAGCCACAGTTTATAAAAAATCAGCACTATGATTAAATGGAGATAGAAACTTAGCATATTTAAATGCACAGCTTTCAAGATAAGGACTTTGTATCTTAAAATTGCATAGATTTGAGTGTAACAAATTAGCCCATCTGGCTAAAAAAGCAAAGTTTTTGCACAAGTAATACAGGAAGTTGCATGAGGTCATAAATATAAAAATATAATGGAACTCAATTGTGATTCCAAACTATTACAAGAGGGAATTATAATGGAAACATTTTCTTTTTAGAAACTATATTGTTTAAAATATTTTAGCTGTGTTTTTATCTCAATACTAAAACAGATACATATGACTTGGCAGCGTTTTTTAAACTCCACTTCATGAACATTCTCTTGTGAGGACCTATTTGCAAAACAGATTTTTTCAGGGTCACATACACAATGTAGAAAAGTTTTCTGACTTTGCCACCCATTATATGATTTTTTCAGCAAAGTAATCGCTTTCAGAAATACAAGAAAAATGCCAACTGAAATTTTATTTCTACAATTAGGGCTACCTTCCATGACACTGAGTACTCTGATCTCATCCATTTCAGAAATGTTAACACATGGAACAAGACTATTTTTCTTTAGCTAATCATAAACCATCATCTATAAACAACCATAGAGCTCTCAATTAGCCAGGCGGGACTTTCACCTATGATCAAGAGAAATTAAGTCCTCGACTGACATTAAGAGTGACAACTTGAAGCTTAAAAGACACATTTTAAAAAGTTACAAAAATCAAATACAGGGGGATTAAGGGAAGTTCCTTGACCACCCTGTTGGACAGATAGCACAGTGTTGCAACCAGCACTGTAGTTCCAGACAACATGCAAAGGACTTTTGTGGCACAGGCTGAATTGATGTTAAACACATTCACCCAGAGTACAGTAATTGGAATTCTAAGAGGCTATAATTGGAGTTCTTGTTCATCTAAAATGAAAACCTATTTCACCCTATTGAATTCTGACAGTATGACATCTGCATGTACAGGGAGGCTGACAGCTGTAATGTCAGAACACATCTCAGAGCCCTCCACCTCTGCACTATTGTGTCACTGCCATCTTTTCATATTTCACAGGGAAATTCAATCTCACTTTCCTCTTACTAACAAGTGTGTGATGTTATATTTACAAGCACTGCAGAAAATGAGGTGTTTGAGATTGCCCTCCTCTGATATTTTACACAGAGGAGCTGTTATTTAGGATTCTGCTTTCACTTCACAGAAATAAAACTTGCAGCATTTTCTCCCTTGCCTGCCTTCCAAAGGTTTCTTTGTGAGGACTTGACTGTACCACAGTCCTCAGTGAAGACCTCAGTGGGAGCTAGACAAGAATCTCCCAAGGCACAAGTTGTATTACTTGTGTTACACCTGTTTTCTAGGTGAGTATTCCTTAAGCTGCCTTGTGGGGGGAAGCTTGGCCCTGATTCGTCACTGTGGATTGATAATTAGTTAGAACAATTAAATGTTAATAAACAGATGATAAAATTAGATGTTAATAAAAGTTAACATCTGTACACACAGAGCAGAACTTCATTCCACAGGTCTAAGGAATGAAGAGGTACTTTTCAAAATATTGATAAAAATACCACTTAAAATACTTGTAGCAAATACTTAGCACAAATTATATTTCAGCTACTCTAGACCATCAGCTTTCTGTTTCTACTGAGCATTATCAAACATTACAATGAGATAGTCCTAACTGAAGCCATAAACCTATGATATTTTTGCTAGATCACAAGCATTCAGCTGAGAAAATGAGAATGAACAGAAATAAAACCACTCTATCAAATAAAATCTAATCATCAAACTGTGGTGAAACGGAAAAGACGTTAGGAAATACCACAATCTACCACATGGTCACATGGTGATGATTCTTGTCTTGACAAACTTTTTAATTTTTTCCCTTCATAAGGTTTTCTATCACATCGCACATTCCTGTATTTCTCCTCCACTTCTTTTTCCTGTTATGTGTTCTTTCTTTGGCAACTCCTGCATGAGTCTTCTGGCTCTCCAAACATCTGTAGGTTTTTGTCATTTCTATTTCTATTTCCTCTTTTGCAGCACTCATCCTGCTAGGAGCTCTGAATAGCTCCAGAACATGCACGCCTGCCTTTCCACGAGATTGTTCTCCTGGCATTAACAGATGAAGCACAATGTTGGCAACCAGCCTCTGATGAGTCAATGAAACTGTGTGAAATGATGGCCCAGCGCATATAATTCTGAGACAATGTGCTATACAATGAGGAAATCTGGAAACTTGTGATTAGCCTCCTTCAGAAGGCTTCTTGTCAAAGGCCCTCATACAGCAGTGCACTTGCATCAGTGACCAGTTGGACTTGACTTATGCCCAGCCTTAAAAATAAGTTGTCTTTGACTTGAGGCAGGACCACTTCAATCCTGTGCCAGAGAATGACATCCCAAGCCAAGGCATGTGTACTGGACAGTGAACTGCACTCCTTATTAAGCTTAAACAAACAAAATAAACAACTGCCTTGAGCCAAAAACTGACAAGTAGATACCACAGCTGTAAATGATGCCTTTGATACATATGGCACTCAGAAAACTAATGCTGAAAGCAGAATAAGATCACAGAAAGCTATTTAATTACGCTTTTCTCTTTGTTTCTCTAATTGTTTTTCTTCTAGAGACACAAAGAATGCATTTTTCTTGCAATAAGATAAAATAATTGCAGACTGACCACGCGCTTCCTAACAAGATTCTGTGATAAAAGTTCTTTTACTAAAACTGCTTTCCAGCTGGTGATGGAGAGCCTCACAATAAGCCTATACTGATACTAGACTCTAGTACCAGCTTTTTAACTCCTCATCCATCTTCATTGACCTTAGAGGCAGCTGACCCCACTCTGTAACATCTGATGTATTAAAAGCAATATTTAAGGAAGGTGGCTGCTATTCTCCGTTGTCCATCACAGACCTTGGTGTAAGTTTTCCTAATATAAAAAGGGCCCTTCTTAAATGCAAAGTGAGTACATGTTTTAAATGTGATGTACTGGACTCTGTGGAAGACCCAAACATCCAAAGAAATAACAATCCATGTTTATGCAATACTAAGACCAAGTACTCTGATGCCACACAGATCTTCTGCTTTGCTTGATGACTATTCAAATGACATGTGGAAGTATATTAAGTTCCATTTTTAGCATATTCCACCTCTCAGCTACAAAACAGAATAAAAACCTTTTCATCTGCTGAGAAAAATGCTTTCCCATTCTTACTGTAATCAGTGAATACCTTCACATTTTATCTCTCAAATGCTACAATCTCTACCTTTGCCAAGTCTGCTACAAATAATTAACTATTAATGAATTACAATAGATCTGTGATAGGGAGACAGCACAGGATTAAAAATGGCCAGAATCCTAACCCCAGACAGGCTTATTCACCAAGTCTTATTCAAAGAAGTCATATTCAAAGTTGCATAACTACTTAAGGTTTGAGTTCCTATTTGTTTGTGATGATTTCATTTCAGTTCTGTTAAGTCACAAGAGAACACACAGAGATGTGGAAAATGATAAAACCAAGATGCTGTCCACAGCCTCAACAGTGTGATACAGATAAGAACTTAGCTAGCTAATTCATTGTCCTTGAGAGATGTGTAGCTGGGTACTCATGAACTAGCCTGACCAGATACAACTCCATAAAACAAGATCTACCTTGATTTTGAAGACTGAACTATACCTGTTTGGGTCTTTGCAGAAGAGAAAGCCAACAACTCCAGGTTACAACTAACCTGGACTTTGAGTTTCAGGCTCTTCACAATCTTGACATGATTTGTAATGTTCAGTTTCTGCTACTAGGCCTGAAGAGCATCTGATGATCTGAGAGGCTTGTGACTATAGGAAGATAGAGCAGAAAGGCATAATGGTTCTTTGAAGCTACAGTGGCCAAGTAGGTCATTATGTACACAAAAGAAATGTTGAAAAAGCCTGTTTCTAATTTTTCATTGAAGTCATAAAGGGCAGAAGGGAGATGCATAGAGAGAAAGATGCAGCTCTTAGCCTTGACGAGAAAAACTTCCTTGAGAAGAGTTCACTTCCAGCTCCTTCACATCTGACGTGAGAGACCAGTCATGCAGCAGTCTCATGAAGAGTGAGAATGAACTTCGTATGTGCTCCTGGGAGTTATGAACGTCCTCATCACCACAAGGAAGCTACAGGGAGATTAACCCAACACACGTTAACAGATTTTCCAGTGTAAATGATTGCTCTTCCCTGACCTCAGCTGTCTTTCTTTGAGAATCTTCCCCTGCCCCTTAAAACATTTTGGATAGAAAGATGGACATTCGACATTTAGTTCCACTACATCTCAGAATATTACAGCACTTTCAAGAGGATGCAGCTGTTGAAACTGTGAAAAAAGACCAGAGACCACCCTTAGGAAAACCACTAATTAAACATGATCGGGCAAGCACATGGCTAAGAAAGAGAAAATGCATGCCCTGGAACAGTGTGACTGTGACATGACTTGAAATCACAGTCAAAAGAAATAAGAAAGAGCCAAAGTGAGGGTGAACTGCCAACAGGATAGGAGGTCATCAAGGATATGATAGCTCCTCTACAGGAAGAGATGGCTCTGAGGGAACAGGGAATATCATCGGGCCAGCCAACCCACAGGGCATGCCAAGACCTGGAGAGTGGGAAGCTGCAGCTGATGTGACAGAAATGCTGTCAAAAAACAGTATGAACAGCCTAAGGATGTGGCAGGAAAGGACTGTGTCAACAGTCTGAGGCTGGAAAGCTGGGGCACACACATTACACTGACAGTCCCACTCCCATATGTAACTCATTTACACTCATTCCAAGCCTTGGTCCTCTAACAAAGGTATCAGATGGTTTTCTGTAGCTCAAACCATTTCAAACAACATTTCAGTGCACAAAGGATTTAGGTGCAGGGCCTTCCTCTAGACTGGAAGTTGGATCCAGGAATGGGAATCCTTTCTCAACTGACCTCAGATTAGGAAGCCGCTAAGGGGCTTTTGAGCTTTGCCTGCACACTACTTGCTCTGTTTTGCAAATAGTGTAATAAAACCAGCTGCACTTGATGCTCAACATGAGACTTAATCCATATGCAGCTCCACCCTCCGCTTTTTTTGGGAACAAGGCCATTTTACAGAGGTATGGCCCTCCTCAGCACGGGCTGCCACTCCTGCCACAGCACGGCCACTCACCAAACCTTCAGCTAGGCCAGCATTGAACTAAAGGACTGCAGGGTGAATCAGGTCTGACAGGGTCCAGAAAAAAACCTAGAATAGTTTCTTTTTTAATGTTAAAAAAGTCTTTTTGAAGCCTAACTCATTTTGGAAGAGCTAAAAGGGAAGCAAACAGCAGCGTGGGAGTGGGTAACAAGTAGCTTGAGGAAAGACAAGGAAGGAAGAGAACAAGAGAGAATGGGGCACTATTCCCATCTTCACTGCTTTTCTATAGGGCCTCCAAAGTTAAAACCATTAGCTTAACATTGACAATCAGCACCTGACAGCACCTGGCTCCTTACAGAGGGAAGTTTTATGGAGTGCATAAGAGGCTGTTTTAGAACCTGAGGTGGTTTCATTCATGTTACAGAAATATATTAATCTCCCCTCCTTAAACTCAACATGCTGAGTAGTTCTGATCAGGAAGCAGATTTGTAATGCTAATAATCCTGTAGTTCCTTTGATGTGAACCCAATCTAGTAACTGAACCTGTTAAAAGTCACAGAAAATACTTGGCAATCATTGAGCTCAATTAAATCATTGCATTTGTATTTTCAAATGCTTTTGAAGTGACAAACTGCAGATGGGAAGCCAGCTTCCTGACACATGCTGCAGAGGAAAATAAAACAAAACCAAACAAAAAACCTCCTCTACTTTTAACCTGGACCCACTGAGCTTTCATTTACAACTCTCCCAAAGAGAGCTGCAGGCATCCTCACACCCGAGTCATGATCTCTGTCCCAGCAAGCCTTAAAATCAGCCACCCGGGGTGAGTTCATGTGTACCAGATATATTGCACAAGTATCAGGGTACCAGCAGATGAAACACCATTCAGTGGCTGGGGACATTAAAAAAACCCCAAAGTGTTTTATTCAAATATTGTATTTAACATGAAATCTATTATTTCAAGGAGGGGAGGGGCATGAGGAAAGACATTTCGTCCAACAACAGTTTGATGTAATGTTTAATATAATTGCCTGGATTATTTTCCTCCTTTACAGGTATGTGGGGTGGTGTTGTGTTGTTTTTTTTGTTTGTTTTTTGGTGTTTTTTTTTTTTTTAATTTGCAGAATTTCGAATTGGTAGATTAAAGCAGAATTTCAGACCGTATACGAAAACGATAGCATTTAAAAAATTAAATTACAAGAATAGCTTATGAAAGAAGTGAATACAAATAGACTTCAGTTGAAAATGGAGGAAAATTTCAGTCTTACCAGAAAAGAAAAGCAAACCAGTCTTGGTGGGAACTCAAGCATATGAAAAGATATGGAACCAAAACTAGCAAATAGGAAGCTGGGAGAAGCATGGTGCTGTAGGGATGGGAATGATCTATTACTACAGAGTGAAGAAGATGCTGGAAGGTTGGAAGCTACTCCTGGCACACTGTAAGGTTTGGCTACTCCACCCTTTTTGTGTGTTTCTTCATTCTCAAAAATGAATGTTATTTATTTATCCTTGCAAAGAAAACTATCCAAATCAAAACCAAAGTAGTAATTACCAGCAATTTTGAAATTTACAAATCCTTCTTGCAGAGAGACACCATAAAAAGGTCATAAGTATTGTATTAATTAATTGTGAATGTCTACTTAATTAAGTATATTTGTTTGCTACCTGGACTCTTGCTCTGCACAGTGATCTTTAGTGTGAACTGCTGATCATATACACACAGCCCAGTGAAATTTAAGAAGCACCATCTGGGTAAAAACATACACTGAGTAAAGCTATAAATAGCTCAAGCAAGTTCATTACATCCATGGTACATGCCTGCATGAGTATTTTCAGCATGAGGGCCCACACTGTAAAACCAATCTCTCATTTCCCTACAAGGAACCTTGTCGTTTTAGCTAAGGATTTCACCTAAGGATTTAAACACTTCTAACAGGATTTTTTAATTTCATATCTGAGCTTACCAGGGAGTACACATGTCCAGACAGAGAAGAACACAGAGCTCACTCTCTGACTCATTTCTAATCAAGCAGTTGGAGCAATATGGGAACAACATTTATTTCACTTTTGTTCCCAGAAACTTAGAAACTCTTCTCCAGATGGCATCTCTTGCTTTTACTATTCTGAAAAGCTGAGAAATAAAAGGCAAATATCTGTCCCCACTCTGTTACACCTGTGCATATACGAGCTGCAGGATTGCATTATGAGTTGTCTGTATCAAACGTTTTATTTACATTTCAGACCAACACTTTTATTTGCACTATAATACCTGAAAGGTTAAGGACTCGAGTTGGCTGAGACAATTTTTTTTCCTCCCTCTCTCCTGAATCCCCCCAAATCAGAAAAGTGCACAGAAGAAGGGCTTCTTAGAACTGTCTAAACATTTTTAAAAGCTCTATTTTTTCTTTTTTTCCCCACATCCTGAAGAACTGCAATTGGAATGAACCCCAAAGCAAACCAGCAAAACTACTAACTTTGTGAGCTCAAAAAGAGGGCAGTTTTATGTCTACACAGATCATTTATTGGCCAAGTAACAGTATGGGATCTCTACATCCTTGGCTCTTCTGTGGGTTCAATATCAGGTGTGAGTTACCTGCTGGAGCTGATCTCCCTGGAGAAAGTTATCATTTTTTTAGATACATGTATGTGAATAAAGACAACACATCTGTACCCCTAGGCAAAGGATTCATGCTATCTACCCCTAAATGAAAGTATTTAGATGCCTACATGGGAGTGATATGCATAAATGTGTCCAAATCTGTTTGAAACAGGCAGAGTCCTTCCTCTGTATTTTTACAAGAATGCAGAAATAAATACAGAATCAAATTCCTCTTCAGTCAGAAATACATTCCTCTTAGCACATGCTTCTCAGGCAAATTCATGATACTCTGCTGATGCTCTGTGTGTGCGGCACGTGCTCACATTTCTACAACACAGCTTTTGTCAGAGCTACCTGTCAATATTTTCAGGCTTCACCAAAGAGTACATTTTTGTCCACACCACATTTTGTACGGCTGTGGCTGATTTTGTGTGGTTGATAATACGGTTTTCCTCATTTCTCTCTGAGATTCAGGCATGCTTTGAGGAGGAGGAAAACAAAAGCACTTAACATAAGGCTGATACTACTGTACATTGCTAATTAGATTCTTGCTTTTTAATGCTCAAACGAATATCCATGCAGATCTTTTTACAGTACCTGCTGATTATAGGAGTTTTCCATGCTGGATGTATCTGCAACAGATAAGGCAAGGGCTATACTTCCCTACTGAAATCTCTTTATCTGAACATGTACTGCAGCCAGAAGGTTCAGAATCTGAAGGAGAATTTCATAACTCTTTAAATAACTTGAAACAAGAATTTTATATGAAACATTTGAGATTTAAGATGTTCAGAAACTAAATATTGCCCCAAATTTAACAAGTTTAGTACACAAGAAAGAGCTGAAGATGTCAAGGTATGAACTTAAGTTGCACAAGTTTATTGCAAAGTTTGTTTTAAGCCAATCTTCAATGGTAGCTTCTAGTTATTCCCTGAATATGCAACTCAGATCTTACATACTGTTTCACATGCCTATTTCCTCTCCCTTAAAAAAACAAACCAAACCAACAAAACAAACCAACCAAACAAAAAAAAACCCCAAACCCCCTCCCCAAAACCCCAAAGAAAAACTAACAAAACCCAACAACAAACAAAACACACACTGCCTCCCAGGGAGGAATGCTAGTCATAACTATTGAAAATTTTCCTCTGCTGGTAATATTAGTGTTTCTCATGTATTTCTGTGTTTGGATTGCATCAGAGACTAATTCAATCCATAGAGAAAGGACATGAAGGGCAGATAATTCTATTTAACTTGGTTCTTGTATGACAGCTTATGTTCTCTCTCCTCATTTACTTTTTTGCTTTGGATGACTCAGGGTCTACGTACGAGCAGATCAGAACTACAAGCTGAAATCATGAACTTCAGCTACCCTGTTATTTCCACGCTCAATCACCCATCTGGATCCCTCCTTTGATTTCTCATACTTTTATGTAATGTTAACATTTCTGTTAAGCATTGCTGTGCATTCGATATTTCTGTCTGAATTTAACCTCCTACAATTAATCTGGATCAAGGAGAAGGGCAAGATGTCTTTAGGATACAGCAATGCCTCTACTGAGTGAGAGACAGAGATTCTCTCATTAGCAACCACCTTGATTAGAAAGAATTTCACTGTCATATGGCATGCTGAAGACTTACAGAGGGGTTAAACAGTTACAGGTACACAAAAGGAAAACTGCAGTTTCATTGTGTAGTGAAAACTGAAAACAGCCCATTTTCAGTACAAAACATCATTCAGTATCTTGTAATCAGACTCTGAAAAAGAGAGAGTGATCTGAAGTGTGTTAGAGAACCCAAATGAGATGAACGTAGCAGTGGTTTTGAAAATCCCACAAGCTCTCAAAACAGATTGGCATCACTCAAAACACAATATGCATGTCAGGAGGAAGGCACTGAAATCATCATGTGCTATTGCCTACACTGTGGTCTCCTCTGCTGAATGGTATTTCTAGAAAACTTATGGAAAAAAGGAAAAAAAATCACCAACCAGCCATGTATTTCCATATCTAATAACTAATCCTCTGCCTGGAACAAATTCAGCCCATATTAAATGCCATCTTAACTTGGTCAGACAGGAAGCAGTTTAGAAATTACCTCTGCTAGGCTTAATCTGGATAGACCTTATCTCTGTAACTATTTCTATGACAACTGTCCACATTATTTGGTATATAGATGGATGGCACACAACACAGCTTCCACTCCTTCACTGGAGACTGGGAATGCTAATTTTGAGCATTCTCTTAACAACCACCACGGAAGCACTCCCCTCGTGATGAGGCTGTCATCATTGCCATTCCTTCTTAGTATACCAGTTAGTGCAGAAAGGTGTGAAAACCATATTGCTCTTGCTCTCCAAATTTAGAGCAGGTATTTTTGCAGTGCATCCAGCCAGTACCTGCTTGAGATGCCGGAGATTTTATCTTGACTATGACTTTTGTCAGGCAGCACCCTCTCTCCCTGCCCTTGGAGACAAGCTAGCAGGGATGTGCACCTTGCACACTGAGCTTCTCAGCCCCTTCCTAACAGCACCACACCACCCAACTCCTTTCACTACACACAAAAGCCTTGCAGGAACCAAATTTTAGCTGTCAAGAGATCTCAGAAAAAAAACGTTTTGAAGCCCACTGTCAGAAATACACATAAGACATGACCTACTGTTCTCAAGCTCTTCAAAAAGGACCTATAGTCATAAATATGACAATGACTACATATTTTATACCTTCACTTGAGGCCAGGTGGACCCTTTGTTAAATGTGCTGGAGAACTCATGCCAGTTAATATTTACAAGTTCAAGTCACTCACAGGCTGACCCATCATCTTATGCAATTACAGAATTACCTTAATGAAGCTCTGGTGCTGTCTGATGTTTTGCTTGAACCCAGCAGATGTGTACAATTCCTATGAAATGCTGCCTGCTGATGCTTCATTGCCATTGCTTGTGAAAGCCTGATATTAAGCTTCTTGGTGGCTCTTCTCTACTTGATAAAGTGTTAAATACTATGAGGGCAGCAGAAGATAGAATGAGTTCAGGTAATTATTTTCCTGATTTAACCATTTGGCAATGAAATCCTTAGGAAGGTTTGCCACTGACTTCAGCATGGTTAGGATTTCAGAAGTGAGGTTATAAATTAGTAGCATAGGTAAGTGCATTTCTGGAAATCAGCAATGTCAGAATGTTTTTTCTAAAGGAAAGATTTGGGAGTTGGAATTTCCAGGGCAGTTATTGGAATCCTTTTCATAACATGCAAAAATGTAATTAAATTAAATGGGAACTTTGGAGACCCTTAAACAGTGACTAACTTGAAAGTTCAGAAATCAGCACCTGAGCTGGTCTGAAAGCAGTGTGCATATGGAAAGTATGGCCTGTGAAAAGTCAGCTTAGAGCCCAGTCTAATCCCCATACTCCACATATGAACAACTGAGATCAGAATACTGCTGCTGCAGAAGTTTTTCTTTCCTATGAACTTGTGACTTTTCCAGCCATTTGTGTGCTTCCTCAAAGCAGCTAGAAAAGCAGACCTAAAATTTGCCCACCTATTTAAAACTTCATACATTCTACCAGTTTTCATGCTGCCAAGTCTGCCCAGAGCAGCACCCTTTCCCAAAAAGAGGTACAATCTCTTCAGTGCTAGAGCCTGGAAGTGCTTACATGCAGTGAATATTATCCATTTCAGTGACATGGATATTACCAGTATTAAAGACAGAAACCAAAATGAAATTGTAATTACTTTTTTCTAAGTTGACTTAATATCGTGCACTTTATGAATAAAGACTTAATGCATTCTCAGATCCTGAAACTCTTGCCAACAAGTGGAGACAACTGTTGGATAACAGCATGAACATCAGGTTTATTTATAAATTAATCAAACCTGCAATAATTCACTGGTGGATGGATTCCAATTCTGTTTTATTAAACAAGGAGATACAGGAGAAGGCAAAGGAGGGCCCAGGCCTGAGAAGAGCACAGCACTCACAAACAGATACTAATCACCTCCACTTGCATTGCATTCACATTGCAGATTATGGAACATCTTTGAGGCTTGTAGTGATACATACAGATCTGCAAAGCACTCAAGACACTGCAGAGTCACCTCAGGTACTCATTAGTACTTGTGTATCCTACATTAATATTTGCCTGGTCTAGCCAGTCTTTCTGTGAAGTTAACACAGTTGTTGTGGGGCACCCATATGTACTTAAAGGCTATTAGAAGTAATAACTGCATTATTTCCAGGCAGAGCCCTTGAACTATATATGGTAGCTAGCTTTTTAGGAATGTCTAAAAGAGGAACATCTGTTAATTTTACACTTCCCTCCTCCTTGGTTACAGCTTCCCATCATCTCAACATAACCCAAACAACTGTCTAAATGGCTAAAAGTCTATCCAAAACTGATATGTACCACTGGGAACATTAAGGAAATCAGTCCTGAATTTCTCAAAGCAAAATGAAGCTGACAGACTGATAAGGCCACAAGGGAGGATGCAAAATTTTATCTACGGGAACCAAAACTGCAAAACATTACAATACTTGTTCCCAAACTGGAATGGGTGTAAGGCGAGGAGCTGCTGTGTATCAGATTGGCCTTAGATATACATGGATTTCCAAATTAGGCAACTCCCTGATTAGCAAAGAAGTGCTGTGTGGCTATTCTAAATTACATTAACTCCTCTAGCTCACCTAGCAAGTACAAATGACTGGCTGATACACATCTTTAAGCCATCTGCAAATAACTAAACAGCTGTCCACGCTTCCCACGGCTGTGATTGTTCCTCTGCATGCAATGGTGACAAACATCAAATAAAACACAGTGGAGAACAGACAGCAGCTGGGTTTGAGAGGGTTTGGGTGGCCAGCTTTTCCACAGATGGAAGGGGCACTGTTCACTAGAAGCTGAGAGGCACCTTTGCTTCTTATTGTGATGCAGACATGGCTGATAACCCAGAAAGCAGAAGCCAAACTATGTGGAGAAAGGAAAATAATGAAATCATCTCTTTTAATCGATATTTATTAAGCACATCTTTAGTGACATATAAAGTATATGTATCCTATTTTTACAATTTCAAATACAAGTGCTTATTGGAAGGATCTTGAGTATTCACAGCACTATAGGAGGGCATAAGCTTCACCTGAGCTGACCACGCTAACATTCTCAGTAATAACCCTCTGGGCTATGTCAGACACTTCTACATCCTTCATAGATGACATTTCCTCACAGAACCACTTTCAGTGACATTTAGTCAGGGTGCTCAACTTCTAGTCCATTCTCAGCAAGAACCAAATGTGAGCTTAACTATGACCATGTGTGCAAACATTTTCCTCAGCTGGGCCATGAAATGTTCTCCTAACTAATTTAATGTAGTGTAAACATTAGAAATAATTTTAAAATACCTATTACTGAGTTTTATGATAGCCAAATCACTAGCTTAGTAAAGTTGAGAAGTGGTTTTAAGTATTGGTCTCGTTTGTAAGGAAGAGATTTTAGGAGCTGCTGTATCAGACCAGGTGAGACTCCATTGAAATTGCCTCCCTGCTATCATTACTACCAAGGAGATTATTGCTTTACATTTGCACAGTAGCTCCTGTTTTGTGGGCTAATCCACAACACATTTGGCTAGTGAGAGCCAAAGATAACAGCTCTGTGATATAATTTGCAGAGCTGTCTTTGCATTGGCAGAAATGAAAAGACAACAGTAATCATTGTGCTAATTCAACACGGCGTTGGTTAAGAACTAAGAACAGATTCCACACTTCAAATGCACATGGTACTCAACAGGAGATATTTTCCACTAAAAATTCAGTGCTTGCTTTGCAGTTTTCTGTAAGTCTAATAGCAGAAAGATGGTTACATAAATTAGTTAATGAGAATGAAGCTCTTAATTATTGCAGAAAGAAGTGATGTCATGCATATTTAGAAACCAGATAACATCAATTCTCTGGCACCAAAAATTTCTTTGCACTAACAACCACTAGAAGCCATAATTTTGGAAATAAGTAGTTATGCAGTCATATTTTTGTTTTAAAAATTGTCTGTGGACTCTTACATCTTACATCTCACATCTTACAACTTACATCTCAATAAGTTCTGGTTTTTAGACTAGGATAGGAAAAAAAAGGGAGAAAAAAAGGCTGTCTGGGAATTCAATAAAGAAAAGAGAATGCTTCTAGATGGAAAAAAATAAAACCCAAACAAGCCAAGCCCCCAGTAACACTGAAAAAAGAAATTTTCCTGTGTATCTTCTTAAGCAGGGGTCAGTAGGTCAGAAGAGTGAAGATGACAGATGAGCTCCCTGAAGAATCAATATGCCCTAGAGGATCCCAACTGCCTTAGACAGAGCTCATGGGTGTCACAGGCAGTCCAGCTGTTTGCTGGATTTCCCTATCTCACTGGCCTGTGGATCCAGGCAGCACTCTGGGAGCAATGCAACCCACCATTTCCAAACATGCAAAACTGCTAAATGCAATGAGAGAAAAACACACAAGCTCCAACTGGAGCTAACCAGAAACCTCATCATCTCAAGGAATGATCCCACCAGCTGTAAAGGCAGCAAGGAAGGGCTGGGACAAACAGCAGTGAGGCAGCAAACAAGAAAATGTCAAAGATCATGACAGTGGGTGCCAGTAAGAAATGAGAGTCAGTGCAGAACTGAAATGAGGTTTAAGATACGTGGATTGGTCAAAGACATTTCACAGTTGCTGGAAGGAAGACTTCCCACTCGATAGGGAGACCACACAGGTCACCACCTCCTTTGATGGCTTTTATTTTCTCATCACCATGAATTCACCTGTCCAGGATTCAGGTTCATTCACGTGACTTCATCTAAGGGCTATTTCAGCCATTTCTCTGGCAAAGTGAATGATGGTACTGTCAGGTTTTGAAGTATTGCACCCTCACCTGTGATAGCTTCGCTGCTCTAGGTTGTGTTCCACCACAATATTCCCTTGTGCTGGCATTCAACAGTTAAATAAAAGTTTTAGAAGAAAAAGGCTTTTACATCTCTCGAGCTGCAAGACAAGCTTCAGCAAATGGTTGGTTGGTGGAGACTTATAGACACCTGTCTCTGCATTTGCTAGCTATCTTCAGACACAAAAAATAGAAGTAGCTCAGACTGTTTTTATTGCAAGTGCCTCTTCTTGCAGTTTCCTTCCTATGAGCAACAGTCACAAAGAAATATCAGGCTGACATTGGTTCATCACTGCCACAGAGCTAAGGGCTTTGCAGAGATCCTGTTGTGAAAAGCTGATGCTTCACTCCATAGGGTTTATCTCTGCCCACTGTGCAGAGCTTCTGTGAGAGCAGTTTTGAGTCTCCAAGTGTGGAAAAGAGCTGGGTGGCAGTTCCATGGAAGTACCCTCAGTCCACAAGAACTACTATGAACACCTTCTCTAACCTTCCTTGTACAAACATCACCATAATTTCCCCAGAGAATGGGGTATTTTTACCAGGATTTGACATTTAGAGAACTATCCAGTCCCATGCAAACAACATTAAGGTATGGGCAACCATTTAGGAAATTGCATCATACTAGAAGCCTGAATTTATTTCACTTGCACTGACAGCTACTGATCCCTGTTATGCCTTTGTCTGTGAGAACAATCTTTACCTCACACTGAGCATCATTCCTGTGTGTATCTAGACACAGTGCTGAGATCTGCTAGTAAAGACATTCAGCAAGGGCTAAAGACCCTGCACAGCTCAGGGACTGCACTGTGGGAAGACAGAAAGCTGCTGTCACACAGTCACAGGGAAAAGAAATTCAGCACTACAAACCTGAGGTCAGTATCTTTAAATAATACTGATGATGATCACATGCATGCATTGATTCCCAGAGAAAAATGAGTCGGGAAAAAGTCAGGTCTGTGCTGTGGAAGGGAACTAGTATCTAAAGCTGCTAGAAGCTGATTAAAATGTAATATATAATCGAAAAAAAAAAAAAAAAGGAAAAAGGGAAACCAAACTGCTTCTGAAACTGAAATTCAGAAACACAAAATATTTACTAAAATAAAATTTTATTCAAACCAGACCTGTAAGACCTCTTCCGGAGAGCAAAAACTTTCTGAAACAGTTTTCTGCTGAAAATCCATTTCACTACCTAAGAAAAACAGTTCTGATAGAAAAAATTCCCACCTTTTTTTTCTAGCATCCAGTGTGGGGGGGAGCTTAATCTTCTTCCATAAAAGCATGAAAGAGAGGAGACCATAACTTAGTCTTTTAAGAATTCATGAAAAAGACTTAATGGTGTTCAGCACGAAGCCCTTCTGTGCACAGCAATTGTGCTGTGCCTGTCACTCCTCTGATGACTTCCCAATTGCTGGTGTCCCACTCCTCTGAGCCCACCCTGAGCAGCAGACAGCAGATGCTCCTTAAACCCAGAGCCAGCTGCAAAGGAAAAGCCACCAAGAGAGCATAATCCTGCCCTGCTTCCTCTTACAGTCAATGCTTATGCAAAGCAAATAGCCTCTGGCTCCTTTTGTCAACCTGCTCAGGAGTGGGCAGAAAGGAAAAAAAAAAAAATCAAAATAGTGGAGATGAAAACCAGGTGCAGAACACATAAAGGGAAAGGGAAGAAGGTGAGAAAAAAAAAAAAAAAAAGGGTGAGAAGTCCAAGGAAAAGATTTACTGGAAGCAGGGATAATAAAGGAAAAAAACCCCAACAAACCAAAGAGAGAAGGAAATTACGTAGAAAATAAAGAGGGTATAGGACTGAAGGAAAGATAAGGCAAGGCAAATACATCAAAGACAGCATTATAAAAAGACTGTAATATATTTTACTCAGACAGCTCCTCATTTTCCAGCATGAGAAGTTTTGATAAAGTGTTTAGTAAAGGTATGGATTTGATGGACAACCAGATGGTACTTCAAACACATGGACACATAAAGAGCAGTAAAAGACCAGGCACAGAGATTACACAATCTTGCAAAAGCTGCCTCTGTCAAGGAACATGATAGTGGCAGGTAAAACTAGGAGACAATAAGCATGTAATAAAAGCTTAAAAAGAAACAAGAGGGGAAAGCATACTCTGTGCAAGTATAAGAAGCAATCACGAATGTGACTGTAGCATCAGACTGTCCTGTTTTAAAGACTGATTTATTTTCGAGTACAAACACAGACGTGTACCAGAAATATGGCCAAAGATTTAAGATCCTCTAATACAGAGATTTTTGAAAGGGCAAAGGAAAAGCAGAAATAATTTCTGTCTTCTAACAGAAACTACTGAAATGGAAGAGGAAGAATAGGAACATTTTAGCTAGCATCACAGGATGTAAAACCAGAGAGATCTTTATCAGATACTGATAGAGAGCCCTTGCATAATTGGAAAACGCAAGAAATCTTTTATAGTGAAACTTGTTAGACACCCAGAGCTTTGATCCTGAGGATGTGGAAATGCTCTGCTACTATGAGAATAACAATTAGGTGCAAAAGCTTCTCAAGTGCTCCACAAATCAATTTAACCAAAACAATAAAACCGTAGAGCTTGTTGTGCTGGGTCTGAACCCAGGCAACCCACAACACATATTCAACTAATGCTGACACATTTCACAGCAATCTTAAGATTAGGCATAAATGTTAATTAAAGATGAAACTGCCCAATAAGCTCTGGAGCCCATTCTGAACACGGCTGTGTAACGTCAGGCACATTCAATGTAACATAACAGTGACCATGCTAAAAAAAAAAAAAGAAATTTTTGACAAGGACTGCAAAATGAAACAACAAACAGAGGAGCACAGTTTAATGATGTGTGATTTATAAAGCTGGAAGCCAGAGGTAAGTGTGATGTATAATTCCCTTTATAATATAATACATATATTATCTGGTGAGATATTCTTACAATGACTTGCAAAAAAGAGATGGCTTGTAAGGAGACTTGAACAGTAAGAAGCAAACCAAAGAGCATATAAGAAGGGAGGAAGGCTAAGATACAAGGAAAAATAAAATCCTATGTCATTAAGCCCATTTCAGTGACAAATGATAATGGTTCATAGACAAATATGTCAGTAGTTAGGGGCTGCCTTGGCAGAAAACCATACAAAAAGAGCTGCTTTGTTATGGAGCACCCCGCTGCTGAGGCACTCTTTCATGATAAAGGCTCACAACACTATGGAATACAAATTAATTTTAAAAAGCTATGTCTCATTAAGAATGTAGCACAAGGGAACACTTGCCAACCCACCCTCTTCCATGTATCCCTGGAGGAACTGCATTCCTGGGCAGATGTAATGTTCTCTATGTTTAAGAAGTATACAAGACATACTCAAGCCAGGAGTCTATGGAGTTACATGGCTGCAATTTTTGCTTCTGGGCTTGAGAACTAAAAAGATAAACATTTTTTTTCCTTCTAATTTTGTCTCAAACTGAAAATACCTTTCCAATTTACAGAAGGACTTTCCTGTACATAAACACAGTTAAACACATAAAATCTGAGACCAAAACTCTGACAGACCCTTAGGTCTAGCAGTATAATTGAATATCACTATGATTATACTGTCAGAGGCAAATGAACAGGCACTTCACTTTATTGACATTATTTATTGGCCACTCTTGAGAGGGAAAAGAAATGAACGATTGTTTTAAAAAGCTATTATCTTTAAGTAGCACAGAATAAAGTACACTGGCTTTTCATACTTCAGTGTGGAATAGCAATAAAACAAACAGTTTAATTTTTTCATCGTCTCCTTCATTTCTCCTCAGTTCAGTTTTCTAAGGTTTATTTCAAATAATTTATTGAAGAGGAGACAGAAAGTAAAGAATGTTCTTGTTAGGCCTCTCCTGTAAAACACAGCTGCATAGTATTGATATTTCATAAGCAAACAATATTTATAACCTATCTATTAGAACTGGTGAAAGAACAGGTGTTTCCTCCCACTCATTTCTGAGCTAAAAAAAATGCTTCCAGCAGTTGCTAAGAATCTAACTCAGTAATTTTCAGCTGGCTGAAGAGCTACTTCTATTTATACTAATGTGGCCAGTGCATCAGATAGTAGATATACAGCTGGTAGATATAATACGGTGAATTTTTAAAGTTAAGCTTTCACCTAAGAGGTTTGGGTTTTCTTCTCCAGGTAACAGCAGTTGTAGCTCTCAAGAGAATTACGTTCTGAGACACTACATCCAAATGCACTCATGAAAAGCAGGATACTCTGAGGGGTCCCTGACCCCTGCTCATCCACTCTCAGGATCTGGTCAAACTGATCAGTGCCTGACTGGAGGCTGAACCATCCAGAATTCTTTTCCAGAGAAACCAAAACACTCTAAGGAGTGAAAAGAGGAGAGCACCGGTCATGAACAAAGTCTGGGATCACATCCCACTGCAGAATAAAGACACAGCACAGTAAAGCTTGTTTGTATACAACCAGTTGCAAGATATTTTGCCCCTTCCTCCTTCTCCCAATTGCCATATAACTCCCCTAGACTGTGACGTACAATGGATACAGTTGGCTTTTAACCTTATCCTTTAGCTGCTCTGCCTTCGTGGAAGTTGTGTGAATTTAATATGACTGCAAGGTATAGTCCCACTAATTAACATCTTCCTACATTTTGTATCTCTTGCCTCAGAAGCATACCCCTCACACAGACTGCACTTGTTTCTGAAGCACCCCGAAATTCTTTCCTTTGCTAAGCAAAAAGCACTGAGCTGGTAGTGGATGGTAATACTGTAGGAAGCAGCCCTG
Source organism: Phylloscopus whistleri (assembly GCA_017589585.1). Lineage (NCBI taxonomy): Eukaryota > Metazoa > Chordata > Aves > Passeriformes > Phylloscopidae > Phylloscopus > Phylloscopus whistleri. The sequence continues at coordinate 497,056 of JADMLD010000468.1, forward strand.
CATTAGGGAGGTGGCAGATTACATGGACTACTCAATCTTTTCCATATCTGATTTCTATGAGTCAATGATTGCATTGTTCACCCCCTTCTGCACCAAAGGAGTCATCAAGTGACTGTTACTCAAATGTAGCTGAAAGGGCAGAAGTGGGGCTTGTCTTGAAATGAATGCTGTTTCTGTGCAGGTTAGCTATGCAGAAATTATTGGGAAGTGGAGAAGTTGTTGGGCTATCCCTTCATAAAGACCTAACTCTTCCCCAGCCTGGCTCATGTTGTACAGAGGCAGACGTCACTTGAAACTCAAGTCATCTCACATGACGAAGCACCATGAGCTCCATCAAACAAGTGCTGCACAATAATGGGCTCTTTTAGGCCTTTGCTTCCACGAGAAAAGTAGAAAGCGTCCTCTTCTCTCACCAGGAAAAGACTCTTAAGAGTGCCAACACTGGACTAGTTAGTTTTCTCTCCCTTTTTAATGAAAATGTTCCTATCCTCTACAATGTGAAGGGAAGTAGCACAGAAATGTACCTGCATCAATTAGTGAGCTACACTGGGCCACAGACTGCCACAATATTCTAATAACCCAAGCTGAGATAGACCATTTTAAAGACACGATATCAATGGGACCAGGACAAACCATTGCTTTCTCAAAAGCAAGCCATTCTCCTAAGGACTGTATACCAAAAGGAGGTGCTCCAGATCACCAGTCAGCAACTAGTGTGGGTGTGGATACAGTTTTGTTCCTGAGGAAGATTTACTTCTTGCTGTGTCACTTCCGACTGCAGAGATCTGAAGACAGCACTTGTATGAATGTCACTGTACACAAAAGCTGCAGATAACCAAAGCAGAAATCTAACTGCTTTTGCAATCAATAAACTCGGAGGATCGATGAAATCTTCAATGAATCCATACTTCACCACTTTGTAGGGAAAACTGTAGTTTATTGATCCACAGCTCAATGTGTCCTTCCACTGCCTTTCTTCCCACAGTCTGCAGTGGGCTCTGAAGGACACACACGGCCCAGCTGTGAGGCTGAGAGATGCAAGACTCAACAAGGTAGAAACGTCTCATCTAATGACAAAACTCAGTGCCCCAGCTGAAGCAGCTGTCCCAGGTAGTGCCAGGGACCAGCATTATTTTGTTTTTCCAGATTAATTCCTTTCAATTCAGTTGGGCCTGAACTAGTTACCTAACAGCACCAAGTGCCCCCTCCACCTGGCACAGCTGAACACACGGGCAGTAAAGCAGTCTAGAACCTCTTCAGAGCACAACTAGCAGCAGAAGAAGGGTGACTCACCAGGGAGTGAATGCAGTGGGACAGCCTGTCAGCTGGAAATCCTGGATTTTGAGACACACAGAGAACTAGATTTTCAAACACTGCAGAAAGCCAGGCCTACATGATGGATCCAGGAGCTCTTTTGAGTTCTTAAGGATGGCAGGATATCCCAGCAACCCCTCAATGGATAGGGTTCAGAGATGCACTAATCTCCATCTCCCTCCCCCACTGAGTGAGCTTCTGTTAGGAATCAATCTTGGGTGACTGGAAAAGAAAAAAATTATGGCAGGACTCTGGAAGGCTGAAATCTCCAGCTCTCTGTTAATTCATACTTATGCATATGTAAATTCAAATGTGAATGCTCTCAGCACATTTTCCTCATTAGAATTCCACAAAAGTTTAGGGAAACAATTGTTTTAATAAGGAAACAAATGTAGCTACATTACTGAATTAAGTCTGTAAAGAGAGAAATCTTCAACTTCGGTGTTTAATTTGCACATCAGTACAAATCTACAGGGCAGCCTGAAGCCCAAACTACTACCAACACATCTTAAAATATGTTAAAGGGAAGACTGGTAATTGATCAAGGAACAAAAATCTGAATACAAAGGAAGGGACTGTTATTGAGCTGAGTGCTCCCAGGTTGAGTCTGGCCCCCTTCACAGCACGTGCAGAGGGACACTTTGGAATTTTCAATGGGATGGCCATGCCCTCCTCATGCACTCTGGCACACATACCCACTGCATTTGAGGGCCAGAGAGGGAGGGCACAAGTCAGAATCATCTTAGACCACTTATGAGATTCATGTCTCAAAGATACAGCTGCTACTTGCTGCTGTGTGTACAAGCCACTACAAAAAAAAAAAAACCCAAGGCATCTGCCCTTTGTTGCAAAGGGGCTGTTATAGGTGAGGCACGTGACTTAAAGTTTGTGATGGGATGCACTGGAAAAGCAGAAGATGGAGAATGCAAAACTGCCTGACTAACATATGCTCCTGGTGCAAAACACGTAGGACGCAGTTTACTTCACATATTAATAATATCTCTTCTGTGAGATAATCTGATGCACCCTAGAATTCCAATGAACCTTAGAAACTATGTAGAATATTATAGATTTGAATTTTACCCACATATGAATCATGTACAGTCACAGTTAACAATCCTCCCTTGCCCCAAGCACCTGAGAGGTTCCCAAGTTAGAAATGGTCGGCGTAGCTTCTCTCAAATATGAACTGTAGAGAAAGGAGTTCTCACCTGGAATCACCTTCTGGAAGGCTCTCTTACTGCCTCCATTCAGAGCTCAGAGAATATGTTAGGATATGTGCTACAACAGGTAGTAAGACTATTGCAAATTAATAGTAAGTTATTAAATGTAGACACAGTGGCTGGGGCCTTTTCAAACCTAGATAATGGCTAATTTGGTCTGAGTAAGAAAAAACTTCAACGAGAAACCCCAGCCAACCCCATGGATTATTCTTCTGGAGAAAAAAGAACATCCTCTATATTATTAGAATACTTTTCTTCTAGGAAAGTTGACCTAGGAGAAATGCAAAGCATCTGAAATAAAATTCTAGATGTCTTTTTTCCTTCTCTGGTTGGAGCCTACTTAGTCAAAAAGCAAACAAAGTCAAACTCACAGCTCCCATGCCATCCTTCAAGCCAATAAAAATAAAGATGCCAGCTTGCACAGGCTGTAGCAGATGATTTACAAGCTAAGGACATCCTAGCAGGAGAATCCCAGAGCTCCATACTCCCTGTGAATGCAGATGTCATAACTCCACCTCACCCTTCTGGGTGTGCAAGCAGTGACCTCAGTACAAGCTCCCTGAACGCGAAGGCTTTCCACGGGGTGATGGAACTGGCTCGAATTGCACACTTTGTGCTGTATGCTCTATAAATAAATCCCAGAGAGTCATATTTTAGGATTTCCACAACAAGCTTTGATACAAAGCTACTCTGGTTTTGATTTGGGGGTGGTGGGAGGGAGGTCTATGAACCCTCCTTCAGCTTCACACACAGTATCTTGCTACAGTTGCCTATAGATTTCAAAATAAGGAGGCACCACATGAGCAAAGGGTCATTGGCATGCACTGTAGCAGAAAACAGGAAATATAATTAAACATAGAGCCATGAGGTAAGTTCTTTGGCAAGAGAAAGAGTGCCTTGGGAAGAAAGTGGCAAGGGCAAGGCACTACGAAATGGCAATGTAACATGGTTAAGGCAGGGAATGAAGCACGGGGGTAGAAACGAAGGAACAAGGGTGAGAGGAGCAGAAAAGGCAGCACAAAGAGGTAAAGTGGCAGTAAGAGAGAGAAGGCAAAGCATGCAGGAAAGAAGCATGTATGTAAGGGAAAAAACTCTCAGGAGTAGTATTACTCTTAGGAGTAAAAGTTATTTAGTAAGGGCAGAAGCCACATTGTTATGCAACAGGATACACTTTTCTGTATAGGAAGAGTTTGTTTAAGCTTCTGTGAAACCTCAAAAAAATCTGTGGGAGGAAAACAGAAAATAAAAAGGGAGTAACATCATATTTCTTTTGACTTTTAAATTGCTTTTTAGGTCATATTTCACCCTTCCCTCTCAACCTCCAAGTATTTTCCAGGATGGAATTTTCTTCTTCCCACTCCAGGATTTCGCGTGGGCAGAACACTGCAGATGCTGCTGAACTCAGAAACCAAGAAACTGATTCATTTTTCCCTTGAATCTTGTGCTATCATTTAGACTGGGAACAAGCAAATGTCAAAGGCTGGAAGTTTGAAACTTGCAGCCACAATTTTACACAGCCTGGCCATTCACTTTGTCCCAGAGTAACAGCAGTACCAGAGGGAGAGTAAAATTCTGAATCCCTGCTAGATTGCTAAATAGCTAAGAATAATTATTTTTTCTTCTGTTCCATCAGACTCGTGCTCTAAAACTCCTCTCACTTTTGACCATGTGCAGAGGATAGGTTTGCTCTAAGGTAAGCCCAACAACCATTATTCAACTTGGCTGAACAAAAATCCTCAGAATGAAGACAGCCTCATCAAATCAATGAGCAAAGTCCTTCAGTCTCATTGATCATGTTCCACAAGTCCAGATTAATTTCTGAAAGTTTCCTTTAATTTCAGCCTCTGCCGCTGTACAAACCCACTGCTGGGTATCAATTCAGTACTCAGGAAGGATTCTCAGAACAAATCCTGTGGAATCATAGGACATAAAAGAAGCTGTTCCCAGGGTAATTGATACTATGTTCATATTTTTTAAATCTGAGGCCACTTTCAGTAAGAAAGTTTCCTTCTCTACTTCATCTTAGACTTTAAAACAACCCGAAGCTCTAACATTTTAAAAGGTTCGACACATTTTTTACTCCCACTGTTTCTTAATAAAACACCATTTGTGTGGGAAAACAGCTTAGTGCATACTTTAAAAACAGGCAAACCAATAATTAATCCAACATGTTGGCACTTTCAGAGAAACTTACTAGAGAAGAACAAACTATGCTGCATCTTGAGTTTTAAAACAGCCTGAGCTTTACTTTGAGGGTGCATAAGTATGCCAAGCTCCTACTGCTTTATACTTCTTAGTATATAATCTGTGATACTTAAAGTAGCAAGAAGTATAATCTGAACAGCTGTTAAACCATGGGCAGGTTATAAAACCTAGTTTTAGGAAGCTCAAGAGGTTGTGAGTTGCTTGTCTCACAAAACCAAAGGAAAACACTAAAAAGAGCCCCATCTTCACCAGCCCTACCCAAGAAACGCTAATTTGCCCAATACAAATGGATAATCTCTGAAACAGGCTGGCCACAAGAGGTTCCAAAATCGCCACTTTTGCACCAGCAGTATTTTAGCACTATGGTTAGGCATCAAATTGCTTCTCAGCACATCCAAGCTAGCTAGTTTACTATGGAAATTTAACATGTCATTGGAATAACATCCTGTTTTGCAGCATTTCTGTGTTTCTATTTACCCCAACTCTACTAAGATTCATCTGGCATGAAACAGCTGGGCATGATTAGTTCCTGGATGGAAACCAAACTCAGATTTCACAATAGGTGGCATTTTATCTCCATGGCATAAGCAGCTGGTATAAAACACAAGTGACCCCTGGCAGAAAAACATTGTCCCTAAATATAAATCTGGTCAACTGTTTTTAAGACATCGTTTCAGATCAAGCACTGGTACAGAAACGGTGGGAGATTTTGCTGTGGGCATAAACCAGGGTTTAGGTTATTTTGAATGACTGGATTTTGACTGGGTTCTAGCTGATGAGCACATGTTGGGACCCGAGCACCCATGTGCTGACACTGCAAGCACAAACTCCACCAGAACATTCACCTGGGAGAGCGAAACACTCCCCACATCCCAGTCCTGGACAACATATCTCATGTTCTCACCAAATCAGACACTCGACACTCCTACTCGATCTCACAGCTTTTACACGATCGCAGCCAGGACTGTGGACACCGTGTTCTCTACTTTATTGCACCTCCTGATAAGCCTGCACCACAACACTAAAACTTCTCCTCTTCCGAAGCTCTCAGTCACACTCCACCCCACACTGGCACCTGCCAGAGGACCCTCAGGACACAAGGAAACACAGTGAATCCCCCGCAGTGGGATCTGCGTCCCATTCCTCTGACTAGACCCAAACTTTACACGTCCCAAACTTTTAATTCCCGGAGCACCAGCGTGCATGGCTATGGATTTACTGGCAGCACATCCATCCTTCGCCACGGCAGCATAGAGAGGAGCTCCATGAACCCCACGATGGGCACCCACCACCCAGCGACGCCCACAGCCCATCCTGCTCCCTGCCAGGAGGTGCGAGGACACCTTCCCGCAGTAGCTCCCACCCCAAGGATGCGGGACGGCAGAGCGGGCTGGAAAAGGAGGTCCATCCGTCGGCGCCCTCGGCACAGCCCTGGGGGTGGCGCGGCTCACCTGCGTGGGGCATGGTGATGGTCTCGTTGGCGTTGCTGGAGCCCAGGTTATAGATGACGACGGCGGAGGCGTTCTGGGCGGCGGCGTGGCGGATCTTGTCCTTGTAGGTGCAGTTTCCCCGCGGGATCAGGGCCACCCAGCTCTTGCCCGGCGCCGGGGCGTTGAAGCGGGTGCCGGGGTCGCAGGCGAAGCGGTCGGCGGGCGAGGCGGAGACGGCCACCTGCCCGCGGGCGTCCTGTTTGGGCGACTGCTCGCCGTAGCGCCCGCACTCGCTCTTCTCGCTGCGGAGCTCGGTGCTGCCGGCCGCCGGGTCGGCGTAGGTGATGTTGACGAAGGCCGTGTACCACTCCTCCTTCTCGGCCACGGTGAAGTCCAGGCACAGCAGATGCACGAAACAAAAGGACAGCAGCCATGTTGAGAGCGCCAGGCTGCGGCACGCTTGGATCACAGACATTGCCATCTTCATCTGCCGGCCCCCCCGCCCTCCCGCCCGGCCGCCGCCGGTCCGTGTGTGCGTGCGCGCCCCGAGCCGCCGCTCCGAGCGGGGCGGCGCTGCTCCCGCCGCCGCCGCCGTGCGGGACCTGCGAGCCAGCCAGCCAGCGGGGGAGGGGGCCCTCCCCTCCACAGCCGCTGCCTAATTCATGTCGGGGCCGTTTGATTTCCTCGGGCTGGCCCCGTCTCCGCCTTCCCCTCTCCCTCCTCCCTCCTGCCCCTTCCTTCCCTCCCTCGCCCTGCCCGCACAGCTGCCTCCCCCGCTGCTGGCAGCGCGGCCGGGGAAGAGCGCGGAGGGGGCGGCGCGGCGCGGGGGGAGTTCCAGACGCGCGCACGGCGGCGCAGTTCCCGCTGCGGGCTCGGGCTCGGCCCCGGCCCGGCCCCACGGACGCGCTGCCAGCGGAGGGGCTCCGGGAGGAGGGGGCTTCTGGCAGAGGGGCTGCGCTGCCCGGCCCCGCGGAGGCGCTCCCGGCGGTGGGCGCTCCTGGCAGAGGGGGCTCCTGGCACAGGGGCTGCGCTGCCCGCCCTGCAGAGCGGCTCCCGGCGGTGGGCGCTCCTGGCAGAGGGGGCTCCTGGCACAGGGGCTGCGCTGCCCGCCCTGCAGAGCGGCTCCCGGCGGAGAGGGCTCCTGGCAGAGGGGGCTCCTGGCACGGGGGCTGCGCTGCCCGGCCCCGCGGAGTAGCTCCTGGCAGAGGGGCTCCTGGCAGAGGGGGCTGCGCTGCCCGGCCCTGCGGAGGGGCTCTGGGCGGAGCGGGCTCCTGGCAGAGGGGCTCCTGGCAGAGGGGCTCCCGGCGGAGGGGGCTCCTGGCAGAGGGGCTGCGCTGCCCGGCCCCGCGGAGGAGCTCTGGGCGGAGCGGGCTCCTGGCAGAGGGGCTCCTGGCAGAGGGGCTCCCGGCGGAGGGGGCTCCTGGCAGAGGGGCTGCGCTGCCCGGCCCCGCGGAGTAGCTCCTGGCCGAGGGGCTCCTGGCAGAGGGGCTGCGCTGCCCGGCCCCGCGGAGGAGCTCCTGGCTGAGGGGCTCCTGGCAGAGGGGCTGCGCTGCCCGGCCCCGCGGAGGAGCTCCTGGCTGAGGGGCTCCTGGCAGAGGGGGCTGCGCTGCCCGGCCCCGCGGAGTAGCTCCTGGCAGAGGGGCTGTGCTGCCCGGCCCCGCGGAGGAGCTCCTGGCCGAGGGGCTCCTGGCTGAGGGGCTCCCGGCCGAGGGGGAAGCGCCGGCAGCGGGAGCGGCGCGGCGGCGCCACCTGGCGGGAGCGGGGGGCGGTGCCAGGGCCGCCCTTGCGGGATCCGGGCATCTCCCGGGAGCGCAGCCCGGCACCTCCGAGCGCCCGCTCCAACTTCAGTCTTGCTCTGGTTTTCCCACTTTTCCTGACTGCTGCAGGAGACGCTAAAGACATTTGCAAATGTCAGTTTTACAGTGTAACGATGGCGCGCAGCTCAGAGGGGTACACTGGTTTTTAAATACACACCAAGTACCTTTCCGGCTGTACTCTCTGGAATGGGAAGGACAGGCGCGTTTACTGAAATCAAGTGTGACTGACAGGAGCACGGAAAGCCTCAAAGAATGATGCAGCTGCTCTCTAGAGGCAGTTTAACGATGTGTTTAATTTTGGTTCAGTGAAAGCCCAGACTTGGGGATTTATAGTGTATCAAACACCCAAAAGAATTCTGCCCGTGACTGACACCTTTCAAAAGGATCAAAACACAGCTGGGCTCTATGTCTGTCTATACTAGTGCAAATGACGGCCAAAATTCCATTTTTCCTATCACTATGTTCAGTAACAAAAGAATGTCTCACAGGATTTATCAGCAGTGCCTATTGCAGCCCCTGTTAGCAAAATCTGCTGCTGGAAATACCATTCACTTTTATTCAATGAGTGCCTGAGTATCTCACTCGTGTCAATATTTGCCTCGTTCCAGATTATGTTCATAGCTGCCCATGATCAAGCAAACAAACCTTTACCATGTTTTACACACACACATGCTGCTTCGAAAAAGTTAACTCCCTAAAGCTGAAAAAAGTGCATTTGGGAGAAAAGTCTGACATGGGGAATAAAATACAGAAGTTTACAGGGAAATATGGTGATTTACCAAGAGTTTACCATTAAGCAAGAGCAAAACTTTCATTGAAAGCCCATTCTTGAAAAAGCAAAGTCAGCAAATAAGAAAAAAACCAAACCAAACTACCATGTAGAACTACCATTGAAAAGCGAAAGTAGATGGCAATCAACGTTAATTAGAAAGTGTTGAGATTTCATCAGGGAAGCAAAAGCCCTGAGGGGAAAATCCATGCCTGGAAGGGCTATGGGAAACAAAGCATTTGTATGTTTAGAAGTGTAAGGAGTATTATGAGAAGGCTAGAAAATGTATCTATTATTAATAAATATTTCAGGGTTGTTTTTGAAAGAAAGGGAGGACATGTTTGCTGGATTATGGACTCAAAAGAGAAGAAGCATCTCCTAAGAGCATATGAAAAACAGCAGACCCAGAAAAACTGCACACATGTACCAACAAAATGGACAAGAGGACTGAGAGAGTAACTATCTTTCTGACACTACTTCGAGTAAATCTTGGCATAGCAGGAAAACCTTGAAAGATTTAGTGTTCAGTTTCCTGATAAGGTCCAGAAAAACAAATTATGGTGACCAGTTAGTTACAGGCTGATTAGGCTGACATTAACCAACTCGAAGGACAACAAGAGAGAAAAAAAATCCAATGTATGAACAAAGTGTTTTTATGGGAAGTGGCCTGCCAGGCAAACATGATTCATGTTCTTGTGAGGAAGTTATCAGTGTGGTTAGTGAAGTTACACAGCCACGTCCATAACAGGTTTTTGACAAGTGTGCTATTCAATGATACATGACATTCTCATTACACTGTAACCTATTAGGGACCAGATAAGATGAAATTAGTTGAAACAGAATGTGTTTTAATAGAGCTTAATGTAAAAGCACATCTCCAGGTGACAAGGTGCCAGCCACTCTGGAGCAGTGTGTTGTTTACTCTGCACACAGGGAAGGATGTGGGGGTCAGAGTGGGAAAGAATTGTCCTATATTCCTAGGGAAAAGGGGCCTTAAGAGGATACAGCTATCCCTGGATGTTTCAGAGGAGCAACAAGTAGAAAATAGTAGATTTTTGCTCTGAAACACCAGTGAGGCAAATGTTGAAAAATGTCCAGTGTTGGTATCTGCATTTTAAAAAAAGATATTGAGAACCTTGAGAAGGTTAAGAAAGGAACCCTAAAAATAATTTGAAGTAGTTCCTCTCCAGGGATAGACTTGAGGTGCCCAATCTATTCAGCTTTTCAAGAAAAGAGGTGATGTGATTACATTGTGTAAGTACCATCACATATTAGTACCATATAACAGCAGGTACTAACAGGCTTTTTAAGCTAGAGGACAAAACATAACAGGAACCAAAGTTTAAACTAGACAGTGCAGCTCAGAGCAAAAGTAGTTGATTGAACAGTACCTGTCTACTGGAGAAAATTCAGAAGTGAGAGGTCCTGGGAAGTGAAAGACAATCTGCTCTTATATTCAAATTAAACAAACAAACAGCAATTGAAAGCATGCATCAAGTGCAGGTTGTGGAATTCTTCACAATTAATTTATAATCTAGTGGTCACTTCTCACCTTGAAAATACTCCCGAATCAAGAAAACAGACTACTTGATTACTTTTGTTGCTGAAAGCTGAACTACAATTAATTAGGTCAATGCTTTGACTTAAACTCACCCAGTGTGGTGTCATAGCTGATGGTGGCTCTTCCTGTGTTGCTTCTGTTTCACAGAAATATCTTCCCCAGAGCTCTGTTCTGGTCCTGACACAACAACACCACGCTTTCAAGAACAGCTGTAAATGCTTCTCCTCAGGCCAGCAAGACATTTGCCAGCACCCTACCCTACCCTATGTTCTCTCCTTCAAAAAAACCCAAACCCATAAAAGCATACAAGGCATTGTCACAAACCTCATTGCCCAAATAAAAGTAAAAAGCACAATCTCTACTTTTATATGCTACTGAAAATAATTTTACAATATCAGTAGCATTGGGATGAGGGGTGTATCTCTGGATTTTGAATGTTAGGTATGACTTTAACAACATACTGCAAATTCTCCTCCCCATTTTCCACGTTTCAGAAGTGACAGTAATTCCATCTGAACTATACCTTGCAGAAAGCTACAAGACTATCATATTCAAACTTCAGTGTGTGAAATGGGGTTAATAAGTTGAAGAGAAGTGACATGTGGGGAACTCCAGCTCCAGATTCTTGATATATAGAAACTGAGAAGCTGGATTTAGGCAACAGCTGATGAGCAAAGGACACACTGAAATGCACTGCATGACCACCTCTGGCATATGCCTCAACACTTTGCCCTCTCATGAGGTAAAATTTGTTGGTTTATACCCTTTTTTGTTTAAAAGGTAATTGCTATGCTTACATTGTGCTGGGTTGTGTGTCTGTACCAAAACCCAAATGATCTCAAAGGAAACAGCAGAAATTTCTTTAGTTAAAGGTGAGGAATCTCCACCAGGTTACTGAAGCCCTCTGTTACAGAATCCCATAGTGTTTTGTGGACTTCTATCTGAACTTCTTGGCACACTTATTACCAAGAGGTAAAATGGCAAAAGCTTTAAAAATTAGACTTTAGAATACTAGACTGCCTAAATTCTGCTGAAGTGGGGATTTACTTGGAATTTAGGAATCTTTATCCAGAAGAATACTGAATGTGGCATTGCAGGATATTGAAAAAACCTATATTAGGTGCACTGGCTCCCTTTATCACTACAGGGAAGATCATCCAGGAAGCAATACAGTGTGCAAATTTGATGTCTTATTATATATAGGACCTAGATAGTCCCAAAGGTCACTCACTCTGTGTTGAACTGGGCACAGGCAGAAGCAAACTTAGGGAAAATACACACCACAGGGTAGGTGAGAAGTCCCTCCTCTCTCTCCTCTCAGGAGGCTCTGGTCAGTTCCCTCTGCCTTGGGTGTGACTGTCCCCATGGGGTTAGGGGACAGTCACGTGTGACTGGGAGACACTTGGGGTTAGTGCTGACTTCAGTGCAGTCTGAAGGTTTCTTGATGCTGATGGACAGCAGGAAAGCTGACTGAAATATCATCTCTCTGCAAGTGCTCAGGAAAAGTTCTTTTGCCTTCCCTGGCTATGAGACTGAAATGGATCCTTTTCTACAGCTGGAGAAGAGCAGAAGAGATGTTAGCACTGGGACACCATGCAAAGGATAAAGCAATACCATCCCCTCACCCATTTGCTGCCAATACTGAGCTCTGAGTTACAAACCCCACTGTGTCAGTTCATTTAGAGAGTTAATTGAGCAATACATCTTTTCTTGTCCTAACTGACACTGATAATACTCCATCCATCTTCCCATTCATATGCTAATAGCTATATTACCTGACACTTTATTCCAGAATCCTGCCTTAAATTGGGATACTGCTTCATTGTATTGTAACATATTCTGAATCACTACAGTTGCCACTGTAGTCCTGGTTTCATTTACTGAGGTAAATTTGAAATGTTCTTGAGAATACTTTGACACTCTAAAGAAAGTTTCTGAGTAAAGTCCCAGACAAAAAAAAAAAAAAAAATATCTGTCTTACAGCCAAAATAAATTGCTCACTGGAGCTATAGGAAAAGTTCAATAGAATTTATAGGGAAAGTGGTATTTTCATTTAAAAACGATGAAAACAGTTCAAAGGAGCTTTACCTCCTTTGATGTCTATTAAGTTTTCATAGTGAGATGATGCTCCCTGTGCTCTAAAGGCAAAACCTGCCATGTTTCATCATGTTTGTTTAGTGTCTGCTTTCATTAGAGATTTTTTTTTTGTAAAGTACAACACCCCAGGAGATGGCTACTGATGAACCCCTTTCTGCCTGTTCCTTATACTATTATAGCTTCCTAAAAATATGTTGAAAGAAACAGTCACCTTTCTGCAATTTCTTTCTCTTTGCAACAGCTCATCCAGCTCTCTTAAACTTTCAGCATTTTCCACATTTCTCATTAATCTCATCTAGGCTCATTCAGCCCTTAGTCAAAATATTGGCTTTTCCTTTACAATGTAAAAACATCAAAATGTTAGTTTTCTCCTGTTATTGGGTTATTCCCCTTGCTCTCCTATAAGGGGAGGTATTTAAAAGTCTCACAGAAAAAGTCAACAGGCAAAACCCAGTCCCAGGTCTGCAGGGCAGCCAAGGTGGCACCTCCTGCCATCCCAGCCAGGTGGTTTCTCCTACAGGACATCAGGAACTTGATTATAAGTTCTCAACCTAAGTACTGCTCCTTTCCTACTTGTCTCCCTCTAAGGCAGAGCACATGCAATCAAAAATATCAAAGGTTGGCCAGGACCCCCCAGGCTTCTGTTATTAAGCTTAACATCTTCCACAGTCCACAGCATGAGGGAAATGAGGGAACTACTAAGAGCATCTCCCTTAAAGAGTCACCCTGACCAACTGGAGACAGCACTTAGCTTAGCTGTGGAATGGTGCTGAGATCTATATTTCTGCATCTGTGCTCACTGCTCTGGTGCTGCCTGACACACAGAGTGAAGCACAGTCCTGCTGAGGCAGAGTATCTTAATACACAGCTCCAAAATGGTGCCAGTTTTTAATCATCTTTCAGGGGAAATGTTGTGAAGAACCTAAACCAAACTGTAACACAAAAAAAGAGATTCTTTCTTAAAAAAACCCAGACAGATTGGAAATGTATTAATCAAGACTGTGTAATGAGTAGAACCTGCTGCAGAAGCTGCAGAGAAAAGCGTGATTAGAGATGATCATGCTGGAAGTTCATGTGATCTGGAGCAAGGGGAGTCATCCTAAGTGCTTTTTAGGTGGCTCATAATTTTGTGGTACAATGATGTATCTTGGAAGCAGAGGTTGCCAGCTTCATGCCATTCTCTAATGCCTAAAAGAGACACAGAGTTGAGTCTCTGTGCAGAAAAAAACCCCTGACAATATATAATAAACCTTACTGCAGTTTTCAAATCAGTGGCAGAATCCCGCTTTGCAGAGTTTTAGTTGAAGCCTATCAGTGAATATGCTGTAGAACAGACAGTAGTTCACAAAGTTATTTGCTCAACAGACATCCTGCATCTTGCTCCTTGAGCAGTCACCAACAAGCCTCTGAATACATTAATGAAAAATAGATGTATCCAGGATAATGGTGGGATAGGATTTTTTGGGGCAGTTCAAATATATGCAGAGATTCTTGGCCTTGCTTGAGAGACAGGAAGCATATACCTGAACTAATTGGGCATTCTGTACTAGTACACCTTGCTAATGACCTTAAACAGAGGATTTAAACAGTGTCACAGATGCTGGGCCAAATGGAAGACAGTAATAAGTTCTCCTAAAAACAGATGGGTGAGGTTACTAAAAGAGATTTCCCAAGAGAGATTTGTGGGATTGATCACCGTTAACAGGATCATAAATGGCCACTCTGCATACAAACAAAATGGGAAATTAATTGACAACGTAAATAAGGTGCCATTGGCAATAGAGAGAAAGGCATGTATGGAATACAGGAAAACCTTATTGATCCAGCCGAGAGAGATGTGATGAAATTCAATAGTGCATAATGCCAGGTCATGAATTTACAGACTGAAAACACATATTTCTGCTCCTAACTGGAAGCTCCTTGGTTGGGATACTGGCTCATCAAGGCTACAGTGTCACAAAGATCCCATTAACATCTCCTCCCCCTTCAAATGTGGCCTTAAAATGCATTAGCAGACAGGATCAGCAGTGATGGGGGCCACACAAACCTTTTCATGTGAGGCCTCAAGAACACCCACCCGGAGCTGCCCTTGTAGAAGATGCAGAAAAGGGCATCTAGGAGACTGAGAAAGTAAAGAATTATTTATGAGACAGTTAAAAGCTTGGCAGCAAGGGGAAAACCGAACAGGATGTGATGGTTTCTGTTGGTATATCAGGAAAGCTAAATGCAGGGGAAAGAAATCAGCAATTTAGGATTCGGCCCTTAAGAAAAAGACTGCAAGCTGATCACATATAAACAAATACCAAAGAAAATAAAAAGAGGAAAACTTCTAATTACAGAACGGTGAATTTTCTCATTACCTAACTGGAATTAAAGAAGACATGATAAACTGATGTGAAGGAGTTATTAAATGATGGCATGCAATAGCAAGGTTTGGACTAGATGATCCAGGAAATCCCCTTTGTCTATACCCAAATTTACCTTTAAAGGTTGTCAGGATATTTCTTTCCTTCCCTTCCCCTAAAAATAGCACAAATAGCATCACTGGAAGACACCAGACGGTGCTGTCACAGGGAGTTTTACAAGCTCTGTACTTCCAGCCTTTCATATCTGTAAGTTATGGCCAACATGCTGTGGCACATTAAACACAGTTTATGGTGTCCCCACATGTGTTACTTGAGACTGTTTGCTGCTCAAAGCTGTGACTGAACAGGTTCTTAGAAGCAGTGCTACTGCTCAAGGGAAGCGCTTCCATATGTAGATATTAAAATTCCTCTTCAAATGGTATTTTTACCATCAGTTTGAATGAAAATTGCACTGAATCCTAGGGATGCCAAGCCCATGAAAAAAATGAGAGGCCTAGGATTTTGCTGTCTCATTTTCTTATTTACTTCCTTGTATCTTTCTTAAATTAGGTGGAAGGGTATTTGTTACCTGGAGTGTGGCTCAAACTACAGCCTATGGAGACTTGAACTGAGTTAAAGGAAGAAGTACGCAGAGTGCTCACTTTAAAAATTGATAGAGCTCATACTTTTAATTTTGGTCTATTACCACTTCTCATCCTCTTTGTGCTTTAGATTTCTGTCCTCCTGTAGGGCTAATTTTCAAAAGTCAGTGTTCTGAAGTCATCACTCAAATACTTCAGGCATTGCATTTAGGGTTTAGATAATAGCCCTATCCTTTGTATTGTGTCCTCTTACCTCTTACATTTATAAACTGTTTATCACTACAATTACAGTGACAGAGAAATGGTCCATGCTGGAATGACAGAGAAATGGCCCATGCAGGCGAAGATCTGGTGAATGATTTACAAGTACACTTTTAGTAAAAAAGTCGTTTGAGGAAGTTTGTTCATCAAGTATATCAAGTATCAAGTTCTAGTTCTAATCCTGATGTGGACCTTTTTTTTTTTTTAAGGATTGAGCACAGCAGTTTGCAACAACATTGCTCTATGTCTGACAGAGTTAATTGCTGAAACCCCTTTATTACATTACACCTTTATTTGGCATAGCCTTAGTCAATATCTTGTCAAAAGGCTGCTTGTTGTGAAGAGACTAAAAGTTTTGTTGTCATATGAGTCAACGTAATGGTTCATTAGAACATCGTCTTGGGAGAAGAAAAGGCTTTTCTGGAGTCAGTAAGGGTTTGTTTGTTTTTGCTACAGATAGCAAAGACTAATTAGGGTTCCTGTAAGAGAGTCCATTATGATCACCTACTCTGATTTCCTACAACAGTAATGATGTTATTAACATTTAAATTGTTAACATTGTTTTTAGTATCAGGTATCATTCCTAGCTCCATGTTTTATGAGACATTAAGAAAAAAAAAAGTAAATTTTCAACTTGTTTGCATTTCAAGAATATATAGAGAGGTTTATATTTCATTTTGCTTCTCAAACTTCACAAACTAATTTTTGATCCTCAAAGTAAGTTTGTAGAAATTCATTAGTTGACTTCTAAGCTACCCATGAACATAGGAAAACTTATTCCACTATAAATCCCTTTCTTCCTGCTATCCACGCCATCAATAAGAACTAGCAAAATATTTCAGCAGGTAGCAAAGCTGCCCTGCCTGCATTGTGATGACAAGAAGTACACATGCATGCAGAACATGCATTTAGTAAAAAATGAATGTTCTTTTCTCTAGGCACAGCATAACCTTGCTCTGGTTTCTTTACCTTGGATACTTCAATTCTAAACAGAGTGCTTGGTTTAGTACTAGTTGCAGCTACATGTAAGCCAACAAGAAGTTTTCTCCCCAAATGCCTTCTTGCTTCCAAATAGTTCAGAGAGGCCTAAGAGAAAGATTTTGCCATATTTATCAAATGTCAAGCCTATGGTACTTTCCTGTGTATCAGCACAGTGCCACAACTTCGGGGTTGTACCCATTTAGACCAATAGGAACATCTACCTGGAAGGCTTTAATTACACAAAGTTTATTTGCTTTTTTTTGTTGCACTGTTATGGATTATTAAAAAAAAAAAAAAGCCATTTCTGCTTGAAACATTAACCTCAACATGAGTGAAGTTCCAGCAGAGGCAAAATCACCCTCTCTGACAGTATGTTCATACTCCCCACTTAAATAAAGGATTGCTATAGGAATAATTAGTGTGTGTTGTGACTCTCCCTCATTTAATCAATATCCAACCTCTTTTAGACATGGGCCAAGCCTGAATCTCTACCAGAGAACAAACCACAAGAGGTCCTCCTTGCTCCATGAGAACCCTTTCTCTGCAGTCCAGGAGGAAAACTGTCTTCACAAGTGTACTGGATTTACCCAGTGTTTTCGGGAGTTACAGAACTGAACATAAAACTGACACAACTGAGATTGCTTGGTTTTCTTCATTAAAAAAAAGAAAAAAAAGTGTCTGCAATAAATTCAAAGCCATTTTTAAAAATATGTACCTTTAATACATCTTTTCTCACTTTCCTTAAATTTCTTTCTTGAACCTCTCCACATGCTCATAGTTCAACTTTAACACAAGGATCAAGAAGGGGATATTATTTGGGACATTTTTCTTGCTAGGAGAAACAGCTACTTAACCATCCAAAAGAAAAGATAGTAAAAATCACAGCTCACATCCTTTTTCAAGAGATCTTTTGACCTTCAACAATCAATCTTGTCCCTTGTCCTGTTCTCAACTTAAAAAAAACCCAGTTGAAATATTACAAAGTGCTTCTTTTCTATTGTTATCTGATCCAAGACTGTCTCACTGGAATAAGGAGGTAGGAAAGTTTGGAAACTGTTTTATACTCCAAAGATTCTCTTACCCTGATTACTTCTAAAACTTGCTATTTCTTTTCACATAATCTCTTGAAAATGATAGACTTTCTTAACCACACTTGCACGTTAAAAGTTTTATCTAGGAACCCATCTCATGTCATAACAGGAACTTTACCCATCTCATGTAGCTTCCTTCAGCCATCTCATCAGCCTCCTTTTATCTTGTCCTGGCACTTGCCATTTTTAGGGCAATTCAGAGTACTCTTAAAATGAGATCATCCTCTTATCTTGGCCCTTTTTCTCCCCTTTTTTATATCCATCCACTAGCTCTTCCTTATTGTTGATGCCATACTTTTGCCTCCAACTTCCCCTTAAAATGGGCACAATCCCTCTCAAGTTTGCCATTGCTGCATCCTTGCCCGCAGTGCCACCCTCTGCCCACTCCATTCCCAAAAAGCACTGCCACGCTTTCTTCCACCTGCTTCACACAGAAGAGCAAGTCCATTTGTCTTCCTTCAAAAGCCTCCTTAAAACCAGTGTGAATTATTCAGCTGGCAACATATCAATCTCAATGTAGCCAGGCAACTGATTGGCTTTGATCACTGCCAATTCTCCTTTCTGCCTTCTTTCCCAGTCTTTCTCAGAAGCCCATCCATATCCAGATGCAAGCTCTTTGAAAGAGAACCATCCTCTCTGCTTTCATGACCTCTTCTGCCATATCATCTCACTCCATTCTAAGGGCTTCCATGCAATGGAGTCAAACTATCCCAGAGGGTTAAGTGGTGAGGGAAATGGCTTGGATCACTTATTTAGTGTGGAGGCATGGTCAGTCTGGGATTGGGTTTGAATGCCAGCAAATTCCACCTGGTTTCAAGCAACACAGTGAAGAGTTTAAAGCAGAAGTATTATCTTGACTACAGACTGCCTTCACCTGGGACCTGTATGACTCCAGAGCAGTTCCCAGACCCAGTCACAAGAGAGACAACACCAAATTCACTGACGTCAACAGCAAACTCCTACTGATTTTCAGCTGAGCTGGGATTTCATCCTCAGCTAGGTAGGCACTTGACAGTCACAGCAGCACAAAGAAATTGTTGTAGTGGCCATGGTATCATCTGTGGATATCACCATGGAAACCTCATCACACATCAAACCTAACAATCCAGGAACATTCAATTAGCACCAGGGGCAGGCTGTCCTCATAAACAGCTACAATTTATTGAAAAACTACAAGCTTCCAGGACAGATACTGCAAAAGGAAAGAAACCCAATTCAGTGATTTCATGGATACATTACATGCCAATTTTCTAGCTATAGAGTATATTTGTCACTGTACTTAAAATTATTTTTAAATAAAGTATTGCACAATTAATAATTACTTCACATTTTATCCATGACGCTCCTCATCTCACTTCTTCTTACCAGCATTGCTGTTAATTAACATTGGAGAAATAGACAGTCAAACTGAAAAAAGAATTATGTTCGGGGAATAAAGACAAAATACATGAAATATTCTTAATAATTGCATGCACATACTGTATAAGGAAATCACTGTACTGTGGCTTGCACTTGGACACTGCAATATATTGAGTAGCTCTACTAAACAGATGACTTTCTGCTCATGTAGAAAGTTATTTTTTATACTACATGAATCATAGTCCAATGTTCAAGTACTCTGAATATTCAAACTACATTACTAGGCCTGACAAAATCCATTTTCATGTTGTATCTAAAGTGATAAAAATATACCATCTAAAATGTTCAAACTTATTATGGCTACTTTCTGTAGAGTAAAAACACCAACTCTGATTGTTTTACATCTCTATTGTATTTCCCAAGAAAATTGAACATGTCTTCCATCACAGGATGAAAGTGGAAAGTCTGTGTCAGCAAAATTCCCCAAAGGAAAGGCAATAAGATCTGTGCAGCAATCCACTTCCAAGCTGGATAATTGTATTTTGTGTTTGTCTGCGTTTATCTCTGCATCCTTCTTTCCCAAGGATTTCTGTAGTACTCCCACTTCCTATTTAGGAGCTGCAACTGCTCCACAAGAGATGTAGCTGCACAACAGAGATAGGGAAACAAACTCTCTGAGGATAATATTTGAGTAGCTTTCAATAACTGCTTTTATTTTAGCACCTCGGTTCCAGCTCTGTTCTTAGATGGGCTGTGTCACATTGCATTTGTTGTATTCCTCTGGTGGGCACTGCTACATAGCAAGGATAAAATATCAGCAACTAAAAAATCACTCCAAACTTTACACCCACTTCACCTCAGATGCAAACAATGCTATCTGCCAGACACCCACCCACTTGGATGAGACCAGCACCAGGCTGAAGAGCAACTGTTGAAGCTGTATCCAAGGAAGTCTGATGTAATGGCAGATTGGGTTAATCAGAGGGAAGAATGTACAATTTCTCTAGCTTTCTTTCAGAACACCTTTCCAGGGCTTCCACTGCTCTTTAAGAGATGCAGGACACAGATATTCCCTGAAACTCATGCTTGTGACTGTCCAACTGTGAAATGAAGAAATTGCACCACTCCCCAACAAGGACCATTGCCCCATTCTCTTCAAAACCTTCTCAAGGTCAAATTCAGGCTCACTCACTGACTTTGTGGTGAAAAAAATAGCCCTTTAGAAAAGCTCTGGTAACTCCATAGCATTCCTGGAATGTCTTTACATTCATCCACAGAACAGCCTACTTACCTCATTTGTGCCTCAGCGTGCTGGTGGGGGCATGGTGGCATCTGAGAGATTGAGATGAAAGAACAGACCTGTAAGGGGGGGGAGGCTGTGACACAAACATTCCCTGTGCCAGCACAGGGTAGAGGTAGGGTAGGGCCAAGGTGACAGTGGGGGCAGTGGGACACAGGGGCAGCCCAGGTGAGGGTCTTGCTCAATGTGCCAGACTCACCAGGTCCATGCAAAAACATGTCACTTTACCTTATGCTCAGCAAGGGAGCTCTGAAATTCACTCCCTTGCCTTCTCCCAGCACCCTCAGCAAGCATTTTCAGGTTGTCTTTCCCATTTTACACGCTCTCCCCTCATTGCCAAGTACCTTCAGTCCCCAGGTCACCAATGGATGAACCTGCAGTCAACACCCGACGCTGTGCGGATCTCGACAGATCCACCAGTGACCACAGAGGCACTTCTGAGCTGTCATTTCCACCCTTCACACAAGTGATCCCATCTGGCCTCCACATTTTCAAAGATCTTTATTAGAGGTCTTCCTTTCATCTTCCTGGGAACTTTAAATGACCCAGGAGAAACTGCTGGGATGTTGAACTTACTTTAGTCCCCGAAACCTCATGAATAAATTCAGCAAGGAATGTTTTTTGACCATCCAGTTATTTGATAGCCTTGATTAAACCTTTTTAGAATGACTGAAGGCTCTGAATGTTATTTATTCATATCAGAGCAGAGAAACAGTCACTCACACATAGAAATCCTCAGTGGCTCATGGAATGACGTGCTTCCTTATGCACAGCAATGCTCAGTCAGTCACACAGTGACACGCTCCTGCCCAGATATACTTGGCAACATGCACAGTGACAGCCTGGCCCAGAGCACTGGTTTTAGAAATCCTTGCAGGCTCCCACAAGGGCCTCCTCTCCCTTGGAGCCGAAAACAAAACTCCCCAGTGGCTCCAGCCCATGGTGCCAGAAGAGGCTCATCCACCTTCTCCTCTGAGCTGAGCCTTTTCTCACCACTCTGGCATTTCCCTGGTGAGGGTCCCCCTGAGGTCACTAATGCACTTAGGAAAGGAAATCTCATTTTCACCACCTTCACATTTTAATATCTGAACGGCAAAGAGCTGCTGTTCTGCATTTTGGGGTTTATTTTGTTTGGCTTTGTATGGAAGTTTTACATTAAAGAAACATTACACGACAGTGAAGGGGATGGTGTGGCTCAGGGGATCAGTAATGGGCTGTGAAGCCTTTCCTTTCTAGGCTGGTGCTCCAGTTCATTCTAGGCTGTTTTAGCTGGAGTTAACACAGGAAAACAGTAAGCTCATTTAAAAGGTCTGAGCTCTCTGAAACAAATTAGATTTAAAATTAACTGACCAGTGACAAAAATACCACTATGCAAATAAACCCCACCAAGCAGCCACTTGCAAAAAAACAAACGCGAGCAACATTTTCCTTTTCAGCTGGGTAATGATACAAGTGAAAATGCTCTGGAAACATACTGGCTGCCAGGGGCATCCCATCCATCTTCCAGCCCAAATCTGTTACACAACCAGCTTTTGTAGGACGCCTGGAAGGTCTTCAAGCTCAGAGCGGGTCAGACCAAGAGAAGCAGGCAGTGACCAAAAGTTATTCCTTCCTAACTTCACTCATCATCATGCAAATTGCAAATTTGTAGCCTCAAGGCCCTTGCAGACAAATATTTAACTTGGTATAAAATACACAGTCACGTCCCAGCTGCAGATGGCCACAGTCTGCCCAGAGACATGACATCAACAAGAAACACAGTAAAACAAACAAACCACTCCTCAAACACCTTGATACAGCCAGTGACCCATCAGACTCACACTCAGTGCAGACTGCAGAGCTCTGTCTTGTCAAAAAGAGATATAACCCAGTAAAAGTGAACAAAGAAACCAGCTCACAGCCCAGAAGGCTGTTTTCAGAAACTGCTTGCTTTTGTCTTGTCTTAGGTACAATAGTGTTGCAGTTTTCACTAGCATTTTAAATAATATGTAAATACAATTAAATAATTGGGGGAAACTCTTCAACCCCCCTCATGCTCCATCAAAAAGGCTTTTGTGCAGCTTTTTAACAGCACTATGCTTCAAACACCTTATTATAAAAATGGAAATGTATTTCACAATACATCACCAGTGGATAAGCTCTAGCTCAGAGTAGGACTACAGATTCATTACTCCACAATAAATATAAATAAGGAGTTTAGTGAACATGCTGAGCACATGACTATTTATAGTGACATTTCAATAAGTCTAAATGTACAGGTACTTGAGAAGCAATAGAACAGTTATTACAACTTTGCACTATAAATGAAATCTAATAAAACACAAATGAGAATGAATAGAAACTATTTTCAGAATATCAACAAACAGTAGTGGAACATAAACAAATGGGTTTTCTAAATCAATCAGAATACTGAGGACTGATATCCACGCCTAGAAATGGTTCCAAGTGTCATTTTTCATAGTGCCATAAGCATCTGATTTGACACTCGATTACCTGCACTCAAACATCTTATTTATAATGCAGGTGTTACATCACCTCCACTGTGAAATTCAGTGTATGATGAATTGCTGTAGGATGCTATGCTACACTGGGTGCAATCCTGTTCTTTATCCACAGTGCTGCTCAAAAACACGGTGAGGGCAAATAAGATGGGAGCTTGTTAATTTTGTGAGAGAGATGATAAGAGAGAGCTCCTTACAATGTCAGGGAAGTGAGCACTTGATGCAAAAATTCTCCTTCAGTCCTCTAAATCAACAGCTAAGGCACCCATGTTGGAGGCCATAAAACAAATGATCTGTCCTTCAGCTTTCATTAGCTGAATAAATTCAGTATTTAATTCAGCCGGTGCTCAGCGCCACTGATATTAATGTCATCTAAATGGAGCTGTAATTAGACAGGAAAACCATTCAGTTCATATTTGCATAAGATTTCTACAAACCAATTCTACTGAACAAGGAAAAGCCATAATTAAAGGAGAAAAATTGCTATGTAGATAAGAAGTGACACCAAAGAGGAACATGTCACACAGCTCGATAACGGAAGAAAAACACGGAACAGCTGAAATGTTGAATTTGTTAGAACAGCTATTTCAGAATAACATGGCAAACAAATATTCTGCCTCATCTAGGACACAGTCCAACTGCCTTTGAAATCAGTAGGATCCTCCTATTCAGGATCTTTGCAGGCAAGGTTGTTAATCCTGGGAAAAGGGTGTCCAGAGCAGTTGTGCAATTCCCATCCATGCAGCATTTAAGATTCAGCTAGAGAAGGCCTTGAGCAGCCTTATTTGATGTTGAAACTTTCATCAGGAGACTTGGATAGGTGGCCTCTAGAGGTCCCCTCCTATCTAATTCATTGTGTTATTTTAATAATATCCATTCTAAATACAAGAGAGTTTCTTGACCTCAGTGCTTGGGGCTCCAGCACAGATTTTTCATTGCTTAACCACTCTCACTTCAAAGAATTTTTTCTGTATATCTGTTGTAACTCCTCTCCCTGCAGCTTGTGACTGTCATGTTGTCACTGGCTACCCTTGAGAAGAGCCTGGCTCTGTCTTCTCTATAAATTTCCTTTAGGTCCACAAAGACAGCAATTAGATCTTCTCAGCCTTCCTTTCTCCAGATTAAACTGTGTCAGCTCTCTCCACGCATCACAAAACTACATCCCCTGAACCTTGACACTCTCCCACCGTTCTCCCTCCCTCCCCATGTGGCCCCAGGCTGTAAAGTTTCATACCCATTTGCTCTTGTGCTAGATCAGGCATTTAGCTCACCCCTCTTACTCAACACACAGACAGAAACCCCACTCTCCCATCCCAACCTTTCATTTTGTATTTGAGAAGATACAGCACATGATTTTGGCCTCCTCCTATGGGAGTGGCTTCTCAGTTTCCTGATCACCTTGGCAGTCTCCTGATCACCTGTGTGAATTACTCTCATATCCTGTGACCAATTAAAACATTCACATTTTTCATTCTCCTCTGCCACATCCACCTGACAAGCCTCCAGCACCAAGAGAGAAATTCTTGTCATCAGTCATCCTCTGCCTGACCTTGATTTTTTTTTTTCTTTTTACCTTTCTCATTTCTGTCACACAGGTGCTGCCATTTATCAGGCATCTCCCTCCTCTTCTTCACAAACAAAAGCCTCCCAGTGTCACCTATGCAGCAAATATATCACCGTGTGCCAGCCCTTTGATGGGATCAGAGGGAAGAGAAACAAGGTGATTGATGATATTGCAATCTCATCATGGAAAAATAATTCTAATAACTTGCCACCAGGCAAGTTCTTTCTCTGTAACAAAAAAAATGATAGCTTCCCCCTTATGTTACAAAATGAGGAACTGATTAGTCTTGCACTATCCCCTCACCTCAGCAATCTTAGCTAATATATGGTAATTAACGTATGATGGCACATGAATTGTGCACATAAATCCCAGTATTAGCTTTACTGCATATCTTTCTTCTCAAAAAACAAAATAAAAAAAGCCCCGGAAAGATACCATGATAAAAAAATGCTGTTCAGTATTTTGTTGAAGTCATGGAAGAAATGTGAAAAAATGCAACTTGAATATCATAGAAAAGATTAATAGATTTTAATAAAGAAGTTGACAACTGAGTGAGCTCCCTGAATCAAGACTCTAATCACTTAACAGCAAAATTTCTCTTTTTGTTTTATCTCTTATCATTCTTCTTTTCCCTCTTGATACATTCCACAAACATTGACCAGACAAAATAACCACCTAGAAATTTCTTGGGGAATGACTTTCCAGGGCTAAGATTAATGACTGCAAGCATGAGGAATAATAGAAAGGGGGAAAAGAAAATCACACACAAACCTTTACAACATCTAATTCTAGGATGCCTATTTTAAAATATTATATTTGAACATGCCAATTCAGTAGACGTCAGTAAAGATTTTCGCCTCAAGTTATTTTCTTTGTTTCCCATTTCTTTACGTAGTTAAATCAGCAAGTATAAATGTCTTCAGACAAAATTATCTTACATCAAACAAATATTGACGTGACTTTTAAGGTCAGTTGCTGCAAGGCCAGGATTTAAAAACAAATTAAATTTGATGTATGCCATTTCAAAGGTCATTTAGAAAGGTATAGGCTGCACCTATTTTACACTGCAATCCCCAGGGAGGCAAACACATTGAATGCTGCAAGGAGACATTGCAATAATGAAGATAATTATGGTAATAGGCAGGTAGGTAATAGAGGCTTAATTAGATCAGAACAAGCATATTGTTTAGAGAAAAAGAAATTTCAGTTCATTCAATTAAAAGCAAATGACAACAACTCAGGTCAGTATTTATTTCAAGTTGAGAGATATTATGCTTTCTTGTATCTTTAAAGGGACTGAGATATCATGGCAAAAGGCGGTAGAAATATTTCATTGTCATGCAGCACACTCCAGTGTCACTGCATATGAAGGTCTTATCTGCCCCAGAAGATATTTTGCCACTCTGACAGAGGCTGTGCACACACCTAATTTCCTGATTTTCCTTTCTGATCTCCATGACTTTCAGTAGTAGAAGTGAGAAGGCGTGAATCCTTTATTATCACATGACTAACGTAAGGAATAAATAAATGCCCATTCCTGAATTGTGCTCTCACAGCAAAGGAAGAATTTTCATGAGATGAGAGGAGGAAGAAGTGAGCAGAACAGCTCTGAGGATGGTCAATGTCCATGTGAGCTGGTAGGTGGTGCTGCAACGGCACCACTCAGCTTTGCCACTGGAAAAAGTGAGCCCACCTTCCCTCAGACAACTGTTCACAACTCTCTTTTGCTGAATTATTCCCCCTTGAAATGTGAATTTACTGCCTTAAAAATATGCGTCTGGCCAGCAATCAGTATGGAATCCAGAGTGCCACTGCTCTGCCTTGCCACATGACTCTGAAAGGCGAACAAAAAAGAGAGCGAGGGTGGAGAGATATTGTTCAAAATGTCATTGCTCTGTATCCTGGACATCCATTTGGCTTTGAGAGATTCTGATTTATTAGCATCCCCTGGCCCTTTGTATGGGTAAAATGAACTTTATGAGATGCATGATGACATGGCAGAGTGGGACAGAAGAGAAAACCAGTGCAGGCTGCTGCAGGGTTATGCCTTTGGCGTGAGAAGAACAACAGCTCTGCTGTCATTGCATCATTTAGCTTACAGAAGTGACTTTCACTTTTCTCTCTAGTGTCCTCTACAGGTAGCTCAGCTTAGGTTTAAGACTGTCACTAATACATGTGCTGTCTTGAAAGCTCTTGACTAGACAAAAACCTTTTTCAGGCAGTGTAGGGTGGCCACCACCTGTTATCTTGGCCAGCCAGCCAGCAGGCATAGAGCAAAGACATGAGAGTTCTGATCCTCTGTAAGGTAATGTTGGAATGATGACTGTTCAGAGACACACCTGCTGTCCTTCCACTGCTTCCTGCACAAAGGGAACTGAAAACACCTCTGAAAATGGGGCTGGCTCTTGTCACTTTCTGCATTTTCTTCCAAACAAGTCTGCAGTAAGTCCCCAGAGACTAGTCCAGCACTGCTAATGGAAATTCTGTAAGCTCTGAATTGGCTATTCTCATCTATTTTTTTTTTTTTTTTTTAATTCACTTGTATTACAGCCCTAGGCCACTCTATCGGTTCTGAAAATAAGATGTTTTACTGTTTTACTGCTCAGGAGTGAAGTGACAAACTCCTGCCATCTAGAGGGTGGTT
Source organism: Phylloscopus whistleri (assembly GCA_017589585.1). NCBI lineage: Eukaryota > Metazoa > Chordata > Aves > Passeriformes > Phylloscopidae > Phylloscopus > Phylloscopus whistleri. Next base: position 524,120 of record JADMLD010000468.1, read on the forward strand.
TCTGGAACATATTTGAGGCAGATACTGTTTCACAGGGTAAAATAAAACTAAGATAAAAATCTTAACGTCTACATACCTCCTTGGGTTTTTTCCTAGATTTCTCCTTCTTTTTCATTCATGAGTTCATGTAAAAATGCCCAGTCACATCTGTGAATGTATAATAGCCCTTTCTTCAACAGCTCCATTTCTTCATGAGAGCAGATTTGCTGACTAGGATAATGATTATAAAACAGATTAAAACTTTCTGTTTGCATTTTTTCCAATGCTATAACATTTATCCTCATTGTGTTCTTGCATTCACGGCTGCCTAAAAGAGACCACAGTGGTCACAAGCAGAATACAAGAATATTGGTGATTAATGGCATTGATTAAGAAAAGTGAGACTTACACAAAAACACCTCTAACATCTCAGAAAAGATGGTATTTGCTACTTAGGTTTTTAGTTAAACAGCCCGTGGCCAGGGCTACTGACAATAACTAAAAATTACCTCTCCACACACTTTCTCATGAAGAAGAAACATTCAGTTTAGTGACCACCAGGATTTTCTTTGTTGCCAAACAATAATGCTCTTTTCTGTGCATCCCACTAACCTGCTGTGAAGATCATGTCTTGAAGGGAAAGCGTGACAAGCAAACAAATTGTTGTGGGAGAATCACCGGTGGCCTCACAAAAGTTAGGAGCATCTTCCTGGAAAAGCAATGATGGCCCATGGAAACCTGTGTCTCTCACTGTTATAAATGCATATTTTGGAGTTGGCTTTTTGCAAATATTGACACGAATGTTATAATGTAAGAAGGTTGTACTGTATTTCCTTTTATTTGTGGAATTTAAAAATGTGATGAAGGTATATTTCCTAATTGTAACAAAGTAAGAGATGGGGGTTGTACTTTTTTGTAACCTCTAACTAGATAGAAGCCAGAAGGGTCTTCTGACATTCCTGTGAAAGAAGATTGCTGATAAAGAACCATCGAGCCTTTTGAGGGTTTGAATCTTCGGAAGACAGATTTACAACATCTACCCAGACTACACGGAATTTTACAGATAAATTGTATATTTAGGGGGGGTCTTGAAACAAAATGAATATTTGAATCATGCAATAGCTTATTTAAATATGTAACACAGGGGTCCTTAAAACAAAGGATCTGAAGACAGATGGGGTGTTGCTTTGCACCCTCAGCTGAGTAGCTATCTTTTCCTGTCTCCCAATTGTCTATTTTTATTCTATTTTATTTTATTTTTATTAAACTTATAAATTAATATAAAAAGGTGAAACGTCATTTTTCACACTCACTAAGTGAAAAAATCACATCCCATAACCAGCAGCCAACTTGCAGGAGGAATTATCACCAAGTTGTTATGGGTGGGTGGCGCAGTAATTGGCTCTCGCAAATGAGGAAGGGTTATTATGTGTGTTAAAAGTTTTGTTGAGGTTTAAAGTTCTTTTTGGTATGAGCCTCTGCTGTTGTAGACAGCTCTGGTGGCAAGGGCTCCCAGAGAGGTGTGGGGAGGGCCCCTTGCAGGAGGCAGCCGGGAATGGGGAATGCTTCTCCTGGGGCCTTGGCCTGACAGCACCTCACCTCCCATCCAGGTGTGAGAAGAACTCCACTGTTATAAATTTTGGGAGCCAATTTCAATCAAAAACAATTTATTGCCAACGAAAATTTCGACAAGAAATTGACAAAGCCAAACAAATCAAGGAAAGGTGCACACCGGGTGAAACCCCAGATGTGACCTCTGCCGCGTCACGCCCCTCTGAGGTTTCACCAAGTGTGCCTTCAAGTCAGTTACCTTTATATCCCTCCTGGCCTGGATTAGGTATTCTTGAAATTGTACATGTCCTGACTTGTTTCTTGGGTCCTGGTGCCAGTGGGATGTTGAAACGTCTGGCAGCCCGGTTTCGTTGTTTCAAAAGATTTCCTTGGTGAATGGGATCCCTGGGTGATGTGGATGGTCCTGATAAGATACTATCTTGAAATCATCAGTGGCCGATCACCTTCATCCCGGCTATTCTTCTTACTTCTATTGGAATTGTAATTTCTTTGTGTTCTTCCAGGAGCTGGAGACGACTATTGTGAAATTCTCCAGGCCCTTTCGTGGGAGGGGGGGTTTTCAGTTTTCTTACAGCTGTATTTTTACTACAACCACCAATATTATGAAAACATGAATTATTTCCTGTTACATCCACCAATGGATGATGAAGGAGGGTCAGCTGGCAGACTTTGGCCAGGCAGACTGTATGGAAAATATTGAAAATGTTTGAAATATCATTTGTAAATATCTACGTGGCTGATGCAACAGCGGGGGCGTAAAAGGCGCAGCCGCCATTTTGTGGCCGAGCCCCTGGCGTTCAGCCTCGCTCCCTTTTGCTCTGTGTAGTTTTGATAAGTTCTCAAACAAACTTTTAGAACTCGTTCCCACTTGAGGTCTGAGTCATTTATAACAATGTGAAGCAACACAACCACCCCACTCGAGTGAATCGATGATCAAAGCACACAATGCAATGCCCTAGATCTTACTTATACGGAGTATGTAGTAAACCCTTTCTAGGCGAAAAACCATGAAATATACTGAAATGTGATCCATCTGCCATTAAATATCTATGCAACACATGTTCTAATGATTTTCACAAAGGGTTTTCTAGGCAATACCCATCCGTGACAGGGATTTGCATAACCTCAGATATCTGAGACAGAGCTGCGTGCAGGGTGTTTTTTTATAATTTCCCCTTTTAAGCTACATTGTATTCCTACCGTTTAGATTAGTCAATGCTTCATTAAAAAAAAAAAAAAAAGAAAAAGAAAAAACAAAACAAAAAAAACACAAAAAAACCCCTAAAAACAAACAAAAAAACCCATCTCAAGGCACAGATGAGAGATTTCAGAGACATCTTTTCAGGTGCCCATTACAACCACAACTAACCATTGCAATCACCGTGCCCAAACTTCGGTCTCTTGACAAGAGAGAGCTGAGGTGCAATTCCAGGATTTGCTGGAATTGCAATTGCAATTGCTGAGGTGCAAAAGCGCACAGGATTGGAGGTCGGGCCATGCCCTGAGCAGCTGCTCCCACGAAAACAGATGGAAAATCCCTTCGCGGGGCCCGCGCCGCCCTCCCTCAGGGGAACGGGGCACGGCCGCGCTCGGAACCTTCCCGCCGGGCGGCGCGGGCCGGGCGGGCAGCGCACCGCGGCGCACCGCCGCTTCCGGCTTCCGCGCTGCCGCCCCCAGCCAGGTGGGAGCGGGGTCGGGAATGGGAATGGGAATGAGAGTGGGAATGGGAGTGGGAGTGGGAGCGGGGCGGGCGGGCCAGGGGCGCTGACGGGGCAGCGGTGGCGCGGAGGGGCCGGGCTAGAGGCGCTGAGGGTCTCTGTTGCGGGCCCGTGCGGCGGAGGTGCCCGAGGCGGCGAAGCGGTGTCCGGCTCCGGCAGAGCCGGGTGCCGGGCAGGGCGGGGGCGGCGGTCCGGGCTGGCAGCGCGATGTGGCCGCTTCGGGGGCCGGGTGCTGAGGGTGAGCGAGAGCGCTGAGGGCTGAGCACCGGCAGTGTGCCTGCAGACGAGAAGAGCAGCCCTGAGAGCCTCGGAGCGGGGATCTCATCCGGCTCTCCCCGGGACGAGGCGGCGGCGCCGGGCAGGGAACGGGGCAGAGGCACCCGGGGAGAGCCCCGCACACCTGCGCCCTGACAGCACAGCAGCCCCGGGTGCTGCGGGCCCGCGGTTTTGTCCACTTTGCTCCCAAAAGGTGCAGTGAGTTACAGGCATCGCATCACAGTGTCTGGAAGATGATTTTCGTATTATTAGGCCGTTCAGTTCGTGATCCTTTTAAGTATGAACTATTTGTTTCTTTTTTTTTTTAATTGTAATTTTGTACGAGTGGTGAAGCAGATTTTGAACACGCATGGAGTGGAAGCTGCTTGATGATCAAGCACAAGAAACCTTGAAATACAGAAAGGCTCCTCTGGGTGTTGTTTTCTGTGGCTTGACAAGGGTGGCCCCACTGCCCCCAGTGAATTGCTCCTTCCAGCTGTTCTGGGGCAGCAGGGTGGGCAGGGCACCACCAGGTAATGAGGCACTGTCCTGCTCAGCACAGAAGGTGCAGGAGTCTGCTGGTGCACTCAGGGGTGTCTTTGAGACCTCCCCAAGGACAAGAAGCTGTGACTTCAGCAGAACTTAGATGCTGGGCATTGTAAATGCTCCTCACATAGCACAGCCACCATGTAAAATCCACCAGCAGTCTTTGGAGCTGTGGTGGCAAATCTGTGCTCTTTGCCCGTGGTTGCCTGAGCAAATAATGCAGCAGGAGAGCAGCAGGAGGTGAAAATCCCCAGCATGGAAGCTGGGGACCCAACACGCACATAACACGTTTTAGGGCTTTTCCTTTGAACTGTTCACCTCACACAGGCTCCTGATACCTGAGCTCTGCTTCCTTGTGCCACAGCATCAGCCCTTCAGCTGGAGAGCCACACTCCCTGCTGCAGCTGCTGCTGTGACCCAGGCACAGCATTTCACTCCTGAGGAAACTTCAAATGGAGGAACAACCTGGATGCTCCCTGTGCAGGAGCTCCCATGCTCTGCAGGGCAGCACAGTTGTACCCTCTGGGGCTGAGGGGGCAACCAGGCATGGACCTGCAACCTCTTGTTTTAGGTCCTCCAGATGCACTTTTCTCTCCCACACACCCCTCAGGGCTGTGGGCTGCAGACAGAATCCACTGGATCTTTCCTGCCTGAGCATTTGGTAACAGGGTGCCAAAAGTGGAGACAGGACACTCTGCAGAGGCATTTGAGTACTAATTAGTGGTTTCAAAAGAGGTGATATTCTGATCTGAAAGGAATTGAAGGTAGACAGGGTTTATGCTGTCATAATTCCTGGAATCATAACATTGTTAAGCTCTAGTCCTTAAAAATTACAAAGACAGTAAATTTCCTTAAAAATTTGAGCCCAGGATGAAGACAACAAACAATTTTAATGAAAGCTCAGAGGGAAAGAGTGATAGAAATATTGATCTGTAGGATGTTGTTATTATTGGATGGTGTTTGAAAGCATGGATTCACTCAACAGCTTTGCTAAAGTGACCTGACGTTGCAGTTCTGTTGTTACTTAGTTCAGTGCAACTATCTGAAAAGTGCCATCTAAAATTTCTCGCAATCTGTGTCCTCAGGAGGCACTGGAGCAGGGCTTTCCATGAAACAGTTTGTCATTTTGCTGGTTTCCATTATGAGGGAACGTGAAGAAGTCAAGGTATAAATACTAACCATTAGATTCTGTTGTTAAATCAGCATTTGAGTGGTTTGAAAATTAGTGTGGAGCCCGATCTTGGACTCCCAGTGTCAGAAATGCCACGCTCTGGAATAATGACAGCTGCCAGCAGACAGCACAGCAATATAACTTTGACTACAAAATATGACACTCATAGGATTTAAACACAGTGCAAAATGCTACAGGGTAGGAAAACTGATTTATGTGTGCTATCAAAAGCACACATAGTATCTGGTCAGGACAATATATTTCTGTGTTCAGGAAAGTTAGAATTCTTTGGTTTGTAAGACCTTTTGAATGAAGATACTAATTTTTCCTCCAGGTTGAAGCTGCTAGAATTGACTGCCTGTTGATGCTGCAGCTGTCCTTACAGCTGCTTATTAAACAGGCAGGGCAAACCAAAACCAGAGGTCCATCACAAATAAACATACAGCTAGTAATGATTTCATTTTTTTTTAAGGCAAAACACTTCTAAGATAGTTAAACACAAAGTTCAGGACAGCAAAGTTTTCCAGATCACGAGGTTCATCACATGGCTCTTCCTGGTGTATTGTCCCTTATTCTACATTTCAAAAAAACCTTTCAGACAAGGAAATGAATGGGGATGAAGCACAGTTAATGCAGAACTGTAGGATCCAGGTTTATTGCTGGATGTGTTTCCATACACAGCTTTGTGTGCATTCATGCCAGACCTGTTTCCCCCCACAGAGAGTGAAACATGCCTAAGAAGAAGACTGGTGCTCGTAAGAAAGCCGAGAACCGTCGGGAACGTGAGAAGCAGATAAGGGCTTCACGAGCCAACATCGACTTGGCCAAACATCCTTGTAATGCTTCAATGGTAAATGAACCTAAAGTCTTCTGTATTTAAATAACTAATCTTCAATTATGGAAACCCAGTGATAAATACCTTGGCTGCATTTAATGCCATTGGAATGCCATTCTTCCCACTGTCCTTTCTTGATATTTAAGGTCATATTTGCACCAGATGGAATATTGATTGATAGGTTTGGATCCTAGTTGTAACTCTGTGTGGAGGTCTGTAAATTTTGTGTGTTTTAGCTAGAATGAAAATAATTACCAGTGTTTTATTTCTTCTCTTTAGGAATGTGATAAGTGCCAAAGGTAAGAATTTTTACCCTTCTAAAACTAGTAGTTTAATACTTGTTTCAGACATTTTACAGATATTTTTAATGCTTTATTTTAAAGCTTAACACTTTCTTTTTGTTTTTTTCCCCTCCGTGTGTCCTAGACGACAGAAGAACAGAGCTTTTTGTTACTTCTGTAATTCTGTCCAGAAATTGCCCATTTGTGCACAATGTGGTGAGTAGAAATAATGGATGAGAACAAGCTGTCCTCACTCCTGTTCGTGGTGTTCAACGCTCAGAACCTCTCTTTCAGTAGCTTTATCCTAAAGTACCTCTGTGATGTGGGGCAGGCTCTTTTGAATCTGCTGTGGATATCCTGCTTGAGAAGTGATCTTCTTTGATCAGTATGTTTGCCTCTAACTCCCAAAGGTTTGCAAGCCTGGATCATGGCTTGTCTTCTTTGGAAAAAATTGTTTGCTTTCTTTTAGGTTTGAGAAATCTGATCACGTGGAGCATTGTTTCCTAACAGCAGCAAAACTAAAAATGCTCTGACTGCAAGGAAGGCACCAATATACACTGCTTTTTTAGGGATTATATAATTTCTGATCAATATCAATTAAAGCAACAATATATTATTCACTTTGCATGGGGTTGTAATGTGACATGCAGCTCTTGTTATTTATGTGGGCTTGAGGGCTGATGCTTTGAAATTAGAAGAGAAGGGCTCCTAGTGACAGAACTGCTCTGAATCAGGCTGAAATCCCCTTTGTCTTTAAACAGCTGCTTGCTTGCAAGAGATGCTGACATTCATTCCATACTGAGGTGAACTTTGTTGTTTCAACACACCATTGCAGATTTCCAGTTTGTCATTAAGCCATTTGGCTGTTTTGGAGTTTGACTCTCAGAGCTGCTGGCACGCAGCTTTCAGCACCTTTGTTGTGACCCACTGAGCATTTCTGGGAGCCAGGCTGTGCAGTGGCACTGTGTCACCCTTCATAAGTCTCCTTTCTGTCACCTTGCAGTGAAGTTCTCAAAACGTGCTCTCTGTCTTATGGCTGGTATCTGTGTGTTGCATTTATCTTAATCTGGAGTATGTTTCTTAGGAAAAACATTCCTGTCAACAGCCATCCTATTGAGACCAGGGATTTCCAAACAAAGACCATTAGAGCTGTTTGATGAGCAATCAAGCATTGGGGACTATAAACCAAGAGCATCTTGGAGGAGCCAGGGAGGGGTGGGAGCAGGGCAGCTCTGTTCCAGTGCTCCACACCCAGTAATGCCCCCACCACCTCTCACTGCCCATTCCAGCTTTGCTGTTATGGTGGGCCAGAAGTAGCAGTGGTTTTAAGCATAACTCTTCAAGGTTTCATTGCTGGACTTTGGCCTTAGTTTTGTTCTTTGTTTTGACATTTGAAATTTTTGCCACTGCCTCCAAACACAGAGCAAGACCTACACATTGTCTTATTCTCTCAGTACAGGGGCAATAGATTTGACTGAAAACAGACAATAATTAATTTAGCCTAAGGGAGCTGTGAAGGTGGGTTGCAGAATGCAGCAATAATGCAAACATCTTTGCATTATTTTTACCTAGGTTTATGGCTGAGCACAGGCATTTAGTTGAAGTGCTGTTCTTACATAAAAATGCATTCTGCTTTTTAAGAAATGTTATTTTTATGTAGTTTTCTTATGGTTGCTTGCCTTTTTATTTTAAACAGGAAAAACGAAATGTATGATGAAGTCTTCAGACTGTGTTATAAAACATGCTGGTGTGTACAGTACTGGACTAGCTATGGTGGTATGTATACAAAATTTTACAAAATACAACCTTTTTTTACACTATGAGGATATTCTGTGCAAATCTTCCTGGAAAAAGGATAAAACAGATTTATGGAATGATATCATGTGCCATGCCAAGTTTGTTTTTTTCCTCACTTTTCTGTAACATACTGATTTTTCCCTTATACTGAACCCCCTGAATTATTCATTTTTAGATTCAGCTCCTGCAAATTGCAGCACATGTCCTGGATGCTGATGGACCTGTGTTGGTGGCAGGCCCTAAGCACATGCATGAGGAGCACTGGACCCTTACATGCCCCACAGATAATTCCCAGCCTTCATTAAAATGTAGGATTTTTCAGACTTCTGTCGCTGTTGTCTTAGCACTGCAGAGATCATCAGCATCACAGAGAGGAACCTGTTCCATTAGAGGGGAATTCTAATGAGCAAAACCCCTCTTTTGGGCTCTTAATTAGAGACAATCATAGCTTCAGGCCTTTGGAGCTTTGTGCTTAGAAGGACAAGTTCGTGTCTGCATTCTGGGAAGCAAGATGGGACCTGTCACAGCCTCTGGATTAAATGGACTAAACCTCTGTCCTGTTGCTGCCTGCAGCTGGCTGTCAGGAGTTCTCAGAAACACAGCCAGCCTTTACATGCTGGCATTCCTGAAATCATCCCATGCATTCACTGATGCAAGAGTGGATGCATTAACAGTTAGGTTTGGATTCATCACTGGTTTTTTAGCTTTGTGTGTGTTTAATGCACACAGTAATTAGTTTCCTATGGACTGAAAAGGCTTCTTAAATGCTCTAGTCAAGGATAGCTGAAGTGGAGGTCTTATAATTTAGTCAAAATAAGAGCTAAAGAGTCTAATTTATTTCTGATGAGTTATTTGATCTTTGCTCTCTGCAGAGCTTGTGCTCTAATGCAGCAGAGTTTAAAATCCAAATGAGTGATTTCAGCTGTAAGAGTGCAGAGGCATTTTTCAGGTCTGCTTTGAAATTTCATTTTTGCCAGAACATTGTTATATGGATCAGTCTATGGATCCCAGGTTTCAACTGGAGGACGCAATTTACCATGTGCAAAATGTATGATAAGTAATGTCAAAAGCAGAATTGAGATAGATAACCAAATGATTTTGCATCATACTTGATCATGCAGAAATGAATAATGAACAGAGGTGAACTGTGGAGCAGCTTGGTTGGAGCAGGGTTTGGTTCAATACTCTCACTCAACCAGAGTGAGGCCATGGAGAGAATGGCTACTGGGATACATTGAGGATGATGGGCTAAGTCTCTCTGCTGGCATTGCAGAAGTCCTGAGGTGATCTCTTGCTGATTGCAGGGTGCAATCTGTGATTTCTGTGAAGCCTGGGTGTGCCACGGGAGGAAGTGTCTCAGCACCCATGCGTGTATGTGCCCTCTGGCAGATGCAGAATGCATCGAGTGTGAGAGAAGTGTCTGGGACCACGGTAGGTTGTTCACATTTAAAAGTAAGAAAATATAAATTACACCTCTTTCCTTGTATTACTTAAGTTAATGTACCTGTATTCTTGATACAGCCTTTTTAGTCTTCACTGATTCGTCCTTGCAGTATATTTGTTTAAAGCAAGGGTTCTCCCTGTTTTAAAAACAGTCATTATACAGTGGGGAAAGTAAATGACCTGCTCAAGAACACACAGTGCTCAATTCAGGGATGGTTCTGTAATCTAAATTACAATGGTTCTATCAGCTTAATTATTCACATAATTAAGCACTGCATCAAATTGCCAACGGTTTTCTGCCACTCTTACTTTGTTCTTCTGCACTAGCACAGGTGTTTGGATTCCCAGTTGCATAGGAAACCACAGTGGTCTCCATTTGTGGAGTCCTTTGAAGTGCTTAATTCAAGTGTGTATCAGAGCTGAGTGGAGAAGACTGGATGAGAGTGTGATCTGATTTAAGAAAAATAGTTAATGCTACAGTCAAAATGAAGAAAAGTACTAGAAGTAACACTTGCTTTATAGTTATGCTGTCTTATATTGTAGGATAGGAGGTATTTTTCACTGTAAAAATGGATGGCAGTGTCTAATTGAGGACCTTGAAGCATTTGTGACAGCAGGGAGAACTGGTCTTCAGTCAAAACTACTGCCTGAATTGTTTGCAGAGCAAGACTTGATGCCTGTGCCCATTGTTGATTATTTTGCCTTGGTAAATCTTTCAGGAGGCAGAATATTCGCCTGCTCTTTTTGCCACGATTTCCTCTGTGAAGACGATCAGTTTGAACATCAAGCCAGCTGCCAAGTTCTGGAAGCAGAGACATTTAAATGTAAGCTAGTTATTCATAGTCCCTTTCACCACAGCCAAGCAGACTCTCTAGTTGCTTCCTCTGTGCTCCAGAATCCATCACCTTTCCCAAGTCGATTTTGCCCTGCTGGAGGGAAGGACCCATTTCCTATGTTCTGGCTTTTGCTATCCAGTTATTCAGACTCAAACTTTTTTCTCTTTCATGGACCCTTCTCCATGCCCGAGCATACATGGCAGTTGTTTTCCTGCCAGGCTCTTACAGGCCTCCCATGAGAAGCTGCCCTTGCAGGAGCCAGCATTCTGCAAAGTTGGAGTGTTGGCAGTGGCAGGACTGCAGCAAAACAACTGGAACTGCTGATGCTGCTTTTTCACTCCCACTCTCTGACCCAGCAATGAGCTAGTTCCAGATGCCTGTTCCTCCTGGGAGACAGCTGCCCTAAACAATGCCACCTGTCTTAGTCTGGCTAAACCTTCCCAGGTTGCTGTGGAAGGCCTGTGTGCTGGTGAAGGGTTAGCAGCTGCTCAAGTCCTGAGGAAGGCTGTGACTCAGCAGTCATCATCTGACTCAGTGAGACAGGGTGAGCACAGAAGGAAGTGACAAAAATAGGCCCAGAACATGATTTCAGTGTTCATTTCCTCACTGACCAGTGGGCTGTGGACATGTGTGTCAGTGATGTATCAACATTTGATACATGTTCACTCTTTCTGGGTAAAGAACAGGTAGCTGAAGGATTTATATCCTTTTGAACGTTGATGAATTGTGTGGACAAAACTGAAACTGGTAGTTGTAAGAGGACATGATGGCCATGCCTGACTTTGCTCACCCATTACTCATCTCTGGAATCTTCAAGGGAAGTCAAAAAAAAAACCAAACAAACAAACCAACCAAAACCAACAATAAAATAAAACAAGCCAAGAGTGTGCATATTTGAAATAACTCAATTTTTCTAGCAGTATTTCTTGCCTACCCACCATTAAATATGATTTGGTTCAGCACAAGACAAGCACTTGTTTGTCCTTCCCAAAAACTGTATGCATGTATTTTGACTATTACAACATTTTCAGTTCCTACTGTAGAAGTTCAAGGTGCCCTTTATCATAAGGCTGTTTTCCTTTGAACTGACTAATTTCTTGTCATAACTGATTTCTCCTGGTCCAGGATATTTGTGATTTCAATGTTCTAATCAGTGTCTTTAGACATCTCTTATCTCCTTTTCATCTCCCATACTTTTGTTCCTAGCCAGCTATTTTTTAAGCCTTGCTTAGCTTCCCTTGATGTATTCTGCCAGGATTTTTTCCTGTATAGCAATATTGAGGCAGCAACAGCTGTTCCACAAGAATGTTTTTTTCAATGATTGTTGGAAGCTCTCAATTCACAGATGTGGTATCACACCCAGAATAGAGAGGGAGTTTTTTTGAGGGTTTTCACTGTGTTTGGTGTTTTGTGGAGCAGACTTGGTAGAGACAAGATTTTTGTCAGTGAGGTAACAAGACTGTAAAACCTGCACTTTTACAGAATACATGAACTTCAAATGTGGTCGTGCAATTGTAGTATAAATCCATTTTAGCTGTGAAAAAGGTACTGTTGCTTTCCATCACTATCTGAGAGAGGTTTTTTGAAGTGCAGATACTCAAAAACTTACGAATATATTTATGCATCAGCATTTCCAGTTCTATCTTTAAACACATCAGCGCTCTAAATCCCACGTCTGTCCTGCTCATGTGGAGAACTCATGACATTTCTTACTTGAGATTCAAAAGCTGCTGTCACAGGGGTTAAACAAGCAGGAAAGGAATGAGTACTTGCACAGAAACTGGTAGGGTATGTGTTACTGCTTCTCGAGGAGTAACTATTCACCAAACTTCTGTGTTGCTGCCAATTCCTGAGTGTTTGTCTTTACTGTGCTCCCTCTAGTGGAATAATAACAATTGGAAGCTCAAGACAAGTCAAAATTTGGGCACTGATTCTGCTCTTTACAGCTTGTGTGCCAGCTCCAATTCTTTAAAACAGAGAGACTCTCTTAGGAAGTTTTGTGCAGTCAAGTACATTTGCAGAGGATATGACAGAAAACACAGAATGTGACAACTTTTCTAGGTTTGGAAATTTGCAAGTTTAAAGTGTTCTTATATCTCCTTTTGAATGTTGTGAGAAAAGGAAAAGCATGATGAAACCTTAACACCAAATTGGTTCTGAAACTTCAGGCTTTACAAGGTTAGAAGCTCAAGAAATAGTTAAACATTTTCCCCTCTTGAAATTTCATTTTTGTGTCAAAATGAGGTTTAGAGTTAAAAAAAAATCTAGTAAAATAGTACTGTGGGGTAAAATGGCTGATTCATATTGCCAGAGTGCAGTTGTGTCAAGCAATTAAAAATAAATGCCTCCACTATGGTATTGCATGCTTTTACAAGGTTTTAAACACATGACAGGTCTGCAGTTTGCAGGTACTGAATTTGTCATCCTGCCTTTCTCCCCAGGTGTCTCCTGTAACAGGCTGGGGCAGCATTCCTGCCTGCGTTGTAAGGTGAGGAGCAAAGACACTTGGGAGGAGCTGATTTTAGGCTCCTTCTCCTTGGCCTCCCAGGCTGGTATCAGGCCCTGCCATGACTTCCTCTCCCTGATTAAAAGGAAATGCATACTTTTGTGTTAGTTTTTCTAGCTTGGGGTCAGGCCTGTGGGGGACAAAGGTCGTTTATCTGTGCTTGCTGGTTAACAGCAAGGCAGTGTGAGGTGATCTTTGCCCAGCCCTCTTAGTTGAAGTTGGGCCTGCAACAAGTTGGGGCTTAAAAAAAAAACAAACCAAGGCAACAAAATAAGTCCTTGATTGTGAACTGAATCCAAGGCTTTGGAATATACTTTGATCCTGCATGGAACTACAACCATTAGAAAAGTTGTTTTTTTAAACAGTCAGGTGATTATCTGACCAGAAATGGCTGCATCCAAAGGAATAATCTCCACAGCTAATGCACTTTTCCATGTGAACAGGCTGATTTGTTGACATTGGGCTTATGGTTTTACCCACTCAGAAGTAATTTTGTGTAAAAAGTTCCACCTGCTTCATCATCAGCACTGCCCAGATTTCTGCAGGTGCTGCTTCATTGCCTGCTCTTACTCTTCTTACCCTCCATATGTTTTCCCTGCACTCTCCCATGGCATCAATGGCCAATTCCAAATAATTATTTTTTCCCAGGTATTTTCACTGCACCCTGGTGCTCAGTGTGTGAACTTCCCATCTCTCATTCTTGCTTTCAGGCCCCTGCATACTAAGTTTTGTTCTGGCATACATCTCATTATGTTTATTTAAGCTTGTCAACACAAACCCAAGTTTGCCAGGCTCCTTGTGGGCAGCACTGCAGTCCAGCCCTGGAGTTTGTTACTTTCTCTGCTTGTTTATTGGCACTTTTATCCAGCCTCTTCCCCAGAAACCCTGGGACCACACTGAACAGACCCTGTGTCCACTGCAACACAGACCTCATTAAATTTTAACCCCAGCCAGAAAACCCTGCTGCTGTTAGACACATTTTTGCTTGCTTCTTGCTGAAGAATGTGCTTCTGTGATTAAAACATTTGGCCTCTGTGTTCTCCCCTCAACACACAGGCTTGTTTCTGCGATGACCATGTCCGAAGTAAGGTTTTCAAGCAGGAAAAAGGGAAAAAGCCTCCCTGCCCTAAATGTGGCCATGAAACTCAGCAGACAAAGGATCTGAGCATGTCAAGTAAGCCAGTTTCTCTAGCTAACAAGCCATACAAGTGCCATTAGTGATAATTTCTGCCTAGGAGCACTGCGTAAAGCCTGGTTACTTTCAGTTGTTTTGCACAGTTTTGCTTCATTTGTTTTGAGAAAAACTTTGTGTTTCTGAGTTCTGGAGTGGAGCAGTCTTATTCTTAACCACTAATTGATTCCAAGAAAGTGAAATCTTCCGTTTAGTTTGAGATTTTAGTTGTGGAAAGAATGAAAAATAATTGCCATTTAAACTACTCTTCAAGTAGTGGGGAAAAAGACAGAAATGAAATGTTGGGTTGGTGGGAACGTGATGATTTTTCTTTGCCTGCAGCACGCTCTTTGAAGTTTGGCCGACAGACTGGTGGGGAGGATGCAGATGGAGCTTCTGGTTATGATGCCTACTGGAAAAACCTTTCCTCCAGCAAGTCTGGGGATGCAGGTGACCGTGAGGATGAATATGATGAGTACGAAGCAGAAGATGATGATGATGATGACAATGATGAGCGAGGGAAGGATTCAGATTCTGAGGCCACGGATGTATTCAGCAATTTGAATTTAGGAAGGACCTATGCTAGTGGCTATGCACATTATGAGGAATCAGAAGATTAAGCTTAGTATGCTGGCAAGCTAAAAACATTTGGAAGGAGCCAAGCAATGCTCCACTGAATTTTGTACATGCCAGTAGGATAGCTGTAGCAGGTACTTACATATCAGAGTCAGAGAGTGAAGAGTGGGGGACTTCTGCAGTAACTCAAGGGGACATTTTTCCTGTGGATGAATTGATGTTGGGTTTGGGACTGGGGGAGAAAATCAGGGTATTTTTATTCCCCTAAACAACAGAATTGTTTTGTCCTTGAGTTACTGAGGATAATGGCTCAGTGCCATTTTCTCCTATCAACACAGGAATGTGGGAAAGCTGTAGAACTTGCTTCCATTTGCCCATTGGAAATTAAGTTATTTTGTACAATAATTTTGTTAACTGATTTCATACATTAATGCAGTGGTGGGTTGGTGACTGCATTTTTTTTTTTTTTTGGTCTGCACAATAAAAGTCAACTGCATTCTTTAATGACCTGTCATAGCTATTGATCTCCCTTGAATAGTTGGAAAGCAGATTGTATACAAAGTGTAAATTGACACTGAAATTGCTTCCTTGTTTATGCCAGTATGGCAGGTCAATGTAGTTCTCTGAGTATTTGCATATCACCTTTTCAGTATTTTTATTATTAGGTATTAATTGGTGGGGCTATATACAGTCACTATAAGAGCACCCCAGATAATCAAAACTTTATGGAAATAAAATGTTGGTATCCTCTCTGCCACAAAAATCTGTAAGGCAGCTTCCCATTAGATGAAAAGGAGACTGGTTTCTTCTGTACCTAGCCTTAACTCTTTTCCTTGCATATGATTAAAAAAAAATTAGATAGGAAACAACGCCGTGTGTGAACTGAGAAGGTGAGAAAACATAAGAGGTTCAAAATGCTGGGTCCAAACACTGTTCTGTGCAAGCCTGCCAGTGCAAGGCAACTGATCAGCACTTCTGAGCTGAGAAGGTGACACCTCCAGAAGTGTTTGCAGTGGTTCTGATTTGAAAGTGAACATGTTAATTACCCATCTACAGATCTAAGTGATGGCATTTATTTTCCCTCTGTAGGGGAATGTTTTACAGCAGACAGATCATGATACAAGGGCAGCCACCTCAAGTGTTGCTCTGGCTTTCTAAATGCCATGCTTTAATGCAAGAGAGCCCTTTTTGTTATCTGTCAAATACCTGAACTGATTATATCATTACCTGCTTTTGTGGTGTTTCTCTACTCCTTCTTAACAGCTAAAGGTCATGTGTTGGCAGAGCATACCCTATTGAGAATCATTTTTAGTGATGTTAGGATTGCCAAATGGACCTTTCCTAGCAAAACAGGATTGGAAAACCTGGTTGTGATACTTCCCTCCTAAACACATCTACCAAATGCATGAAAGACAAGAGCTGGGATCCATCCAGGACAAAAACAAACTGCCAAAGAGCACAACTTGGTTAATGGCAGCTGAGGGAGAAACTCTGTAGGAGAAAGAGGCACAACTGGTGAGTGCATGCCTTTAGAACTGGAGAGGGAACAAGTGAATGCACTGTCTGAAAGCCAAATGCCCTTCAAACAGTGAAACATCCAGTGTTGTTTGCAAAGGCCTATCTTAAAGGATGTACCTGAGAGATGTTTTGATTAGTTTTTTGCATGGCCAAACTTGAAGTGAAGGAAGCGGGACACCTGCCAGTTCAACACTGATTATTTATTTGTGAAATTGGCACGTGTGAGAGATTTCTGCTCAGCTTCATGTGGTCCAAAACCTTCCACATTGAGTCCATCTGTGGCTGGTCAATTCCAGCAACAGTGCCAGTTTTTAAATCTTGGCTGATGTTTGAAATGCAAAACACTGACATGTCAGTACCAAATCCTGTACAGAACTGAGGAAAGTGCATGTGTTTCTTCATATATGTAAAATCATGGCTGCTTGGGTGTCACTTACTAATATCACTTAACCACACAAAACCCCTCTTTAAAGTTCTTGGCACTTGAATGAGGTGTTTCCCCTCTGAAATACGCTGCTGTCACTGGCTGTGCCAAAGGCTGCTGACATAACAGAATTAATCATCATAATCAGGGTAAAGAATTACTCATTTTCTCATTGAAGTGCCCTTGCTCTGATCCTTGCTAGATCAATACTCCAGAGCTGATGTGTGCTCCTATGGCACATTGGAAGTGAGGGTCCCAGCAGTGCCTGCAGCAGATGCTCGAGGTACCTGCTGTAATTTAGCAAGGTCACTACTCAGTGGGCATTTATTTGCCTTTTTTCTTTTGTGCTGGTGTTCAGACCGCTGAAAATGCCTGTGCTGTCAGCCTGTCTGGAAATTGGGATCAGGAATTAGCTCTGCAGTGCCTGGCCTTCCAGGGGTCAAAACAGGCAAGTTTAAGCTGCTTTAAAGTAATCTGGTGGATTCAGGCTGGAACAGACAAACACGTCAGTCTGTGGCAGCACAGGCTGGATAGGATGTGTTGTGTTTTCTCTGCTTATTCAGTATAGCTAAAAGCAGGTGCTGTGTTTGGGATAGGCCCTCAGAGTTTGCTTTCAGAGAAAGTGCATAATTTTGGTTATCTGAAGGTAAATGGCAGGAGCAGGACAAAACAGAAAACATGTATTCTGACTTGACTGAAAAACAAGTCAGGGACAAAATCATATTGGCTCCATTTTTCTTCATTGCTGTACATTTCCTTTGAAAATCTGTCCCTGGTTAAAGGAAGTTCTGATTTGAGAGAGGGGCAGTTCTGACATGTAACCAGTAATACCCATGAGTTATGTGTTGTACTCCAGGAAATGAAGACCTTGATAAAATCTTACACTTCAGGGTTTTTTAACCTCTGTGATGACCATTTAAGCAAAGCTTAAGTAGGACTTGAATTAAAATCACAGCAACATTTATTGTGCCTGTAGAACCTAAAAAAAAAAAAAGCTCTGGTCACCTCTGTAAAGCTCTTCTCTTGCATTTGTTTATTATGGTGACAGCACCAGCTCATTATGAATTCATTGGGTGCCCTTGTAGATTTAATGTATTTTCCTTTACAGTCAGGTGTAATTTAGACTGGGAGTCTTTTAATCAATCCAGTATTGCTAGTTTTCCTTCCAGAAAACGAATGGCATGATCATTATAATGTACTAGTCAGCTGAAAAAGTAGTAGCAAGCATGTCACAGAGAGCTAAAGGACAAACTTGGAAGTGCTCAGAGCCCTATTTGTTCAGGCATTATTGGGTATTGTTGGTGTGTCTTGCAAGACATTACATGCACCTGTTCAGGTCCTGATCCTGTTTCCAGAGGAGCCAATGGCAAAGTGCCCATCTATCCAGGTGGAAACAATTCAATAATCTCCTGTATCTACAGTTCATCTTCAATGTCAGGAGGCGTTAGGGAACACAACATGAGCATGAGCAGAAGTGGGGAAGATGGAGCAAAGCTTTTAACGTGAGGTTAATGAGTCAATCATTAGCATGAAAATATTTGTTCTAAATTTCGACAGTTCCACTGGAAAGTGCTGTCAAGACTGAAAGATGAAGCTGCTTAAAGCAGGAAGAGATCAGATTCTACAAGATGCAGAAATGTAATTACTCATCTCCTGAAAGTCTGCATGTAATTAATAAATATTTGCTAAAAGCTCAAAGCACTTAGGACATAGACAGATTTTATCATCTCTTTTTTGTAGGTACATAAATAGAAAACACAGTAGTTGACAAAATCACAGCCTGAATAGTCCAGCTGGCAGCAGCCCTCTGCGGCTTGGACTCTCCATCTCCTACCCATGGAGCTCCAGACTAAACATATTTTATGACTCTCCTTTATTAAGATTATGGGTGCTGTAATTGGCTACTACTCATGGGAAATTTGAAGCAGGGGCTGGTTTGTAGCTTCCATAAGCAGGATAGACAAAAATCAGCAAGACAGTGTCACAGATGTGAAGAATAATCCACAGAAAAGCCACTGGTTTCCCTTTGCTGAACAAACAGTAGGTTCAAGCCTGTACTTCAATATGGAAGAGGAAAAAAATAAACTGCATTTCTCTCACCAAATTAAGCTACTACAGATAAGCAGGTTTGCTGAGAAACAACTGCAAAAGAGAGAGAGAGAGCCTGTTGTAGCTATCCCAGCTCCTACTGTTTTCTAACACTGAAGTATGCTGAAGTGTTCACTGCATTCTTTTAAACCTCACTTCTGCAGCCTGAAATAAGAAGTACTGAGTGCCTCAGTGCCCAAATAAAGTTTTCACTTCATCTTGATGCTACATCACATCTGTTGTAGATTTTCACATCACAAAACCACTAATTAAAAAAAAAAAAGGAAGAAAAATTACTAGAGTGTAAAAATGCCAACCCTCCACAATTTCTTTAACAGGTAATACAGGTATTTTACTGCTATAGTTGCCTGTTGCTGTTCCTACTGTTTTATTTTTGGCATAGAGAAAGAGGTTGATTATTTTGAAAGTGAATCCCTGCTAGTCAGGCACATAAATCCTCGGGGTGCCTCCAGTCTGACTTAAATTCAGCGCCTTATTTTGATGGCAGAGACAAGGATGAGCCCCTTTGAGATTTTCCCACCATCAGGAGAGGTGGGCAAGGACTTCACCCTGGATGTCAACACCAATTCACAGGGTGTGCCAGCTGAAGGTGGTAACAACTGAAATGTGACCTTTCACTAGACTACTTTGGGAGCCTGCAGAAACCCAAATGCATCCTGCCTGGAAAAACAGCTCCTGCAAAGCTGCATCCCATGAGAAGGTATTTGCACTCTGCTTTCTTCCTCAGGAATAACAGAATATGTCCACAAAGCTTGTACAGGACTCATTATTACCATTTTTACCTTATTAAAAAACTAACAATCTACTGAGCACAGGTTGGAGCAAGAAAATGATGTAGGAAGTTCAACAAAGATGTTTCCCTATCTAGAACTGAACAACAAAGCTGTAACTGAGTGCTTTGAAGGAAGGGTATGCAGAGGACACCACCATATGCTCACAGCTGGCTTTTTCAGCACCCTCCTCTTAAGTCTGGCAGTGCAGGCCAAGAAAGCATTATGCAGAGCTTAACCTTGGGGCTTTTGTTTGCCAAAGCATTCACAGTTCCTGTGGAGCGCCGTGCAATTCCTTACCAGGCATTTAGCACGTACAGCCACTGCTGCCAGATTTGGAACATTAAGAATAATTCAGAAGTTAGATAATAAATTGCATTCCTTCCACATTCTCCCCACTTTCTTGATGTTACATGCATTTCAAAGGTCCCCTCCTGACATTTACCTGCTAGTGCTGCACAAGAACACTGCTGTGATCTACTGTCAAAAGCGTTTCTGAGCAGACAGGGCCAACATAAAACATAGCATGTTCCATCTAAGCCTATCACACCTTCAGAATAACACTGCTCTTTTGTTCAACAGTTCACAAAGTCATCAGCAAATTAACACCTTAAGAAGCCTTTCCTGCAAGCAACATTTCTGACCTTGGTTTAAGTCAACAGAGGTTTTAGTCAACTGAGGGCAGACCTGTGCCCACATCCTGCTGGTGCTGGAGCACAGATTCCCACCATTCCCTGGGCAGTCAGAACCACTGTACCCTGTGTAGCCACCCCTGCAAGCACCAGAGCTCACTCCCAAAGGACAGCACTCACTGCCACAAGCTTTCCCCCTCCTCTGCTTGCCCCCAGCTGCAGCTGACCATCACAGTTCCCTCGCAGAGAAACCCAAGCTGTCACTCACCCACAGGTCAAGCGACTCCAGGCCGGCCAAAGCTCCTTGACACCTCACAGCTCACTCACTGCCTGCTCCCCTTGTAACCTCTCTCCCACCTGCATCCCTTCAGCAGGGCCCATCTGAGCCTGTGAGGGGCAGCATGTGTGGCTTCTCTCCTCAGCTGCCCTCCAGCATTCCCCACACATGGCAATTCCTGCAGCCCTGGGCTGTTGCTGTTGGGTGAGCTGCTGTGGCTGCTCTGCAGGTTTGCAGATGCTACATGATCAAATACTGAATCCTGCTGTACCTTCCTGCTTCTTCAGAAGATAAAATGTTGCAGCATAAAGTATAAATAACATTTATCCTATTTAAGATGTGACAGATCTCCTATGCTATGCTATTTTATTATATCTAAAATGAATTTGCAGATGATGATATATATTTTCTGCTGACCCTGAATGTTTTATCATTAAAATCCTAGCACTCTTACTACAATGCCTTCATAATATATTAATATGACTATCTCAGCTTCTAGAAAACTAAAATATAACCTCACGGTCTTTTATGTGCTGTAATTTTTTCTTCGGTATTAAAAAAAAATATATTACAGCTATATCAGATTATTAACATTGAAAATGAGCCAGAGTCCCTAAAGCACCATTTAAAAATATCTGAAAGTCCTTGTCCTTTTGGAGATGTTTGGTTCTCAGATAATAACTTGCTGCTAGGTTTATAGAGAAAGTTAAGAGGTCTTCCCACTTGCTCCATGGCTGCTCTCGTAAGCTGCAGCCCAGCAGGAGAGTGTGCCCTGGGGTGACAGGCACTGCTGTAGCTGACAGAGAATTAGCATCAGCCCAAGCAGTGATATGACCCGTGAAGTCGCAGGACACGGTGTTTTGTTTCCAACTAAGCTCAGGTCCTTTGGTGAAATACCCTAAGGTGAGAACAAAAGCCAAGTGATCTGTCATGTTCTTTACTGGACTAAGTCTGGCATCTGCATTTTGTTCTAATACATGGAATCTTGCCAAATGACATTGCTAATAAACCTGAGGGTTGTTTTTCCTGTACTTGTCTCTTGCAGTCCTTCAACTCCTCAGGTGCTGAACGGTGCTCTGTGGGTTGTGGTCCTTTGCTCAGCATAATTTCAGCCCTTTTCCCTCCTGCCAGAGCCCCACTGTTGCCCAGTCACCTTTAGGTTCAGCTGAACTGCAGGAGTTGATGTCTAGTCCAGTAAGGCATGACTGTGTCAGGATGGGCTGGGTGCCAGTGAAATGCAGCCTTGTGGACTGTGCACTGTCCTTGGATAACCTCCCACTTGTTCTGAGCCTGTGGGACCTAAGGGGGAGCTGCCTGGGTCCTTTCAGACACACTTGCAACTGTGGCAGGGTCTGCACCATCGTGTTGCCCTTTTCCCAAGATTAGTGTTCCTTCTGTCACTAATATTGCCCCCTTGGTGTGTGAGATCAAACCTATGAGGCCTTGGGAGTTGCTTTTGCAGCATGGTAAGTGATGGAGAGCCCGAGTGCTACTCACTTCTGTTTACCCAGAACTGGCAGTTGGGAACAGCAGGAGGCAAATTCTTGTCTCAGGAATCTCAGCCCAGCACCACTTGCTGGTTTCCGGGGAGCCATTTCTGCCTAAAGAATCAAGTCTAATCAAGGACCAAGGCAGGGCACAAGCTCCAGCTGCTTGCAGAGTTCATGCTCCCTCGCGTAATGCCTCTGCTCAGAGCCTTGCAAACCCAAACTAACAGCACACAGCATTTCATTCTGAAGCTGAACATAAAAGACCAGCACAGAAAGCCGTTTGTGTACTTTGGTTTTCTGCAGAAAACAGGACTCTTCAGTTTTTGAGATTCAAAATTAATGAATACACATGTAGAATTAGTGGCTGTAGTTTAAAAAACACTAGATTCAGTTCAAATTGTCTCTGTTAAGTGCAGGAAATCAGCAAAAATAATTTCCTGTCATTTAAATTACAAGAGTTGTGCAATTGATCCTGGGAAAGTTAGAAATGTGCTGAGATAACAAGTATCCACTTGCAATCACAGAATCACAGAATTAATTAGGTTGGATAAGACCTCTGGAATCATTGAGTCCAACCTTTGACCTTGTCAGCCAGACCATGGCACTGAGTGAGCTGTTCTGTGAACACCTCCAGGGATGTTGATTGCACCACCTCCCTGGGCAGCCCTTTCCAATGTTTAACAGCACTTTCTGTGAAGAAATTTTTCCTGATGTCCAACCTGAACCATTCCTGGCACAGCTTGAGGCTGTTTCCTCTTGTCTTGTTGGTGCCTGGTAGAAGAGTCTGACCCCCATCTGGCCACACCTCCTGTCAGGGAGTTCTAGAGAGTGATAAGGTCTCCCCGAGCCCCCTTTTCTCCAAGAGAAACACCCCCAACTCCCTCAGCTGCTCCCTCAGACCCTTCCCAGCTCCACTGCCCTTCTCTGGACACGCTGCAGCCCCCCAGTGTCTTTGTTGTAGTGAGGGGCCCAGAACTGGGCACAGCACTTGAGGTGTGGCCTCAGCAGTGCCCAGGGGGACAATCACTGCCCTGCTCTGCTGGCCACACCAATGCTGATCCAGGCCAGGATGCCTCTGGCCTTCTTGGCCACCTGGGCACAGCTGGGCTCATGGTTAGCCAGCTGTAGACCAATTTTTCCTGTATGAACAATCAAATGCTTTACCTTGCTTCTAAGAGCCCAATCTGAAAATGGTTTTTCCAAAGTCAGCTTTCACATATCCTGAGACCTCTGTTGCCATCTTAATAGGAAATTTATGGCATACTGGATCAACTGTTTGCTGCTACAGCCACACTCTTCAGGGAAGAGGAAACCAATATCATGCTTGACTGACTGAAGGAATACCTTTTAAAGGTGTGGAAGATGAAGTAGAAGTGCAGGAGGTGGAATTCCCAAGTCTACTGTGTAGTGCAATATATTCTGAGGTGTTGGGATTGCATGCTATCAGTCAGTTCAGATTGATTCTGAGATTTGGTTGCACCAAACATCTGTGGTCATCATTCTTATTTCTGCCATGGAAAGAGAAGTCTTTAATTTCATTCTTGCATTTTGTTAGCCACCATGAAATACTCCATCATGGCTGAAATGGTGAAAGATCTTTCTACATCTGTGCCTGTAAGCCACAAAAGCACTAGTTTTTCATATGAATAAACCTGAGTTCCATAACACTTTGAAGACCCAGAAAGTTTGTAAAATTCTCTGCTTTTACTAATGCCACTACTCCAAACATTTGGATTCCGGGTTTATCCCATTGTGCCTTTATCAGTAGAAGAGTAGCTTCTGACCAGATGGTCTTAAATTTGTGCTTCTAAATATTACAGAACTTGCACTGTCAGGAAAAGAGGTCCTTCTGTCACTTGTTCATTTTACACAGAGAAGTCAGTTATGTGATACACAAACTATGCCACTGCCCAGTTGAAAGAACTAACAGAGTATTAATCTGGTTTCAGATCCATCCAGCTGATGATGTGATAGCTCAGGTATTAAACTGCCTTTGTGATTTCAATTCCCTACCTTTTATATGCCTGGAAAGTAAAGTTATCAGCATAAAACTAATAAAGCAGAGAGTTCTATAAAAGTGGCAATTGAGTTATTGCAATTGCTTTAGGCAGTGTAACCTACTTCTGCATAGTCACAGATGGGGAAGGTTTACTCGTTGCCTAAAATTTATATGCGCAGAAAGAAAAGCAAGACACGAAAGCAATCCTGTTTCCTCTACAAACTCAGCTTTTCCTTCTCCTCACTGCTGTCCTGTCCCCCATCCCCTGCCTCCCCAGCAGCCAAAAAAAATCAAATCAATTGCTTTAAAAGGTGAGGAATGAAATGGGACTATACTGTAAAGTGAAGGAGAAGGTAAGGTGAAGGAGGAGGTTATTAACTAAAATTATACCGCAGCTTAGGGGATAAGAGTAACAGTCTAAAGATGTAATGAATTTCAGAAACCCAAAATGCAGCTGTTTTAAATTGTATTTTTTATATTTGATTGATCAGGCAAATGTGTTACTTTAGAGATAAGGCAAAAGCTATCACACTGAGAGATGGTTTCTGGTGACACTGTCATCTGGCTAAAAAGATGCAGCACCCAAGGGCTCTGCTTGTTTATTAAAAGCATCTGTTTTATTTCCAGAAGAAAAATTAAAAATTATTGCTTCAAAAAGGCTGTGACAGAGCTGGGAAGACAGAGTTAGTTTAAGTCTGTGACATTATAGGGATCCTGACCCTTCTGCTTCTTGCACATTTTGTGTGACTTGCAGTCACACCAGAGTCCTGCTAATTTCAGCTTAAATCCTGTACTGCCCAAGAGGTGCTAACTGGAGTATGTCAGTGTGTGGTTCACATGTGTGGGTTTAACTTCTGCTGAGGAGCCTGATGTCACCATGAAAGGGGTAAAAGCCAGCCCAAAGCAGTGCAGAAGCCCCAGCTTCCCTAGCCAAGGTGCTTCAGCAGGGTGCAGCACCTGAGCCAAGCGGGTTGGAGCTCCTCTGGGTGTGTCTGAACTGTGCCCGCTGCCCCAAAGCGGGGTTTTGTGCAGTGGGGATGACACCATCTCTAACATCTGGCCTGATGTTGCAAGTCTGATGCTGTGTGTTCCTGACCAATTCCCAGCAGAGGCTGAGGGCCCCCCTAGAGCAGTCTGAGCAAGATGGCACTCAGGCACTCGCTGCTTGGGAGAGCGTGTTTGTTTGCTGCACCCTGGGAGCTCCGATCACCCTGTGCAGGACACACAGTGCAGGAGGGCATTGCACAGCACAGGGATTGGAAGCAGCAGAGTTGCTGCAGCTCTAGCATGGGAGTCACCAGGGAAATGCCAGGCTGAGGCCCACTAACCTGCATAAACTGCTTCCTGGGCTTGGACAAGGCCCCTCACCAAGGAAAATACCCTGCTCAGGCCTTATCTCCATGGTGCCAAGGAATAAGAGGCAATGGGGAGAAAATGATGCACAGGAAGTTCTACCTGAACAGCAGAAAAATCTTTACTGAGCACTAGAACAGGCTGCCCAGAGAGGGTGTGGAGATATTCAAGATATTCAAGAACCATCTGGAATACCTTCCTGTGCCGTGTGCTCTGGGACCCTGCTTGAGCAAGGAGGTTGGACCAGATAACCCACTGTGGTCCCTTCCTGACCCATTCTGTGATTCTGTGATTCTGTCTTTGCTTGAACTCACAGCAGGGAGAGGCAATGCTGGGAAATTGCAGCTTCATAATTCCGCTGTTTTTTAGATCCCAGTCTGCCAAATGCAGAGGGAAGGATGGAGAAGCACCTGTCTTGAGATGTGTTTAATTTCACCTGCCACTCATAGAGCTTGAAGAGAGAATACAGAAAGAATTCACTTTCTTTTCAGCAGCAAACTGGCTGCTTTTAATGTTTGCAAAGCTTTTGGCTATAAAAGATGTATATGGCTGAGAGGTTTCTTGGTCTGTAGTCACTACCACAAAGGAAATCCTCCAGACTCCTTTTCCTTCCTTCCTTAGCCCCTCAGAGACTTCTGCTGCTATCCCTGGCAGCAGACCAAGGGGAAACAGCTTCAGTTGACGCTCCCCTTGTAGCAACAAAACACCATTGATCAGCTACGTCTGTCAGTGCCAACAACTGTTTGAAGCTGGCACTCTTTTAATGCCTGGCTTCTCTCTATATCAAAGTTCAGGTATGCAATGTAAAGAATTCCCCTGGGGAGTTGTTTTTGTTATTTCATCCTATTGAAAAGAAAACCTCCTGCAGCTGACCAGCCCTGAAAACATCAGTGCAGATCTATCTCAGGCCAGGCCTGGGAGGGCCTGAGGTCCTATTCCTACCTTCCAGTGAGCTGCCACTGGCACGTGCAGAACATTGGGAACACCACCCTGGAGAAATCCAGGCTGTTTTTAGAGGCCCTGGGGTGCCCTCAGCTCTGCATATTCAGGGCAGTCCCTTTAAGGGAACCAGAGGTATTTTGTACTTATACATAGGTACTTACTGGGCTGTTGCATTGAAAGATCCTAGTCTTGCTTTCACCCCTGTGGGATATTGACTATAAGAAAATACTCTATGCTTCATTTCTCAGGGCTGCAACACAACTTAATGGATCATATACTTAGGAATCCACTCCCATTAATTTCTATCTTACATTCTCACTCCTTCACAACCCCAAACTATCAGTGGCTTTGGCCTTTTCCATGTAATTTCCTCCAAGAGTACACAAGGAAAAAAGAAGGCAAAAAATAAGCATTTATTTAAATAACAGCATGCACGTATCACCTTTGGGCATGAAAGAGTTATATAAAGGCCCTTCCACTTACCCTTTTTTTTTTTGAGCAGGTTAAAATCCTCAGTTATTCCTTGATGATTGACTTTTGTTTGTTTAGTGTGGCCCTTATTCCCTTCTTGTTCACAAATTTAGCAAGCATGAAGGTTTGCTAGAGTTGACATCAGTGGAATTTTATCAGCAGAAAAGCAGACGAAAATGTAAGTACTACTGACAGAAGAGGCAGTGTCTGAAAGAAAAAAAATATGCATTTGCTGTTACCAAAATGAAGGAAATTAAACTTATACTTGTCTATTTGCAGCTATATTCCTTTGAAGCATTACAAAACCCCATGAAAATCTAGATGTTAGAGACTGTATAATCACTTAGAAAGTTAATGTGCATAAACATACATAAATGATTGTTTGCTTTTTTTCCTGCACAGCCCTTTTACTGTAATACTGTATAAATCAGACCTACTTTATTTTCCCTTGCTTAGCTTTGTACTCTTTTTAAAGCATCTCATTGAATGAATACATATTTCTAGATCCTTACAGCCTTAAACCTCAAATTTATTACTGTATTTTCACAGCAAAAAAGGCCTTCCAGACATTTTTATATGAAACATATTATTGGAGATAGGACTGGAGGATTTAATGGCTCAAAAATATGATTTCCAGCCTGGGAGGTGCATGACAAAGGGCAAAATGTCATGTTACAGAGAGTAGAGAGTCTCAACAGGAGAACTGGAAACTCTCCATCCCTGTCCTGTTGTGGTGGCAGCTGGGATAATGATGGACACAGTTCCCTGAAGACTGTAATATTTTCTTTCTTGCTCCTGCTGGTACCCAAGAGCATATGGCCATGGTTGTATGGATGACATAGGTACAAGTCATAGCCGTGCAGAAACCAGGGGAAACATCACCCTGATCATTGGAAGCATATGGATCCAGTGAGGCTTGAAAGCTGGGCCACAGCATGCTCTGCTGGCAGCACATCCCTGTGTGCCTCAGAAAGGGTGATCCTGGAACACAGGGATGGAAAATGATGTCTCTCTCATGCCAAATGCAGTGCTGGTTTAGAGAGAGCACAACAAATCAGAAAGGGTGGTATGGGAGGTCCTGCCTCAGGATTATGCTCTAAATTTAGCAATCTCACAGGAGAAAAAGCACAGGCATGTGAGGGAGATGTTGCAGGGCAGAGAAGAGTCACGTGCTTATCAATTTTTTCTTTGAATTGATCAGGGATCTGTTAGATAGCAAAGCCTTGGTTGTCTGTGCTGCATGTTGTACACTCAGAGATGTTTTGCAGTGACACAACATCTCTTGTTGTAGCTATACCTTTGGCTGTAGTCACATGTGGGACTGGTTCTGGATGCTCAGAAGGGGAAGAAGTGTCACCCCCCTCCACATAAGACAGACAGCCTGATAGGTTTTTCTTGCTGCTCTTACATCAGTGACAGCTTTCTCTGTTGGCCCCATTTGTATTTTATCTCTTATCCAAAAGCCCTGCATGTGCACATTCTGCCCTCAGGGACCACAGAGGTTGTAAGCATGAGTGGTGCTGGGGAGGAGAGACCCCACAGTGTCCAAAAGTGGTCAGTCCTACTTCCAAAAGGGGACTTCAGTAAGAATCTGTGTCACAGTGCTCCTTGCCAGTGGCACCATGGCTCTGCCTGTAATGTAGATGTCTGTCTCACAGGCACTGAGCTAAGACCAACAAAATGCAAGTCATACAGGCCACTGAACAGCTTCTGATGTTAATGACTTTTGATTACCCCTGGCCTGAGCTGCAGCTGTATTTTATTAACACTGTGTACAGAGTAAGTGGAATCCCAGATGGAGCACAAAGTACCTTTTCTCTTCTTTTGCCTGTAATTGCAGAAGCTTAAATTGTACTTGTAGCTGTTTAATGATTGACCTTAAACTCTGCTTTTGCTACAGTGGAACATTGCAATTCAGAATGGAGACATCACACAGAACTGGTCGATGATCCCTATGATGCAAATAAAAATAGTGCCATGAGTTAAAATAAATATTTCTTTCCATTTTGTGTTTTCATTTTTATTAAAAAGACAAAACGGTCACTTCCTCAGGTCACTTGAAATGAAATTGTCCTTCACAGGTCAAGCTATGGCTGCCTTGCAGACAGCAAAAAAGACAGTGCTTTAGATCATTAGAGCCCTGGAGATGTTACAGCAATCCAAATGATTTGCATTTCTGAAGGAAAGGCTTTTATTTCTGAACTGTTCACCTCTTATTGATCTAAAAATGTACCTTTTTTTTTCCTCATGAAAATGCCTGTCCTCAGAATCAAAAAAAATCAGACACACTCCTAGCCTTCATATGCCACCTCTCCATCAGCTCCCTGAGGAGCTGCCCACTGCACTTTCAGTGCAAGTGATGGTGATGGAGGAAATGAACGCTTTGGGCAGTGGAGCTGCACTAGGACTCCATGGATAAAGTGGAGGGAAGGGAGGTGGAAGACTCAGCCCTGGCTCAGGGACCAAATGGGTCACTTCCTGTCACAGTAAGGGAGCTGCTCCTGCTCTGCCAGCTCCGGAGCCCAGAAGCTTTTTATGAACTGGCTGCTGGCAGGCAAAGCTGTGCAGCCTTCACAGAGTTTGAGTGTAAAGTGGATGTTTAGCTGAGGCTCTCTCACATCCCCTTCAGACAGGAGACACAGTGCCCCACACCCTGACCCCTCCCGTGCTGCCCTTCAGCAGGGCTGGCACAGTGACACTTTGGGATGTGATGGGGACAGGGCAGATGGCCAGACTGTGGACAAGAACCACAGGTATCAGACTGGTGGCACCCGTAGGGGCTACGCCTCCGCTGCATTTCCTTGCCTGAGTCATCTGTGCACCACGTTTTCTTTCCTGCTAGGTTCCCTTTTGTCCAAGAGGGAGGCATCCTTGCCTCTGGGAAGAGGGTGGCTGAGGCTGGGTGCTGCCTTTGAGAAGGCTTCCCTTCCCTGTCTTTATATGGCTTTTCTTTTCAGCCCTTGTGGTGGCTGTCGCTGGTGCTGCCAAGAGAGGCCAGGGCTGTGCCCCCGGGCGGTGCCAGCCTGTGGAGCTGAAATCAGGCTCAGGAGACAAATGAGGATGCAGGAAAAAAGTATATGGCAAAAGTTAATGGAAAATAATGCCTCATTGCTCACAGAGAGGTTATTACATTTCTAAGGCATTTATGAACAAATAAAATGCATCTACAGCTGGAGAAAGAGCTTACCCCGCACCTGCCATGTTCCCCTCCCCACCTTCCAGCAATCCTCTCACTTATTAGCATTTCAACACTGCTTTTCTTTGAAGTACAAACTGCATTTTACTAATATTATTTCCATTCATGCTGTGGAAATGAAACTTATGACAGTGTTGATTTCTCAGATCTCCTCAGAGTCTTTGAAATTTGCATTAGATTATTCTAATCACTTAGCCTCGTTGTATATATTTACACAAGCACTTTTGATGTTTAAAGAGATCAGGCTGCGATGAGATGTGCAGGGGGAAATATGTACCCCTAAGGAAGGGAATGCTCTTTTTTCTCAGACCACATCTTCAACTAGAAGTTTTCAGATAAAACAGTGGGTCAGTGCCTTTGGGACCTGAGGGAATGACTGTTGGACGGGGAAGATGAAGGGATTGGCTCTGCCTTCAGCAGCAGACAGCAGAGATGGAGTGGGGCTGCGTCCCTGCAAGTAAGAGGAAGGTGATGAGAACTCATCCCTCATCCTCTTGCACCCCTTACCACCAGTGTAACCTGTGCTCCTGGCCCTCTGACAGAAGAGATTGTCCAGCCTGAACCCATGATGAATGAACCCATACCTACAGACACAAAGTTCTGGGGATGGAGCAGCTGCCAAATCCCAGCTCCACTGATTTCAGCAGGAACAGTAACATGTCCTCCTTTGGGGACAGCAAAAAGCCTGGGACTGTGGTGCAGTTGTTGTAGCTCTGACCATGACATCCAGGCAAGAACTGCAGGCCCAGTGCTCCTGTGGGCAGAAGGCAAGGTATCTGGGAAGCATTACAGTCTTACATTCAAGTTAACAAATTTGTTTTCAGGGCTGGCTCTGTGAGATCCAGAATGAGAGGCAACGAGAGCAGCCTTTACAGAGGAAAAGTGACCAGGACAAAGTGGTGGAGCAGGCCAGACAAAGGAGAAACTGATCTCTTGAGGGCTGAAGGAGATAATCTTTCTGGAAGAGGCAGGATATTGCCAGCTATCTCACATGAAGTTTAGCCTCACAAAGATTGGGGATCGTATATCTGTTTGCAGTTCTTGAGGTATTGTAAAGGAAGAATATTCTGGATTATGTTGTTAACTTTATTTACAATGGAATCTGGAGGAAATCATCCATTATAATCCCTGTATGACCATTCACTGAAGAGGTCGACTTGATGATCCTTGTGGATTCCTTCCAACTGGGAATATTCTGTGATTTTGTGGTTCTGTGATTATCCAACACATTATCCTTAAAGACTGTAAAACCCATGACAAACTGTTTCAACACAGTTTTGATTCTGTAACTTGAGATGGTGAAGTTTGTGGGTTTGTACCTCAAAAAACAACAGAGGAGCCTGGTGCAGGAATATGCACTTCCATAAACTCAATGACAGATGAGAGCAGACTTTCTCACCCACACACTGAAACTGATCTATCTACTTAGACATGAAAATAACATGTTTTGAATAAGTCTAGCATTTTGAATTGTCACCAGGGAGGACAGCTTTCTCCAAAGGCAGAAAAGATCTTTTAGCTCTCCTAAACTTGGGAAACCATGTTGAGTCAAGTAAAAAAAATACTGAATAAAATTAAAATGATCTACTTTATGAGGATTCAGAGATCTAAAGAAGTTTTAAAGATATTATTTTCAACTTCATAACCTTTTCACAAGCTAAAACTTCTAGGAGCAGTGCTCTCTTCCTAGGACTGCCTAAAACAGAGCAGCCAAGCCTGAGCTGAAGAGGAGTGAGCTCATTGGCAATGCTGGATGGGCAGTCACAAAGCTCCTACTGTCCTCTGAGGATGCAGCAGAAGGAACACCTCAGGGCTTTCATTCTGGCTGATTTATTTCCCCCTTATTCCTAACCTGCAAGTTACATGCCTTGCTGCACTGCTGAAGAGATACTGTGACCCATGTGAGACAGCCAGGAGAGAGAGAGAGAGGCTAATGGCCATTTCTCACCTTGAAGGTCAGGAATTTGTGAAACAAATCTCAGAAACACCATGAGATTCATAACTTTTCTCCCCCAGAAAATTGTGTTGGCACACACAGCAGTTCTCACATGGGGGCCTTTATTCCAGAGGAGACAGATTTCAACAGGGCCATTTTGACTTATGTCCCAGGTGCCACTTCAGCTCCACATCTGTAGAGGGAGAAATGCCTTTTGGTGCTTATCCAACATAAGTAGAACCTCCCAAGATGGACAGGCTCATTACATATTAAGCTTTGAGATCTAGTTCAAGTTTTGGAAGCAAATTCTTTAAGTAAATATTTATGACTAAGAATGAAAGATGTAATGAATGGACAAGTGCTATGAAATGGCTTCTGAAGTTAGTTTTGCTCAAGTTGCTTATTCCTAATGAGGGCACAGATAATGCCTAGGCTAAGGAAGAGTGAATGGAATTGTTTGCTCGTGAAGTTTCCAAAAGCAGTTTTACTTTTTCCTAAAATAACCTAAAGTGATAGAAAAAAACTCCTCTCTTCTCTTAAAAAGAAACATATCCAAAGTGCATATTTCAGCATGCCTCCTCCCTGAGGATTTCTCTAGAGTAAAAAGGATGTTTTATCCGATAGCTTTCAACGTGCTTGTGTGTCTGCCAAGTGTTTTGCATCTGCCAGTCAAATACTGCTGGTGAGAACCATTAGCTCCTTCAAGGACTTGACACTGCAGCCAATTTGGATCCTAAGTGACTATAAAAGGAGGAGACTGCAGCCATTATTTTGTTAGATTCAGTCAAGACGTTCCCAGAAAAGGCAGGAGGGCATGCTGGGAATTGCCTGATGAGCCTGCTGGGAGAATAATGATGTGGCCAGCAGTTTGTTTGCATCATCTTTTGCAGCACTTTGTTGGTGGGTTTTGTGTCATTTGAGCACTCAGCTTTTTGAATTAAAGAATCTCTACTGCCATTGTCTCTTTAGCTAATTCCCAGATTATGTAGTCTTGAATGTGCATTCCAGGGCTGCTTCTCTATTACAGGAGATACTAGAAAACGAAACCACATTTTTCAATATTCCCATTCTTACTTGTGATGAAATTTTCTGCACTGTAGCTGTGATTGAATTACAAAGAATTCCCTGTTCTGATTGCAATGCTTACACAGACATTAGGCCCATTTTTGTTTTCATCATGTTTGAGCAGGATGAATATCAAAATTTTCAGTACCTTTTTTTGTTGTTGTTAAAATTGAACATATAAACTTTACTGGTTTTTTTTTTGGTTGGATTTTTTTTTTTTTTTGGTAAAGTAACAACTTACAGCTTAAAAAGTTTGAAAAGCTTTTCAAGAGCAACTTAGGTATCTGAGAAACAAAGTTCTTTTAGAATTTTAATATGACTCAGCATGTTTTGAAAAAAATAAATGGGTATGAGCCCCTGGAAGAGAGTAAATGAAAGCATTAGCAAAAGATCAATTCTGACTTGACAGGAAAATTGAAAGCTGTGAAAGGAGCCACGTTAGAACCTGCCCTTATTCAGCTGACTACAAGGGGTCCATCATAGCTATGAGTGCCTTTTGTAGAGCAGGTAGGCAGTTAAAAACAGCAAACCCAACTCAGCAAAACATCCTGCCAGGAGCAGCCTGTCTGGTGCTCTCTGGACCAGTTCCTGTCCCAGCTGCTGTTCCTGATAAAGCAGACCAGCCTCAGAATATCCCAAGCCAGCCCCAGACTCTGGTTTTCTCTGGTGGCTGTAGCACAGGGCCTTCCAGCTCTGGGTTATGAATGCAGATACACAGCCATGTGTCTCTGGATTCAAATACATCGAGGTGAATACAAAGGAAGGAGGAGAAGAGGAAGTAAAGGAGGTGAAAATTACCACATCAGAGCCTTTTGCTGCTGTAGAGGGATAAAAATGTATTGCTTGTGACTCCACTCAAATGAGAATCTGCTGGTAGAGAGTTTACTACAATCCATCTTGTTTGTGCACTCAGGGACTTCAGAAGACTTTGTTGGAATGGAGACGGAAAGAAATTGGAACATCGGCCAAAGCTTAAAAAAACCCAATTTTCTTGCTATGGAAAGATTATTAGCATTCTCACAAAGATGACTGAATTGAAACAAGAAACTCATCTTAAAAGCAAAACTACCTTTGATGAGAATCCTGCACAGAGCACAATAAAGCATAAAAGGGCCTGTGGGATCCTATTTTCTTCTGCCTGTGCTTCCCGATTTCTCTCTTTGCTAATGGGTCACCTGGGACGTGCCTTCTTTCCAGCAGCTGAACTAGGGCATCTCAGCAAGACAGCAGGCATCCAAAGATTTCCTAAAAGGTGTGCTGGTGCTGTAACCAGTTTCTTGAGGGGGGAAATCACTCCATATGCACTTCACCTTGCGGTCACTTGCACTGCAGAAATATGACTTGACCCCACTAGCCAGAATCAGCCTCAGCAACCTGCCCCTGACAGAAGTTAGCACTGGAGAAAAATCCCAAGATTTACCCTATGGACAATGAAGAAATGATAGCTTTATGTAGAGATACTTGCTTTTCTTTGTTCCATTCATTTGAAATTTGACTTAATTCTGAAACCTGAGGATATATGTCCCTTTTAAGTGTTTAGTAAATTAAGGTAATCCATATCTTTCTGAATACTGAATGTCTGTCAGAGGTTAAATGTATGAAATACATAATTATTGTAAGAAAATAATCTTGTATGATTATTTTCACTTACATTTTTAATTCCTGACCTTTTGACCTTCCTTTTTATTTTATTTTCCATTAACAAACCCATTCATTAACAAACCCAAATGTAGCTCAGGCTTACATTATTTAAAAGTAAATTTCATTATCATTTTATCTAACTTATTTTATATTGAAGCAAGGCTTACTGATCTTCAATTTACAGTGATTCTAATTTAAAAATCCCTCCTGAAGTACAATAAAAAGAACCTCTAAAATCCTCCTGTAAATAATAGCTAGCCATAGCTGGTTTGCAAAGAAAGGTTTGGTGGTTGAATCAAGGATAAATAGCCTGGGAGGAATAGAGAGAGATTATCTGAGCAGTCCAGTGAAGTTCCATTTCAGAAGTGGCCAAAGGTGATGTCCTACAGCTCAGTCTTTCCATGTACTGTGGAGACTCTGTAAGTTACAAAAAGGACACCAATAGGACATATTTCTCTCAGAAGGCACCATAAACACTTGAAGGAATGACTTGATCAACTTTACTGTCCTGGAGACAACTTTTCTCTCTCTAAATTCAAAACTTTTCAATAAAAGAAGAAAAAAAACCAAAACAGGATAACTTACATCAATTTTTACTGTATATATTCCTAATATTGCCTGACTTATACTGCAAATAGTCTTTCTTGGGCTCCGAGCAGAAGAGCTCATGAGCTTCTAACACATCTCAGGTCCAGTGGGCTTCACAAATTACTCATATCTACACACTCCTCCCTCCTACCAACAACACCACAGACACACTAAAGAAAGTGAATTAAAGCAAAAAAGTTAAACTGCAGCACACAAAATCCAGGCTCACTGATACTCTGTTGTTCTGCAGCTGCTTTCTTTTACTGATGATTTCTTTGTATTATCTTTGGCATGGTCTACACATGAGCAAAAAGACCCCTCATACATCACTTATTCTGAATTGAATCCATGAAAACCTATGTGGACAGAGCACCTCCTGATCTGCAGTTAGACTTGGGCACAAAGTCTGGATTTATAAATCTGGTGGTTAAATTTATGGCAGCACTTAAAAATGACAGTGTTTTAATAAAATGAGAGACGCTAGGGTGGATTTCCTCCCCGTTGCCCAACACTTTTTTATAGTTTTGTGGCCAGACTCC
This sequence comes from Phylloscopus whistleri, assembly GCA_017589585.1. Lineage (NCBI taxonomy): Eukaryota > Metazoa > Chordata > Aves > Passeriformes > Phylloscopidae > Phylloscopus > Phylloscopus whistleri. The sequence continues at coordinate 559,756 of JADMLD010000468.1, forward strand.
TGTGGTAATTAAAGACTCATTATCATGATCTTCATCAAGATTTTTTTTTTTTTTTTTTTTTTTTTTTTCAAAAAGAGGGTTTTTTTTTCCATCTTCCATTTCATTTTACAAATTTTGATCTTCCTAGCAGACTGGAAAGCCTGGTTTAGTTCTGCTATATGTTAGGACCAAAGAAGAGAATTTAAGAAAAAATGGGAAGGATAAAGAAGATCTGGTGTGGGGAGGATGGGAAAGGGGAGAAGCAGCACATCAGCAATAATTGCCAATAAATGCACACCTCATCAGCAAGCAGTTTTTGAGGTATTATTCAAAGCAGGATTCTCTTACCCCAGTAGTTCTGCCTTTCTTTACTCAGGTTTGGAAAAGTTTCTAACTGTATTCTCATAAGGCCCTGACACATCTAAATTTCCTGTGTGGTAACTTTAGGTCATATTGTGCCTGAAAGGAATCCTCACATTATGAATTTGTCCAAACACAGGAAAGATTTATGTCACAGTTTCCTCTCTTTCCCCCTTTTTCACTGAAACTGTTCACCCAGCTTTACAATGTCTTGCAAGACTAAATCCTTATCATTTAAGGCACTGCTGGAAACTAAGTGATGCATTAGCAGCTCACATGTCCCATTTGCTTCTTTGCATTCATCTTGTACTAAGAGGAAAAATGATGTTGTATCCAGAGGAGCAATAGATTTGCTGGTTTTATTTCAATATAAAGCAATTCATTTTAAAACAGGCATAAATTTACACATTATTTCTCTGGAGTTAAATGAAGTTATTTGCTTTGCACAAAGGCACAAATGGGGCATGTTGGCCATGCACTTAAACCCCTCTGTGGCAGGCAGTTGTTCTTGGCCAGTACTTAGCTACTGTATAGGTATAACTTATGTCCTTTTTTCTGTACCATAGCTTTTGCATTTTTATCAGCTGTAGCAGCTGTCGTTTCTATAAGACAGATTTGATACAACATGGAACCAGAGGTGGCTGTTTAAACCACTTCTTGCTAAGATGTTTTCCTATTTGTTTACTTACACTCATCTTAGGAAAGACACAGAACAATTGAAGAGCGTATAATCCCTTTTTCTGAACTGAAAACCAACATGAAAACATTGGTTTCCAGTATGAATTGGTTTTCAGTATTCAATTTTCAATACGAAAATCTATTTTTTACAGAAATTATGAGTAGCCTGAGTCATCTGAAATAGCACAATCTCTCAGAAATCATGTGCTGCTCAAGGAGAGTGAGGTAGTAAAAGCAGAAACTTAAGGTTTCTTTTAAGCAAAGTAAGACTTTGTTGCACTAAAACATGCCCCAGCCTCTGATTAAATAAGTGAGCACAATACTCTCTTTGTTGAGATAGAACTTTCCAGCTCTGCCCTTGATTGTTTTCTTGCCTATTGTCACATCTACACTGAACCTAGAGAGATGCACAGTCCTTCTCTAGATCCTGCCAAGAAGTTTGAAGACATTTGATGCCCTGCAGTAACAGGAAAAGAAATTGGTAACAGAGTCTAGCTGCAAAAATTAACTTTCTTGAGATTAAACACTCTATTTGTCATTGTGGTCTGACAGTGATTTCCCAGCAGGTGAGAAGACTAGACCCTGTATATTGTCAGCTGCATGGTGCTTAGTGAGACCAACAGGACAGAGAGGCAATGAGAAAGTGAGGGAGACCCTTGTTTAATGTTCCCTTCTCTGCTAAAAAGGGATTTGAGCCCACACGTTCTGTTATCCCTGACAGGCAAGTTTCCCTTCTGAAAAAACAAGAAAAATTAAATAGGCTGAGAGAGGGGAGAGAGAGAAATCAAGAAAAGGAAAATTACTTTATTGCCTAGAGTCAGGGAGTTACTATACTAAGACTGTTTTTACTAATATAAAACTGATTGCAAAAATGAAACAGGGAGAAGGAACAAGAGGTTCCCAGAAATTTACCTCTGGCAGGACGAGGAGCAACATTTCCCTTGTTTTTCCTTCTGACCAAATCCAGTTGGATAGTGTTGTGAAGATGGTGTGGGTAAGCCTGTGCTGCTGGTTCCCATGCAGCATTTTCACACATTTTGGTCTATAGAGTGCCCATATCCATAAGCATTTGAATGACCTAAAAATAAAAGAAGCGAAAATTTGTTTAGGAAAATTCCAGCTACCCTCAGACATTGTCTGGATTGCAGTAAATCGAGCCCATGCCACACTGTAACTAGGCCACATTTCACTTTGACAGGCAGCTCTCTTATTTTTCACTTTGGGAGTTTTGTTGGATTTTTTTTCTTTTTTATGATCTTGGATGTTTTTTACTATTAACTAAGGAAAAACTTATAATAAAAGCATCATTCCTCTTCATTTCATTACGAATTAACTTCTGATTCTTTATGAAATCTCCCAAGAGCTATTCTTACATAGTAGGTTACACCAAAAAGCTCTGATTTAGATTCTTATGTGATTAAATGCTACATTATATAAACAGAGCAACATAACTTAATTTAAAATATTAATAATGAAATTTCATTATGGAAATTAATTCTCATAGGCATAAAAATCAGATTTTATTGCCATCTAATAAGGATTTTTGCAGACAAAAATTTGTCATCATTCAGCAGTATAAAAGATCACATTTTCTTTCTCCAAACACAGTTTTGAAAACAATGCGGTAGAAATCATTGTCTCATCCAGAATAAAGCAACACACTGCATCCAGGGGAAGAAATACCATCCACATAGCAAAGAGAAATACGCTTAGCCAAAGGTCAAGTCAAAAGGAATAGGGTGGAAATATTCCCTGCTTACCAGCAGAAAGTAAGTTTAATTATTCCATGCCACTGCTCATCTCATTGGAGGTAATGAGCCCAATGACAACTCAGTGGCAGCAAGTGGAAATACTTTCTTCCAAATAGAAAATTCAGAACAGATAAAAAAGAACTTGAATATATTTAACAAAAAAAAAAAAAAAAAAAAAAGAAGGAAAAAATGCAGGGAAATATTAACGTTAATACTAAATCTTCACATTTAATAATAAGATAGTAACTATTTCCTTGTGAAGCTACAAATGCAGATAAAGTTATTTCAGACAAAGTATTATTTATTCTCAATGACTTATATGATTTATTCTCAAATCATAACCTTGCCACAAATCCTGCAGCAGGAACTGCAGGAACTGAGCTGTAACTCCACATCCTCTGTGTTGATATAAGGTGGGGTGGAACTGGATGTGCACACATCCTGTGAGCACAGCACCACGGGCAAGTGCTGCCATTCAGTACAGCCCTGTTCCACAGCAGACACACAGGAAATATGAAAAAGGTGATCCCAGCTGAAGTGAACTGTGAAATAAGCTTTACAAAAAGCAGTGTCTGCCTCAGGAGTGTTTGTTTTCAGAGTCTGTTTCAACATGCACACTGTTCATTATTGCCAATCCTGTACCAATTACTGCCTAGCCCAATACCCTGCATATTTCTATATACCTAGACACTATATATATCTGTAACAGAGCTTGAAAAGAAGATATGCAGCAAGAGATTTCTGTGCTGTGATTGCAGCTGAAAACATAATCATCAGGTATGTTCTCTATTCTTCAGTTCTGCTGTTGTTCTCCACAGGACTTCCTAAATACCTGGGACTGCATTACCTTCTTAGCTTTATATTAAATAGGAACATGCCCAGATACCACTTAGCAGACAATAACATTTCCATGGCTTTGATTGCTGATAGAATTTCCTTTTTTTTTTTTTTGGTGGAGTCTTTCCTGCATAATTTAGAAACATGACCTCCATGAAATATTTAGAAAGGAGCAAAAGAAACCGTGCTTTCAAATGGAGCAGGTTCTTTTGAAATGGAAACTAACTTGGAATAGGTTGCTCAGAAGAATTACAGGCAGTGGTACAATGCCCTACACCCAGAAAATTGTAAGTATTTGTAGCATCAGAAAAGTTTTTAAAGCTCCTTTGGAATTGCACCCACTAAGAAGATGAAAAACCTAGATTTTTTTTTTCCTGATGGGAAAATAATAAAAAGAAAAGGTCAGGTATCAGAATGCAATATAAAAGCACTAGAAACAAATTTTAGGACCTTCAAATGGACAGCAGATTTTTTCCAACCTTCCTAAAAAAGAGTGCCATAAAGAACACATTCTAAATCCCCCCCCAATTAATTTCCACATGTCTGTGATATATGAGACAAGTCAAGATAGCATCATAATTGTGAGGCAGACAAACATTCTGATCTCATAATGGAAAATTCCAATAGCCTGAGACTTTTTAATTAGATCACTGAATCTCTGCTGCTGTACCAAGTTCCTTCTACCAGTGCACAGCTGATTTAGTGACAACCCAGACCCTTCCCGCATTTGTTAAATCAAAGGTAAAGGAATTTTCAGGATTATTACTGAAATTTGATCTATTTAAGGAGAGTAATGGCATTTTCTTCCTCCTCTTTTACAGAATATGGTTTTATAGGTAATCAAAGTGAAGTATGACTTTGGACACATTTATGTTGCTGTGCTGCTGGCTGCTGTTGTTGAACACAGTGCAAATGCTGCAGAGGGGCAAGAGATGCAGCTGCTCTATCCATGCAAGTGCTGCACTGGTGATGACAAATGGGGAATTTTCTCCCGTGCATGGCACAGAATGTGCACGTCAATGGCTGTCAGGCACTCAAGGAAGGGCTATGCTCAGATGTTTCCTGTGTAGTCCCTACCAAACTCAAATCTATCTAAGAAGGATAAAAAGATTATCTTATTATTTACTTGATTGATAGCATTGCAGATTGTGAGCCAGAGTGACCTTTTTCTCCCATTTCTGCTGTGAAACCTGAAGCGCATTCTCATGGAGAAAACCAAATCCTTCAGCATCTCTAAATGTAGGTTTTAAATTGCTGCAAAGATTGCCTTCTAATGGAACTGTTTCTGAGAAGCTGGGGGAAAAGTGGAGTCAGCAAGATCCCATTTTACTTCCTCTAGATTTTTCTTCCAAGGAAGCTCAGGAGGAGGGGAGTGACTTATTATAGACTGAAGTAGGTTTTCATGAGGATGGTTATTTGGGGTATCCTCATCACAGTCTTGACTATGGATACTTTCAGATTTTATATGAAGCACTGTAGATTTAGAAACACAGATCTGACTTAACATGAAGAAGCAAAGTAAAACTTCTTTAATTTGCACTTGAGGAAGAACAGGCTTTGTACACACATTTGCTTTTCTACATTGCCCTCTGTTAGCAGAATGATGTATTACTGTCTATAGCCTAGCAAGGCAGCCTTACTTTTGCTCTGTGGTCTGTTTTACACTTTGCACACCACTTGCAATGGTATCATCCCAGTTTGGGTTTTCCTTAACTGGAAATAAAGCAGCCCATTCTTAGCTTAGAAGATCTGGAAGTAAACCACAAGTCATGGCTCTGGTATTTCTCAGTTCCTGCCTTCACTATTCTGAGCTTCTGGCCAGCTGCAATTCACACACAAGGTCTCTTGTATGTTATCTTTCTGCATGGTTCATGGAAGTAGGTAGGCAGGAAGAAGAGAGGAATCCTATCTGTGAACCAGCTGAGCATCAACTTTCTTCAGACACTGGAGAAATTGTGTGCTAATTCTCCCTGTGGACAGTATTGAACAAAAAACTGTGCTCCAGGAACTCCATGTTATTATTGATGAGTTTGATAATAAGAGCTGGTCAGAGATCAAAGCTGTACTCTGCTGGGTTCTGCACACATTTAATCTCTGCTTCACATCTTTTATAAAACACAGATCAACAGAGGGTGAAAACAAGAGGCAGCAGAGATCAGTGAGGTGGGCAGTGCCACGGGATGTGGCCTGCTCTCAGTTCCCCTTCAGGCATCATCACTAAAGAAAATGTTTAAAGGACATCAAAACAATTTTATTCTGTTTTATACATGGAAAAAGTTTTGGATAGTTAGCAATAGCGTGCACACCTACATCTGTCCTTTGCAGTCTCTGGATGTTTTGTATTTTGAGAGGCTGTTTCCAAAAAAGCACATCAGCTGGAGACATCCCTTCAAGCGTTGCCTGAAGAAGCTGGTCAAGTGACTACCATCAAAGAGCTCTGGACATCAACATGCAAAGTGAAAGGGCAGATGCAGGGTGTGTAGATGATTAGAAGGAAATCGGTTGTCTGAAACTCTCTGAAAGTGACTGTGTTCCAAGAAAGAAAAGAAAATGCAAGTGGGGATCAGAAGAACAAATACTTTCCTCAGTTTGATTTAAATTTACTGAATTACCTACAAGTGAAGAAAAAACTCATGCAAGGCAGTGCACAAAAGCAATCTGGAATGATTTTGGATGGTTTCTCTGGATTTGTACCTCTCCTCTGCTAATTATAGAATAATTAGTTTCTCTACCTCTCCTGCATTCCGCAGTTCTGTCCAAACTGGTGGTGTCATGCTCATGAAGATCTGACCTTTGGAGGTAGCACAGTGACAGGAAGATTTGGAAGCATCAGCAGTGATCTGAGCTGAAGATTTTCATCCCTATTTCCTGCAGGCGGAGCATTCATATTAAGAAAGGGAGAAAGGCTGTGACTTGACTGGGTCCCAGTGCCAGAGAACAGCAGGAATGGAGACACATGGTACCCCCACCATGTCCAGGCACTCAGTCTTCTCCAAAACACTCCCTCTGGTGTTATGATGGCTGATGTTCCTCATAAAATTTATGCAAGAATTGGGTGTAGCAGGCAAGACAAGATTGCCTCAAACACCCTAGTGCTTTTGAAAAAATTAAACCTTGAAGAGAAGTTTAACTTAGATACTTAGGGAGTTATATATTACCTTTGTGGTTTTTGCTGCTTTTTACATGCAAGCCAGAGTAAGACCCCATTTCCTATCAGCAAGCAAGCCTGAACTAACAGAATTAACTAAGTTAATTCCCCCTCAGGAGGGGAGACCTCATTGCAGTCTGCAACTTCCTCATGAGAGGAAGAAAATGGGCAGAAACTGATCTCTTCTCTGTGGTAGCAGTGACAGGGCCTGAGGGAATGGCCTGAAGTTGTGTCTGGGGAGGTTTAGTTTGGATATCAGGAAAAGGTTCTTCACCCTGGGGCACTGGAACAGGCTCACCAGGGAAGTGGTCACAGCACCAACCTGGCAGAGTTCAAGGAACATTTGGACAACTCAGGGATAGGGTGGAATTCTTGGGGTGTCCTGTGCAGGGCCAGGAGATGGACTTTGATGAACATTGTGGGTCCCTTCCAACTCAGGGTATTCTGTGATTCCATGACTCTAAATATAAGGGCAGCCTGTTGTCAAAACGAGTTGCTCTGTGTCTTTGGCAGCAGCCTGTGCTTCTGTCAGTGCAGAGAGACTCCAGAATCACAGCCTCAGCTTTCCTCACTTTCCCCATTGTGTTGTTGGTGAAGAAAAAAGGGAAATTTCAGCTCAAAGGCACACCCTCCTACATCACCTTTATTTCTGTAGCCCCATGGGTCAGATTGATGGAAAATATTGAACATTTTTATAAATACTCTCATAACATCATAATTTGGATCTTCAATCTCAAGAGCCTATAACAATAATATCAGCAAGGTTGTCTTGTACTGTCTTGCCCCTTCCCTAGGTTAGTCTGGTAGCCACTGGGTTTCCACACCTGTGCTTTCCACTAACAAAAATATCAGCAGAACCTGAACAATTTCCTTTCTGCCTGAGAGTGAAAAAAATACAAAATATTCCTTTTTTATTATTATTTTTTTTATTCACGGCTCACAGTTGTCTTCTGTTCTCATCTTGCTAAGGAAACAAATCACTAAACCAAACAAAAGCCAAAGGCATCTTACCTTTCTTCCCTAGGACAACCTTAGTGTTGACCCCTCTGGGCCACTGGCTCCTCCAGAAGAGACAAATAGCTCCAGGTGCTTACAGTTCCTCTGGCTCATCATCTCCCTCTGACATGGCATGTGCTATCACCTCCCCTGTCCTTTCAAACCAGAGGGGTTGTTTCTTTCATGGTAGGTTACATACCACAAGCATGAATCTAACACATCTACAGTTTATGCTAAATAGAGATTGAAAAACTATACTTGGAAAACCCTCAGTAATGTCTGCTGTACAGGAAACATTACTTCCGTGCAGTATATTGAAACAAGAATTCACAGAATCACAGAATGGGTAGGGTTGGAAGGGACTCCTGGAGATCATCCAGTCCAACCCCCCTGCCAAGGTAAAGGCACCTACAGAAGGTGACACAGGAACATGTCCAGATGGGGTTGGAATGTCTCTAGAGAAGGAGACTCCACAACCTCCTTGGGCAGCCTGTTCCAGTGCTCTGCCACCCTCAGAGGAAAGAAATTTTACTTTACATCTTGCTGTGGAACTTCTTGTCATTTAGTTTATGGCCTTTGCTCCTTGCCCTGTTGCTGGGGACCAGTGGAAAGAGTCTGGCACTCCTCTTGGCACCAGTTTTGAGATATTTATGTGCATTAATGAGATCCCCTCTCAGTCTTCTCCAGACTAACCAGGCCCAGCTCCCACAGTCTCTCCTCTTAAGAGAGATGCTCCAGACTCCTCATCATCTTTGTGTTCCTTCACTGGACCTTCTTCAGTAGCTCTTTGTCATTTTTGTCCTAAGAGTCCAGAACTGACCACAGTACTGCATGTGGGGCCTCAGCAGGGCCGAGTAGAGGGGGCAGGCCACACTCTTCCTGATGCACCACTGGGTACCATTGGCCCTCCTGGCCACAAGGACGCACTGCTAGCTCATGGTCAACCTGTCACCCACCAAGACTCCCAGGTGCTTCTCCACAGAGCTGCTCTCCAGGTCACCCCTCAAACTGTGCTGGAACTTGAGGTTATTCCTCCCCACATGCAGGACCCTGCATTTGCCTTTGTTAAACCTCATTCAGTCTCTCTCCATGCAACTCTCCAGCTTAACAAAGTCCTATGGAATGGCAGCAGACCTTTCAGGTGTATCAGTAACTCTGCCCAGTTTTGCACCACCAGGAAACTTCCTGAGTCTTTGCTCATTAATCTTTGCTCATATTACAACAATCCTTAATATTCCTGAAGTAAGATTGGTATTAACAAGGCTTTAACTCTACTGAGATCAGGTTCACTGACATGAAAGGAAGCATTTCTGTGAGCATGAGTGGGAGTTAGATGAGGGTTAATTAAAGAACGCCCTAGAGTGGTGTGAGCTTTTGCTTTTAGTAGTGACATAAAAGAAAAGATAAAAATTCAGAAACACAGTTTGGATAGCCCTAAAGGTTTAGGTTCCTGAACAAAAATCTTCTCACAGAATTTCAGAACTATAGAAAAGCACTGTGCAAACCGGGAGGATTTTTATGCTGACATAATGGTTACGTTGGGAATAACGAGGAAAACAGAAGTTGCAAAAGCTTGCAGATTCTAGCAGAGGAACAATTTCAACAAGAGGAACCAAAACAGAGGGAACTGAAATAATTGGATTTCCTTAATTGCAATTGTTTCTAAATAATGACAGGCATGGAAATTTTCAGCCATTTTGTAACAGGAGTAACCTGTGAATGGCAAAAGCAGTCCTCTCTTTAATGCACACAGCTGGCAAGAGAAGAAGAGGCAACCTGTTCAACACAAATCATGTTCATTCTATCTGCAAACTGCCTTAAAAATCCAGCCCCTTTTCCTTTGGTAAATCTCTGGTTCCCGTTTTCATTGTCTCACCTCTACATCTGAAGCTTCCTCTTCCTGATTTCAACCCATCTGCTTTCTCTCCCTAGAAAACTGTTGAACACATTGCAGAAAATTGTATCTTGCTGAATTATGACCTCTACAGTATTTTCATACTCTGCATCCCTCATCTACCTCTACTGGATCCAATCTTTTCCACACTATTACCCCCTTCTATCAAAGCACACACCTCTCAGTGCTTGCCTGCAGCTGACCAAGAAGATAAGAGGTGACTCTCCAGCTGCTGGTGCTCTCCAATACCGCACTACTGCTTCTTCCTCTTTTATCACATTTCTTCTGGAAATGAGAAGGTTCCTGTAAAGAGAATCTACAGTCACTTCAAGTTTCTGCTTAAGACTTAGTGATGCCTTCTGATAGACCTAACAGCTGACAGTGACTCATTGCCCCTATTATTGTGGTTATTCCCTTTACACTTATTCCAAACTCTCAAGCTCAGCTGGATGCTACCTTTGGTTTTACATCTGCTCATTTTCTTATCACCTACTGAGGTTACAAGATCTGTGAGGTCAGGGCAGGGCTTTGTTTCCCACAGTTTCAGACACTCCATTACCAGATGAGCAGTTTAAGCCTTTCAGAGGTACGTGCCCAAGATCTCAGCTTATGTAAAGCCTGGAACATACATGACTGAAATGCAGCTTCCTCATGTGTCCCAGAGACTGCTGAGCTGGTATTTAGTTTTAAAAAAGTCCCTGGTTTTCCCCTTCAGTTGGGATAAAGTGGTATGCTTCTTGGCCAGCTGCCTGGGGGAGGTGGGAATGGATCCCTGAGATGCCTTCTGTATGCAGTGATTCTTTGATACCCTTTGGCTCATTCTATGAGGAAAAAACCAGAGTGCTTAAAAGGATCAGGGACAAAAAGGGACAGTGCTGCATTACAATGCAGTTGATTAGGCTGGGATATCTGAAGTTTGGTTCACTTCTGTCTTCTGTCATCAGCTGCAGCACTGCAGGGTTCATCACAGTGAGGATCTCTTCATTGTACCTTTTTATTCATGAAGAATCATCACAGGGCAACCATGTGGAAAATAAATAGCTACATAGCTGTACATGGAATACAGGTGTGCGCGCCTCGTTTTCTTCCCAAAGCCAAACTGCAGTCCTCAATCCTGTCACCAGGGAAGACAGCCATGCTGAGGACCGTGACAGCAGGAACAAAGAAAGCACTTTACGTGGGTAAAGAGGATTAGATTTCTGGGTAGCTTCACCTTCTCCCTTTGTGGTGTTTTAAATCTTTTGGGGTGCATATTAAAGGCTGGCAGTAGATAGATATAGATATATAGATATATAGATATAAAATGAATTTGTCACCAGACGAAAGTTCTCATGTGACCAAATCAAATTCCCTAATAAAAGTGAAGATTTTTCATTTAAGTATTCTCACTGTTATTTGTGGAAGACTCAGTGCAGCTGCACAGCGAAGCACTACTCATACATCATCCCCTGACATCAACAGTTTTCAAAGAAACAGTCCCTTGGAAGGTGCTCTCATACGGCTTAGAAAGGAAATAACAAATACATACAGCCAAATAAAAAATAATTGGATGAGTGTGTATACATGCTGCTTTGGTGTCATGATAATTTTAATTAGCCAGGGACCAAGAGCAGACCACACAACACTGTGAAATCATAGAGAAAAAAGTAGTTCTGTAGGTGCCTGTCAGAAGTAATTTTTTCTATGTACTTAAATTCTGTGTGTGTGTGCACGCACAGACATGTAAAGCCATGACCTGTAAAGAAGGAAGGAGTTAAGCAGAGAACAGAAAATAGCAGATAAAGGCAGGAGGAGGGACACAGCAAAGCATCACTTCAGAAATGAAAAAGAGGTTTAAAAGCAAGAGAAGAAAGGCCAGCAAGAAAGGACTTGAACATCAAGCAGCGAAGGCCACTTCTCAACAAGCGGTGACAAATTGCTCAATCTCCTTCTTTTCAGACCGAAAGGAGCTGATGGCAGGGGGCATTGGGGAGCAGGAGATACACCCTGTACAGACGTGACAGAGGCCACAAGATCTCAGTCCAGAGCACTTGCACATGCAGGTCACTGCACAGTGACACACCACTGACAGTCAACAAAAAGACAACTATTTACTTTAGAGATTAGCCCTGGAAAATGGGAACGACCATCCAGGGACCCAATGGCCTACGACAAAAGCAATGTCATTTCTCATTACTTGACTCTTTCACGGAGTAATTAATCTTTTCAGAAAGCTTCTAGGCAGGAAACTCTTAGATTCATCTCTTTTTGTCCTCGCTGGAGAGATTTTCACTGGGCAAGGAGCCCAAGGGATCTGAAAGAGTGTGGCCCCTCAGAAATCACAGGCTGCTCAAGGTGACTGAAGGTGGCAGAAGCAAGCTCTTGCTGCGCTGAATTCGTCCTGACCTCAGAGGAGCCTCTGTCTTTGTAACAGCCTCCTCTTCCTTTTCTGAGGCTTAAATTATCACAGTGTATTTCTTTCTTAGAAACATTTTAACACTGACATTATATGGCAATGTTAAAATTGGAATGTCATTTCAGGAAAACCTATAGCCAGCCATGAAAGAAAAATATAAACTACTACAAATAAAGAAGTCAACATGAAAAACTCGTTGGGAATAACACAGAAGTGCCTCTAAATAATACAAATAAAGGTTTAATAGAAAATAGTCACAGAGAAAGTAACTACAAGAAAGCTGATAAGGAAAAAAATTGCAAGGCTATATGTATAAATACTGAGGAAGCACAAGGACCTTATGATGTGACATGGTTAGGAAATATGGATTCCAAGCATACTTCTATAGCAGTGCATTTGGTAATATCTATATCAAACCACTAAGGAGTGGTTTGATATAGCTATTACCAAATATCTATATCAAATACTCTTTACAACATCTACCCAGTAGCTGATATTTCACACAAATCAGTTGCTTTCAGTAATCTAAATACCAATCAAAACAGTATTATGTCATTTCCTGGAATTGGTGCAAATACCACAAATACACAGTATTTGGAAAAAGGTTTTGTTATGAAAATCTCTTTTCCTCCATCCTCTTTTTCCAATCAGTTTTAGTTTTCTAACTAAACTTTCATGTTTAGTTAGAACTTCTGAAGATCCCTTGTTTCTCTTGCTGTCAAAAGACCAAGGAAATACTGCATGGAATTTTTCAAAAGAATTTATCAAAGGATATTTAATGTAATTTCTTAGAGAAAAGTGGAGTATTCTCTTTATGGCCATAAACACTGGGGACCTGGCAAGGCATGGCTGAACCTGGGCTGCAGTCAGTGCAGTCACTTTTCAGAACCAGTTATGTTTTCCAGGGCTCAGGTGCACCCCTTGGCTTCCAGGCAGGCTTTGTGTGTTGGGCTCCACAGAGCAGGTACATTTACTCCTCTGTGTCCCACTAGTGCAGTCTGTAGCTGTGCTGCTTAAGTGTTCCACATAAAATCAGGCACCATAAATGGGGCAGAATTCAGGAGTCACTGACATCAAGACCACCTTTTGTCATCTTTTCAAGTCACCTAGAAAAGACCTCCAGAATTCCCTGTGCTGCATGATGCAGACTGAGGACTTCAGCAAGAGTGACAATTAATCCCACTTTTATCTGTTTCCTTTAAAGACTGCACCAACTAACATTCCTTTGCATTTCTTTCTTACAGTTATTGTCTTTCTTTTTCTTATATATATATATATATTTTTTTTTTTTAACCAGATGTGCTGGAGACAGGGCGACATTTTAAAACACAGCTACCACTGGGGTAGTGTTTCAGTGTAGAAGGATATAACACACCTGTGAACTGTACTCCTGTGTATTGTTTAATCCTTCAAAAGGCAGACAGCAGTAAAAGAAGATCAGCTGCCCAAACCCAGTAGTGACACAAGTTGCTTGAGTGGAGCCCTTCCAATATTTTTTACGCTCTCTGATTTTGCCTGTTGCCCAGGACAGGCATCTTAATGGTACAGATCTAAGTACTTTATTATGATAAAATCCATGTCCTCCAAAGTGTCCCCTGGAGCTATCCAGGAGGCTATTAAGTGATATGATCGTTAAAAGTGCATGACAGCCTCGCACTTGGGGAGTGTCTGAACATCCTCCCTGACTCAAAAAGCACAAAGCAGGTGGGTGGAGAAGGGAAATGAGAGAATCTCCCAGAAAAACTCCTCTGTTATTTTGGTCTTTTTACTTGAGTCCATTCTGCCCATTTTTTACTCACCACCACAGCTGCTGGCCAGGTCTGGTAAACAAACATATATAAATGCAAATTAGATGGCTGAAGCAAAATTTGAAAAAAATTAATTAATTGCTCTGGCTGAGAGGTTGCCACAAGAAACCTGGGTGCTCCAGGCCTGCCCTGCTCTCAGCAGCATGGAAAGCAGCAAGGATGAAGCACCAGCAAGTAGGTCAGGGGAGAATTAAACAGCCTCTTCACTCTGCTTGGGATTTGGGTTTTACCCATCTTACAGGGATTCTTTCTGCCAGACAAGGCACTTGTGTCCCAGACTGGTTCTCCATAGCAATTTCTATTGGTAGATCCAACACAGAAACCTCCTGTGCTTTGCAGTGGGCACAGCTATTATGGATTCAAAGAAAAAAAAAAAAAAAAGCTGGGGGAAAGTGAAACAAGTTCACCCTAAATGAGATTAATCATATCCACAGCTGATACAATTGTTTTTTTACTGTAAACACAGCTTTCAAACATAAAGGCCATCCTTTCTAAACCCTGAGCCATGTATGCTGAGAGCCACTGGACAGACTTCTGTTCCTTGGAGTGGCTACAGAAAAAGATGGCTCTGTTGGACAGATCTCAGCTGCATGTGCAGCTGGGATCTAAGGCAGCTTTCCATTACTGACCTTTGGTTGCTCTGTTTCTCCTACAAACAGTGGGACTCACCCAGCAGACCCTCTGACACTGCCTCACTGCATTTGGACTGCGTGAGACATCACCAAAAGCTCTCTCAGCTTAGGAAAGAGCCCACATCAGTTTAAATACCCCAGAGAATTGGCAGTAGGTATGAAAAGAGGTAATACTTTATAATGTATAGCCAAAACAATGGGGTTTGTAGGACTGACAAAACAGGGTGGCTACATCCTGTGGATTCAAATATCTCTTCCCAACACATAAAACAGAGGAGTAGCCAAAGTAGGGACACTGCTTGTATTTTCATTTTGCAGTGGCCCTCAGATTACACCTGTCACTAACATTTGATAATGACTGCTAAATTGTGAAAACTGAAACTTTGAACATGTGATAGGTTGTAAGGTTTTGTCTTGATCTGTTGCTTTTTTTTGTTGTTAAAAATTTGCTCAGAGTACTGAACTTTGGCTCTAGTAAAAAAAAAAAAATCTCTTTTTCTCAAAGATGTAGTCAGGGGATTTTTACCATGGGAAAATATAGTTTGGAGGGGTTTTTTTGGGGAACAGGTTCAGTATCACGCAGTGAGTCAAAAAGGAACTCTGTGATGTGAGGATGAGAAATGGGGATGCCTAGGGAATGTTACCTCCTGTGTCTTGTCTTGAGATTCTCTTCACCATACACGGCACCTATGGATAATGTAGGAATCTCATCTTAACTTTTCCATCACATGTTCACAAGGGATGCCTGGGAAAAGCTCAGCAACAGGAGCCATTCTTGGAGTGAATTGGTCTTCAAGCACTGGAAACAGTTAAAGCTACAGAAACAGGAAGGAGCAAAGTGAGACCTTCCCACAGAGACTAGAACCAAAGAGTCTGCTTGCAAATCCTGAAGAATAAATATGTTAATTTATGTAGCCTCAAAAATTTTTGTGGATGTCCCTTCGTGGCATTGGCCATGGCTCAGGCAGACTGAATAGTAACACCTAGAGCCTGAGCTCTGCCAAGAGCTCGAGATCACTTATCACTGTGTGCTTGCCACTGCGGATCCCCAGCAAAGAATGCCAGGGCTGCACACGAAGTGCACTTCAGCACTTTCCTCAGAAGTACTGCTTTGATCTGGATCAGGCCATGGTGGTTTTGGCAGATTAGCCAGAGTATGCAGGCCAGAGTGGATTTTATGCTGGTTTTGTGTGAATAAACAGTGCTTGAACAGACAGCATGCTAATACCTCTGTGTACTGTAACAGTATTACAAGTAATGTTAACAATGCAAGTTAAACTTCTGCTTTTGAACAAATCTGAATCTCCAGGGTGAGTTTACGCTGGATCACTGCTGTGTTTCATGCAACCAGAAGTTCTCCAATCCCAATTTCGAAGTTTGAAAGTTAGATTTACTATATAATCAATAGATGGCCTCAGCTGAACTCTTGAAAATGAATCTGCTCAATGCACTGCACTCCACCTGGTACACTTCTATTAACTACACCAGCAGAGAGGTATGTTTCAATGACAACTGGAATTTCCCTAGCCCCTCTCCCTCTTACTTCAGCAGCAGACAGAATCCCAGTATGATGAAAAAGGATGATCATATGGCTAAATCCATTACTGTTGTTCTGATAATGTTTAACCTCTGTCCCTCAAATGCAATTTGTGATGCACCTCCTCTTTTTCCCAGCAAGGACCACTGATATGGAACATGTAGACAAGCTAAAGCTAAAAGAGATCCAGTGGAAAAGAGGAACTCAAACTGAGGATGCATGTGTCGAGGGCCAGGAAATATTCTATGAAAACATCATGCCTCATAGGAAGATAAATATGCAGCTGAGAGGCAATTTTGCAAGAGTTGTGGGAAACAGCAATTCTAGGGCCCATTAACACAACTACCTCAAGAAAATCAAAGAGTGCTCCATGTTATGAGGCAATAATAAGAAGGGGAGGTTGCTCCTGGTGTGAGTAATGCTTGCAGAGACAGTTGGCTCACAAGCAGCCAGGATGCAGAAGTCTTCTGCCATTCCTGCAGCGGGGTTGGATAAACAATGGGCAGCTGATTGCAGCCGATGGTCAGACTCAGGAGACTGGGAAATTCCCTGGGAAAGCAGCAGAATTAGGCTTGATAAGTACATGGAAAAATTAGCCTCATATTGAGGCTAAACAGCAAGCGTGGTTGCCAATAAAAGAACTAAGAAAAGCAAGTCATGTATCACTGAGAACATATTATGGCTGATGTCCAGAATGTCACAGAATGTCCATTGTGGCTGACCAGCAGGGCAGGAAAAGTTACAGGCTTGAATAATGAATTAAATACTAGATTTCATTTGAAATATGGGGAGGAGAGAAAATATGGGGGAGGGGAGAGTTATCAGGAAGTCTCCATTTTCTCCCAAAAGGATTGCTCTAAAGAGCCTCTATAATTTTAAGGAGAGAGTTTCCAGGACATGAGACTGAATTTAGAAGCCGTCCCCTCTGTGCTTGTCAACCAGTCCATTCCAGCCTGCCCAAGCACAGGATTCATGATGTGGAAGCTGGCCGAGGCCAGGCAGAGCTGCAAAGAAAGTTCACCAAAACTTCTTCTCCAAAGCTGGTGTCAACCCAAAACCACTGAGCTGTGTACTATAAATAACTGAGGTCACTCACCCTGGCCAAATAAGCCCTCCTACTTTAAAAACCTGCAGCTTCTGTGGTGTCAGGCAGAGTTTCTGCTGTGACAGAAGATACAAATTAGACATCCAAACCTTTGCCACGTTGCCAGGTACAATTATTAATGGAAGACAGAATCTCAGCTGCCTGCCAAGGGACCCCATGTCAACTGAACCAGATGCGGAGAGACTCATTGTCTCAAACATCACGACATTCCTGGCTGAAATGAAAAGAGGTAAAAAAAAGATCTTGAAGTGTGACGACTACTAAATGTGATGGGAATGGAATATTAGACTGGAAGATTACAGGCTGCATCCAAGAAGTTGAATCCCCTAAACATTAGGTATCCACAGAAGAAATAAGAACCATTATTTATATACCCACACGACCAGCTACTGCATAAGGCTCTCACGACTTGGAAAGCTTTTAAAACAATTTGTTCACAGTGGATGCTGTAAGGTGAGGATAGAGTCAAGAACCGGAATTTGTAAAACTAAGTAAAAAAAGCATGTTATGAGCAAGACACTGATTTTGAAACACTACGTACTTTGCAACATGAGCAGCAACAGTTCTGTGTCCCAACAGGAGTCTGAGGAACAGCAGCACTGTTTTAAAACTAATGGTCTATAACATACACAAATGGCCAGACACAAGCATGGGTAGAAATGCAGATATAATTTATGCTCTTAGGCATGCAGCAATTCTTTTGCAGCCTAAAGTGGATGCACAGCCTGCTCACAACAAAGTGCACCAGGCAGAGATTGTTCATGTCAGAGCACTGGATAGAGCACTGTGGCAGCTGGGCAGATCTCTGACTGCAGCAGGCACACATGGCAGGCACGTTTCCAGGGACAAGCACTGCATCCACGTCCACTGCTGGAGGCCCTGCAACAATAATTCTTCACTGAGCTAAAACGCTACCAGGAAACATAGTTTAAGGTTGGAAGTGACCTCAGTGGCTTGAGTTTCTCTCAGCTCTTCTCTGCCCATCTCTCCAAACTGCCGAGGCCCTTTGGAAGGGCTGCCCAGCCCTCAGAGGTATCAGTCACCCCTTCCAGCTTTGTGTCATCAGTGAACTTGCGGAGGAGGCTTCTGCGTCTTCATCCAAGTCGTTGGTGAGCAGGTTAAACAATGCTGGGCCCAGTATTGAACCTTTGAGGACACCACTATGGACAGGCCTCCAACTAGACCCTGATCATGTTCCTCGGAGATCTGTCATTCAGCCAGTTCTCAATCCACTGTCCGCTCATCTAACCCACACTCTTTGATTTTGCCTATGTGGATGTTGTGAGAGGCAGTGCTGAAAGCCTTGCTAAAGCTGATGCAGAGAGTCACACCCCAGGGTTGGCCATGTGGTCAGGAGAAATTGCCACACAGGTTGCTCTCTAGACTCTAAGTAGCTGTCTCAGCAAGGTCAAATTTCCATTGAAGGGATAAAGTATAACCCAGAAAATTACAGGTTGGTTATTTCCCCCTTGGCCCATCAGCAATTTCTAGGCATGCCACCAACAATACTGGACTCAAGACCAATTACTGATTCTTCTCAAAGGACAAGGTATTTACTTATAAGGTATATATTTGAAGAACTACTGCCAGTTCTTCAGCATTGTTGCTTTGAAGTTCATATTATCCCAAATATAATTTATCTGAAGAGGCAATCCATTTCCCTCCTGTGTTTCTCATGAAGAATCATCAAAAGATTAACACAGAATATCTCAATTTTAGCAGCTGTTGGCACATGTGTAATCCAAAAGAGGACTAAATCCCAGAAAAACTTTCCTCTGTTCATTCAGGTTCCTTACATGATTTTTGAAGTACATTTTTCCCACTGGATCCCAGCAAGACATGACACTAATGATTTTAAGAAGCTTTCCCAATAGCATTTTATGGCAAAGCTGTCCAAGACAAGAAACTGCACATTAGTGATACAAGAAGTTTCTAAATCAGTGAAGTGCTGTTCTACAAAAACTTCTTTCTTGTTTCCCCTTCAGAAAATGCTCTCTGTATCTTTTCTGACTTTTTAACAGTCTTCTTTGTTTCAAAGTCCGTTTATGCAAGGTGTTGGTCAAAGCTTGTTTACCTGCTTGCAATCCATGGAAATATTTTGTCTTATTAAAATCAGGTCAACGCTGATTGAATAGTCTCTCAGGGAAGTTTTATGTTTGATATTAATCTCCACCACTGCCAGGCAAAAGTAGCCTTATTTAAGATCAGTGCCTGAGGCCAAAAAGGAAGGAAAAGCTCTTTACTCTGGAGACATCTGGAGTGGAGCCACCCCCATCCTCTAGAGAGTTTTGCAGTGATGTTGAAGAGAGATGAATGAAAGGACCTAATGAAATGTTAAGGAGAGACAATTTTTTTTTTTGCTTATGTAGTTTTGGCAGTCATTCAGTTTAAATCAGAGCAAACCACCTATGGCCAAACTGGAGACACATCTTTGAAGCATCCCTGGGACAACGTGCTGCAGTATTAGTATCTCTTCAAAAGGCCTAAAGTTGCTGAATTGGTGCTTAAAATATTTCAAGTTGGAAAGACATTACACTCTGCATACTCTAGTTATTAAATACACATTAGCTACATGTACAATAGACTTGGAGAGGGCTGTATGGATAGTACAGCTGACTTTGTGTGTTTCTCCAAAACAGGAAAAACTAACTACATTTCATAAATTAAGCATTTATCCCAGTCATCTCCTTTGTTGTTGTTTTTCTGGTTTTGCTTAGCAAGATGTTAATTGAGCCAACTGACTCCCGTTTGCATGTTGGAAACATTAACCTATTGCACACTAGGAAATTTGGTTTAATATTACAAAGCTTATGGTTGGAGAGGTTTCAACTCATTTTTCTTTCTCTCTTTTATATGGTATCACCTGCTATTACCAACTGATCTGTTGCTGTAAAAAAAGAGAATCAGATCATTATGACCAGGAAGCTTAGACTGATTTTCTGCATTTCTCAAATTGTGTTTCAGTAATGGCTCATTTAAATTTGCCACTGGTCCCTGTTGTTGCCAGTCTAGTCATGGAAGAACAGTTTTTCTTAACTATATCATTGGCAGCAAGAATAGACTTGTGTTTCCCAGTGTAACAATGATTCTATGTAGGCTTCGATGGTCTGGCAACAAAAGTCAGGACCCTGTAGAGAGGCAAACTTGTCAACAAAGAGGCTCTAAAAACAGGGGAAATAGAGAAAGAAAAGGGAAGGGTTCAGAAAACAAAACCCAAGAAATTATACACTACTCAGTTATGTCTAAAAATTGTGTCTGAAGCACCTTTGTAAATAGACCTGTAGCATACCATGACTTCATACCTTCAGTCAGCTCATCTGTAGATATGATGGAGACCATCAGATGGGAAGCTTGGCCTGTGTAAAACATGCACACATGGGCTTCAGTTTGCCTCAAATATACACAACTTCAATTTTTATTGTACATGGTCCTGCCTATCACTTCTAGTCCTTCAGAGCCATTGACTTCCCCGTTCCTTCTGTTCTCCCCATTTTCTTTTTAGCTTTAGTTGAGTGTAGGAAATAATAACAAAGCAGTCCAAGCTGATTGTGCTTCAGCAGCTGAACTGCAGCTTGTTGAACTCCTGCTGAATTTTGTGCAAGGGAATGCTGGAAGCATGTTTCCTTGCCAACAAAGGAATATTTTACATGAACCAGATTAAGTGCTTATGATGCAAAGCAACCATTGTCACACTTGGAAGCATCTTGCTTCTAATGCATCTTGAAGGAAAATTGTTTGAGCTATGGAGAACTCTATAAGCAAAGCTTTTACACATGCTTTATCTCAGTTACAGCTTCAGGAATGCAGCTAAACATGGAAATATATTTAAAAACAAAAAAAAATCTGCATCTGTAATGGGATCTTTTGGTGCCTCTGACCATTTGTCTCTGATGAAGCAACATTTGGAAAACATTAAGGAACTGCCTCAGGGAAAAAGCTCCCTCTCTGGTAACCTTAATTTTCAAAGGGCAAAAAAGAGGCTCAGCGACTGCCAGAATTTGTTATCTTCAGTGTCTCTGTTCCTCTTACACATCTTAGACTACTATTGGTTTTTGAAGGTTATCTTAAAATGAAGATTCCTTTTTGGGGAAAACCTTCCAATACTTCAGAGCTGTAAGCAAATACATGGCAGGGCCTTCCTTGGAGTGGACAGCACTACCTGACAGTAGAGATGCCACTGTAAAGGAGCTTATTAAAACATTTCAATATGCAATACAGTAGACTCAGAATGACCCAGTTCTGGAAAATTTTACAGCATTCAGTTCACTGCCCTTTTCCCCACTGAACAGCAACATAAATGATGTCCTAATGTATAAGACTTTTAACACTCATTTTGAAAGCCAGGTCTCATACCAAATTTTGCCTGGAATGAGAATAAGATTCACAGGGCACAAAAGCTGTTGTTATGAGTCAATGAGTGCTACAAGTGGGTTTTCTCTATTGTTATTTCATTAGACAGTTTTCCTTCTTAGGGGTGACTTCTCACCAAGACATCAGCCCCTACATTATTATCAAATTTTAAAATGGTTGAAGACACAGTAGAACAACTAGGAAAGTGAAAGAGATATTTTGCTAAGCAGGAAATAAATTGCAAAGAAATCTTCTTAGACTCTTTCCATGGTCTTTGAGACCACATTAGTGGTCACTTTATTCATCTTAGCAAAACATTAAAGTATTGATACTAAACTAACATCTTTAGAATGCAGTAAATTTCCTCCAGAAACGAATTTTTTCTCCCAAGGTATCATAAATTTTCTTCTCTAGTTTTTTCTTCAGACTGCAAGCAAACAAACTACATTGCAGTAATTGGAAAAGAAGAAATCCAAATATGCCATTTTTGCACCCTGAGGAAATGGAAGTCAAAAGAGTGTGTTGCTACTTAATTCCTCAAACTTCATCCTGTGGCAGAGTTTGCCAAGAAAATGCAACACAGTAAATGTTGCAACATGGTAACCCATAGTTCAGGAAAAATCAGAAAGGTAAGCTCATCTGCTTCAGACTACCAAAAAGTTGTTGGGGTTGGTTTTGGTTTGTTTGTTGTTGTTTGGTTTTTTAATTTATAAAATTAAGACCCTGTGGTAGTAATATACTCCATGATATATTTGATTTGCAAGAGTAAAATCTCTCATGCTGTGATAATAAGTTCCTCATTGGTAAAATGAATTTGCCTCAAACTCATTAAAACCAGAAAGGGTGGGGGTGACAAGAAGCAGGCATTTGATCAGTCAGGCAGAGTGAAGGTATCTAATTATTAATCAGTAGTCAAATTGCTATTTTTACTAATTTCAGGGGCATATTGTCACAACTAGTCTCAGCTTTTACCATCTGCAAGGTAGGCTAGACACTTAATCTCCATTCTGGCCTGTACAGAATGAACTAACAGACTACACATCAAATTGCATAATTATGAGCCAAGAGCATTGTGCAAACCTGCTGTAAGGTTTGTTTCTTGGAGGAGGTTAGAGAATGGTGCTTGATTTTGCAGATGCATTGGAATCAGCAGGGCTGATAACACCAGCCAAGGGTCTGGCTGTATGTATGAAGAATAGCTCTGACTTGGACTTCAGTGAGGGCAGATGTCTCCTTATTCATTCTCACAAGGACTAAAGTTTGTATTACAGCTCTAATAACAGAAATAAAAGGGAAGATATCACCAGTACTCTTGATAATAACTGTTCTGTTCACATATTGGGTCAAGTTAATTTCTGAGATAATTCTAGCTGAAGCTGTTCAGCCTGCAATAGGCATTAATTTAATCCATTAGATTTGTCCATTGCCTGCTATCTTGGGACATTCTTATATTCAGACTGACCAGCATGAGATGTAACACACACTGTTAGGAAAATAGCTGCTTTCAACAATGACTTCATTGAAGTGAAAACACATGCTAACTGAATTCCAATGCATACAGTAAAATATGCTGGCAATTGCAGCAAGTAAAACACCACAGTAACTGTGCTACTGGC
Source organism: Phylloscopus whistleri (assembly GCA_017589585.1). Classification (NCBI taxonomy): domain Eukaryota; kingdom Metazoa; phylum Chordata; class Aves; order Passeriformes; family Phylloscopidae; genus Phylloscopus; species Phylloscopus whistleri. The sequence goes on from JADMLD010000468.1 coordinate 582,842, forward strand.
ATCCTGCAAAGGCTGGGAATATAAAGAAAAATTATAGATGCCACCCCTGAAAAGGAAATCTATGGAAAAATCCACCTAGCTCCACAATATCATTTTACATCAAAAGCACACAACAGTTATCAGGGAAGTAGCACCAGGTACCTCATGTCACCTTTTTTTCTCACAGGCATTGAGAAAAACACTCATAAAGCTCAGGTCATCCATGTGAGGAAAGCTCAGAGAGAACTCTGCTCTGAAGGATGGGTGAGCCTTTGAACAAATCACATGTGTACTATAGGGAAACTGTGAGGCAAAGGGATAAACTGGCACTAAATTGTATCTCTGATTGTCATATTCCACCCTAAACTGAAACTTTAATAAACAATTCTTAAAGAACTCCAACCTATACTAGAAAAAGTAGCACGTGGTAAAAGAAGTTTGCCCATAAATCTCTCTTCTAGCCTTTATTTAAAGCTCAGAAACTAGGCTGCTCTGGTCACCAGTAGCAAATTTGCTTTAGGTCTTTATTGCTGATGATTGTATCAGCCAAGTTTCTGAGCTTTATTTACTGATTTTATTCAGGTCATTTATGTTGAAACTTCCAAATTATTGGTGCCAGTTTTTAAACTTTTTTGTCAAGCTTTATAGAAGTAGCTGCAAACTACTGGTTTGTTCTCACAAACCCTACCAGAAAGGAACAGTAATTGCCAGTACTGATTACCAGAAAGGGTAGAAACATAGAACTCTAGACTCAGGGCACAACATTGGAAAAGAAAAAAAAAATAAAAAAGAAAACAAAAGTTTTTTTATTATCTGTTTTGACAATTTATAAAATACATAAATTAAAAGCAGCTGGAGATACAATATCTGTTCTCTCATCCTTGGTACCTGAAAACGGAATTAGCTTTTCCATTTAAAAATGGAAAACCCCAACATATTGTATTTCAGCCCTGTTTTGAAAGCACAGACTTTTAACCTGTGCTGATTTACTCTGCTAGCCCTTTCCTTGTGAGCATTTGCTCAGCAGTTGCACTCAAGTACAAAAGTGCTTGTTATATTTTATCACATTCCTAGTACTTGTATTAAAGTGCTTTTTTCTTAAACACAGCAGCATCTATTGTCCTTTTAATCAGAGACATTTGCACGGCATGACCCACTTAGGCCTGCAGCTAATACTGTAAAGTATTTCATTTTTTCAGTTCTCCAGGGTAAGCAGTTACAGAAGGACAGAGCCACCTATACCCTGAAACATTTTCCATGATACTGCAGGATCTCTCAAGACACTGGGCTGAAGAAAGCAGTAGTAAACATGCAGCATGAAACTGCTCAAAATTGACTGAAAAGCAGTTAAGAAAAGATTTCTATCTGTCCTCTCCCTGACACTTGGATTACTGTTAAAGCTTAGAGTTCTAAGACTCAGACTTTGCAATCAGTAGCACTATACAGGCTGCACCAGCTTGACATTTTAACACATTTTCAGTCTTGCCAAGAGAATGTCATCTAGGGCTAAATACCTCTTAGATTTCTTTCAGATATGAGAGTGAAAGAGTGAAATAACTTCCAAAATAACTCCATTTCATTTGTTGAGACCAACATAAAATAGCCACAGCCATATCATGTCACTTTGGTCATTCCAAAGCCTATTCCCAGAAATGTGAGTCTGCTCAGCTTTGTCAGACCTTGGCCACCTTAATGCAATCATGAAAATCTATCAGCAGGACAAAGTAAATGTAGTACCTGTACTCTAATGTGCCATCACAGAGCTGTCTGGACATTCACTGATGTTCTTTCTTAGTTTCAGGTACTTTGGTGACACCAAATCTTCCTGAAAAGCTGCTTCTGGCCAACACAAAGAAGCAAGATGATACAATGGATGGCTTCTTGGTGCACAGCGGAAACCTGATAATAAGAGCAGTATTTTGATGTTATTTTTAATGCAGTAATTCCTCTGTTCTGGTGTGCTGTCTCTCATTGCTTCTGAGAAAGTAATGGAAGTGCTTTAGGATCAAGATTCTATTCAAAAAAAGCAGCAAGAGTAGGGTTGCTTCAGCCAAGGTGGCCTAACAGTGTCTTCCTTTTCTCCTTTTTATTATTTCACTGTTCTCTGCAAGTGCAAAGTTCACTTTTCTTATCAATCACTTCCTCTGGCAACCCAGTAGATCTGTTTGACTCCCAGGACTTGTTCCTGATCTCTGCTAGATTGCATTTGCTGCCTCTGCTTCAGAAGAAAGTGCCTGGAAGCTTGTCCCACCCTTTTACCAGCTGATCTGAGATCTCCTCTGTGCAAACCTTCCCTCTCTTAGTCTGTGATAAAGAGTTTCAAACAGGAACTCCCAGGGAAACAGCTTAGACAGGACATGTTCTACACTGTCCCCAGCAAATTATTATAGATTGCCTATTTAACATTAATGATAATATGTGCAAATTTAGATAGAGACTTTTTAAAGAGGTCTTTTGGTATAAGTTATGCAATAAAATCAAAGACTGCTATTAGTCAATTAAGAAAGCAAACCCATTACATAGTTTCTAATTATACTTAAACAGATCATGATGACAAAATCAAAGGGGCAGTTTCTACCTAATCAAGTAAAACCAAACAAAACCAAACCAAAACAACCCTTCCTAAATAAAGGAAAACAAATATTTTGTCTAGATAAACATGTCAAAAATAGATCAAAACTTCAGACCATATAGACTAACATCCATGTTTGTATATCCATTTTTCCTGTAGTGATTTCAGAAAGTATTTCCAAGAGTAGTGAAATTGTTAAATATATTTTCACTTTGTATACCTGTGGCTTTATTGTCTTTTTAAGATGAAAAACAGGAGAAATATTTTTAAGTGACTAAATATTTCTTGTGAAACAGCATAAATCGCAAAAATCTTCCAGAGTTTTCCAAGAGAAGAACTAACTGGGTCAGTGTTCATACTTTTCCGATTTTCTGAAAACCTGTAGAACAATTGCTCTGTAGGAAGGGGACAGCAAAAGGCAGGCTGGAATTGCATAGGAATCATGAAAGAGAAAAATATTGTCAAGATTTTGGTGACTGTCTGACAGCTGTCATTCAAAAGCATTAAATGAGCACCCACTTTGAGAAAGCAGGAGGAACATTTCCTATAGGAAGCTTATTCTGAAGCAGCAATGTATTTTGTTTGTATTGGTAAAACCCCATCACTTCTAGTTGAAGTGCAAAGGAATGCTTGGGGAATTGATCTGCAACACTAGCAGTTCTATACTTGCTAAGGAGTATAAATATCTGAAAGCACAGAAGTTATTAAGCTAGATATGCATGACAGCATAGGCTGCTGCATGGCAGCAAAGGAAGTCAGAAATTGTGGAGAAAGGTGTGTTACCAGTAGCCTCTCTCAAACCAGTGGTCTAGCAGCTGATCATGGAATTTCATTGCATAGAAATTTGAAACCACTCATCTGGAAAGACTAGGGGGGAAAAAAATTAAGGCACTATTTCATGTAGGTAGAAGATAATAAGAAATTTTTCAGTGATGTACAGTTCCTGTGCCAGCATTTAGACAGAAGGGTTCTTCCAATTTTACATGTTATCAAAAAGTGTGTGAAGTTATTGCTACAATCCTAAAAAAGGATTTATGGGCAATAAAAAGCTAATTTATCTTTAAAAAATATCCAAATAAACCCACACCTTTTATTGTTGCATTGAGTAAATATTGTGCAAGTTCTGAGCTGCGATTCACAGAGATCAGATCCCTGCTCAAGGCAAGAGGACTGGACTACATGACCTTTAAAGGTCCCTTCCAACACAAACCATTCTCTCATTGTATGATAAGCAACAATTTTGGTTTTTTTGCTATACAGAGATGTTTTGAAAGTGTTCAAATATACTTGCAGCTAAGCTTTTTCTTTTTTATTTGTTCACCATTTTGGTTTTTTTATTTTCTTTTTCAAGTATGAAGATGTATTTCCTAAAATCTTTTCAGCCAGCTGTCTGTACATTGCCCAAAGTCGTCTCCATATATCTTATTGCTCTGGCTTTGTAGCATATGGCTTTACAACAGTTTCAAAGGTAGCAGAAATAGGTTTTGTGAACAATCTCAGGTAAGTAATGGAACAGAAAAGAAAGTTCATTTTAAAAAGTCCCCTTGCACAACAAACAACAATAGCAGTAAATGCAGTCATAAAAGCACTGCAGTCAGTGTTACTGGACAATTCTTCCACTGAATCTGAAAATTATGTTACTATTTCTGCACTGGAAAATCCCAAAATTATTGGATTTGAGCCATCTATTTTTTTTTAAAGTCTAAACAAACCAACCTGTGTTTTAAAAGATCCTACAAATCTCGGCATTTCATTATACTCTTGTCTCTTAAGTTTTTCCTCTGACCTATGAATTGTCAGCGTCTTTCCTTGAGTTTAGTTGTCAGTGCAATAACATCCTAAACAATCTGACTAAGTTTTCTCCCTACTGCTCCTGTATTTATGAAGCTGGATTCAAGAAAAGGCTAACATGAACAAGAATGATTTTACAATGTGTTTATGCCCAAAGCTGTAGTTATACTTCCCTCCCCCTCCTCTTTCCCCCTGCAGGCATGCTGCTGCTAACCAGTGTGTTAAACACTAAACTTCACACCTCCTTCTTTTCTTGACTAGACTCGACTTTACATTTCTCCAGGCATCTGCAATTAGATTTCCCGTCATACACCAAATTGCCATTCTTAATTTGCTCTCTGAGTCAGGCGGGATTTCAAAAGCAAGATGGAAATTCTCCATCCAGTAGGTGTTCTCCCAGAACATTCCTACAGCACAAAACCCAGGCCTCTGCAAGATGCTAAGCGAGTATCATTATTTTGAAATTGTACATTTGAGCCTCCCAGCTCTGAGAAGCTCAGGTTTTTTTTGCTGTGCTTCCCCTGGCCAGTAGCAGACAGGTTATTTAAGCAAATACTCTTCCCTCAGTCTGTGCCAAGAGCTGTAGGCAGCAACAGCGTGGGATCAGGAGCAGCCTGTTGTATTCCAGCCAGATTTTATTTTCCTCCTTCAGGCAAGAGTCACAAACAATGCTGGACCTTGTTTACTCACTAAAATATTCCAGTAGGGCTACTATACTTGTTTCTGGTTATGCATGCTGCCTTCTAGGAAGGATACAATCAAGTGGCAACAGTCTTAAAAGGAAAAGGGTCATCTTGATCCCAAAGCAGATCAAAGCCCAAGTCCTGAATTTCTCAGTACCTCTGAGGGTGTCCAGCACCCCACAAAAAATGGCTTAAATCAATGGTGAGACAGCATGGTCAAGTATGTCTTGAAAAAGCAAAAAGGTTTTAATAAAAAACCAAAATAATACAAAAACCAAAGAACAAAGCTGAACACAGTGTAGGGACAGGTCCCACAGACCTGCTACAACACCCCAAGAATGCACTGAGAGGCCTCAGTGCTCTCCCTTAAGCATTGAACGATTTAGGTGGATTTTTCTGCAAACAGTCCAATAGAGAATAGCTATGTATCTGAGGAACAGGTAAAGAGACCTAGCATGGTTTTGTCTTGGCATTGAGCCAATTTCTGTCAGGAGAGCAAAGAAACTCCTAGTGTTCTTCCCTTAAAAGGTTTTGGGGTGAGTCTTAAACCTTTCCCTATGTGGAAACACCTGCTTGGGTGTGGAAATGCATTCCTACACCCAAGCATTAGGCACAGTAACTCAGACTCCCAGGAATTCAACTGAGGGCTCACACTGTACCCTGCATCCTGAACTACAGAATTAACAGGAATGACAACTGACTTTTAATAGGAAGGTGGTTTTTATTGGACACTGTGGTTTTTATTGAAAAAAAGGATAGAATTAGACTTTGGAGTGTTCTAAGCTGTGCATTTGAACAGAGAGAGACATTGAGAAGGACAGAATCTTAAAATTCCCAGTTAGTATGTCATATGTTCACGCCCAGGAAACCAAAACCAGGAAAAGACATGGATATGGAAAAAAACCCCTCTGATTTTCAGGGGTTACACAAACATGGGCAGCCTTTTTTATACTTAGAGAATCAAAGAGAAGTTATTAGCTGAAATTGAATAAGACTGGATATCTGCACAGAAATTAGGTACACTTGTTACTATCAAACAGCATCAGATCTTTGAGGACGCCCTTGCTCTGTGCTCCCAAAAGAATGCAGAGTTCAGAAGAAATGATGCCTCAGTCACAGGGTAACCAAATGCTTTCACACAATTTCTTTGAACCATTCAGCTGCAAGTTAAAAAGGTCTTGTAGCACCTAGTAAAATCCCTGTTAAAAAAGTTTCAGAGAGGAATGTTTCTGATCCTTTATTCTGCTATTTATATTCCAAGTCAAAAGGAGCAGAAAAAACTTCTTCTCTAGCTTGTGTTGAAAGAGCTGCCTTTGTAGTAGCGACGCTGATTTTTTTACAGAAAATATGTTCATGGTCAGTGGCATTTCTCCATGACAACATTCACCCAGAAGAGAGAACAAGTGAGGCTACATACAAGCTGTGCATATGGAAAGGGTTGAGGTAGGCCTTTCTTTACTCACATTCATTTATAAATCCTAGATTTAAGCCATGCCTATGTCCTCAGAATTTCTCTTGGTATTCAAGGAGGTTCCCCATGAGAGACAAAGATGCAAAGAATTCTACTTTTAGTTTCCTAGTTTGTTATAATGTCTGTGCAGGTGCACTGCATCATTATGCTGCATTGCATGATCCTCGCTGTTCTTGGCTGTCACATCATTAATTAGAATTTAAGGTACTTAACACCTTGAAATACCTGCTTTTCATAATTTCGATTCTCTTTAATGAGTCTGTCTGAAAGACTACACACAACCCGTGTCACCTCAGAATTACACTCTAAAAACATCAGTTAAATGTTCTATCAAATAATGCTGCTTCTGGGCACACTTCACATTAAGAAAGAAAGAGAAGGGACACTGCAATAAATTTCACAAAGACATGCTTCAGGGAGGATTTCCCATATGAAACATTTCTGTCCAGTTCTCTGTCCACTTGCATCCCCTGGCTGCAGCCGTTTTACACTCCAGTGTTCTGTGGACAGAACTCCAACTAGATAATGTTCAATTTTTTGCTGCAAACTTTGACAAGTCCTTTGACTCTGCCCTTTAACTGTCAAGCTATGCTTCATGCACATTCTCATTTCTTTTTAGAAATAGAAGAAAAAAAATCTATCTGAAAAATTATTCTGAAAGCTGTGTAAGAAATGTCAGAAGTTTCCTGGGATGGATGAAAAAAAATCTTACAATATACACCAGACAGAGTTAGTGATCCATCTTCACATTTTGATTTTGAAGTTTTAAGCAATAAAACTTATTTATAAAACTAGTATGGTTCAAACTATACTATTACTTGCTATTGAGTTCAGGCAAACTTAACAGATAGGTATATATCAAACTGACATCATATTGTAGGATTTTCTTCCCTGCTTGCTTTTTTACAATCCCCAATTCACCTTTATTCCTTCCTCTCATTTGTAATCCTGAAATGTCCTTTTCATTTGCTTCTGAGTTGCACTGAGAATTATTTAAACCTCATCTTAGTTTCTATCTGCCTTTAACTTTCACAGCTAATTTTCACTTCAATGTGCCTGAAAGCACATTCTTCTCTCATGATCCTAGGCAAGGCTTCTGCAATCCCATCTGCCACTGAAGGCACTCAGCTGTGCAAGATACCAACAGCACCTACAAGTACACAGAGAAACTGCTGCAGTCACAAAGTTGTTCCTCATGAGCCTTTGCTAGGCAAATTTTCCCTAAATTTGCTCCCTCTGGCAGTCAGTGATCCTATAGGTCTTTTTCCAAGCTAAATTTTTCTATGACAACCTGCAGGGTCTACTGGAGACACATATTTTCTTTACTACTGTAAGTTAAGAAAAAACAGTGTTGCAACATGAAAGATCTACTGGGAGGAGGCAGTGTTGCAAGATGAATTTTTCTGTGAAGAAAACGTAGAATTAATATTTAAAACAAATATTGGATGAAAATCTAGTGACCCAAGGGTTTGTGCAGAAAAATGTATTGAAATGGAAATTGCTACAGAACTAAGAGAATACACAGAATAAGTAGAAGGAACTGCCTGTTTAAGGACCCTGCCTGTTTAAGGACAGGGTTGGAAGTAGGGGAGTAATGTGTCTGGGTTTTAATGCTTTCGTCCTGCTGCAGCTGCACAGGCAAGCAGAGAAGGAATATTCACATTGTCAGCCCTGGACAGCTGGCTTAGGGGTAACTGACTCATAATTTTCACCCTGCCAGATTCCTCCATAGTGCAGGGATACCACTGCAGAGGGATAAGGACACAGATGAATGCTCACCTTGGGTTTTAATAGACAGAATTTATGAGGACAACCCCCTGTGGAAAAGACTATGGGGCAATGATACTTCAGCCTGTCTTCACAAGTTAACAGGAGTGATGCAGCTGTGCCAGCTTCCCAGACAGATAAAGTGAGCCCAGGGAGAGCTGGGGAATAATCGTGTCTGGTGTGTGAGTCAGCCCACTTAACGCGGGACCTGCCTCGGTGCCACACAGCCGCATTCCCGAGCCTCCCCTGCCCATCTGTCAGAGGCAATAGGCACCTCCTTTGCACAGCAGCCAGAACACTCCTGCCTGGGACATCCCTCCCCCTTCAGCCATTTTTAGCCCTATTTCCAGGTAGATAAAAAGGAAGGCATAACAATTTCATACCAGGACTAAAGGTATCAAACTCACGAGATGCTCTTCTCATTATCCACCCATTCCATTTTACTTTCAGGTAACAAAATTCCAAATTATTCCTATTATTTCAACAGTCAAAAATAGTTTCTTCTGGTGGTCATTCAATTTATCATGGTTGTTATATGTAATCTATAAAAAGGAGAGATGTAGGTCCTACTTTAAAAATGACATGATCTAATAAGGGGATCATTGTTTATCAGCATTAGGTGAATTTTTGGTGACAAAACAGATGGAAGAGTGTGCACTGAGATAGCCACTGAAACTACTGGTGGAGCATACAGAATGGAGTCTTTTCATCTGGTCACTCCTGTGAAACCTGGTACTGTCCTGCATCCTTCCCCTTCTTCACCTGATGCTGCAACCTGAGCCAGAAAAGACCATGACCCTGCCAAGGTTCTGTTACTTCAGGGTAAGGAAGACTCTCCTAAGAGTTCCTGCATGCCAGCTAGCCATGCACCATCCAAAAGTCTCTATTTGCCCAGACAAGTTATTCCTGTAGCTTCAATTTTGTACAAAAACAAAAGCAGTAAGCCATTTTCTTGTGATTTGCAAGAAGTTATTTAGGAAAAACCAGACAGGAGAAATTTCAGGTGAAGAGAAAGGATACACCCTGCATTCGGGCCTGTATGTTGAAAAATTCTTGTTACCCCCCTCAGTTACTTCTGTTGGTGGGAAGGCTTCATGTTCTTGAAAAAAAAATAGTTTAAGTGAAACCAGAGTAGCACAAAGGACACTTTCCAGTTCTGTGCGTGCAAACAGCAAGGCCCTTCCTGCAACGGAAGAAAATGCAAGAAATTTATCCTATCACAGCTGATACACACAAGCTACAAACACAGGGCTAAGTCCACAGTTCTCAACCAAAAAGGAGATTAATTCATTGTGTGAAGCTGAGAAGAAGCCAGACACATGGCTTGTAGGACAGAGGAGTTTTTGTGTCTTTTGTTAGGAAAGCAAGAATTGTTGTTGTGCATATTTAGAGAAACATAACTTTTTTGTAAAAAAGGATCTGAAGCAAAAGTCTGATGTGGAGCATCTGAGGGAGCTGGGCTTGTTCACACTGGAGAAAAGGGGGCTCAGGGGAGACCTTATCAGTCTCCACAACTCCCTGAAAGGAGGTTGTGGCCAGGTGGAGGTTGGTCTCCTCTCCCAGCTAATAAGCAAAAGAAGTGGAAATAGCTTCAGTTTGCACCAGGGAAGATTTAGATTGGATGCTAGGAATTTTTTTTTTTTCACTTAAAAGGTGGTCAAGCATTGGAACAGGGAAGGAACAGGCTGCACAGGGAAGTGGTTAAATTGCCACACCTGTACGTATTTAAAGATATGTTGATGTGCCACCTGGGAACCTGGTTTAGTGGTGGGTTTGTTGGATTAATGGTTGAACTTGATGCTTTAAAGACCTTTTCCAACCTAAATGATTCCATGACTCTATGAAACTTTTGTCCAGATCTAATGGTGACTTATGATCCTAACAGCAAGATTTAGAGAAGTCAGTAAAGCTGAGGGGAAGCTGCCTGTTACACCTTTGTGGTGTGTAATAAATACACAATCTCTTATCACAATAGGACTGTAAGGTCTAGAAAACTTTTATTCAGGGATGGTATTGGTTTAGACAGATTGCTTGAGGAGGAGGATGGACTAGCTGACCTCTAGCATCTCTTTCAATCTACTTTTCTATGATTTTCTGTAATCTCCTGGAAAGAATCTCCAAAGGGCTTTGAATTTGCTTAGGCTAAAAAGATAATTATTTTTAATGAGAACCATGATTTTAGTCTCATGGTGCAACTTCAAGGGTGCTGCATAATGCTAAGCATATTATTCAGGCCCTGTGGAGCTTTCCCAAGATAAAAAATGCTGCAACCATTCCCTACCTAAGTTTGGTCTGAATGGCAATACTGAGTCACTAATGACACTGACAGCTTTTTCACCCTTTTCTCCTCTATTCAAACAAACAAAAAATTATGGCTTCCTTCTTTATATTAGTGCTTTAGTGTTTCTTAGTATTGTTGATTTTTAATGCATCTTCATTGTACCTAGAAAAACCTCTAATGTTTCTATATATTTGCCCAGGTAGTGGGTTTGACCTTTCATGGGGATTTTGCCTTAATTAAAATAATCTGAAAAGTGAAGTTTGCTTCTTTTAAAAGTAATTGGATTAATGCAAACTTTATCAGTGCCTACTTCAAACTAGTATAAATGGTCTGACATTAAATAAGGTTAAAAAGTCCCCAATAAACTACCACTACTGTTATTAAATTTAATTAAGATAGAACAGCAGGCAGTTTAAATGGGAAAATGTTGCACAAAAATGGCAGCGCAGAAAAATGATTCTGATGCTGTCATTAAAGTTAATTGGAAGCAAGGGCTTCTAAACGACAGTATAATTAACAGGCTAATGAATACCAGATTAAGATTGTTATTAACAATGAAATTTGCAAACATACATGGAAAACTAGTTAGGGATATCACACCATTAGAGATATTACAAGGTAAAACTCTGCAAATTATACAGCACTTCGTCTGATGACGGTACAGAGCTCCAGCCATGTAGCAGCAATTAAACCTTTTGCCCTCTCGTCCTCCTCTTCTCCAAATTCAACTATAATTATCACAGATTAGCTATAAAATGTGTGTTTTGAGAAATTATGCCATGCTAAAACTGTGCATAGAGCTCATGGAAGTAGGATTGTTTGATAAGGCAATGATCAAAGTCGGGAGAAGGCCAATGGTTACGTGCAGCCTATGGCCTGAGGCTAAAAACAAGCCGCTGCTGGGATTCACTGCTGAACAAATACTCCACACATCGAGGAACAAGGGCTCTGCTAAATAAGGCTAATGTGGTTTTATGAATAAATGAAATAATTTTCACTTTTAATAGGAGCATTTAGGCCAGCTCCTTTCCCATGAACAGCAGAAGGAACAGTGCTGGCTCAGATCTAGGAGAGCGTCTTTCCTGTGTCAGTTTGCACCATCTCATTGCTTGTAGTGAAACCTCAAGGATACGGCAGGAATGATGAGGGCTCTTGGTGATGAGGACACTATAATAAACAACATAAAAGGTGACAAAGTGAACAAATTACAGAAGAGCTTGACTGTGGTTTAAGATTTCTTAAAGAGAAAGAAAGATCTCAGCTGTGTTCGCAGTGCTGTAAGGATCCTGGTATTCTTGCTGGCTTGAGATAGTATCACAAGAAGATATTATAGCTGAACAAGTACTAGATGTAGTCGGCTTTTCTCACTGGGCATGGTTTAGGTGTCATTCTGTTACCGAAGAATGTGTCACAATTTTTTGCACATTAAAACCACATTTGCGATTTTGGGCTTAGGCATGAATTTGCTTGTCCTGAGTCTAACTCTTAACAATTGCTATGATGATTACTTTTAGGCAGGAACGCGGGCTCCAGAAGGCAGTGTTTTGATTTTATAGGCTTTTCAATAATGCAAAGAGCATTGGTGAGTAAGAGAGTAATTAAGCAGACTTGTGACAGATCTTTGCCTCTGGTTAGTTTCTGCAACATTGTTATTCGTATACGCATTTTACAACACGTTCATAGCAAGATGGGTTTGTCTTCTGTGAAATTTGTTAACATGAAGGACAGAGGAAAAAGAGCTATCTGACAGACAAATATAACCTCAAATGGCCTAGCATGTTCAAATAAGGGAATGTGATTTTCCCAGAGGCTGCAAAAGAACAAACATAAAGGCCTGAAAAGAATACAGGGTATGCCCCAGAACAACCAACATTCCTGGATTTGGGTTATAGAGGCACATATGCCAAAATTGCAGGAGTTTTTAAGAAGTCTGAGAGGGAAAAAGTGAAGTGTTGAATAAAAACTTAAAAGCAAATTTTAAAAAGATTTTAGTTAACTAGCAACCTAATAGATGAGAAAATATTCTACAAGAGTAAAGGTGTGAGTACAAAAAGTAAGAAAATGATAAGAAGAACTTTACTGCAATTGTACCAGACTGATTTTCTTAGAAGACCTTGCAAACTTTTGTTTATAAGCATTTTTACAGGTCAGAAAGGTTCAGATTTTGTCATGAAAAAGAAATTTGGGGGCTCATGTCAGAAGATTCAGGCTTCTAAGCTAGAATATAAAACAGTATCATAAACAACAAGCTATTGAATACACACAGGAAATGTTACACAATTTCCTCAACAGCTAAGAATATCTTGATAAACACATATTTCATCCTTAACTGGGGCATGCAAACAAAATTAAGTGCATTGAACAAATTAATAACAAAACTTTTGTGGGAAACTAAAAACATCTGGAGGTGACATAACAAGCACAATGACATTTTGTAGGAAGAGACGATCTAAATAAACTGAAGATTAATCTCATATCCCTTGACTCAAAAGTTAAAGTTCCTTAGAAGTTAAAATTCTTTTCTAACCATTGGGAACCAAAGTAAAATTTTCATCAACTACTCTTTTGCCAAGACTGAAATAATTCACATCCTTGAAATATAACTCTTTATGTAAGCTCCAAGCCATACTCAGTTATGTGGACAGAATGAAACTCTGAAAACATCAGTAAAATTGATCATATTAAACCCTGAAAGGGGCTGTATCTTGCAAGATAAGAAGTGGACTATTTCAGCAGTTACCAAAATGACATAATATCAAAAGATGAAAATCTTTCGCTGGCATAGGCATTTCTTGCCTGCAATCCCTTGGGAGGGAAAGGTATACCTTTACTTTTAGGTTGGTATTGAAATGGCATCAGCTAAAGTCACTTTATTCCCAAATGAAGGCAACACAACACAGAGGTTAAAACTGTTCCTTTGTACATATCAGTCTTTTTGCTCTGCCTGAGTTCTCCTCAATTGTTCTGTGTGGAGAAGCTCTTACATGGGTTAACATGAAAGTTGTTATGACATATTCACACTTATGTAACACACTTTTTGGTTGTTGATGGAAATATTATAAAAAACCACATTCATGCTAGTGTGAAATATGGCCTCAGAGAATCTTCCTGAAATTGGCAGCAAAAGCAGAACTTCATAACTGAAAGAACTGTTTTCTTATTGAGTCTTGAGGCTTCTCAAAACCAGCAGGGAAAAAGCCACTACTTGTTTCATCAGACTATAAAAAAATACTTCCTATCTTTACCCCTGAGTAAAGCACCAGCATAATCATGCTATTGATTGAAACAAGAAACAGTTTTATTTGAAGTAATCAATCCTGTTTCCGTTATGCTGCTGATTGTTTTCATTGTCTGTGAGAGGGTCCAGAAAATACATTCACACACTGTTTTTAGCTGCAGCAGTTGCTGAAGTCCAGCTGGCTTTCTGGCAGGCAAGGCACTTCTTAGGAAATTTCTGACTACATGGGGTTATAAGCATATTATCACATATCCACAGGCACAGAGTGGTGCTGCTTTTCAAATCACAGTATGCCCCACTATTGATGGCAGTGTTTGTCTTGGGAATGAACACAGCATTGTGCCAAGAGATTGAGCTCTTCCAAAGGGTCACTGGGTGGGAACTGCCCTGTGCAACTTCTGTTTCCTCAGCTCTTGACTGTGTAAAGCCCCTGGCTTTTAAGCATGGTGGGAAGGGGTCAAGGGGAGATGGAGAAGGGAACAGGTCAGTGCTTTGCAGCCAGAAACTTTTCCCTGGTATGAGCCAGCAGATGGACAGACACAGTAGTGAGTTATGTCTGCTGGACCCATCAGAACTACAGTGAATGTTTATACTTTCTTCACACTGTTGACTGGCTTGAAAAATCAGTAATAAAAAGGTAGAGCTCACAATTATTTTCCTAATTTTTCTTTACTTTTCTTTATTTTTCCTTATTTTTCTTTACACTTTAGCTCCTGAACAATATCCCATAAATTACATCTAATAATGAAAAGTTCTCCACACAAATCTTTGGGCTTTATAGGATGGAGAAAAAAAAAAAAAAGGCTTAAGCTCTACAGAAAAAGATCTCCATTTACTGCAGAAAAAAAATCCTCACTGTATGGACATAAGCTGAGCAAGCAGTGAATTCTTCAACTATGTACTTTTTTTGGTTTAGTATTCATTAATATTCCCCATCTGACAATGGTTTCGTTTACGGGTGTGCAAGGGAAAACTGAATTGTAAGATTTATTTGGTCGAGAAGAGGAAGCTTATAAAGGTCAGCTCATGTAAAGGGGAGACATTACCACATAATTTCACACACTGCTCACTATGAATATCATACAGTAAATAAATAGTAATTCCTAGCTTTTATATAGTACTTTTCAGTTACATGTAAACCAAAGCTAACACTTGAAGTTGCAGTGCTAACTTCAAGTGCATAAATACAAGTAATCTTAACAAATCCAAGCTTTGCTCACAAACCACAGAACAATTGATTTATGTTGCACACCTTCCATGGCCATTATAAATGAATTTTTCATTCAAAAGGTTAAGAAACAAGTTTCTCCATCTACTTGTCTTCTAAGGTGGGTGGGAGAGAAAAAAAAAAAAAAAGAAGAAGAAAAAAAATTAAACAGCTATCTAAATAGCTAAAATCTTAACCAGCATCCTGTCTAAAATATATATTTTCTGTCTCTACTGGGCTAAGAATAGTTAAGATACTTGTACTGAACTGGAACTTGTTTAAAAACCTGACAAAATTTAGTGAGTTATCCTGGAACATTAAATCACCAAGCTGCTCTTAACATTTACCCTTTTTTCAACTTGGAAATATTGTTTTTCTGCTTCTTTTCAACATGTCCTTTTGACCTCTCTTCCTTTTTGCAATAATACTCATATATTTTAATAGAATGGTCTATTATTTCATCCTGTCCCACAGAACAGAGTAAAAGGCTCTACAAAACCTTTATAAATTAAGTAGGTTGTGGCTTTTGGAACACAAATATTTTTAAAGCTTTAAGATATCATGTGCATAACTGCTAACTCCCCTTGCTCATCTACCTTGTGGATTTGTCTGCTCTTTAAAGGCAGCACTTTCTCCCGTCCTTGTGATTCCTAGATGTGAAAATCTTCCATAAATCCTCCTCAAGAAGCCTGTGTTAATATTTCCACCCTCAGTGATCTTTATTCTTGACATTCACACTTTAAAAGTACCTTCATCTTTCTACATGACAGCAGTGAAGAAGTGAACTTTTTCCAAATGAAAAATTACCTTAGAAAACTTACCCTTTCCTTATAAACATCTAATCCATGCATGCTAAAAAGAATCCTTTTGTTTATTTGATGTAAAACCATGAGCCATTATAAAAACAGAGAAAGAAGTAATATAATATTTTGTTTCAGGTAGAAAAGTAATTTTCCTAAAAGTGAAAATGTCTAAATTCTCCATAATGGTAAATGATTATCATGGAGCAGCAAATAACAGGCAACACCAAACCACAGCTGATTTGTCCTTGCTTGACATGTGGTTCAAATCTGCCTTTATCCCTAAAGATCAGCAATTTTCTGGGAAACATGGTAGTAGTGAAAGGTTGCAGCAAAGTAAAATGATTTTTTTTTCACCTCTTATCAAATGTTTTGTGGGATACTTCCCACTACAAACACCTAGGTCAAAGTTTGGAATCACATTAAAAGATATTATAAAGCTCTAACTCACATAAAAGGGCTTAGATGTTACAAGAATAAACATATGGAAACTTTTTGAAAGCCTAATTTAAAAATCATCTACTGAAGCTTCAGTAGTTACCACTTGGTAATGTAAGAGAAGTAAATAAAAAAGTCAGATAAGCCTGGGGTCAACAGGGAAAACTGAATTGTAAGTAATTCTATGTAAATATTTGGAGAATTGGGATTTTAACACGGTGTAGGACGTTGCATAAGAGACTGGCTAATCTAATCCTAGAAACCACTGCAAATAAGCACCTATGTTTCACTTACCCTCATGTCTTCAATCACTTCTTCCTATGGTCTGTTGGGACTAGTTTGCAGATTATACATGTAGAAATATTTTAAACAGGGGCAAATTAAAAACTCTTGTCTGGCACTGAAATGTATACTTCACATGTAAACATGCCCCAGAGAGGATCTGAAAATATAGTAGGACAGCAAGTCCAGTGGAGTGATTTCACTGTTAGCTCACTGACCAGCTGCATCAGGAAGTTCTCTACCCCACACTCCAGGGATCTCCTAAATTGTTTTCTCTCTGCTGTATTATATTTCCAGCAGATATCCAGTAAGCTGAAGTCCCCTATGAGTGGGACTCTTCCCAGCTGCTTGTAGAATATTCCATGTGCCTCCTCACCCTGGCTGAATTCTCCATTTTAAACAGGGGCAAATTAAAAACTCTTGTCTGGCACTGAAATGTATACTTCACACATAAACATGATAAAACAGTGTTTTATAAACACATATAAACAGTATTTGAGGGACAATGTGTGAGTGAGATCCTTCAATCTGCTGTCTCAGCAGGGGCAGAGGATGGAGATCCACATGGCAGCAAAGACACAGGGATTATTGATGAGTTAGAAACCATGGAAGCACCTGAGAATAGGAATTAGGGCTTCCTCCTGCAAAAA